>OX336390.1:840230185-841430185 GCA_946902985.2 Meconema thalassinum
GTCTGTCTGTCTGTCTGGCTGTGTGTGTGTGTGTGTCCCCCTCCCCTCCATCAACTCCTAAACGGCTGCAGCAATCAAAACCAAATTTAGTATGAGTAAAGATGTGCACCGGAATAGCTCACGTCCATATTGGAAAATGATGTCAGTGCTACCAACTGCTGAAAAAACGCACTAGAAATTTGAGCTCCATGTTGGATATCTTGCAAGGTATGCATGGGAGCTATTCCAAAATTGGCACACATGTAGATAATACTATTTCAGTTTAATTTCCATGAGGCCAACCATGACAGTGTTGCCAAAATAATTTTAAGCCTTCTGATAGGTCCAATGTTTAAATGCATATAACTTCTACACTATCAATTGGATTTCAACCAAATTTTGTATGTAATATCTGTACATAAACAGATATGACTGAGCGTATTCTTAAGAGCCACCAGGGCTGCCAACTGTTAATAATTGCTCTCTCTATTTTTTTATCCAAATATCAATATATCAGAAAGTATGCAAGCCAACAGCTTTAAACTATGCACACGTATATTCTGACATTTTAGATTAATTTGGAGTAACTTATATACGTCAGTTCTACCAACATCATTATAAGCCTGCTCATAGTACCAATTTTTAAATGCATGTAACTTCTATACTATCAGTTGGATTTCAACCAAATTCCGTATGTGCAGTGTGTACCATAACTGATATGACCATAAGTATTGTTAAGAGCAATCAGGGCTGCCAACTGTTAATAAATGCTGCCTATATTCTTTTTACCCTAATATCGATATATCAGAAAGTATGCAAGCCAACAGCTCTATACTTTGCACACGTATAGCACCTGACATTCTAGATTAATTTGGAGTAATTAATACAAGGCTGTGCTGCCAACATGATTCTATGCCTGCCGATATGTCCAATTTTAAAATACATGTAACTTCTATACTAACAAATGGATTTCATCCAAAATTGGCACAACAAGATATCATAATAATTTAGATTATTTCTGACCAGCACACGCATGGTATTGTTGGCAACATGCTTTTACGCGTGCTGATAGATCCAGTGTCTAACTGCATGTAACGTCCATTGGACTTCAACCAAATTTTGTATTCTGTACCTTAAGAGGTGGAACTAAGAATATATTCAGTCACCAGGGCTGCCAACTGTAGTGCTCTATTAGGCTACATTATACCAGGTATATTTTGAACTAATTAGATATTTCGATATTACCAACTTAATTTCGTCATTATTCTAGATAGGTTCATATACTGTAGAATAATCATTGGCATGAAAAGTAGGCTGTATAGTTCTTCACGGAACTTCTTGTTTGTTTTTTCTAGCGTCCTGAGTGTCATTTAAATATTTAAAAAATTAGTGCTACAAACATAAAGTTATAGTGTCAAAATAGTACATTATGCAACGAGCCTATAATGGCAATAATTAAGACACGAGTATGTTTATAAAACGAGCGTATGCGAGTTTTATAATTTCCAGACGAGTGTCTTAATTACTATTATAGGCGAGTTGCATTCGACTGTTTATTTTCGACGATAATTATTATAACTATTTTATGTTCGAACATAAATATTCATAAATATCTGTCGAGATTTCGCCAGTTTTATGTACTGAACAGAGGGCATGAGACGCAGAGAATGCCTTGTATTTGACCATGGCCTCCTCGATTACCCTACTATGACACTAGGCCAGGCAGTGAAATTTAAATTAGAAGGCCGTGGAACTCTGCGCATCTAATTATCTAATTGGTCAAACAACTGTTTCTTGAGCTCTGATTGGTGGGAGAAACTGTTTCATAATAAAATATCGGCACGCCGGAAGGCGGAGGTAGATTTCACCGGACAAACTTGGAGATAGGCGAAAATAGGCAGAATATGCAGGTTTTCGTAGAAGGATCAGACCTCATTTATCGCGTGAAAGTATTTTATAATTGGAGATTAATTAACTTTGTTTTTCTTCATTTTAAACATATTTTAAACATTTTATTGTCTTACGGGGACGGTAACCTTCGTGTCATTTGGAGTCCATTTTTAGCCTATTTTCAATTTTGAAAAAATAGGCTTATGAGATCACATTTTGTCCGTGTGTGTGTGTGTGTGTGTGTGTGTGTGTGTGTGAGGTGTGTGTGTGTGCCCCCCCCCCCCTAATAAAATCTAAACGGCTGGAGAGATTTCAGTGAAACTCGGTAAGTTCATAGCACTATTCCCGGCGACGTCGACCGTGCACATCGAATTTTGTTACGTCTCACCAATCCAACATGGCGGCTGTGCGAAATATTTCACTAGCATTCAGTATCTCCGAAACTATAACGGATATCGCCCTGAAATTGTGTACGGTGATAAAGGGTACTACTAGAAGTTCACCTATGAAACTTTCAAAAACCTGGTTACTACATAACCAACATGGCGGCCAAGCGAAGTGAAGACTTTTAAATAGACTTTTCTCGCGATTTAACTATCCAAACGTAATGAAACTTGGAACAGCAAATATTTATACACATTGCAATGCACTGGAGTCTAATTTAGTTCAATTGTTTACATAACCTCAAAATGGCGGCTGTGCGAAATATTTCACTGACATTATATATCCCCGAAACTATTACAGATATCACCCTGCAATTTTGTACGGTGATAAAGGGTACTGATACAAGTTTACCTATGTATAATTCATAAACCTGTAAAGTACAAAACGAACATGGCGACCAAGCGAATTTGAAATATTTTAATAGACTTTTCTCGTGAGTTAACTCTCTGAGCGCAGTGAAATGTGGTACAGTAAATGATTTTGCAGATTGTAATGTACTGCCATCTAATTTAATTCAATTGTTTACATAACCTCAAAATGGCGGCTGTGCGAAATTTTAAAATTAAGTTTTTATTTCTTGTGTTGTAATCATGCGATCGAAGTGAAAGTTTGAATAATGAACCTCGGCAATACGTGACCTTGAATGGTACATAACTCTATGGCCTATACATATAACAATCCTAAATGGCAAGCTTCCGTAATATTTAGACGGTTCTCAATATATATGAATCTTTTACAGCAACCAAACTGAAATTTTTATGTTCATAGAGACTATGAACATATGTTCACCTTTAGGACTTTCAGTAACCTGGTGAGCACGAATCCAACATGGCGGCGACGAGAAGTATAAATATTTAAATGGACGTTTCTCGCGAATTAACTATCCGAGTGCCGTGAAACGTTGCACGTTTTAAATGCTTACACAAATGTTGATCCACTGGCATCTAATTTATTTCAATTGTTTGCATAATCACAAGATGGCTGCTGTGCGTAATTTTAAAATCTCGTTTTTACTTCTTGTGTTCTAATCATGCGATTGAAGTTTGAATACCACACTTACACAATAATCTTAATATAATAGTACAAAAATAAAAATCCAACCTGGCGACCATCTGAAATATTTAGACGGTTCTCAATATCTACGAATCTGATACAGCAATTAAACTGAAATTTTGTATGTTGATAGAGGCAATTAACATGAGCAGGATATATGAAAATAGGCTGTACAGTTCTTCACGGAACTACTTGTTATACTTGTGGTCACACTGTCCTTATGCAAGGTTTCGACACTGATATGTGTAACTATGTAACGGTCTGTTATTTCTTCACGCAAAATTGTATCTCCCGCAGATATGTTGGTAGGTTCCACAGTTTAGGGGCTGCGACAACGCGGTCATATAACCCCGTGTACTTTGGGTGAGTGTAGAATCTGTCTGATAAACGGTGTGAATTGTGATGGCGGTATTAGTCTGTAATTCAGGTAAGGAATACAGACGCTAAATTTCAAGCAGTAGTTCCTAATGTTGCTACCAGATACTAACGTCAACGCCACCCAGCTGTGAACTTGGCTACTAGATGCCACCTCAATCAGCAACTCGCAACGAACGTTGGAACTTCCCCTCCAAAGGAAAGCTTACTGAGGGATTTTTAGCGCTCTTAGAAAATCCGACGACTTTGGCCGGCTTTGAACCCGCGACCTTGGGCATAGAAGTTCAGCATGCTACCAGTTACGTCACCGAAGCCGCTTCACACTTAGTCAGATGGAAATCTGAATCTGATCTCGCGCAAGTGCGTTGTCATGGCAACGTCTGATGGCTCATCCCTCATCAATTTAGTAGTGTTGCCATGTCAACCACTGATAGCTCTTGGCATTTTCTTATAATTCCGAAATCATTTTTCTCATCCCTTGGCGCAATGGTGGCTCATATCAAAAATTCTTTCAGACAAACGTTTTAGGTAATTATTAGGGGAATATTGTCCATTTTGTACGGTTTTGATATTGTGCCTATTAACAGAGATATGATTAATGTTTCCCGAAAAAACCACCTTTTCCCACCCCTTTGGTCAATGGTTGGTGCTATCAAAAAAAACGTTTCAAACATAAATTTCTGAGCTTTATCCGACACATAGTATGAATTTTGAACGGATTCGATATTTCACATATTAAGAGAGTTATAGCAATATTTCATTTTTTCGAAAAAAAAGTCCCCCATTTTCATCCCCTTCGACCGATTTAGCCCAGTAACGAATTCGTCCGAGATTTTATGGGTATACATATTCGGTAAAAAATTCAAAGTGATTGGTGCAAAATTACGGCAGTTATCGTGTCCACAAGAAACTGATATACATATATATACATATATTACATAAATTATATATAAACTTTTGAACTGACGGTGGTTTTGGGGTCTGAGGGATGTGAAACGCGAAGATATGTCGAAATTTTCCGGAAATCGAAACATGGTACCCATTGCAATAGTTAGCTTTCTAATGAAATCTACCTAAAATACTGCCGTCAACGACACCTAGCTGTGAACTTGGCTACTAGATGCCACCTCAATCAGCAACTCGCAACGAACGTTGGAACATCCCCTCCGAAGGAAAGCAAACTCAGGTTTTTAGCGCTCTTAGTAAATCCGACGACTTCAGCCGGGTTTGAACCCGCAACCTTGGGCATAGAAGTTCAGCATGCTACCAGTTCCGATACCGAAGTCGCTTCCTACTGACATATGAAAACTGAATGTGATCTCGTGCAGTGGCGTTGTCATAGCAACTGCTGATGGTCATCCCTTATCAATTAAAAGTAAAGTTGTCATGGCAACCTCTCTTGGCACTTGGCATTTTCTTATAATTTAAATCATTTTGTTCACCCCGTGGCGTAATGGTGGGTCATATCAAAAATTCTTTCAGACAAAAGTTTTAGGTAATTATTGGAGGAATATTGTCCATTTTGTGCGGTTTTGATATTGTGCCTATTAACAGAGATATGATTAATGTTTCCCGAAAAACCCACTTTTTCCCACCCCTTTGGTCAATGGTTGGTGCTATCAAAAAACTTATTTGACATACATTTTTGGCACTTATCCGACACATATTATGAACTTTGAAGGGATTCGATATTTCTTGTATTAAGAGAGTTATAGCGATATTTCACTTTTTCTAAAAAAGCCCCCCATTTTTACCCCCTTTGACCGATTTTGCCCATTAACGAACTCGACCGAGATTTTATAGGGATACATATTATGTAAAAAATTCAAAGTGATTGGTGCAAAATTACGGCTGTTATCGTGTCCACAAGAAACTGATATATATATATATATAGATAGATACATATATACATAAATTATATATAAACTTTTGAACTGACGGTGGTTTTGGGGTCTGGGGGATGTGAAACGCGAAGATATGTCGAAATTTTCCGGAAGTCGAAACATGGGACCCATTGCAATAGTTAGCTTTCTAAAGAAATCTACCTAAAAAAATAGTGATATAATGAGCCTCATTATAGTACGGTTTTCTGACATATAATAGTCAGCGTCGAACATTAAAAAAAAAAAATAGTTTGCCTACTAAATTCAAATTTCGTCGAAAGCGTTATCTTTAAGTGCGCGAGTGATCTAGGCCAATTTGGTTACCAAGGCAACAAGGCTCTCAAAATAGATCCATTTTTATTAATTGCATCAAATGTTGCCTCATATTTTTAGCCTACTTTCTATTTTTGAAAAATAAATGGAAATAGACTTGTGAGATCTACACAGGGCCAAAATTTTGTGTGTCTGTCTGTGTGTGAGTGTGTACTCTGTATGTCTGTCCCCACCTTATCAATTCAAACATGACGAACCCGAATTGAACCTAATTTGGTACAGAAGTAGCACTAGCAATGGGCACCTCATTGCCATGTTTTATATTGTTGTCATCTTTACCAAAACTTAATGGCAGCCACTCAAATGGTAAAAACTGAAAATTAAATTACGACCAAACCAATCATCGGTTCTTTACTAAATTTGACAAAGACTTTTTGATCCCCCCGTGCATACGCATGAATACGTACAGTTACCACAATAACACAGGTTATCAAGTATTTTGCATTACTATTCAAGTGCACGGGCTGATGACCACTATGTCCTAATCCCTTAAGTAGCACAACAGCATCCAACTAGAAAGTAATACTAGCAAAATGGAAGCTATGTACAGTAGAGCAGGGAAATGACTAGAGGAAAAGTTAATTCTACAAAATTCCCCTAAAAGTTCAAGATAAGAAGAATCCTATGTTGGGTATTTTTTGCGCTATTGCTTCTCCTCGTGCACTTCAGGACGTCAACAAACGATATGACTGATTGCCAAATGTCCAGGAAATAATGTCCATGTGTTTCAATGTTCAAGGTAAGCTATCCCAGTGCCAGACTATCTGGAAGGAAGGTTATGACTGAGTTGTCGAGTGCCAGATAGCAAGTTATCACATGGGCAAATGGACTTCGCCTTAGAACGCGTGGTATCAGCAAAATTCTTCACACAGTGATATGAGAGACTCCAGTATGCAAATATGTAACAGGTTTTACCTTACCAGGCGTTCTTCGAGTTTGAAATAACGTAGTTGGATGGAATTGTCAGTTTGTTTTATTTCTACATGAAAGCTTAGTTAATGCTCCTACTTTAAGAATATGTATAGGTTTTACATGTTTCATGAATAAATATGCTCAGAAAATTGATTTAAATGGACCAGGGCGCACTTGCCTAATAAGAATGCAAACCTTCAAACTTCCCGTCCGCGAAGGCCGAGAGCGGTCCGGCTCCGTGGCTAATTGGTTAGCTTGCTAGGCTTTGGCCCAAAGGGTCCCGGGTTCGATCCCCGACCGGGCCATGAGAAATTTAATCTCCTGTGGTTAATTCCTCCGGCTCGGGGACTAGGTGTTTGTGACGTCTTCGTGTTCAAAGAAACCAAAAACTGGAAACAAATAGAATAAAAAGACAAAAGTAAAAAAAGAAATATAAAAGTACGCTACAGTATCTCGTGCCTCACTGGCATCGGGAGAGCGTGGATTCGAATCGCACCTTGGCTGCCCTGAATATGCTTTTCGTGGTTTCCCATTTTCACCACCAGGCAAATGCCGGAGCGGTTCCTTTCAGTAGTTCCACGGCCGATTTCCTTCCAATATAGCTTCCCTGACCCATCCTGAAAAGAAAAGTACATGGGCATTGGCTGTATAAATAAAAATAAAACCTTTTAACTTAATTTATTCAATAACTATTGTGGATGAAAATAAAAACGCGGATGTGTGGAACACGTGACTGCGCACGCCCATCATTAGTTTGTTGCATTGTTTTTACCGACAGCGGTAGCTATGCTTGCTAAAGCAGAGCGCTAGGCCATGTGGCCAAGCTCTCTGCGGACTCGCTACACGTGCGTTCGAGCCCTACCTTCGGCCGTCCTTGAAATGGTTTTCCGTGATTTCTCATTTTCAACTCCAGGCAAATGCTGGGACGGTACCTTCTGACAGGCCACGGCCACTTCCTTCCACATCCTTATCCAGTTTCATTCATCTCCATTCAATTCATCTCTCATTAACTTCTCTCGTGAGGTTAGCGTCAAGAATGGCATCCGGCCGTAAAATCCACCCACCCCATAGATTTTCATCGCATCTCATACCCGAGCCCCTTGGAAATGGGAATAACAACAGGTAGGCATACTGTACATTGCAATAGGCTACTTGGTCTTGTTGTACACATTTTATCGTAAATAGGCACTTACATTAACATATTCCATGTCTATGTAATCATTCAGTCCTACTCCTACATGTTCCATACCATAGCAGAGTACATTTCCCATTAGTTCTGAGCCCCTGGGGGATATAATAATAGTTTAATGCTGCCAATGGCTAAAAATTACAACTTAATTTCTATAGATAACAATCGCACGATTACTATTAAAAACATTGTAAATGTTGCTATAAATGTCTGCTGTACTCCAACAGTGATTTCGTTCTTTTGGAACATTAACCAAAATGGTATCCTATCGTGAGCACGATTTGTTACTCAATTTGCATACACATTCTGGTAAAGGGTCGTGAAAGTCTGTTCTGTTGCAAAGCTTATGGTGATATCCAGCGGCGACTGGTGAAGAAAATCATTTGTGTGCTGTAACCCATGCCCCCTACAAGAATACAATTATTTAGAAACATAATTTATAGAAAACACTCAGTAACACTCTAGGGGCTCTCCACTGGGTTTTACAAACTGAATAAACTATAGTCCATCGATTTACAAAATGTGGCTATAGGATAGGTAAGTTGGGAGTATTAAATGACCTTCTGGCGTAAACAGCTAATGGCTTCCACTATTTCTTCCACCGTCTGCTTTGAGCGATTCCCTCTATAATGCTACCACAGAGTCTAGAAGGAGCCACCTGCTACGTTCTCATTTCGTGTGACCAGTGCTGCCGCGGAGTGCTCGAAAGAAAAATTGCTGTGATGTCTTGGCTGTTGTCCCAACAGCACAACGGAAAAGGTGGGCACGCATGCGCAGAAGGCAGAGTCATGTTTCCAGGCAATAAATGTAGAAATTCTCGCTGAGCTGCGATCTACACAGCCAGTGCCTGACTATAAAGATACCTCGTTGTGAGGGGAGTTGAAACATTTCCAATTCTTTTACTGACTTCTTTTAAATACGCTGCATTTGATTGTAGATAATATTATTAAACTAATTAATTTTCGAATAAAGCAATGTGTTGCAGCACTTCAGCACATAAGGTGCAGCAGCCCCTGGATATCCATGTATCGCCAGTCTCGTCACTGTGCTGCGTATCGTGACGTTTGGTCCAGTCCAATTCCGGTTGAGCATCGCGTCAGTTGTGTAAAATTCTGTCGGTATATCATTCCTCTTCTGTTGTCTATTTTGCATTACTTGTGTTTCTTGTCGGGTAGCTGGAAGTAAGAGTTTAGTGCGTAGGTCTTCCACGAGGAAAATCTCATGCACTAACTCATATGCAAATTTAGGTGAAGCAAATTTCTAAATTCCTAGTGCGGCTTTTAGGGACCTTGCTTACACTCTTTCTATAGTGTGAAGGTCACTGTAGCTGAGATCATTTCAAATTATATGTATCCCATAAGAGCATGTTAGTTAGTTAGTTAGTTAGTTAGTATAATAATATCGCATAACCTCGGATGCCGGATGCAAGCTTTGTTAATTGACCCACAGAGGGCAACTTACATGTCAAATTTTATCTATCCTTGAAGCGCTATGAAAGTCAAGGAGGTTAGACATCTAAGCTCCTTGACACTATAGCGCTTTCTAGTAGACAAATGAGGAACTTTGTGCTGGCGGAAAATCCCGAGATTAATTTTGCCATTATGAACACGGCCTACTGAATTCAAATGGGTTCTTCAACATGTCAACATCGTATGACATGCGTATCGTGATTTTTGTCGCCTTTCGAAAAATCACTTACCACGGCCAGGAGCGAAACTGCAAACTTGGAATTGGCAGTCCGACACGATAACAACTCACCCACCATGGCAAGTAGTTAGTTATTATTTTAAGGGGTGGAACTGCAAGGTCATCTGCATTTAAACAGTACAACTCCGGTCCTTTTATTCCACCCTCTAATCGTGAGCATGAACGTTAGGGTAGAGATGGCGATCATTTTACCTACCAGCTACCAGAAATCAGGGAAAAAATAGAAATCAGAAAGCCCTATTTACGTCAAATTGGCAGTTAAAATGCAAAAGTAACTAGGAGACTTATTTTACTTAGGAAGGAAAATAACCAGTGATGGACGGAGCAAAGATGGTATAAAAATAGTAGGTTGGCACAGACAAGGAAAGCATTTCTACAGACAAGAAATCTGTTCACATAAAATATAGATGTAGGTATTAGTAAGTTAATTTTGAAAGCCTTTGTTTGGAGCATGGAACTAGTATTCTTGGCGCAGCAGTAAAATCATGAAGATCAGTTGGGTATATATAGTTACAAATGAAGAGGTATTAAGATGAGTGGGAGAGGAGAGATGTTTCCGACGACTGCTAATGAAGAGTAGAGATAGGTTGGTAGAACACAAACTAAAGTCACCCAGGAATAGCAAACTTAGTTATGGAATGATGGATCGACGACAAGAACTGTAGGGGTACACTAAGGTTAGAATATGACAAATAGGTTGCCTCAGATGTGGTGTGTGATAGCTATGTAGAGATGAAACGATTAGCTCGGGATAGGGAGGCATGGAGGGCTGCATCAAACCAGTCAAAGGACCGAAGACTCAGATGACAACTTATTATAACAAGCTGAGAATACCAAGATGCCTACTTCTGAACTCATCCACATTGGAAATAGAAACAAGAAGTTCCGTGAAGAACTATACAGCCTACTTTTCATGCTAATGATTATTCTACAGTATATGAACCTCTCTAGAATAATGACAAAATTAAGTTGGTAATATCGAAATATCAAATTAGTTCAAAATATACCTGGTATAATGTAGCCTAATAGAGCACTACAGTTGGCAGCTCTGGTGACTGAATATATTCTTAGTTCCATCTCTTAAGGTACAGAATACAAAATTAGGTTGAAGTCCAATGGACGTTACATGCAGTTAGACACTGGATCTATCAGCACGCGTAAAAGCATGTTGCCAACAATGTCATGCGTGTGCTGGTCAGAAATAATCTGAAATATTATGATATCTTGTGCCAATTTTGGATGAAATCCATTTGTTAGTATAGAAGTTACATGTATTTTAAAATTGGACATATCAGCAGGCATAGAATCATGTTGGCAGCACTGCCTTATACTAATTACTCCAAATTAATCTACAATGTCAGGTGCTATACGTGTGCAAAGTATAGAGCTGTTGGCTTGCATACTTTCTTATATATTGATATTAGGGTAAAAAATATATAGACAGCATTTATTAACAGTTGGCAACCCTGATAGCTCTTAACAATACTTACAGTCGTATCTGTTATGGTACACATAGCACATACGAAATTTGGTTGAAATCCAACTGATAGTATAGAAGTTACATGTATTTAAAAATTGGTACCATCAGCAGGCTTATAATCATGTTGGTAGAACTGACGTATATAAGTTACTCCAAATTAATCTAAAATGCCAGAATATACGTGTGCATAGTTTAAAGCTGTTGGCTTGCATACTTTCTGTTATATTGGTATTTGAAAAAAAATAGAGAGAGCAATTATTAACAGTTGGCAGCCCAGGTGGCTCTTAAGAATACGCTCAATCATATCTGTTTATGTACAGATATTGCATACAAAATTTGGTTGAAATCCAATTGATAGTGTAGAAGTTATATGCATTTAAACATTGGACCTATCAGAAGGCTTGAAATTATTTTGGCAATACTGTCATTATTGGCCTCCTGGAAATTAAACTGAAATAGTATTATCTGCATGTGTACCAATTTTGGAATAGCTCCCATGCATACCTTGCGAGATATCCAACATGGAGCTCAAATTTCGAGTGCATTTTTTCAGCAGTTGGTAGCACTGACATCATTTTCAAATATGGACGTGAGCTATTCCGGTGCACATCTTTACTCATACTAAATTTGGTTTTGATTGCTGCAGTCGTTTAGGAGTTGATAGGGGGGGACACACACACAGCCAGACAGACAGACAGACACACATTTTCCCGGATCGATCTCATAAGTCTACTTTTTCCTCATTTTTGCAAAATGTGAAAAGTAGGCTAACAATCACCTTCTACGCCAATGGTTGTCACAGTGCTAATTTTACAGTGTGTCTGTTTTATACGCTAAACAGGCAGTTGTTTCTCGTTCCTCGTCAGAGTTTTGCACTTCCGCACGGTGTAGTCGTGCGTGTTAAATCGTGCGATAGGCTGCTGTAGTGAGTCCGGTGATCGCAAGTTCGACTCCCGGCGTCGACACCAGCTATCTTGAGTGTGGTTTTCTCCGGGCGTTTCCACACTCACTCCAGGTAAATGCCGGGATTGTACCTAATTTCAAGTCCCGAGCCACCTACTACATCCCTGTCTTCATGCTGCTACACACACTACTAGATACAATATACAGGGTGTAGCAGAAATGTATGGCACAAAATGCTGGACACATTCCTCTCACGCAGACGAAGAAATTATATTATGTGAACATGGGCCGGAAACGCTTTGTTTCCATGTTACACCTCATTGTCTCCAACTCATTAAGCATGGGAAACACACAAGAACAGAAGGTTCGAATCGTGGGGAACTTGCACTCTTGGTTACGTCTGGTTACGTTGTTATTATCGTAGGTGCACCGCCAGTTTTTGTTTTACATGGCCCCTTTGCCATGCGACTTAACAGATGTGGCTTTAGCTGTGCGACGAAACATGTACTTCTTGCACGATGAAGCACCTCCTCATTTTAGTGTTTATGTCCGTCGGCTTCTAAATAACAGATTTGGTGACAGATGGATAGGTAGAGGTGGACCAATTGCCTGGCCTTCACGCTCTCCGGACCTAAAATCACTGGACTTTTATTTGTGAGGGCATTTGAGAGCTCTTGTGTATTATATCCCTGTACAAGATGTTCAGAGTCTCCGTGCCTGCATAATGGAAGGCTGCGAAACCATACGCAATCCTCCAGGGATACATCAGCGCCTCCAAGATTCACTACGACGGTGGGATGATGCACGGAGGGTATATTGAACATCTCCTGTGGGCAAGAGTTGCATGTGGTATGCTGGTACGTTCTGTTCTTGTGTGTTTCCCATGATTAATGAGTTGGAAACAATGAGTTATAACAAGAAAAAAAAAGCGTTTCCGGACCCATGTTCATATACGTGTGAGGAATGTGTCCTGGATTTTGTGCCATACATTTTATCATTTCAAATGATCTTGTCGACTTCGTCGTTATGCTTGAGTCTAAAGTTATCCGTTACGGAGACGGAAGTGACGTCATGTAGCCGTGCGGGAAGCGAGTGCGTGACGTCATGCAGCCACGCGGGAAGCAGAAGCTAATGGTTAATGGAGTCTGTTGAAAGAGTCCTGGGGCGTCGAGCGACCTGGGGCTTTGAGCGAAGCGAAAAGAATACAGGTCACTCCTAATCCTAAAGAGGTGTACAAGATGCCAGATAAGAATACAAGGTGACTCCTAAAGAGATGCACAAGGTGTCAGACAAGAATACAGGGTGACTCCTAAAGAGGTGCACAAGGTGTCAGACAAGAATACAGGGTGACTCCTAAAGAGGTGTACAACATGTCACACAAGAATACAGGGTGACTCCTAAAGGGATATACAAGATGCCAGATAAGAATACAGGGTGCCTCCTAAAGACGTGTGCAGGATGTCAGAGCAAAATACAGTACAAGATGCCAGATAAGAATACAGGGTGACTCCTAAAGAGATATACAAGATGCCAGATAAGAATACAGGGTGACTCTTAAAGAGGTGTACAAGATGCCAGATAAGAATACAGGGTGACTCCTAAAGAGGTGCACAAGGTGTCAGACAAGAATACAGGGTGACTCCTAAAGAGGTGTACAACATGTCACACAAGAATACAGGGTGACTCCTAAAGGGATATACAAGATGCCAGATAAGAATACAGGGTGCCTCCTAAAGACGTGTGCAGGATGTCAGAGCAAAATACAGTACAAGATGCCAGATAAGAATACAGGGTGACTCCTAAAGAGATATACAAGATGCCAGATAAGAATACAGGGCGGCTCTTAAAGAGGTGTACAAGATGCCAGATAAGAATACAGGGTGACTCCTAAAGAGATATACAAGATGCCAGATAAGAATACAGGGTGACTCTTAAAGAGATATACAAGATGCCAGATAAGAATACAGGGTGACTCCTAAAGAGATATACAAGATGCCAGATAAGAATACAAGGTGACTCTTAAAGAGGTGTACAAGATGGCAGAGACGAATACAGGCTGTCTCCTAAAGAGATATACAAGATGCCAGATAAGAATACAAGGTGACTCTTAAAGAGGTATGCAAGATGGCAGAGAAGAATACACGGTGACTCTTAAAGAGGTGTACAAGATGCCAGATAAGAATACAAGATGACTCTTAAAGAGGTGTACAATATGGCAGAGAAGAATGCAGGGTGACCCCTAAATAGGTGCACAAGATGTCAGACCAGAATACAGGGTGACTCCTAAAGAGGTGTACAAGTTGTCACACAAGAATACTGGGTGTGCAGGATGTCAGAGCAAAATACAGTACAAGATGCCAGATAAGAATACAGGGTGACTCCTAAAGAGATATACAAGATGCCAGATAGGAATACAAGGTGACTCTTAAAGAGGTGTACAAGATGGCAGAGAAGAATGCAGGGTGACTCCTAAAGAGGTGTGCAGAATGTCAGAGCAAATTACAGGGTGACACTTAACGAGGTGTATAGTATGTTAGATTCAATTCAAATACAGGGTGACCCTTAAAGAGGTTTGCAAGATATCAGATTCAAATAATGGGTGACTATAAAAGAGTTGTAAAAGATTGCAGACTCAAATACAGGGTGACCCTTAAAGAGGTGCCCGCGCGGGAAGACTAAGTTAATGGGTAATGGAGTCTGTTGAAAGAGTACTGGGGCTTCGAGCGAAGCGAGTAGCCCTCCTGAGCCTTTCTAACATGTGTAGCATTTGTAGCATGCGTCATTTAAAATGATATAACGTCTAGTCTTTCAGACTGATTGTAAATTTTTTGTTACACCCTGTATAGAAATACAAGTCATCAGACAAGTTCAACACACATCCAAGTACACGGAACTGATGACCAAAATGTCCCAACCCCTAAAATTAGTTAAGAACAATAACACATACCTAACTCCTTACCTTCAACAGTCCTTCTGTTCATCACAGCCTCCGCCTGTGGAATATACAAACTATGTTAGTATACTATTGATAGAAGTATTAAACGAGTGCAATCAATTTAGGTTAACTAGATCCGGTAGTAGGACCTATACGTTACTTGTTAGAGATTTTTACAGGTAACGATGACGTTACTAAGTTTTAGAAAATTGTGACTAACATTGTAATCGAAGCAAATTGTACGCTTGAATGTCTATCCTTCCAGAACACGGATGGAGTACTGTTACGCGAGAACACGCGCGCGGTGGAAAAGATCGCAATTTACTTTACGCAGTCCTATTTTGGTAGCATTTATTTTAATGGTATTAATGTTCTTTGTTGTTGTTGTTTCATTTATTTTTCATGGAATTAAGGCGCATGGCCCTTTATTGAACCCATGTTCACATATAAAATTCCAATTTTACAAATGCTCCTTCTGCGTTTAAAATCATACACACATTTTTAAACACGAAAATTACAATAAACAAGGTAAAATTGTATAAAACTCAGAAATCTAAAAGTAGATATGCACAGTGAAGCTGTATACTGAGGAGGGAGAGGGGGCACCTCAAGTCTGGCACAATCCTCGGTTCTAGCGCCTTCTTCACTAATAGCCGAAACTTCCGTGTCCGAATCGTGGTCACTCTCTTCTGTGTCATTGATATTTCCAGTTCTGAAGATGACAATTCAATCCCATATTTGTTGTCTTCGTGAAAAAGACTCTTCGTGGCAGCACATTGTTCTCTCAATAAAACTATATTCTGTCTTTCTTAATTTTCAACACTATCAAGTAAGTAATTTACCCTTTTTACTTCTTCTGGATTCATTTCGCCGCACTGCGATACGTAAATTGGAGCGAGTCAGTGGAAACTTATCACACACATCTCAGTACGGTATAGCACAGCAGTAAACGCTCGCGGTGGAAAGCACCACGCGATAACTCAACAGTCCACAGAGACAACAGATAGCGAACTGAAAGTTGAGTGTTGTAATCAGCCGAATGCTGGACGCCCAAACTAGGATAAGATGACAGGGGATGCCCATCAAGCAACTATTCACTGAACTGTAGCACAAAACACATATTTGCGGTCGAAAAGCCGCAGCGCGTGTGCTGGAGGGTTAAAAGAAGGAATTACTTTATTTACCTGACTGGTCGGCGGGCCCACGTCATAGATTTATGGCATGTAAAAGAACCTTCCACTAACTACCATATAGTGTGTAGCTAAATTTGTAGGTTAGACTTGACTAACGCTCTATTAAGTTCCAACGTTCGTCGCCAGGTGTCGATTGCGGTGGCATCTAGTAGCTAAGTGCACAGCTACGTGTCAAGGACGGTAACATTTCGTAGCAAAAGTAGAAACTACTTGAAATTGATCGTCTGCAGTCCTTATCTGAATTACAGATAGGCTAATACACACTAATACAGCCATCGCAATTAACACCGGCTATAAGACAGATTCTACACACACACAAAGTACACGGGGCTACATGACCACGTTGTCGCAGCCTCTAAACTGAGGAACCAACCAACCTACCTGACTGGACCAATTATGCAAAGTGTACTGAAATATGACTTGGCCTAGATATCCACTGTCATTGTTATTGTTTGTTATTAATTAATTTTGGGGCTTTGGACATCATCTGCGTGTAGTTGAGTGGGTGTTGAACTTATATTAGAGTTGTTGTTGATTGATTGAGGGGCGTATCGACATCGTGTTCATTTAGCCCTGTGGCTTGTGTGGATGTGGAATTTGTCTGATAACCTGTGGTATTGTGATGGCTGTATTTGTGTGTGAAGTTGTAATTCAGATGAGGATTGGGAAGGGAACGGCCGTAGCCATCAGTTGGAGGCCATCCAGTCATTTCACTGGAGTAGAAGTGGAAAACCACTTCCAGGATGGCGGAAGTGGGAATCGAACGCACCTCTTCTCAGTTTCGTGTCATGAGGCTGAGTGTACCTCGTTCCAGCCCTGAGATCAGAATTAAATTTCTTGGCAGAGCCGGGAATCGAATCCGGGCCTCCGCGGTGACTGCAAAGATGAAATATTAGAAGCCATATTTCAGTGTTGCCTAATTCTATTATAGAAAGCTTTTCAATCGGTCAACACAATTTTTTCCCGATTCCATTAGGTGAAAAAACGAGTATTTGAACACCTTAACCCCCCATCCTTTTCTTGTTTTGTACATAAAAGCGTGTTATTTTCCTTTCAGGTTAGGGTGTTTCTCTTTAAATACTTGTTTTCCCGCCTAATGTATTTGGGTACAATTTGTGTTGACTGGAAAGCTTTCTATAATGTGGTATATTGGCTTTCACGGCCAGTGAATTAAAACTCAGCATTTCTTCTAGGTTTATGCCGTGTCTTGTGTGGGGTTTCACCTAGGACAACAAGCTGGTCCATCAGTGGGCTCTTGGTGTCCCCACCTCGACCCTCACAGGAGTAGCGAACTGCGCGCTATCTCCCTTTTTATGAAGCGCACCTGTGCCTCTTAACTGCAAGAGCTAAAAGCTCAAACAGCTTTAACCTCCCTATGAAGGCTTCCAAAAAGATGGTATATTGGCTTTCACGGCCAGTGTATTAAAGCTCAGCAGTTTTTCTAGGTTTGTGCCATGTCTTGTGAGGGGTGTGGCGGAACCACGCACAAGACACGGCATGAACCTAGACAAATTGCTGAGTTTCTATAATGTGTTGAACTTGTCTGATATCCTGTATTCCTGTGATGGTTGTAGTAGTGTGTGTAACTGAATTAGGGACAGAGATGGGGTAGGTGCACAGGAACTTGAAATAGGGTACCATCCCGGCATCTGCCTGGAGGGAGCGTGGATAAACTTAGAGAAAAAACACTCGGGATAGCCACAGGATTTGAACCTACGATCTCCGGACTTGCTGCAGCTGCCTTCACGGCCGTGATACACGATTTAACGATCTTGGCTTCGCCGTGGGGTATATAGTCTACCGGTATTCATTGTCGAGTGAGTCAGTAGATCAGACTTGCTTTGTTGTTGCTGTTTTTAGGGGCTGTGACCTCGTGGTCATATAGCCCCGTGCATTTGTGTGTGTATGTGTGGAGATTGTGTGATAACCTGTGTTATTTTATGGCTGAAAAAGTGTGCGTATTTGTAAATTGGGGATGGGATTGGGAAGGAGGTGGCCGTGGCCTTAAGTTAGAAACCATCCCTGCATTTGCTTGGAGTAGAAAGGGGGGGGGGGCATGGAAAACCACTTCCAGGAAGGCTGAAGTGGGAATCAAACCCTCCTCTTCTCAGTTTTGACTCACGAGGCTGAGTGTACCCCGTTCCAACTCTCATACCAGAGCAGAGCAGGGAATAGAACCCGGACCTCCCGGGCGACAGCCAAGAACGCTACCCACTATACCACGAGATGGTCGAGTAGATCAGACAGTAAGCTATATAAGTCCAAAGATTTATTGAGTAGTAAGACTACATTCAGTCATTGCACCGTAAAATACTGACAGTAAACTCCTTCAAATAAGTATACAATCGGACTAGGTCACTTGGTGCAGTGGCTACCATTCTTGGCTGTCACCCTGTCCGAGTTCGATTCCATGCTCTTCCGGGAAATTGAATTTTGGTCTGAGTATTGAAGCGGTGTACATTCAGCCTTGTGATGCAAGACTGAGAAGATGTTTTGATTCCTACCTCAGCCATCCCAGAAGTGCTTTTCCGACGTTTCCTACGTCTTCGGGATCTTAAAGGCTACGGCCAACTAATCCCTGCCCCTAGAGATGCCAACATTTAAGCAATATTGGCCGTGGTCAAACCTTGGATGGGTGACCGGTTCTGGTGGACCACGTGCTGTTGCCGCGGGAGGGAAGGAGGAGCGGAAAGGAACTGGCCACCCTGCCGCAAGTAAACTCCGGCTCAAGACCACCTCTTCGGAGATGCAAACCAGCCTTCAGGCTGAAAACTCTTATTATTAATATTATTATTATTATTATTTCTTATTAATAATACACACGACTAGCAGCGTGGCGCAGAGGTAATGCTCTCACTTACTGTTTCCAAGGTTGCAGGATCGAATCCTGGCGCAGTCAGTTGGCGTTTGAGGGTGCGGAAATGCGAGGGAGCTGTGTCAGTAAATTTACTGGCACGTTAAATATCCCCTTCGGGGCTGAATTCCGGGACCCCGGCCTTTCTAAAAGCCTCAATAGTTAAAAGGAACGTAAAACCAATAATATTAATCTTCTTCCTGTTTCGTTTTGGCCAACTAAGGATCACGTCATTTCAACTGTTTCAACTGTTTCCTTTAAAACTAGCCCAGTATTTCTTCGTTCGTAAACGGTGTTGTTCCTTTCTCTCTTTTGCCCACACCTTTCTAGTTTTCAGCGTCAGCTTAGGTTGGAAACTCTGATGTTCAAAGTGTTTTCTCTTAACCTGGTCAGGTGCGTGGTGGAGCAGTTGTCAAGCTGTTGGCCACTTACCACGGCGGACCGAGTTCGATTCCCAGTCAATACATGTGAGATTTTCAAAGTGAAATGACCTGTCCTGTGGTTCGGATGCCACGTAGAAAGGAGGTCCCGTAGCTCATGATCTCGAGATTAATGGTCACGTAAAACTACAAGCCTTTTTTTTTTCTTAAGTTGGTCACGTTGATGTTGTTGATTGATTTAGGGGCTTTGGTCATGTAGCCCTGTGTACTTGGGTGTGTGTGAAAATTGTCTGATAACCTGCCTTATTGTGATGACTGTATTAGTGTGTGTATTTGTAATTCAGGTGAGGATTGGGAAGGATGCGGGCGTGGCCTTAAGTTAGGAACCATCCCGGCATTTGCCTAAAGTAGAAGTGGCAAACCAAAGACAACCACTTCCAGGATGGCGGAGATAGGAATAGAACCCAACTCTTCTCACGAGGCTGAGTGCACCTCGTTCCAGCCCTCATACCAGAATTATAGACTATTTCTTGGCAGATTCGGGAATCGAACCCGGGTCTGCGCGGCGACAGTTATGAATGCTAGCCACTACGCAAGGTATCGCTCCTGGATATCTCCACATGAGATCCCAATCTCCCAATCTCTTGGAGAAAAACAAACAAAGGGAGCCTGGTTCAGTGAGATAAAAAAAAGATTATTACTATTACTATTATTATCATTATTATTAATATTAATATACATATTTTAATACAGCCACAACTACGAATATAACACAGACTATCAGACAAATTCCACACACACCCAAGTACTCGGGACTACATGACCATGTTGTTGCAAAGACTCTTAAAGAATCAACAATAAATTGCAGAGCAAAAGTGTCATTCTGTTTGCAAGTATCAGTTCCAGCTCCACTCCATCAATGCGTTTACCTCCTCCATTTCGTCGGGCCTGTTTCCATAATGGTAAATTTCTTGGGCATGTTGAACGTATAAACTATAAACTGACTGAATATTTTATGAGACATGGCTTACCTAAATGCAGTATATGCTAATCGCGTAATTGCTCTCTACAATGCAATGCATTGTTTGGCTACCACAGTAATGCAATCCAACCCTGTCAGTGATAGTCCTAAGCGTGTCCCCAACCTCGAGGAACAGTGGCAATTATTCATGAACCCTAGGGGCGATTCAATAAGGCAATACCCCGGGCACAATATTCCCTTCCCACTCCCCCTACCTAGATGGTAGAGGTTATCCAGCCGCGTACACCGCTGCGTCTCTGCAATATCAAGTAAGATGCATGTCCCAATAAGAAACTAGGAGTAACGTTTTAAAAACGACGACAAAAATGAAGACATGAAATATGCAACGATTTAAGGGATGGATTTTTTTGAAATGGCGGTTTTCTTTTCTCATTACGTAGTTGACAACACAAAACGTTTATACAAAATAATCATGGCGTTCTATAAAATATATTGTAAAATAAATTCTATACCGTGTTTAATGTCTATATTAAAATATTCTTCCTGAACGTATACAAAAGTCATTAAGATTTATTGACATTTTGAACATAACGTGTGTCTTTGTTCCATGAGATTGAATACAAAAGCATACTATTTATTTATTAATAATAATAATGTTATTGATTTACGTCCCTTTTAACAACTGCGGCTTTTATAGACGCTGGAGCGCCGGAATTTTGCCCCGAAGGGGATATTTAACGTGCCAGTAAATCTACTAACACGACTCCCTCGCAATTGCGCACCCTCAAATGCCAGCTGACTGCGTCAGAATTCGATCCTGCAACCTTGAACACAGCAGGCGAGATCGTTACCACTGCGCCACGCAATAAGTCATTTATTCATTTATTTGTTTATGTATTTATTTAATAACAAAAAAAATGTTATTGGTTTTACGACCCTTATAACTAGTGAGGCTGTTAGAGACACCGGGGTGCCAGAATTTTGCCCCAAGGGAGATCTCTAACGTGCCAGTAAATCTACTAACATGGCTCCCTCGTATTTGCGCACTCGGAAATGCCAACTGGCCGCAACAGGATTCGATCCTGCAGCCTTTATTTTGGCGTTAAATTTGGAATTCGCGGCAAGGTTAGTATTCTTTGCGCTTAAATATTTACGTTTGTGTGCCATACGTCTGTAAACAATCCTTCCCTGTTGCTATGGTCACACTTCATTACAATATTATCTTGCGGCGCAAGTCTCTTCGGTGTTTATGGAAAAACTGAAAACGAACGGTTTTTTTTTGTGTTCAACGTGGCGTAAGTTTTGGTGTGCTTTTGAATGTGGCGAACATGTCTATACTGATATAAATACAGTAAATACGATACATAGTTCTATTAATAGTGTAGCTCTGGATTTAGAAATTCCTTGTACGGCATTCCACATGTGTACCCAAAATCTGTGTGTAAATTTTCTTTCTTCTTCTTCTTCTTCTTCTTCTCTTCTTCTTCTTCTTCTTTCTTCGAATGAGCCAACTATGGACTTCTTAGGTTAACCAAAATGGTTTTCAGCTTGATGAGTTGGGATTAGTTTCACGTACTTAAGAGTCTTCTTCCTAGCACATATCTCCTTCATTTTCTGACTTTGTAGTTGTTTAGCTGCATCTGACCTCTTTAGTTTAATCTGTGGGTCTTCTTTTAACTGTTTCCGGAAAGCTTGTCTATCTTGTATAACAGATTCAGAGATGTTAAAGCTTTGCAAATCTTGTTTAACTTGCTGGTACCACAGTGATGTTGTTTTCTTGCAGGAGCTGGCTCTGTGGATTACACTGGTCAATCTTGACTCGTTCATTCTCTCAAGGTGTCCGTAGAATTGGAGGCGTCTCTTCATGATTGTGTCCATTAGAGGTTCTTGCTTTAGGTATAGATCATCGTTGGGCCTGTCACGAAAGAAGCCTCCCAGAAGAATGCACTAATAACATGCACTCGGGCGTCCCCTGGGCAACGGTAAAAAACACTGTAAAATTTACCGGCTGATTCTTTCAATACAAAGGTGCTGCTACACAGCAACAAGCATGCAAGAGAACTTACCAATGTTAAGTCCTTTTCAGGACCAACCATGCACAGAACACTCATCAATTCCTATTGGTAACAGCTTACGAATATGTCACTTGAACATTGTATCGATTTCATCTGCTGAGTCAATACCTCTCACGTCTGATGCTGCAGAATGAAGTGGATGTTATTGCAATACAGGAGACTCACACCAAGGATGATGATGATGATCTTTACAGAAGAGGTAGTATTTACGGATACGTTCTGGTTGGGGCCGGAAATGATGAACAGTATGGCTTTGCAACATATGTCAGATCCCATCTCACTGACTACAAACTAACTTACCAAGACAGAACGACAGATATTTTTGTTTTGGCTGTAGAATTTGCCGGCACCACGGTTGCAAATATTTACAAATCACCACAAGTTAGTTGGCCAAATCCACCTGTAAGATCCTTCAGTCATCCAGTTGTGTATGTTGGTGATTCCAACAGCCACAGTCATGTCTGGAGATATCAGAATGAAGACCAAAATTGAGCTATTCTAAATGAATGGATGGATATGCACGATCTCCAGCTTGTGTACAATGCTAAAGATCCAGGAACGTTCCGATCTGGCAGATGGTTAAAAGATTATTCTCCTGATTTGTGCATCACATCTAGATCTGGAAATAACGAAATGACACAACGAAAAGTCATCAAGTCTTTCCCACACAGCCAGCATAGGCCAGTCATAATTCATTTTGGTACTGAAATTCCGTTAGTCCCCTCCATACCTCAACCTCGATGGAATTTTCAACTTGCAACCTGGGAACTATTTCAGAAAGGTCTAGATAATACCGTTCAATGGATTCCTCCAGTCCCATCCAATTATGAACGATTTGTGGGCGCGATTAAAACAAATGCCAGAAAATATATCCCACGTGGTTTTCGGAAGGAGTACATTCCTGGATGGTCCCAAGAATGCGATGAGTTATACGCCAAATATCAATAATCTCACGACAAGGTAACAGCTGATGACCTATTGAGAGCTCTGAACAAGAACAGAAGAGAAAACTGGCATAAAACAACGGCAGGACTCAACTTCACAAATTCTAGCCGGAAAGCCTGGAATCTTATTAGAAAACTTGGTACAGATCCCAGGTAGTCAAGTACAGTTACACATGTGAATGCTAATGCTGTTGCATCCAGACTGATGAATATTTCAAAAACTAAAACAGACAAAGAACAGACACGAACTGTGAATAATGAACTGTACATAAAGAAGTCCCAACTAAAACCACACCCAGACTACTCACGTGATTTCTGCATTGAGGAACTTGATAAAGCCTTGAGTATACTAAAGGTAAACAAAGCCGCTGGCTTTGATGGCATATATCCAGAGTTTCTTAAAACCATCGGACCGAAAACAAAGTTGTGGCTTATTGAATTTTTCAATGAGATTCTGAAAACTGGAAAATTACCAAAGCTGCTATCCTGAAACCGGGAAAATACGGATCTGATGCTTCTCACTATCGACCGATCTCACTACTCAGCATGACCTATAAGCTACTATAAAGGCTTATTCTAAATCGCATTCAAGAGGCCGTTGATCAAATCATCCCCATCGAACAAGGTGCCTTTAGGAAACAGCGGAGTTGCTGCGACCAGGTCCTAACATTGACAACTATAGTATAAGCTAGATTTCAACGAGATCTAA
This sequence comes from Meconema thalassinum, assembly GCA_946902985.2. NCBI lineage: Eukaryota > Metazoa > Arthropoda > Insecta > Orthoptera > Tettigoniidae > Meconema > Meconema thalassinum. The sequence continues at coordinate 840,254,406 of OX336390.1, forward strand.
AATCAGCTGCGGTTTTTGTGGATCTCACAGCAGCTTACGACACTGTGTGGAGGGAGGGCTTGATGTCCAAGTTTATTGAAATCATCCCATGTCAAAAGCTGGCACTTTTAATGAACAACATGCTCTCTGACAAGCGTTTTAGGGTGTTCCTGAATGGGCAAACTAGCAGGTGGAGGACATTAAACAATGGCCTACCTCAAGGATCAGTTTTGGCCCCCATTTTGTTTAATCTATATATTCATGACATGCCTCACACAGATTCCTTGAAAATCCAGTATGCAGACGACCTAGCATTAATTATCCAAAATAAAGTCCTTATGTACTGTGAGAATACCCTAACTAGTGATCTGACGAAACTGAGTGATGACTTCCATAAATGGAGACTTCAACCCAACCCAAACAAGACTGAGGTTACTGCATTCCATCTAAATAATAAAGAAGCCCAAAGGAAGCTGCATGTTACTTTTGACGGAATCGAAGTACCCCATAACTACAATCCAATATATCTTGGAATCACTCTGGATCGGTCCTTGGCATTCAAACAACAGTGCATCAAGTTATCGAAGAAACTTGGCTCGAAAGTGAATCTACTTCGCAAGATTGCCGGAAGCAGCTGGGGTGCAGACGCTAATACTCTACGTTCTGCTGCACTCGCTCTCGTGTATTCTGCTGGTGAATACTGTGCCCCTGTATGGGAAAACAGTGCTCATACCACCAAGATTGATGTGCAACTCAATGAGGCCATGAGAGTCATCACTGGTAGTGTTAGATCTACTCCCACACAATGGCTACCAGTCCTAGCTAATATCGCTCCGCAAGATCTAAGGAGGAAAGCAGCTAAGGTAAGCTTGCTCAAGAAGACCACTTCTGATAAGAACTCTCTGTTGTATGTTGCCCTGCACGATCCACCAACACGTCTGAAATCACGCAAGCCACCCTGGGTTGATTTAGAAGGTATCAATTCTTTCAACATGACCTCCAAGTGGCAACAACGTTGGAACGAGCATCCACCCAACAATGCTCATCTGGTTAAAGATCCTACAAAGACGGTTGAGGGATTCCAACTTCCACGCCAAACCTGGTCAAAGCTCAACTGCATTAGAACAGGTCAAGGGAGGTGTGGTCACACTTTGAAGAAATGGGGTTTCCGTACATCTGCTTCCTATGACTGTGGAGTGGAGGACCAAATTATAAAACACATTGTTCAGGAGTGCCCACTCCGTGCATTTGATGGTGGTCTGAAGACTCTACACCAAGTGACACCAAGTGCTCTGGAATGGTTGTCAAATTTGGACATTTCAATTTAAATAATTGTAAACTTTTGTGTACTTGTATAACCATACGATATATATATATATATATATATATCGTTGGGCCTGTGATACCTTTCTCCGTTTATGATCCTTGGGCCTAAGATCTTCCTCAAGATAATTATTTCCCTGACCTCTAGTTTCTGTATCAGTTTTGCCCCTTTGATGGTTAGGGTTTCAGCTGCAAAGAGGACCTCGGGCCTGATTACTGCGTTATAGTGCCTTAATTTCGCATTGATGGATATGGATTTCTTCTGGAAAACTTTATTGCGTCGATTGAATGCAACATTCAGTTTCAGAATATTATTATTATAATTATATTATTCAAAATCAAAATGTTATTGTTGTTGTTTCATTTGGGATCTTGAGTAATTTTGATCATCAGCTCCGTGCACTTTTGTGTCTGTGGATTTTGTCTAATAACCTATGTTGTAGTGAGGACTGTAGCAGTGTGTGCAAGTGTATTATTAGGATGTAGGACTGAGGTAGGTGCTCCAGCTAATTCTTGTTACAAGATCCATACCGAAATGTTCACAAGCTCCCTCCTTTTTATTTTGTTTACTCAATCAATCGAGTGTGGAAACGCTTTGGAGAAACCACAATTAGGAGAGAAACTGTCAGGCTGGGATTTGTACATCGCATGTCCGAACGCCAGCTACTCAACTCAGTTGTGAAGCGTGCCTGAGACCACTCGGCTAAGCTGGTGAGTTCAATGTTCTGTTTCTTGGGGTAGGCCAACTTGGATCCAGATTGTTAAATAAATGCATTTTAAACCCTTATGTCAACTCTTATAACCAGACTATGTTCTATGTTACTCACTTTAGAGATTGGGAATTGGACTGGGTTTTTAAACTCAAGTTGAACCCCACAATAGTCCCTACAAGCCCAGTGTTTCTTACAGTCAATAAATGGAAATGATATTGAGGAACATTTCGCAAGACAGTAACTCGTGTTATTGCACAACTTCTGCTTCCGGATCGTATTCTTTACGACTGGAGGTAGGTAATGGCCCGTGAATATCCTGGCTTGCTGTGGAGCACGTTATAGGAGACTACCACTCCATTAGCTTAAACAGTAAGACATGTACAAAGTAACCGCAGAGGAGTAGGGAGTATCTGAGCATTTTCTTATCAAGTTCATTTATCTCCTTAGCTTAGTTCTTTACGACAGTGGTGTCGGACTCCCGTGCCACCAGAACACACACTGGGCACTGGTTAGGGCTGAGGGCATCACTGCCAGTAAAGCGTGATTACTAGGGCTAAGATTTCGATGACTTTGCGTTTGTATTTTTTTTATTTTCTTGGTAAGCCTAATAACATTAATGTGTTTTATACAAATGTGTTTCTCAGTAAGAGCTGCTAAACCAAGCATATTTGTTTGGACGCTTATTTTTTTGGCATTTTTCTCTAATTTTGCGGGATAGGGCATTTCAGGGGGTTTCCTAGTTTTGCCAAGAAATTTAATTCTGATCTGAGGGCTGGAACGTGGTACACTCAGCCTGGTTAGGCAGAACTGAGAAGAGGTGGGCTCGATTCCCACCTAAGTCATTCTAGAAATGGATTTCTGTGGCTTCCCACTTCTACACCAGGCAAATGCGAGAATGGTATCGAAATTAAAGCCACGGCCGCCTCTTACCCAAATCCTAGCCCTAACTACAAACTACACACACACTATTACAGCAAACACGATGACACAGGTCATTAGACAGATTCCACACTCATCCAAGTACACGGGACTACATGACCACGAAGGCACAACGTCCCTAAAATGAATCACCAACAACAACTATACCCATAAAGTACTAACGAATTGTTATACAGTGTGGTCCACAAGCCCCTTATTATTTAGTTTTATGAAACCCATATGGGAGCCTCCGTGGCATAGGCGGCAGCACGCCGGCCTCTCACCGCTGGGTCCGTGGTTCAAATCCCGGTCACTCCATGTGAGATTTGTGCTGGACAAAGCGGAGGCGGACAGGTTTTTCTCCGGGTACTCCGGTTTACCCTGTCACAATTTCATTCCAGCAACACTCTCCACTATCATTTCATTTCATCTGTCATTCATTTAATCATTGTCCCAGGGGTGTGCGACAGGCTTCGGCAGCCGGCACGGTTCATATCCTCGCCGCTAGATGGGGGCTTCATTCATTCCATTCCCTGACCCGGTCGGTCGACTGGAAGCAGGCTGTGGATTTTCATTTTCATGAAACCCAAATAACATTGCATTTCTCCCGATGGTCGATAATGCTCTTCGCTCTGTCTGTGTGACAGCAATGTAATTGGGTCATGGGTCTTGCAAAGAAAAACCGCCCGTAAACTTTTCCCCGCCAATTACTACGGCCCATTCTACTAACATAAGACTTATTGCTCCTTGAAATAACACACATACACGTAATACGATCGAATTAATAGCTTACGCCACGCGATCAATAATAGTAGAAAGTTAAATCAACACCATAAACCACGATTTAAGACTTTGGCATGGACTTAAACGTTTGAGGTGGGACGGCTACAGTAACTACAGCACGTTTAGCGTGCCGTATCTACCATGTGTTGGTGGCTGAGAGGGTTAAAGCCTAACAGTACGTGGGGAGCGCGAGCGGGTAGAACGGTGCTTCGAATTCAGTAGTAGGCATACTTTTTTGAACGAAAGCCCACGCTCCATTTTAGTGGGGATGTTGCTACATTGCCACATTTATTGCCTTACGACGTATTTTTGTGAAGAGTAAGTAGAATTTTGCTGATTTATAAAGAGAATACGATCGAATTGGTACGTTATGCCACGTGACCTGTAATGGCAGAAAATTGAAGGAAGAAGGAAGGAAGATTGTAGTTTTACGTGACCGTGAATCTTGTGATTATGAGCCACGGGACCTCCTTTTTACGTGGAATCCGAACCACGGGTCATGGCATTTCACTTCGAAAATCTCACATGCATTGACCGGGAATCGAACCCGGACCACCTTGGTGAGAGGCATACAACTAGACCGCTGAGCCACCACGCCCCCTGGCAGAAAATTGAACAAGATGTTCAGTAAAGAACATATAGCCTACTTTCTCCTAAATGCATGGGTATTGTTATAACTCTTTGTCCTTGTTGAAATATAACGTGCTATAGAAATATTAAACATGAATATGAGGTGCCCTTTGCTAGTGCTACCTCTGTAAAAAAAAAAAATCATTCAATTCGGTTTCACCATGATTGAATTGATCTGGGGAATGGATTTGCACACATACATGGTCGCTATTTGCAAACTATTGGGCTGATGACCTTGTAGTCAGTCATAAGATGCTTTCCACAAAAAGGCATGTTGTTGCAAAATCCGGTAGAGATCAAATTATTAGGATGGTCGAAATTTGATTTAAGCTTTTAACATTTGGGTGGCCGTCATTCCGTTTCCGTCAAGATGGCGGCGATATAAAACATGACACTGAGGTGCCATTTGCTAGTGCTACCTCTGTACCAAATTTCGTTCAATTCGGTTTCACCGTGTTTGAATTGATAGGGGGAATCGATTTGCACACATACTTGGCCACCATCTGCAAACTATTGGGCTGATGATCTAGCAGTTTGGTCAGAATATGCTTCCCACATAAAGATTTGTTGTTGCAAAATTTGGTAGAGACTAGATTTTTAGGTTGGTCGTAATTACATTTTAGCCTTTAACATTTGGGTGGCCGCGATTACGTTTCCGTCAAGATGGCGGTGATAAAAAAAAACATGACACTGAGGTGGCCTTTTCTAGTGCTACCTCTGTACCAAATTTCGTTCCAATCGGTTTCACCGTGTTCGAATTAATAGGGGTAATAGATTTTGACACAAAGATGGCCGCCATCCGCAAACTATTAGGCTAATGACCTATTAGATTTTTTGCAAAAATCGAAAGTAGGCTAATAAGAAGACTCCATAAAGGTATGTTGTTGCAAAATTTGGTAGAGATCGGATGATTAGGTTAGTCGTAATTTGATTTAAACTTTGAACATTTGGGTGGCCGCCATTACGTTTCCGTCAAGATGGCGGTGATATAAAACATGACACTGGGGTGCCCTTTGCTAGTGCTACCACTGTACCAAATTTCATTCCATTCGGTTTCACCGTGTTCGAATTAATAGGGGTAATCGATTTTGACACAGATGGCCGCCATCCGCAAACTATTAGGCTGATGACCTATTAGCTTGGTCAAAGGATGCTGCCCCCACATAGGTATGCTGTTGCAAAATTTGGTAGAGATCGGATGATTAGGTTAGTCGTAATTTGATTTAAGCTTTGAACATTTGTGTGGCCGCCATTACGTTTCCGTCAAGATGGCGGCGATATAACACATGACACTGGGGTGCCCTTTGCTAGTACTACCTCTGTACCAAATTTCGTTCCATTCGGTTTCACCGTGTTCGAATTAATAGGGGCAATCGATTTTCACACAAAGATGGCCGCCATCCGCAAACTATTAGGCTGATGACCTATTAGCTTGGTCAAAGGATGCTGCCCCCACATAGGTATGCTGTTGCAAAATTTGGTAGAGATCGGATGATTAGGTTAGTCGTAATTTGATTTAAGCTTTGAACATTTGTGTGGCCGCCATTACGTTTCCGTCAAGATGGCGGCGATATAAATCATGACACTGGGGTGTCCTTTGCTAGTGCTAACTTTGTACCAAATTTCACTCCATTCGGTTTCACCGTGTTCGAATTGATAGGGGGGGACAGACATTCAGAGTACCACACACTCACACACACACACACACACACACAGACTCACACACATACACACACACACAGCCAGACACACTTTTTTTCGCCCTGTAGTGATCTCATAAGTCTACTTTCATTTTTTGCAAAAATCGAAAGTAGGCTAAAAACTGGCATGAATATTAACATAACATATCGAAGTGTCACTCCGGAGGTCCGGGTTCGATTCCCAGCTCGGCCAAGAAATGTAATACTTGTCTGAGGGCTGAAATTGGGTACACTTAGACCCGTGAAGCAAATATGTGAAGAGGTGGGTTCATTTCCCACCTCAGCCACCCTGGAAATGGTTTTCCGTGGTTTCCCACTTTTAATCCGGCCAAATTCCGGGACGGATTATATCTTAAGGCCACGGCCGCCTCCTTCCCAATCCTTAATTGCAAATACACACATCAATACAAGCCCGCAATAACTCAGGTTATCAGACAAATTTTACACACACACCCAAGTAAACGGGGCTAAATGACCGCGATGTTCTAGCCCCTCAAATGAAACAAAACAACAACATATCGAGGGATATTCTGATCGCCAGTGCTTGCATCGAAGTATACGTATTCCTTAGAATTCCCCATGGTATTATTAGCCTACTTTCGACTTTTGCTAAAAATGAAAGTAGTCTTATGAGATCTGCACAGGGCCAAAACTGTGTGTGTGTGACTGTGTGTCTGTGTGTCTGTGTGTGTGTGAATGTGTGTACTCTGAATGTGTGTCACCCCCTATCAATTCGAACACGGTGAAACCGAATTGAACGAAATTTGGTACAGAGGTAGATCTAGCAAAGGGAACCTCAGTGTCATGTTTTATATTGCCGCCATCTTGACGGAAACGTAATGGCGGCCTCCCAAATGTTCAAAGCTTAAATCAAATTACGAATAACCTAATCATCCGATCTGTACCAAATTTTGCAACAACATATATTTATATGGCGAGCGTCTTTTGACTAAACTACAAGGTCATCAGCCCATTAGTTTGCAGATGACGGCCATGTATGTGTGCAAATTGATTCCCCCTATCAATTCAAACACGGTGAAACCGAATTTAACGAAATTTGGTACAGAGGTAGCACTAGCAAAGGGCACTCCAGTGTCATGTTTTATATTGCCGCCATCTTGACGACAACGTAATGGCAGCCACCCTAATGTTAAAAGCTTGAATCAAATTTCGGCCAACCTAATAATCTGATCTCAACAACATACCTTTATGTATAGAGAATCTTTTGACCAAACTACAAGGTCATCAGGCCAATAATGTGCGGATGGCGACCATGTGTGTGCAAATCGATTCCCCCTATCTTTTCAAACACGGTGAAACCTAATGGAACGAAGTTTGGTACAGCGGTAGCACTAGCAAAGGCCACCTCAGTGTCATGTTTTCTATCGCCGCCATCTTGACGGAAACGGAATGGCGGCCACCCAAATGTTAAAAGCTTAAATCAAATTACGACCAACCTAATCATTTGATCCCTACCAAATTTTTCAACAAGATACCTTTTTGTGGGAAGCATCTTTTGACTGAACTAAAAGGTCATCAGCCCAATAGTTTGCAGATAGCGGCCATGTATGTGTGCAAATCGATTCCCTATATCAATACAAACACGGTGAAACTGAATTGAATGAATTTTTTTTACAGAGGTAGCACTAGCAAAGGGCACCTCATATTCATGTATAATATCCGTATTGCACGTTGTATTTCAAGAAGCTACTACAACCAACATTCAATTATGCTCCTTGAAAAGGACAAAGAGTTATAACAATACCCATGCATTTAGGAGAAAGTAGGCTATACGTTGTTTACCGAACATCTTGTTTTGTTATTAAATTTTAACAAAAAGTCTTAGCATATCTTTAGGCCCGTATCACACTACAATCGCTGGCAAAGAAGCTGCTGTGATCGCTAGTACAAAATCCTGTTCTCTTCGTCAGTACACCTGCTTTTATGTCCGAAGTGTATCACACGCTAGCATTTTGTACGCTAAGTTCTATGAAATAAAACCGAAGGGCTGTCGTTTGAGGGCATTATTTGCAGTTCATTCGCCTTATTAACGCAAAGCGGTCGCGAAACTTGTTTTAAGTAAATTAGAAAACATGCCAGGTACTGAATGAATGCATTCCAATCAATATTTAAAATCTCTATATATATAAGAATGAAAGTTTGTCTGTTTTTTCTGAATTTCTACGGAAATTTGCGTTATTTACGCGTTTTAGACTGTTTTATGACGGATGCGCGCGAAAATGAAATTTTTGTCTGTCTGTCTGTCTGTTTGTTTGTCTGTGGACAAATTTGTGTCCTTATAACTCGAGAACGGCTGAGTGGATCAACGTAAAATTTGGTACAGATATCCTTCAGAGGCATGACACCAATCATTGATGTAACTCATCTCTGCACCTCTCATAAAAGGGGGCCTACCCCCTTAAAATACATGCTGAAATAGGCGTAGAAGGGCGAGACAAAGCTCATTTTCAGCCCCTCAATGTGAGAAGCGAAACTCGGGGGCCCTAGAGGGCCCCCGAAAACCACATTTTAAGGCCCTAAAACCAATAGTTTGTGAGATATTCCCAGAATATTAATTTCATTTAATACAATAATGAAAGGAAGCTAGCCGGTAACCATGGCAACAGAAATTCACAGGTCCATCTATTGCTGTAATATAAGACGCAATACAATTCCATTTATTACATTACTGAGATAGTTTGCAAACGGCTATAAGGTTATAATGGAATCAATTAAGCTGTAAAATTCATCAATACATATAATGCGCTTAAGGGGGTCAAGGGGTACTGTAGAATTTTTTCCCGCGATTTACACGTGCTGGTGTGGTACGGAAGGTCTATTATATCTGGTCCCTATATTGTTATATTATTATTATAATTATTATTATTACACTACTGAAAGGAAGACCCCAGAGGACAGGAAAAAGGGAATAATTGTCCCGATCTTCAAGAAAGGTAGTAGAACAGTGCAGAAACTATCGGGGAATAACACTGATGAGTCATTGTGCAAAGATGTTTGAGAAAGTTTTCGGAAGGAGAATTAGGAAAAGGATAGAAGGAGGGATGAGGGAAGAACAAAATGGCTTCAGAGCAGGAAGGTCCACAGTGGATTTGATTTTTGCTGTAAGGCAGTTACAAGAACAGCACTATGAGTATGGAACAATCTAATAATGGCCTTCCTGGACATTGAGAAAGCATATGACAGTGTATGCAGAAACAAAGTATGGAAGTCCCTGGAGGATAGAGGAGTAGAAAAATGGACTATAAGGAGGATAAAGGAGATGTACAAGAGAAGCGTGAGCTGTGTGAAAGTGGGAGGATAGAGATCGGAACGGGATGGAACAGAGAAACGGCCTGAAACAAGGAAGTGCACTGGCACCGTTACTTTTCATTGTGGTGATAGATGACATAATGACCCGAGTGGCACAAGTAATTGGGGAAGGAAAGATGAAAGCAATGGTGTTAGCGGATGATTTGATGATTTGGGGAAACAAGGAGGAGGAGGTACAGGAACAGTTGGACGTGTGGGAAGGAATAAGACAAGGATATGGGATGAAATTTAGCATAAATAAGAGTGAGATGGTGATCACAACAAGGAAGAAGGAAAGAACCACAACGGGAATAACAATTGGTGGGGAACAGCTGAAGAAAGTGGAGAGTTTCAAGTATCTGGGAAGCCTGATACAAGATAATGGAAGAAACTATAGAGAAAAAATGAGCGGGGGAGACAGGCAGAAGCATTCCGGAGGAGTGTGAGAAGCATGTTATGGAGCAAGGATGTCCCTCAGAATAGAAAAAAGATCATATATTGGACGTACTATACCCCTATCCTGACGTATGCCTCGGAGACCTGGGCTATGAAAGGAAGGGAGAAGAGCAAAATACAGGCCAGTGAGATGAGCTTCTTGAGAAGCAGTATTGGAGTTACAATGATGGACAGAATAAGAAATGAGAGGACCAGAGAATTAATAAAGGAGTAACCATTACGGAATGGTATAGAGAAATCTAGACTTAGATGGCATGGACATGTAAAACAAATGGAGGATAAGAGGATACCCAGGAGGATACACGAGACGAAGTGGGAAGGAAAGAGACCGAGAGGAAGACCGAGAGACAGGTGGCTGAAAGGGATGGAAGAAAGCGTGAAGAAGAGAGGAGAAGACTGGACAGCGGTGGAAGCTGAGAGATGGTGGGAAGACAGATGACGTTGGAGTGGCCTGTGTTCCAAACAGACCCGGCCAACGGCTGGAAACTGTGCAAGGAAGAGGATGATGATGATGATATTACGACCTACAACGACGAGACAAAGCTCATTTTCAACCCCTTGGTGTCAGAAAAAAAACCTCGGGGCCCCTAAACAGTCGTAAAGGGTCCCCGGAAACTACATTTTAATGCTCTAAAACCAAGAGTTTCTGAGATATTCCCAGATAACTAATTTCATTTAATAAACTAATGTAGGAATGCAAGCCAGTAACCATGACAACAGTGTCTCAAAAAGGTACATCCAACTTTCCATCTATTTCTGCAAGAAGTAATGCCACTCCATTTATTAAATTTCTGTGAAAGTTTGCAAATGGCTATAAGGTTATCACGGAACCAACAAAAACTGTAAAATTCATCAATGCGCTTAAGGGGGTCAAGAGGTACCCTGGATTTTTTCACAAGACTTAAACGTGCGATGTGTCGTAGAGAAGGTCTTTTATATCTTCAAACAGCAACATCATTTTAACAAATTCCTGAATTGAAATAGTTTATTTTTTATTTTATTGTTTTGCTTTTAGGAATTTGGGCCATTGGAGGCTAAAAAACCTGAATTTTCATGCACCAAAAGCCTTTATAATTTATTAAAGAGGTCTTCCTCTGGATGCGCGCTTGACACAACAGTGTGGGTCAATTTTTATGTGACGTGAATTGCATTTCGTCTACGAGGTTTTCAATTTTATTTTCACGTCAGGAAGTACACGTTAGGTAAATTAGTTTCAGAGCATATTTCAACTAATCATTTATCTTTGTCGACAAACAGGTTCCAAGCCCCTAACCATTGCAACAGCAGCTCAAATGATTACGTTTGGTCATTAATAACGACGACCGTTCGAAGAATGGGTACTACTGCTAGTCTAACTATAATAATTGAATATTTTACCATACGCGTTAATAAGAAGCGCAACAAAAACCTCCTGAGTGTGTTGGAAATGTGTGCAAGTGTTATTGCCCCCGCTCGCTCTTTCGAAGATACCGGGTTCAAGACTATCCAACGGCAGATTTTTAAAATTCTTTTTAACTATTTTATATACCCTCCCTACATCGTACAGCAAGATTTCAACTTTGTTTTGTTCACGTTATCTACGAATACGATAGGGAAAGTGATTTTCTTGTCTCATTTAAATGGTTATTTTCCCTAAATGCTGTTCAAAACCATGGATGGATACTATTCGTTATAATTATTTTTTTAGTCGATTTTACCCTCCAGGTCGGGTTTTCCCACGGACTCAGCGAGGTATCCCATCATTACCGCCTCTACGGGCAGTGTCCTGGAGCTTGAAACATCTCGTCTGGGGGATACAACTGAGGAGATGGGATCAGCACCTCGCCCAGGCGGCCTCTCCTGCAAAGCGAACAGGGTCCTCTTGAGGGATGGAAAGGGAGGGGAAGATCGGGAGGGATTGGCAAGGAAGAGGGAAGGAGGCGGTCGTGGCCGTACGGTAGGTAACATTCCGGCATTTGCCCGAAAGCGAAGTGAGAAACCTCGGAAAACCACTTAGAGGATGGCTGAGGTGGGAATCGAACCCTCTTTACTCATTTGGACCACCCGATGCTGAGTAGACCCCGTCCCAGTTCTCATACCACTTTTAAAATTTCGTGGCAGAGCCGGGAATCGAACACAGGACGTCCGGGGAGGCAGCTAATTACGCTGACCACTACGCAACGGAGGCCCGGAGGCGACTCTATTCGTGATAATTAGAATTTTAATAGTTCAATATTTATCCCAGAATAATAATATGACACGTTCTGTAATTACTGCCTTGCTGCGAGGCTCAGCGGTAACGTTCTCGCTTGCTGTGCCCAAGGTTGCAGGTTCGTATCCTGGCGCAGTCAGCTGGCTTTTGAGGGTGCGCAAATGCGAGGGAGCCGTGTCAGTAGATTTACTGGCACGGTAAAGATCCCCTTCGGAGTAAAATTCCGGCACCCCGGCGTATCTAAAAGCCAGAGAAGTTAAAAGGAACGTAAAACCAATAATGTTATAATTATCTGTATTTACTGTATGTTTGGGGCAGATGACCTCGTAGTTCCGCCCCTTAAAACCTCACTAACTAACTATTACTGTAAGTGTATAGCAAGCGCTTTTCGCACAGATGCCGTTGAAAGAAATTATAGTTTCGGTCTGATGTATTTATTCGTGAGCCTACCCACATAACAAATCTATTTGTTGTGTGGGTCGTCTGAGTGAGTCGGAGTTTTCCTTTAAACAAAGGTAGTCACAAATTCGAACACTTGCTACCTTGAATATACAAGATACCTTGCTTTCATTCTACAGATCATTATGTCGTCGTCCACTCTGGCTGCGTACCATCGGATAAGTACGGTCCTTTTGAGGACCAAATAAAAATCACTCGTTAGAACAGATAGATATGCGTCCATAATTCATCCACAATAAACGGCATTAAGCAAAAAAAAATTGTACTAGTTCAAGGTTCAAACCTAATACAATGCGACTTCGTTGACGCTACTCTAGCAATTTTTGATTTAGCCACCATAGCTACCGAGAACCATGGTGTATTACTGGCACGTATTGAATCTATTCGTAGACACTTCCTGTCCAAACGTAAGAAGGTGTTATTCGGAGCTCTGATCGTTTCAATCATGCATTATATTTGTCATTGAAAGAACACTGCCACTATTGATTTCTATATTCTATATTCTATTTCTATATTCGAGCGGATGTACTCAACGGTAAAGTTGTACCATGGACGTAAAGGAGCAGGTACTAATGCTTTTAGGATGACTGTGATATACGCGTTAGTTGGGTTGCCTTCCTCCAAAAAAAATAAGGGGCTGGTGGACCACACTGTAGATGTGTGAAATTTTTCTTTCACCACAAACTAATGCATGGTACCATTCCCAGCGGCATTTAATTTTCGTCAGGTTGAAACTTGCCAATTATACAGATTAGATAGTAGTATCCACACCGACACTAGTAGTTACACTCGCTAACTCGCAGCGCTAGGCCGTGGGTCCATGCTAGCTGCGAACCAAATCGTTGGTCGTCCTTGAAGTGGTTTTCCGTGATTTCCCAATTCTACTCCAGGCAAATGTCGAGATAGTTCCTTACTTAAAAGCCATGGCCGCCTCCTTCTAAATCCTAGTCTCAACTACAAATGCACACACTATTACTGGCATCACAATAGCACAATAGTTAAATAGATTCCAACGAAAATCCACAGCCTGCTTCCAGTCGACCGACCGGGTCAGGGAATGGAATGATTGAAGACCCCATCTAGCGGCGAGGATATGAACTTTGCTGGCTGCCGAAGCCTGTCGCACTCCCCTGGGGCAATGATTAAATGAATTACAGATGAAATGATAGTGGAGAGTGTTGCTGGAATGAAATTGTGACAGGGAAAACCGGAGTACCCGGAGAAAAGCCTGTCTGCCTCCGCATTGTCCAGCACAAATCTCACATGGAGTGACCGGGATTTGAACCACGAACCCCGCGGTGAGAATCCGCCGCCTAAGCCACGGGAATGCCAAATAGATTCCAATAATTAATAAAATAGTTCACTGGGCTACATGACCACGATGTCACAAAGCCCCTAAATGAATCAACAACACCAACAACAACAAATGTCAGAGAGGCATAGCTAGTACTTTTTTCAGGAAGGAAACTTTCATCTCTCTCTTCACACTGGGGTTGTTCTCATATTATAACCAGCTCGTATGTTAGCTATTTACCCGAATATCGTAATACGCTACACGACACGCTGTTCAAGGGTCTGGACATCAGGAGCGTTCTCGCTTGCTGTGCCCAAGGTCAGTAGATTTGCTGGCACGTTAAATATCCCCTTTGGGGCAAACTTCCGGCACCCCGTCTTCTTTAAAAGCCTCAGTAGTTAAAAGGGACGTAAAACGAATAACATTATTATAATTATCAGATGCCCCCATAAGTAAAAATCGAAGGCGTTTAAGTCCAGTGATAGGGAGGGTCATGCAACATCACCAGTTTCATTTACAGTACTATGGACAATTTCCAGATATATGTTCATGTGAACCTTTTTTGTTCATTTTTCTTTCAAAATTCCCCTCCTGAAGTTTATACAAATAGTACAGCGCCATTCTGCTGAGAGAGGTAGCATCAGCAGTTACGATGGCAGCACGCCTGCCGCTTGTATCAACTGGTAACTTTATAAGGGAACAACTGAAAGTACAGCTTTATGTGCTGTCCGCTTAGAGATCCCTGTTTCGTGAGTTAATTTGCGTGTTGATTTTCTTGGACTACGCAGCATTATACTGGCGATTTCATTAAGTTTTTCGTCTGTTAAAAGCGTAGGCCTGCTTGTTCCCGATACATCGTGAACTGAGCCGGTCACACGAAATTTATTTATCAAATCCAGAACGGTATCCCGGTTTCGAAACTTTGAATTAGGAAACCGCGCCTGAAATTTTAGTTTACATTTTCTGTAAACCGATCGCCTTCGCGAAAAACGTATTCCACCAAAAAAGCTCTGTCTTCATAGTAAACATTACCGCCTGTATACTGTTGCACTCTTCCACTAATCTATCAGAACGCTTGCTTACTGCAATACACACTGACGATTTCGACAGCCCACACGTGTGGCCTTCACCCTTTCAAGGACACCGTGCTGCCAACTAAACTGTTGATTGTACCTCTGGCAGCAGCACGTAGGCGCTGCGGAGAACATTCCCTGGCGCCCTGTATATGCCGTAGTGTACAGTGCATGAGGAGACTCTCTCCACAGTGAAATATTGTTATTGTGTTGTAATTTGTATACACGTATACTCATACGTAATTTTGAAACCCTTATAAAACAAACTAACCTTAGATTCAAACTGCGAATCGTAACAAGAACACCAACTAAACGCGCTACAGCTATTCTAGTTAGATAATGTTTGTACCGTATATAGATTTAAACCTCAACCCAGTGATGAGGATATGGTGATGACCGCTTGAAGGTCGAAAAGCGAATATAATAATAATAACTAATAAGTTACATGTAATTTTTTCCATGGGTATTATTTACTTATCATACTAATATATAACAAGAAGTTCCGTGACGAACTAAAGAGCCTACTTTTCTTAAAATTTAAGATTCATGCCAATGATTAATCTATATGGATCTATCTAGAATAGTGACGAAATTAAGTTGCTAATATCGAAATTTATAATTAGTTCTAAATACTGTATACCTGGCATAATGTAGCCTAAGAGAGCACTACAGTTGGCAGCCCTGGGGACTGAATATATTCTTAGTTCCATCTCTTAAAGTACAGACTACAAAATTTGGTTGAAGTCCAATGGATAGCATGGACGCTACATGCAGTTAATCATTGGAACTAACAGCGCGCGTAAACATATGTTGGTAACAATGTCATGCATGTATTGGTCAGAAATAATCTGAAATAATATGATCTATTGTTGTGCCAATTTTGAATGAAATCCATTAGTTAGTATAGAAGTTACATGCATTTTAAAACTGGACATATCAGCAGGCTTTGAATCATGTTGGCAGCACTGACCTACATTAGTTACTCCAAATTCATCTAGAATGCCAGGTAGTATACGTGTGCAAAGTTTAGAGCTATTGGCTTGCATACTTTCTGATATATTGATATTAGGGTAACAAAAATAGAGACAGCACATATTAACAGTTGGCAGCCCTGGTTGCTCTTAAGAATACGCACAGTCATATCTGTTATGGTACACATAGCACATACGACATTTGGTTGAAATCCAAATGATAGTATGGAAGTTACATGTATTTAAAGTTGGACCACTCAGCATGCTTAGAATCATGGTGGTAGCACTGACGTATATAAGTTACTCCAAATTAATATAGAATGTCAGGTACTATACGTGTGCATAGCTTAAAGCTGTCGGCTTGCATACTTTCTGATATATTGGTATTTGGATAAAAGATATTAAGAGCATTTATTAACTGTTGGCAGCCCTGGTGGGTCTTAAGAATACGCTCAGTCATATCTGGTTACGTACACATACAACATACGAAATTTGGTTGAATTTCAATTGATAGTGTAGAAGTTATATGCATTTAAAAATTGGAACTATCAGCAGGCCTGTAATCATTTTGGCAACACTGCCATGTATGGCCTCCTGGAAATTAAACTGCAATATTATTATCTATACGTGTGCCAATTTTGAAATAGCTCCCATTCATACCTTCCAAGTTATCAAACATGGAGCTCAAAGTTCAATTGCGATTTTTTAGCAGTTGGTAGCACTGACATCATTTTCAAATATGGTCGTGAGATATTCAAGTATAGATCTTTACTCCTACCAACTTTTGTTTCGATTGCTCCAGCCGTTTAGGATTTGATAGGGGGGGACACACACACAGCCAGATAGACAGACAGACAGACAGAAGGACAGACAGACAGACACACATTTGCCCGATCTCATAAGTCTACTTTTTCCTCATTTTTGCAAAATGTGAAAAGTAGGCTAAAAATGAGATGGTGTGTGTCTGTCTGTCTGTCTGTGTGTTACTCAATAACACAAGACCCACTGGTTCGATTTAAATGAAATTTTGCATGGACGTAGCTGATTTACCAGGTTTACATATAGGCTACGTCTGATTTCGATATTTTGCACTATTTAACAAGAAGTTCCGTGAAGAACTATACAGCCTACTTTTCGTGCCAATGATTATTCTACAGTATATGAACCTATCTAGAATAATGACGAAATTAAATTGGTAATATCGAAATATGTAATTAGTTCAAAATATACCTGGTATAATGTAGCCTAATAGAAGTTGGCAGCCCTGGTGACTGAATATATTCTTAGTTCCACCTCTTAAGGTACAGAATACAAAATTTGGTTGAAGTCCAATGGACGTTACATGCAGTTAGACACTGGATCTATCAGCACGCGTAAAAGCATGTTGCCAACAATACCATGCGTGTGCTGGTCAGAAATAATCTGAATTATTATGATAACTTGTTGTGCCAATTTTGGATGAAATCCATTTGTTAGTATAGAAGTTACATGTATTTTAAAATTGGACATATCAGCAGGCATAGAATCATGTTGGCAGCACTGCCTTGTATTAATTACTCCAAATTGATCTAGAATGTCAGGTGCTATACGTGTGCAAAGTATAGAGCTGTTGGCTTGCATACTTTCTGATATATTGATATTAGGGTAAAAAGAATATAGACATCATTTATTAACAATTGGCAGCCCTGATTGCTCTTAACAATACTTATAGTCATATCTGTTATCGTACACATAGCACATACGAAATTTGGTTGAAATCCAACTGATAGTATAGAAGTTACATTTATTTAAAAATTGTACTATCAGCAGGCTTATAATAATGTTGGTAGAACTGACGTATATAAGTTACTCCAAATTAATCTAAAATGTCAGAATATACGTGTGCATAGTTTAAAGCTGTTGGCTTGCATACTTTCTGATATATTGGTATTTGGATAAAAAAATAGAGAGAGCAATTATTAACAGTTGGCAGCCCTGGTGGCTCTTAAGAATACGCTCAGTCATATCTGTTTATGTACAGATATTACATACAAAATTTGGTTGAAATCCAATTGATAGTGTAGAAGTTGTATGCATTTAAACATTGGACCTATCAGAAGGCTTAAAATTATTTTGGCAACACTGTCATGGTTGGCCGCCTGGAAATTAAACTGAAATAGTATTATCTACATGTGTGCCAATTTTGGAATAGCTCCCATGCATACCTTGCAAGATATCCAACATGGAGCTCAAATTTCTAGTGCGTTTTTTCAGCAGTTGGTAGCACTGACATCATTTTCAAATATGGACGTGAGCTATTCCGGTGCACATCTTTACTCATACTAAATTTGGTTTTGATTGCTGCAGCCGTTTAGGAGTTGATAGGGGGGACACACACACAGCCAGACAGACAGAAGGACAGACAGACAGACACACATTTTCCCGGATCGATCTCATAAGTCTACTTTTTCCTCATTTTTGCAAAATGCGAAAAGTAGGCTAAAAATGGCGACTATTTTCATATTTCCATTTCAAATAAAAAGAGAACGCTAAGAAATAGCAAACTTTTGATGGCACTACGAGCTTTAAAATATAATTTTCTATCCGAAAGGTCCTTATCAATTTTCGTGTATCTCCAACGGTTAGCGAGTAAAAACCCACATTTTTGACGTCACTACACCCTTTGGTTTCAAAATTTCGTATTTCCATCATCTCTATTTATATAAAAATGAAAGTTTGTCTGTTTTTTTCTGAATTTCCACGGAAGTTTGAGTTATTAACGCGTTTCAGACTGGTTTATGACGGTTGCGCGCAAAAACAAAATTTTTCTCTGTCTGTCGGTTTGTCTGTGTACAACTTTGCACGCGTATCACTCGAGAACGGCTGAGTGGTTCAACGTAAAATTTGGTACAGAAGTCCATCAGAGGCACGAAAGTAATCATTGATGTAACTCTTCTCCTT
Organism: Meconema thalassinum; assembly: GCA_946902985.2. NCBI lineage: Eukaryota > Metazoa > Arthropoda > Insecta > Orthoptera > Tettigoniidae > Meconema > Meconema thalassinum. The sequence continues at coordinate 840,273,145 of OX336390.1, forward strand.
ACCTCTCATAAACGAGGGTCTACCCCCTTAAAATGCATGCTGAAATGGGCGTAGAAAAACGAGACAAAGCTCATTTTCAGCGCCTCAATGTGAGAAACAAAACGCGGCCTCGAAAACCAACAGATTTGAGATATACCCAGAAAACTAATTTCATTTATTAAGCTATTGAACGAATGCAGGCCGGTAACCATGGCAACACAATCTCAGAAGTCCATCTATTTCTGTAAGACGCAATGCCATTCCATTTATTACATTACTGTGAACATTCGCAAACGACTATAAGGTTATCACGGAACCAACTTAAGCTGTAAAATTCATCAATACGTATATAATGCGCTTAAGGGGATCAAGGGGTACTAAAGGTCTATTATATCCCTATCTCTATATTATTAAATTATTATTATGATTATTATTATATTATGGCGTACAAGGGCGAGCAAAACTCATTTTCAGCCCCTCAGTGGCTCGGAGGCTACTACGTTTTAAGGCTCTAAAACCACGTTTCTGAGATATTCCCAGAAAACTAATTTCATTTAACAAACTAATAAAGACCACCTCGTGGCCCAGTGGCTAGCATTGTTGACTGTCACCCCCAAGGTACCGGGTTCGTTCCCCGACTCTGCCAAGAATTTAAAAGTCTTGGTATGGTCTGGTACGGGGTCTCCCAGCCTCGTGATGCAAAATGGGAACCTGCTGGATGCTATGGTAGGAGGAGGAGTGGAAAGGAACTGGCCACCCTACCACACGCAAACTCCGGCTCGGGATGCCCGGTTAGTGATCCCTTGACTTAGTCAAGGGCTCTTATTCAGGACGCCTACGTCCCTGGAGGGGATATGGCACTCTTTTATTTTATAAACTAATAAATAGATGACGAGTACAAAAGAAGACCAATTCAAGAGCTATATAGATATACTGAGAAAATCACAGATGTGGCCAGGAAGAGACGTCTGGCTTTCTATGGACATGTCTCATGGATGAACCCAACAAGACTAACAAACCAGCTTCTCAACTACTGGGGGAAGAGAAAGAGCGTGACACCGTCGCTAACAGTAGTAAACAAGGATATCCACGAACTGAAGATAATGAAAAGTGATATTAGAAGCCGATGCCATCTCAGAAAGATACTTAAACAGAAGAGTTTTCAGGACAGAACACCCTCTAAGAAAACCGGCATCATCTGGACATAAGAGAGAAAGGAGAAACATAGCCAGAGAATGCGCGAATATTGATCAAACATCAAGTCCCTCGCCAAGCTGAAAAGTTGAACGTCGTGGCCCTTAGCTGGCCCATCCGAAAGAAGAAGAAGAAGAACAAGAAGAAACTAATGAAGTAATGCAAGCCAGTAACCATGACAACAGTGTCACAAGAGGTGACATCCAACTTTGCATCTATTTCTGTAAGAAGCAATACCACTCAATTTATTAAATTTCTGTTAAAGTTTGCAAATGGCTATAAGGTTATCGTGGAATCAAACATAGACTGTAAAATTCAACAATACGATTAAGGGGTTCAAAGGGTACCCTAGAATTTTTACACGTGACTTACACGTGCGATATGCAATATGTTGTACAGAAGGTCTATTATATCTCCAAACAGCAACATTATTTTCAAAAATTCCTGAATTGGAATAGTGTTTTTTGCAGCTTTTGGGAATTTGGGCCATTGAAGGCTAAAAATCCCGAATTGTCATGCACCACGATCCTTTATAATTTATTAAAGGGGCCTTCCTGGGGATGGGGACTTTCCGCAAAGGTGAGGTCAGTTTTAATTAGACATATATTGCGTTTCGTCTACGAGGGTTTCAATATTATTTTCACGTCAGGAAGTACACGTTAGGTGAATTTAGTTTGAGAGCACATTTTAAGTAATCATATTTTTGTCGACAAAAGGGTTCATCGTAAATATGATTTTGTTTGATACTGTGTGGTTGATATATCTTTATGTTTATGTACGCCTATAATTCATGTTCAGGTGCTTGGAGCAACGTCAAATAAAGTATTGTAACCATGAGTCAATACACCAATCATTTAGAAAACTCTTCAACGTACTTCTCATAGCAGGGTGGTTATAAGGAACAACTTTTCAAAATACATGCTAAAATGGGCGAAAAATAAAAATTATCCTGGAAGGACGGCCAAAGCATATGTTGCGCTTCTCAATGTGTGACACAAAACTAGGGAGTCTATAAAGGGTCTCCGAAAACCACATTTTAGGGCCCTTAAATTAACAGTGTCCGCGATATACCCAGAAAACTAACTTCGTTCTGATAAACTTATAAAGGAATGAGAAGCCCCTAACCATTGGGACAGTATCTCAATTGATAACGTCTGGTTGTTAATACCGAAGACCGTTCGAAGAGCGGGTACTTCTGCTAGTTATTCATATATTATATGAGGGGTCTAGATGCAAAACTCACATTTTCCACTTTTGTTCGAAATTGAGTTCCAAACTACACACGACTATCTTAGTGCTGAAAAGCCACTCACAATATCCAGTGGTTTTCAAATGCCAATAACCCAATTTAGCTACAAAACTAACATTCTCCACACTGTTCAGTTGCAAAGAGCACATTCTCCCTGTTGGCCAATCACAAGACAGCTTCTGGTCATGTGACTTTCTACAGCTGCAAGCCAATATTATTGTCTGTTCAACTCGTAACCTCTAAATAATAAATTAGTGTATTCCAACAATGCAATTGGTTTCATTTGTTTAAATTTTTCACAAACTTGGCCAACTTGTCTATTGTTTTGTCTGAAGTAATTAATTTTGTTACGTGTCAAAAGTAACATTCTCCAACTTGTTTAGACACAAAACTCACAGTCTCCAATGTTTGGATGCAAAAGTCACATTCTCCAAAATTAAAACTTATTTTTCAGATAAATTAATATAAATAATGAAACATAGTTTATACAAGAAGGTGTAATTAAGTATAGCCTGCAGGAAGAGCAAAGTCTCCTAGAGATTCCATTAATTACACACATTTAATAAGATTCTTTTAGTTCCTGTAAAATTAGAAAAAAGTGGAGAACCTGAGTTTTGCATCTAGACCCCTCATATACATTGTACCCCGCCCAAGTCATTGGACAAATTCGTGTTGACCGACTGAAGAGTTACAACGGACAGCAGTGAAACGACCCATTGCACGCCACGCCAAGCAGCTTCGAATTGGCAGCGCTACAGCCAGCGCGGCGCGCAGCCGGACCAAGTGTGTGTTTAATGTGTGTATCACAGTGCTATCTTGAACAAGAAAATGCTAACGACGCAAATACTGTGTTTTAAATGATATTTTACACATAATTATTGATTGTTATCAATACTGTCATTCAGTATTATATATTTGGTGCTACCAACTTAAAGCTGCCATACGTGCCGCGTAACAAGCCCTCTCCGTTTCGGAGCGACTTTCCTCACGCACTCTAGAAGAGAGACAAAAATATCAAGTGTCCCTTTCCCCAGGGTAACGAGTGACCCCACCCCACTCGGAAAATATTATCTGGAAGATAAATTGATCCTCCCATGGTTCATCCAAGTGACATCCACTCACCTGAGCAGCGATGGCCAGGAGCACAAAAATCGCGGTGTAGCTCCCCATGACTGACTGTCACTAATCCATTATCAAACAGATAACTGTGCATGTTAAGATAAGAATAATCATAACCATCTGTCCATTTTATTCTGGACTGATTCAACACAGGAAGATTAAGAAATGTGAATAAAATTGGTCAGATACTGATACGGGAACTCAACCTCATGACCGTGAACACCTTGACCATGCTGAAACTAGGCACACGCATATTCCAGGGCATGTAAAACTAACTTATGCCTTATTTCTGGTTTGAGGGCTCAGCCTCGTGAGGCCAAATTGAGAAAAGGCGCGTTCGATTCCTACCTCAACCATCCTGGAAGTGGTTTCCGAATTTTACTCCCAGGCAAATCCTGGGATGGTACCTAACGTAAGGCCACAGCCACTTCCTACCTAAATCCTACCTCGATTACAAATACGCACACTAGTACAGACATCGGAATGATACAGGTTATCAGACAACATCTACGCACACCCAAGTACACGGGGTCACATGACTGAAGTTAGTTCTACACGACGTATGTTCCACTACCTACATGGTGATATCTGGTGAAAAATTCACAGCCTGTTTCCAGTCGACCGAGCAGGTCAGGGAATGGAATGAATGAAGCCCCCATCTAGCGGCGAGGATATGAACTGTGCCGGCTGCCGAAGCCTGTCGCACTCCACTGGGGCAATGATTAAATGAATGACAGATAGTGAAGAAGCTGTTCATTACCCTAAAGAATTCCTAAATTCTTTACTTCCTTCTGACTTGCCACCTCACAAGCTTATTTTAAAAGTGGGAGTGCCTATTAAATTGCTACGTAATTTACACCCACCAAAGTTATGCAATGGGACGCGATTGATAGTGAAAAACTTTGAAAAACTGTTTCATTGAAGCAACTATCTTAACTAGCTCTGGTACAGGAGTAACGGTCTTAGTACCCAGAATCCCTTTGATTCCTTCAGACATAACCACGATGTCACAAAGCCCCTAAAGAATCAACAACTACAACAACAAACGTGGTGTTGTGGGTCTTTGAGGGACGGGTCATTAGAGAGAATAGTTAACTTTCCTTATCTGTCGCGAAATAAGGCAGTTAGTTCTACATGCCCTATCATTCAGAACTTCTTAGAACCAGTTATTTTTTGTTTTACTTTCCCAAGAGTAGTTAAATAGTTGTTTTTAGTCTATTGTCGTGTAATCTCGATAAATTACAGAAAGAAACAATTCTCCTTTTTCTCATGGTGTCTATTATTGAATCACTTTCCCGGTAAAGAACTGCATTAGGCAACAATTAGTTTATAAAGATTGTCTACTTTTTTGTGATATCACTGCACAATACTCGTCAAGATCTAGTAACAAATAAGTTACATGTATTTTTCCCATGAGTATTATTTACTGATTATTCATATATTGTATATATTGTACCCCACCCAAGTCATTGGGCAAATTTGTGTTGACCGACTGAAGAGTTCAACCGATGTACCAAAGGAATGGATACACATATTTAAAAACCCGAGGTATTATTTTAGAGTCACGTGACTTCATCCGGCTGGGAGCATACACGTTAACTCATTGGTCCTTTCAGTTTTTAACCGAGGTCTTATACGATTTCCGTGTAGGCTATACGACAGCAGTGAACACGAAAAAAAATATTCTCCACTGAGATCAACTCCAGTCACGCTAAGTGACTGACCCTGTGCTGTGTTTATAGTCATGCCAAAGCAGACGCTTACTGGGAATTGTACTCGCTTGAAATGATAAGGCAAATGATGAGTTGAATATCACAAGTAAACAAATTGTAAATAGAGAAGAAAAATTCTGAAGAACAAACAAGATGTTCAGTAAAGAACATATAGCCTATTTTCTCCTAAATGCATGGGTACAGAATTATACCTCTTTGTCCATTTCAAGGAGTATAATTGAATGTTGGTTGTAGTAGCATGTTGAAATACAATGTGCTATACGGATATTATACGTTGATTGATTGAATCCTCCCCTGAATTAAATAATATACACACACTAATACAGCCATCACAATAATACAGGTTACCAGACAAAATGCAACACTCATCCAAGTACACGGGGCTAAATGACCATGATGGCCATGCATCTCAAATGAAACAACAGCTTCCTCCCCAAATCCTTCCTCGTATAAAAGTACAGACACTAGTAAGCCTACAGACATCACAGTGACAAAGGTTATCAGACAACTTCTACACACACCCAAGTACACGGGACTACAAGACCATGTTGCCACAAAGCCCCTAAAGAATCAACAACAAAAACAACAACAATAGATTCTACCGCGGATCAAGGACAGCGAATTTCAATCGCTTTAGTCGAGTGTTGAAATATGTGGTGTTATAAGTATATATAATATTTTCGATTGCAAATACACACTATATAATATGCTTAACATAATAACGTGTGAGTAGTTATAAATCAATATGTACAAAAAAATCAAGTAAAAAAGTTGAACCTGCTTGGATTTTATCCTCGAACCACTAAACTCTGAGACTAAGAATCTACCACTACGCTACACATGCCCAATGCTAACACTAGGTTAACAACTGGTCTAGTATAACTGTAAAACATATTTTGTCTTGGAATGAACGATTTTATTAGCGTTTTCTGTCGTTTTTATAAACTATTTGATACTAAATATGTATTAATTTGTTCAGTACATTCCAAAAAGGATATAAACCTACAAATTTACTGAAATATGGACTTGCGAGCAAACAATAGCCTCCATTTTAACCCAACGGGACGGTACGGCCCAGCACGATTTGGCACGGTCAGCCTGAACTGTTCGTTATTGCTACGGTTACATTTTCTATTTTATGTTCGACCCTCACTATTATGTGTCAGATAACTGTATCATAATGATGGTCATTATAACACTGTTTTCCATTATGATACAGTTTCTCCAGCCAATCAGAGCTCGTTCATTGTCCAATTACGTAACGATAACTTCGCGCATGCGCTCAAAATCCAACATGTCGGACATAAACACAACATCGAACTATAATAAATTACCGACATGGAATACCCACCGTCCATATGTTCGCGTAAATAAACTGGCGAATATGAGACAAGAAATAGCACTGTACCTTAAAATCACCAACGCTAATTTCTGCACAGCGCATTGTCTTCAAATGACTGCGGTGACAATATTACTGAGGGACGGCTGATGTAAACATATGGTTGCATATGGCATTGCAACCACACAGAGCGCATGCGTCGGTTGTTCAAAGCTCTTGAAAGACAAAGATATAACACCCAACGCTCGCTCTGCGATCACAAAATTCCAGTAGCTGACTCTCAACAGATATTTATGAATATTTATGTTAAAACATATAATAAAGTTATAATTATCGTCGAACATAAACAGTCGTATGCAACTCGCCTATAATGGTAATTAAGACACTCGTATGGAAATTATAAAACTCGCATACGCTCGTTTTATAAAAAATACTCGTGTCTTAATTATAGCCATTATAGGCTCGTTGCATAATGTACTATTAAAATGCTAATATCCATCCGGTCACCTCATTGAGGACAGCTTAAACCTCCCTATGTACGGATTTGGTGAGGCCAGGCCTTGTTGAATCGTAAGTTACGGTTAGGCTATAATAAGTTACTTGCATGATTCATACATCCACCATCTTGAAATTATTTGGCTGATGACCTTATAGTTTGGGCAAAAGACGCTTTCCACATTTAAGTGTATTGTTTCAAAAGTTGGTAGAGAATGGATGATTAGGTTAGTCGTAATTTGATTTAAGCTCAGAACAGTTGTGTGGGCGCCATTTCTTTTTCGTTAAGATGGCGGCGATATACTGTACACCTTGACACTGAGTTGTCCCTTGCCATTGCTACCTCTGTACCAAAGGTGGTTCGATATGGTTTCGTTCTGTTTGAATTGATAGGGGGTATCAATTTCCACACATACACGGCCGCCATCTTCAAACTATTTAGCTGATGACCTTGCAATTTGGTCAAAAGACGCTTCCTACATTAAGGAATGTTGTTGGAAAATTTGGTAGAGATAAGATTATATAAGGTTAGTCGTAATTTTAATTAAGATTTGAACATTTAGGTGGCCGCCATTACGTATCCGTCAAAATGGCGGCGATATAAAACATAACACTGAGGTGTCCTTTGCTAGTGTCACCTCTGTACCAGATTTCGTTCAATTCGGTTTCGTCGTGTTTGAATTGATAGGGGGAGGGGGGGGGGGCAGATATACATACTCAAACACACACTCACAGACAGACAGACTGACAACTTTGGCCCGTATAAATCTCATAAGTCTACTTTCATTTTTTGCAAAAATCAAAAGTAGGCAAATAAATAAAACTAATTCTATTGATCAAAATTGTGGGAAATCGTCAATACGACTATTTTCTGCTCAGTCACAGATATGTAGTTTAAAATAATTGTCCATCTTTTATGACTTCAATATACAGTACTCGACGAGATATTTCTAATGATACCTCTCTCGACGTCTTAAGAAACCGCGTTCACGCGCTGGACTAAGCTTAAATACGCCATACTGGGAATTTTATAGACCTGACTTGGATAGCATGTGTCATTGTGAAGGCTGTACTAGTGTGTATATTTGTAAACGGAGATAGGATTTGTAAGGAAGCGGCCGTGGCCTTAAGTTTGGAATCATCCCAGCATTTGCTTGGAGTGAAAGTGGGGGGGGGGGGGGGGGCATGGAAAACCACTTATAGAATGGCTGACGTGAGATTCGAACTCACCTCTTCTTAGTTCGGTTGTGTCCTGATTGTGGTCATTCCAGATGGCGTTCACCTTATTAGCAGTCCAGATTGCGGTCACTTTCATTTTAGGGAAGAACTATAAACATTCCAGCGTCCAGATTGCGATCACTTTTCTTGGGAAACCGGTCCTTGGTTATTCCCGATTGACTCATACCTTCCGTAAGTTTTGTGGATAACAAGGGGAAACTGATATTTCACTACCTAACCAAAGAATACAGTTCAGTGTTCAGCTGAGCACACCCCATAAAACTTTGCTTAAAAATCAAATCCCCTCCCAATGTGACGGCATCTCGTAAAGCAATGATTATTACATTTTCAGTCTTAAGAACAGAGACATTTCAGGATCGGATTCAACGACCTTCACTTTCAACGAAATTGTTGTAACGGGAAATTTTATACTTACAGGATATAATTTTTAATTTCTGCCCCTCCTCTCCCATTTTAGGCGCGAGATATCTAGTTTTATAATAGGTACTGCATATTGTGAAAAGCATTATTTTCATTACCGTACCTCGAAAAATTCGTCTCGTAAAAGTAATTTGTTCTGCGTTTGATTCTAAATCCCCTTTGTAATCAATGTTTGTCCCCAGGGGAGTTACAACCGGACCGGTCTCCCAAGAAAGGTGATCGCAATGTGGACGTTTAATGAGGTGAACGCAATCTGGAATAACCGCAATCAGGAAGACACCCTTAGTTCTGCCTCACGAGGCCGACTGTAACTCATTCCAGCTCTCAGATGAGAATTAAATTTCTTGCAAGGCCGGGAATCGAACTCATTTTGTATACGTAACAAATGTTGTTCTGACTTGTGATTCTTTAGCAGATATGTATCTATTTATGTCATTTGTCAATACAGGTAAAATATACGTACTTCTTATTTGGATAACAAGACCACCTCATGGCTGTCGCCCCGGAGCTCCGGATTGGATTCCCGGTTCACCCAAAGAAATTTTAATTCTGGTGTGAAGGCTGGAATGGGATACACTCAGCCTCGTGAGACAAAACCGAGAAGTTGCTCACCGTTTCTCTCCTCAGCCATCCTGGAAGTGACTTTCCGTGGTTTACCCACTTCTACTCCAGACAAATGCTAGGATAATTCCTAACTTAAGACCTATCTCCATTTACAAATACACACACTAGTACACACACTAATCACAATAACACAGGTTATCACACAAATTACACATACAAGTACACGGCTATATGACAACGATGTCGCAGTCCCTAAAATATGCAACAACAACAACTACAAAAAGATGGTATATGGGCTTTCACGACCAGTGAATTAAAACTCAGCATTTTTCTAGGATTATGCCGTGTATTGTGTGGGGTTTCGCCTAGGACAACAAGCTAGCTCATCATCGGGCTATTGGTGTTCCCGCCCGGACCCCCACAGGAGTAGCGAACTGCGCGCTACCTCCCATTTTATGAAGCGCACCTGCACCTCTTTACTGCGAGAACTAAAAGCTCAATCAGTCATAACCTCCCTATGAAGGCTTCCAAAAAGATGGTATATTGGCTTTCACGGCCAGTGAATTAAAACTTAGCATTTTTTCTAGGATTGTGCCGTGTCTTGTGTGGGGTTTCACCTAGGACACCAAGCAGGCTCATCAGCGGGCTCTTGGTGTCCCCGCCCGGACTACAGTCGAACATCTATATCTGGTATTTTCGAAATCTAGAAGTAATTTTAATTCCTCGGTGAAGTTCTACACAATTTATATGCCATGTATTTTCTAAAATTTGAAGTTTGATTATTGGAATATTTAGATAACTCGAATGATACTTTGTTCCCCAGTCATAAAATATGTGTCTTTATTCCAAAGTTGGGGTGAAAAATGCAGTTGTATTGCGTTCTTTACAGAGGTGTGTAAATTATTAGAATCAAATAAAGAATTTAAATCCGTCAGAATGACTTATTCAAAATCATTTTTTGATCAACTGCTGACATACAGTGCGTCAGGGAACGTTCTCCGCAGGGCCTAGGCACTGCTACGTTAGGTGAGAGCCGGAGTTAAGTTGGCAGCGCGGTGTCAGACCTTTCGCTCACTCGCCGACAGCCAGGTACTAGCTTGTCTCCAAGGTCAACAGAATATCAGAACACACGTGTGAGCTGTGCTGTGGAAAGCGTCACTGTGAATGCAGTAAGGAAGCGTTTAGGTTATTGGAATAGTGCAACAGGATACAGTCGGTAATGTTTACTACTGAAGAGAGAGCGTTTTGGGTGGAATACGGTTTACGTGAAGACGATCGGTTTACAAAAAATGTAAAACTAAAATTTCAGGCGCGGTTTCCCTAATTCAAAGTGCCCAAACCGGGATACCGTTCGGGATTTGATAAGTAAATTTCGTGTGACCGGCTCAGTTCACGATGTACCAGGAACATGCAGGCCTACGCAGTTAACAGACGAAAAAATTGATGAAATTTCCGATATAATGCTGCGAAGTCCAAGTAAATCAACACGCAAATTAGCTCAAGAAACAGGAATCTCTAAGTGGACTGTTTGTTGTTTGTTTTGTTTTGATACAAGCGGCGGCAGCTGTGCTGTCAGCAGCAACCGTGCTGTCAACTTAACTCTAGCTCTCACCTAACGTAGCAGTGCCTAGGCACTGCGGAGAACATTCCCTGACACCTGTATTTTAACGATTACGTGCCCAGTGCGACCGTTCTAAATGCGACGCAGTAATAATCGTGGCTGTAGCGACCCTGCTATTAGCTTACAGTGCCCCATGCGACCCATTGCTCGAGAGAAGAATTGAAGATCTTATTTCCAAAGTGGCATAAATCCATCAAGTGCAATACTTCAGAAATCGCGTTTTAGTATCTTCATATAATTAAATTCAGTTATGATTATGAACATAATGTAATTTCATTCATTACTTTTATGCACATCCTGGCACCGTGTTTTAAATTGCTCCTATCATTAGAAATTGTGGTAATCGTGTCCTGTAAGTTGGAGTTAGGACGTTTTGGGAATACGCTTTGAGTGGCATTTATGAACACATCAAACACAAACTGATGCGCTACATATTCTTAAAAGTTAACCATGGCCTTGATTTAATATGTGACATCACGTGATGTCCAGAGAGCCATCGGATTGGTCAACATGGATATATGACAAGTCTATATATATATAAAAGAAAGTCGTGTTAGTTACACTATTTATAACTCAAGAACGGCTGAACCGATTTGGCTGAAAATTGGTGTGGGGGTAGCTTAGAATCAGGAGACGGACATATGATACTTTTTATCCCGTGACGTGACATAAAACGTCAAAGAGAATACAAGTCACTATAAAACGTAACGCAAATGACAGCTAAGGCAATTCGTTTCCAGGCAACAGTAGCTACTGACGAGACACGGCCGACTGGATGCGAGTAGCACTCTCCACTACCGGTATAGAAAATGAGGCTCTTAATATTAAATCCCGATAGTTATTCAACGTAATTTGTATAGGGGTAGTAAATCCAATTTACAATAGATGGCGCGAGTAGCTTCAACAAAATGGCGTTTGTTTGTTTCAAGAAAGTCCCACATGCGTTCATATACCATTCATCCAATTGCGATGAAACCTGGGTGAGATGTTCTGTACACTTCAGGTAAGGTTTCTGGCTGAATAAATCCACTTAACAATTGGTAGCGCACGAGTAGATTCAACAAATGAGCGACGACGGGCGAAGCGTTTCAACAAAGTCCTGTATGCGTTCACATACCATTCGTCCGATAGCGATGAAACTTGGGTGAGAGGTTGTGTATACTACAGGCAAGGTTTCTGGCTTAGTAAATCCATGGTATAATAGGTAGGGCGCGAGTAGAATCAACAAATGAGCGACGACGAGCGAAGCGTTTCAACAAAGTCCCGTATGCGTTCATATACTATTCGTCTGATAGCGATGAAACTTGGGTGAGATGTTGTGTACACTTCAGGGAATGTTTCTGGCTTAGTAAATCCACTTAACAATAGGTAGCGCACGAGTATACAGTATTCAACAAATGAGCGATGACGGGCGAATCGTTTCAACAAATTCCTGTATGCGTTCACATACCATTCGTCAGATAGCGATGAAACTTGGGTGAGAGGTTGTGTACACTACAGGCAAGGTTTCTGGCTTAGTAAATCCATGTTATGATAGGTAGCGCACGAGTAGATTCAACAAATGAGCGACGACGCGCGAAGCTTTTCAACAAAGTCCCGTATGCGTTCATATACTATTCGTCTGATAGCGATGAAACTTGGGTGAGATGTTGTGTACACCTCAGGGAAGGTTTCTGGCTTACTAAATCCACTTTAAAATAGGTATCGCACAAGTAGATTAAACAAATGGGCGACGACGCGCGAAGTGTTTCAATATAGTCCCGTATGCGTTCATATACCATTCGTCCGATAGCGACTAAACTTAGGTGAGTTGTTGTGTATACTTCAGAGAAGGTTTCTGGCTTAGTAAATCCACTTTACAATAGGTATCCCACAAGTAGATTCAACAAATGAGCGACGGCACGCGAATCGTTTCTACAAAGTCCCGTATGCGTTCATATACCATTTATCCGATTGCTATGAAACTTTGGTGAATTGTTGTGCACCCTCCAGGAAAGGTTTCTGACTTAGTAAATCCTTTTTACAATAGGTAGCGCACGAGTAGATTCAACAAATGAGTAACGGCGCGCGTATCGTTTAAAAAAAGTTCCGTATGCGTTCATAAACCATTCATGCGATTGCAATGAAATTTGGTGAAATATTGTTTCCACTCCCGCGAAGATTTCTGATTTTGTAAATCCATTTTACAATATGGTAGCGCACGAGTATATTCAACAAAAGGGTGACGGTGCTCGAATCGTTTCAACAAAGTCCCGTATGCGTTCATATATGCCATTCATTTCATTGCGATGACACTTTGGTGAGTTGTTGAGCACGCTTCCAGGATGTTTTTTGAGATAGTAAATCAATTTTACAATAGTTTAGAGTTGGTTAACGGAAAAAGAAAAAAATATTGGGAATCCAAAAGCACTTCAACAAACAAAGTTACAACGCCAACACTTTCTTTGATTGGCATTGCAACGCATGCCGGGTAAAGCTAGTTGGAAATAAATACATGTTGGAGTTACATCACTTTGCAAATAAACTTAGTTCTTAGATCTCAGTTAATATAGGATATACGACGTATTGCGACTTCAAACCTTTGCTATACGTTGAGAGAACCTATAAACTTGCTTATGAAAGAAAAAATTAAAGACCGTCAATTTTGTATTTACATCACTTTGTAAATAAGCTTTTCAATTTTACGGCGCTTAACCTAACCTACCTAAGCGGAATTTTAGCAGAGACAGTGTTAGAAATTCCCAGATACCACCGATTCATCAGTGCTTGGGTCGCTAGTGGCACGATGGCAAATTGGTGGGTCGCTTGCGGCTCGGTCGCATCTGGCACGACACCATTTTAACACCCAACTTAATAATGTTTTCTCCCCTGTACACTTATAACTTTCCCCATTAGGAATTGATTCTGGAAATTTTAAGAAATGGGTATTCCAAGGGATAGCTGAGCTGGGTCAGTTTTCTCTTCTTTCATTGCCTTTTGAATGTACCCTCTAAATCAGGTTATTTCAATCCATGGTCCATGAATTTTTTGAATAGTTCAAGAGTGGTTGATCAATAAAAAAGACTTTGAGAATCTCTGCTTTAAATTCATACAAAACGTAGAAAAAGCTAATCAAAACAAAACGAGTGGCATTTTGCAGTAACAAGGCCTTTTTTTTAGTAAAAATTCTATAAAATCATTTTACTATGATTTTCTTAAAATAAAATGTAATTATGACTTTGGTTAAATATCTGAAATAATTGCAGCTTCTTGTAAAAAAATATTTAGTTCAATAAATCATAAATGCAATTCTGGGAAAACTGGCGTTTAGTCTAATAATTTGCACACCTCTGTAGGTGTGACATGGGAATTACAAATGGATTCAGTTGTGTAGGGTACCTGGACTGTGTATTTCTGTCAGTACCTAGCTTATTATGATATTTAAGGCTGGAACACGGGTTGAGCTCAGTGAGAGTAAGTGGGTAAAGCCAGCTAACGACTGTAGCAACAGTTGAATACTTATGTACTTTTGATTTTAAAAAATCTTCCTTTTCATGTATTTCAATATCTCGAATTTTCGATAACTCGAGGTAATTTCTAACTCCAAAAGTACTTCCAGATATCGAAGTTCAACACAGGAAATATTTTACCATCATACGGAACCTATCTACTAACATAAACAAACCCACACAACATTTGAAATTTATATGCTGAATAATTCCAGAGACAAAAAGAGAAAACAGTGATACTATAATGGTTCTTGTAGGAGACAACGGCCCCTAAAACATGTGAAAGCTGCACTATCGGAATGTAGGACACGAGCACAGGTGACTGCAGGATTTATCATCACAAAATGGAACAAGTGAAATACAGCTGCTGGCACACTAATGACTAGGACAACAGGGCAACGAGTAAACCAATACGAACAACACTGCAATGAATTATTGCCGTCAAAATTAATACCGAGCCTGACTCACGTAAACAAGCATGCTAATCACCGCTGATAACGTTGTGGAAATAACCAATGATGGTATAAAATTCATGGAATGTGTTACGAGGGATGAACATCTTATAGGAAAGGAAAAATAGAAGAAATGTTGGATACATGAAAGAATAGAAATTGACAGAATTGAGAGAAAAGAGAGGGAAAATGGAAATATAGCAGAATTCCAGGATTCTGCACACACAAGAGCTTAGTAACGGTGGTGATTGATGTCTTAAGAGGTGAAGCAAAAGGCAATCTGCCTTAGATAAGACCACAGTGATGGTGGTGATCGTTGTGGGAGTGAAGCAACACGGCAATCTACCTCAGACAAGAACTCAGTGTTGGTGGTGGTTGATGTGTTGAAAGTATATGATAGCCTGTGTTTCTGTGGTTACTGTGTTAGTGTGCCTCACAAGGCTGAATGTACCCTGTTTCAGCCCTCTATGCGATAAGAGTTGTAGTTGATTCATTCAGGGGCTTTACGACATCATGGTGATTTTATATTATTACTAGCAGTAGTGCCCGGCTTCGCCCGTTAGATTTACTTGTTTTATGGATGATAATGAATACTACTACAGAACTGGCACATGATACTTAAACTAAAATAAAAAATATTTTAAAAATATAACTTTTTGTGGTGGTGGTAGTGGGGGTGATAAGTAGTACAGTATACTGGACATAACATTCAGGTCATTTTCCCGTAATGATAATGATAATAATGAATAGGGAAACGGCAATTTATTAAATACAGTACTGACACATGTAATTTACAAACGAATTGAAAAATATGATTAGAATGAGGAGTATGTGGAACAGCAAACACTGCCTAGGGACTATATCTCATTGGCTGTTAGAAAAGTAGAGTTCAACAGTGT
Source organism: Meconema thalassinum (assembly GCA_946902985.2). Taxonomy (NCBI): domain Eukaryota; kingdom Metazoa; phylum Arthropoda; class Insecta; order Orthoptera; family Tettigoniidae; genus Meconema; species Meconema thalassinum. Next base: position 840,288,936 of record OX336390.1, read on the forward strand.
CGTTTTTTGTCGCATAGAGCCTTAGAAAAATTCTCTATAAGACTACGGAAACATTTTCTTAGATTCGTCACTTTCAATCATTGGGTAACGGCAACATCGCCTGGGTAGAAAAGGACGAAGCTAATTGCAGGACATAGGATTGCCAGTGAGAGGCAAATACTACATTTAATTCTATACTGTCTTTTAAGGCAGAGACGCACTATAGTGAAAGAGCTTATGACGTACTGCTCGGGTCCCAACTGCACGGGCATGAGAGGATCGTAGATGATGACAGGCGTTCGTGGGGGGTTCCCGGCCCTATTTACATTGTCCGGTGAATCACTCACTCTTTCGTAACACCCCAGTGGTTTGAGCAACGGCCCTGCATGAGCATCAGCATAGTCAGCAATACCAGATAAGACGGCGGGCTCTGGACAGTCTTCTCATGTCACCTCGCGATGAATCAGCAAGCTATTCTCACAACTGCCCCCCCAGGATCTCACAACTTGTGGGACGTGGGTTGGTGACCACGGGACTCCAGCTGAGTCCGACATTGCTTCTACTTACAGGTGCCGGGCTCCTTTCAGTTCTCTTTCCTGTCGGCCACCCTTGGTCAACTCTTGTTCTCTTCCAACCCCGAAGGTATTAGGGTATCCGAGGCCTAGGGAGTATTTCACTTTCCCGCCTTAATTGGACATCGTCTCATCTTTCCTGATACCCTCATTCTTCGAGGGGTCAGCTTTCTTTTTCTTTTCATAATATCTCCCGTCTTCTGTTCAAGGCTCTCAAGGAGGCAGGGTGTGTGTAGCCCCACCACTTCTGGTGCACCCTAGATAGTGCTACACCCTCAAGAGCTCATGGCTGGTGAGTTCGGGAGCTGGCAACCCCGAGGGATTCCTGAGCTGGATCCGGTTTTATTCATTAGCCTACTTTCGAGTTTTGCAAATAATGAAAGTAGACTTATGAGATCACTACAGGGCCAAACAAGATGTTCAGTAAAGAACATATAGCCTACTTTCTCCTAAATGTATGAGTATAGTTATAACTCGTTGTTATTATCAAAGAGTATAATAGAACTATTCTTTGTTGAAGGCCATAGAAACGATTTTCCTCTACCAAACGCCACAATCTAGATAAAAACTGCTACCATCATTGAAGAAAGAAAGATAAGAAGTATCTCAAGAATGTTATGGATCTGGAGACATAATCGACCGGACTGGCTGCGTGGCTCGGCGGTAACGTTCTCGCTTGCTGGGCCCTAGGTTGCAGGTTCGTATCCTGGCGCAGTCAGCTGGCATTTGAGGGTGCACAAATGCGAGGGAGCCGTGTCAGTACATTTACTGGCACGTTAAAGATCCCCTTCGGGCCAAAATTCCGGCACCCCGGTGTCTCTAAAATCAGCAGTAGTTAAAAGGGATGTAAAACCAATAACATTATTATTATTATTACGACCTGCCGTGGGCAACATCCAACTTTGAGTTGAGGCATGTCTTTACACGTCTGGTTGTGCATGACTTTCACAACCCTAATTGAATTAACAAATCTTTCCATGACCCTACAGAGACGTGTGTATACAAACTATGTGGATATTTTCGATAATATAATCCTAACAGAGCGAGTGCATTCTAGCGGCCAGAAGAAGAAACTTTTCAATAAAATCTGGAAGTTACCTTTTTGGCAGCTAGATGTCTCGAGTAAATCTGCTGACGAATTAGGTTTTAATTAAATATATATTTTACACCATAATGTGCACAATATAACGCTTAATAACATTTTCAAGTAACGCAAAATAGGCTGTTACAAACCCTTTAAAATAAAAAGTTAAAATGTATCGTAGTATCATCTTGTCATTCTTCAAATTCGATGCGCATAGAATGATAATGGTATAGTAATCAATGGATCCCCACGTAGACTAGTCGTGACATCTATTGGTGAAATATCGAACAATATAATCCTAACAGAGCGAGTGCATTCTAGCGGCCAGAAGAAGAAACTTTTCAATACAATCTGGAAGTTACCTTTTTGGCAGCTAGATGTCCCGAGTAAATCTGCTGGCAAATTATGTTTTAATTAAATATATATTTTACACCATAATGTGCACAATATAACGCTTAATTTTAAAACATCTGAGTCATTACAAAACAATAAACATATAACATTTCAAGCAAAAAACCTAGCTCTGATCGGGTTTGACCATAGGCATTTGAGCGATAGTCTAACGCTCTACCACTGAGCTAATTGTGTCAACGAATATCGTTCTATTTAAAATGACTTACATAGAACTTGTTAGCAAATAATGATTTATACTAAACGATTTCATCACTGGAGTATATTATTTATATATAAAGCATTTCATACAAAGTTTATTTATTTTTTATCAGTACGCTATATTGCATGCAATACTCAAATTAGTGAAATATAAGTCCGGCACAAGATATCCGCTGCCATCTTGTCTTATTACTGAATCAGTTCAGCTTTTTAAAATCACGTCTGCACTATAGTATTACAAAATAAACTTTTAATTTCGAACGTGCCTCTTCCTTTAGAACAGTTAAAACGATTCTCGGCTCGATAATCGGAACTGGTGGGTCCCATGATATGGATTATAAAGTTTGCATAATTCGCACGGCCGCCATCCTGAAATGGTATGGTGGACGACCTTGTAATTTGGTCACAAGACGCATCCTATACGAAGGTATGTTGTTACCAAATTTGGTAGAGATCGGATGATTTGGTTAGTCGTTATTTGATTTTACGTTTTGAACGTTTGAGTGGCCGCCATTCAGTTTTAGTAAAGATGGCGGCGATATAAAACATGACACTGAGGTGTCCTTTGCTAGTGCTACCTTTGTACCAAATTTCGTTCAATTTGCATTCGCCGTGTTCGAATTGATAGGGGGGACAGACATTCAGAGTACACACACTCACACACACACAGACACACACACACACACACACACACACAGACTCACACACACACATACACATACACACACACACACAGACTCACACACACATACACACACACAGACAGACACACTTTTTTCGCCCTGTGTTGATCTCATAAGTCTACTTTCATTTTTTGCAAAAATCGAAAGTAGGCTAAAAATGTGTGTCTGTCTCTGTGTGTGTGTGTGTGTGTATGTGTGTGAGTCTGTATGTGTGTGTGTGTGTGTGTGTGTGTGTGTGTGTGTGAGTGTGTGTACTCTGAATGGCTGTCCCCCCTATCAATTCGAACACGGTGAAACCGAATTGAACGAAATTTGGTACAGAGGTAGAATAAGCAAAGGGCACCTCAGTGTCATGTTTTATATCGCCGCCATCTTTACTAAAACTGAATTGCGGCCACTCAAACGTTCAAAACGTAAAATCAAATAACGACTAACCAAATCATCCGATCTCTACCAAATTTGGTAACAACATACCTTCGTATAGGATGCGTCTTGTAACCAAACTACAAGGTCGTCCGCCATACCATTTCAGGATGGCGGCCGTGCGAATTATTCAAACTTTATAATCCATATCATGGGACCCACCAGTTCCGATTATCGAGCCGAGAATCGTTTTAACTGTTCTAAAGGAAGAGGCACGTTCGAAATTAAAAGTTTATTTTGTAATAATATAGTGCAGACGTGATTCTAAAAAGCTGAGCCGAGTCAGTAATAAGACAAGATGGCAGCGGATAACTTGTGCCTGACTTATATTTCACTAATTTGAGTATTGCATGCAATATAGCGTACTGATACAGAATAAATAAACTTTGTATGAAATGCTTTATATATAAATAATATACTCCAGTGATGAAATCGTTTAGTATAAATCATTATTTGCTAACAAGTTCTATATAAGTCATTTTATATAGAACGATATTCGTTGACACAATTGGCTCAGTGGTCGAGCGTTAGCCTATCTCTCAAATCACTATGGTTCAAACCCGATCAGAGCTAGGTTTTTTGCTTGAAATGTTATATGTTTATTGTTTTGTAATGACTCAGACGTTTTAAAATTAAGCGTTATATTGTGCATATTATGGTGTAAAATATATATTTAATTAAAACATAATTCGCCAGCAGATTTACTCGAGACATCTAGCTGCCAAAAAGGTAACTGCACGCCGACCTACTTATTAACTTCCAGATTTTATTGAAAAGTTTCTTCTTATGGCCGCTAGAATGCACTCGCTCTGTTAGGATTATATTGTTCGATACTTCACCACTAGATGTCACGACTAGTCTACGTGGGGCTCCATTGATTACTATACCATTGGCATTCTATGCGCATCGAATTTGAAGAATGACAAGATGATACTACGATACATTCTTACTTTTTATTTTAAAGGGTTTGTAACAGCCTATTTTGCGTTACTTGAAAATGTTATTTGAAGTAAAGAACAAAACGATTTCACATAGTAACTGAATTCAAGCCGTTGGTGTTAGTTCAGGTTATTAATTACTACTTTTATTTCAGGCAAATAGCAATCGAAAATATCCACATAGTTTGTATACACACGTCTCTGTAGGGTCATGGAAAGATTTGTTAATTCAATTAGGGTTGTGAAAGCCATGCACAACCAGACGTGTAGAGACATGCCTCAACTCAAAGTTGGATGTTGCCCACGGCAGGTCGTATATGTAATAATAATAATAATAATAATAATGTTATTGGTTTTACATCCCTTTTAACTACTGCTGCTTTTAGAGACACCGGGGTGCCGGAATTTTGGCCCGAAGGGGATCTTTAACGTGCCAGTAAATGTACTGACACGGCTCCCTCGCATTTGTGCACCCTCAAATGCCAGCTGACTGCGCCAGGATATGAACCTGCAACCTAGGGCCCAGCAAGCGAGAACGTTGCCGCTGAGCCACGCAGCCAGTCCGGTCTATTATGTCTCCAGATCCATAACATTCTTGAGATACTTCTTATCTTTCTTTCTTTCTTCAATGATGGTAGCAGTTTTTATCTAGGTTGTGGCGTTTGGTAGAGGTAAATCGTTTCTAAGGTCTTCAACAAAGAATAGTTCTATTATACTCTTTGATAATAACAACGAGTTATAACTATACTCATACATTTAGGAGAAAGTAGGCTATATGTTCTTTACTGAACATCTTGTTTTTCCATTGCCTTTGGGGTGGACCCTCTCCTCTTTCCCCTTCCTATCTGCCTTTCGTGGCTCTCCTTCCTTCCAAGTCCCTCAATTCTCATTTATCCAGGGTTGAGGGCATTTCCTCTCCTCCTGTCTTTTATTTCCCTTATAACTTTCTTTTGTCCTTATCTTCTTCTAGCCCGTAAGTTTTGTAGATAGTTTTAGTTGTAGTTTCAATTTCACGATCGACCAAACCATTAGGGGTCGCTAACCTCGATGTTAGGCCCCTTAAAACAACAATTATCATCATCATCATCACAACTGGCATTGTGCAATTGGGTTACTGTGGTATTTAAAACTTCCTGTTATGCCTCTCACCCTTTTGTGTTACATAAATAATTTGTTGCTAGAAACCTTGCCTGGAATCCACGGCATTGTGCAATTACGTTACTATGGTATTTAAAACTTTCTGTTAAGTCTCCCACCCTTTTGTGTTACATACATAATTTGTAGCTAGAAACCTTCCCTGCAATCCACACAACAACTCACCCAAGTGTCTTCGCAATCGGATTAATGGTATATGAACGCATAGGGGACATACATACACTACCACTATTGAGCAAGACTTTATGTGGTGAGATGACTACTACTACTACTACTACTGAACTGGTTCATCAAACTTAGAAACTAATAGAAAAACATATTTTAAAAATCACAGGCGGGGAAGAGTATGGTGTTGCTTAACTTCTGACACGATTGGTTCACGGGCCTTAAAACGTGATTTTCTGGTCCCGCACAGTTTCACCGAAGTACTCGTTGGGTTCCAAGGGGTAAGTATACAAACTTTGGTGCAGATCGGTGAAACGGTGTAGATTTTTGCCAAAGGGCCTAAATGCAGGGAATGAAGTGGTCTGTCCGAAATTTAAAGTGGACAGTGTAACCCGCAGGGTTCCAAGGGGTAGGCATACAAATGTTTGTTCAGATCGGTGAAACTGTGTAGATTTGTGCCAAAGGGCCTAAATTGAGGGAATGGAGTGGTATGTCCGAAATTTCAAGTAGTGAGTGTTATTCGTTGGATTCCAATGGGTAAGTATGCACAATTTGGTTCAGATCGCTGAAACGGTGTAGATTTTTGTCAAAAGGCCTAAATGCAGGGAATGGAGTGGTCTGTCCAAAATGTCAAGCGGACAGTGTTACTCGTCGGGTTCCAAAGGGTAATTATGTAAGATATGGTTCAGATGGGTGAAACGGCGTAGATTTTTGCCAAACGGCCTAAACGCAGGGAATGGGGTTGGTTTGTCCGAAATTTGAAGTGGACAGTGTTACCCGCAGGGTTCCAAAGGGTAAGTATACAAATTTTGGTTCAGATCGGTGAAACGGTGTAGATTTTTGCCAAAGGGCCTAAATGCAGGGAATGGTGTGGTCTGTTCGAAATTTAAAGTAGACAGTGTAACCCGCAGGGTTCCAAGGGGTAGGTATACAAATGTTTGTTCAGATCGGTGAAACGGTGTAGATTTTGCCAAAGGGCCTAAACGCAGGGAATGGGGTTGGTTTGTCCGAAAGTTGAAGTAGACAGTGTTACCCGCAAGGTTCCAAAGGGTAAGTATACAAATTTTGGTTCAGATCAGTGAAACGCTGTAGATTTTTGCCAAAGGGCCTAAATGCAGGGAATGGTGTGGTCTGTTCGAAATTTAAAGTAGACAGTGTTACTCGTCGGGTTCTAAAGTGTAAGTATACACATTTTGGTTCAGATCGACGAAACGGTGTAGATTTTTGACAAAGGGCCTAAATGCAGGGAATGGGGTGGTCTGTCCGAAATTTAACGTTGACAGGGTTACCCGCAGGGTTCCAAAGGGTAAGTATACAAATTTTCGTTCAGATCGGTGAAACGGTGTAGATTTTTGACAAAGGGCGTAATTGCAGGAAATGGAGTGGTCTGTCCAAAATTTAAAATGGACAGTGTTACTCGTCGGGTCCCAAAGGGTAACTATACAATTTTTGGGTCAGATCGGTGAAACGGTGTAGATTTTTGACACAGGGCCTAAATGCAGGGAATGGAGTGGTCTGTCCGAAATTTAATGTAGACGGGGTTACCCGCAGGGTTCCAAAGGGTAAGTGTAATAATTTTGGTTCCGATCGGTGAAACGGTGTGGATTTGTATAAATAACAGACAGACAGACAAACATTGAGCTTTATATATAGACTAGCAGAAGTACCCGCTCTTCGAACGGTCTTTGGTATTAATAACCAGACGCTATCAATTGAGCTACTGTTGCAATGATTAGGGGCTTGTCATTCCTTCGTAAGTTGATCAGAACGAAGTTAGTTTTCTTGGCATATCGCAGGCATTGTTAAGTTAAGGGCCATAAAATGTGGTTTTCGGAGACCCTTTATAGACTCCCTAGTTTTGTGTCACACATTGAGAAGCGCAACGTATGCGTTGGTCGTCCTTCTAGGATAATTTTTATTTTTCTCCTATTTTAGCATGTATTTTGAAAAGTTGTTCCTTATACCCACCCTTCCACGAGAAGTACGTTGAAGAGTTTTATAAATGATTGGTGTATTGACTCATTGTTAAAATACCTAATTTTACGATGCTCCAAGCACCCGAACATGAATTATAGGCGTACATAAACATAAAGATATATCAACCACACAGTATTAAACAAAATCATCTTTACGATTCTCCCGTTTGTCGACAAAAATATGATTAGTTAAAATGTGCTCTCAAACTAAATTCACATAACTAACGTGTACTTCCTGACGTGAAAATAATATTGCATACCTCGTAGACGAAACGCAATATATGTCAAATTAAAACTGACCTTCACCGTTGTGGAAAGTCCCCATCCCCAGGAAGACCCCTTTAATAAATTATAAAGGCTTGTGGTGCATGGAAATTCGGGATTCTTAGCCTCAAATGACCCAAATTCCCAAAAGCTGCAAAAAACACTATTCCAATCCAGGAATTTCTGAAAATAATGTTGCTGTTTGGAGATATAATAGACCTCCTGTACAACATATCGCACGTGTAAGTCACGTGTAAAAATTGTAGGGTACCCCTTGACCCCCTTAATTGCATTGTTGAATTTTACAGTCTATGTTTGATACCACGATAACCTTATAGCCATTTGCAAACTTTAACAGAAATTTAATAAATTGAGTGGCATTGCTTCTGACAGAAATAGATGGAAAGTTGGAGGTCACCTCTTGTGGTAGGCCTACTGTTGTCATGGTTACCGGCTTGAATTACTTCATTAGTTTCTTCTTGTTCTTCTTCTTCTTTCGGATGGGCCAGATAAGGCCCACGACGTTCAACTTTTCAGCTTGGCGAGGGACTTGATGTTTGCCCAATATTCGCGCATTCTCTGGCTATGTTGCTCCTTTCTGTCTTTTGTCCAGATGATGCCGGTTTTCTTACAGGGTGGTCTGTCCTGAATACTCTTCTGTTTTAGTATCTTTCTGAGATGTGATCGGCTTCTAATATCACTTTTCATTATCTTCAGTTCTTGGAAATCCTTGTTAACTACTGTTAGCGACGGTGTGACGCTCTTTCTATTCCCCCAGTAGTTGAGAAGCCGGTTGGTTAGTCTTGTTGGGTTCATCCATGAGACATGTCGGTAGAAAGTCAAACGTCTCTTCCTGGTCACATATGTGATTTTCTCAGTATATCTATATAGCTCCTGATTTGGTCTTCTTCTGTACTCGTCATCTATTTATTAGTTTATTAAATGAAATTAGTTTTCTGGGAATATCTCAGAAACGTGGTTTTAGAGCCTTAAAATATAGTAGCCACCGAGGGGCTGAAATGAGTTTTGTCTCGTCCTTGTACGCCATAATATAATCATAATCTTAATAATAATTTAATAATATAGGGATAGGGATATAATAGACCTTTAATACCACACCCGCCCGTGTAAATCATGTGAAAAATATAAGAGTACCCCTTGCCCCCTTAAGCGCATTATATACGTATTGAAGAATTTCACAGCTTAAGTTGGTTCCGCGATAACCTTATAGCCGTTTGCGAACGTTCACAGTAATATAATTGCGTCTTACAGAAATAAATGGACTTCTGAGATTGTGTTTCCATGGTTACCGGCTCGCATCCTTCCAATAGCTTAATAAATGAAATTAGTTTTCTGGGTATATCTCAAAAACTGTTGGTTTTAGGACCTTAAAATGTGGTTTTCGGGGCCCGTAGGGCTCCCGAGTTTTGTTTTTCACATTGAGACGCTGAAAATGAGCTTTGTCTCGTCTTTCTACGCCCATTGCAGCATGCATTTTAATGGGGTAGGCCCTCTTTTATGAGAGGTATGGAGAGGAGTTACATCAATGATTACTTTCGTGCCTCTGATGGACATCTGTACCAAATTTTACGTTTATCCACTCAGCCGTTCTCGAGGGATGCGCGTGCGAATTTGTACACAGACAAACAAACAAACAGACAGACAGACAAAACTTTTGTTTTTGCGCGCAACCGTCATAGAACAGTCTGAAACTAAAATTTCCGTGGAAATTCAGAAAAACAGACAAACTTTCATTTTTTATATAGAGAGAGAGATAGACATTGTGAGATTACCGACAGCAGTAGCTACGCTCGCTAACGTGCGTTGCTACGCCATGTGTCCAACCTAATCGCGGACTCATTAGACGTGTGTTCGAACCCCACCGTCGGCCATCCTTGAAATGTTTTTTCCATTGTTTCCCAATTGCAACTCCAGGCAAATGCCGGGACGGTACCTTCTAGGCTAATAGGCCACGGCCATTTCCTTGTATCTCCTTGCCCAGTTCCATGCATCTTCATCCATTTCATCTCTCATTAACTCCTTTCATGAGTTTGGCATAAGGAAGGGCATCCCACCGTAAAATACACCCATCACATTTTCATCCCATCTCATCTCGACCCTGATGAAAACAGGAATGTATTATTACTTAGTGTGTGGCTTTTAGTGTCGGGAGTGTACGAGGACATGTTCGGCTCGCCCGGGTTTGTAGCTGCTTCTATGTGGACACCCTTGGAATGAGCTACAAATACCGTCGTGTGTGGATGAGATGAAATGAATGAAGATGAATTAAACTGGGCAAGTTCAATTTAAAGTAGTTCCAACTTTGGCTACCAGACGTCACTGACACCCAGTGGCGAACGTTGGAACTTGATAGAGCATTTTTAGCCAAACAACCTACAAATGTAGCTACACACTGCCAATTGTAGGGGTAGGTACTATTTCATGCCATAAATCTATAACATGGGCCCGCCAGCTTTATTTTCCCTCCGAAGGAAGGCATATTGAAGGATTTTAACTCTCTTAAAAAATCCTACGACTTCGACAGAGTTTGAAACCGCGATCTTTGGAACAGCAGTTCAGCATGCTACCGACTACGCCACCGAAACCACTAAAACTGGAATAATAAGGGTTAAGACATACATTGTGACAATTAAAAATTCATCTTGGGTCATTATTCTGCAAATATGTGCATGCTATATTCATCCCCACTCCCCCGCCCCCCGAATAGAAATACTGGATATGCGCATGCATAGAATGATCAAAGTAATGAGTTGACACCGCTCCAAACTTTCTTGATCTCAATAATTCTACTTGAGAAACTTGCTTGTCACCCTATAGTACAGTAGGTACCATGTATACTCTGACGAACTCAAAAGATTTTCAGCAATTAATATTTCTTGACTCCTACCTCTCTCTCGCTGTTCATCTGAATTCATTTTAAAAGAGAAAAGAGCAGAAAACCTTGGAGATTTATGACTGGCCAATTGGCTCGCGCCGACGCCGACGTCATGATATGAACAGCCCACGTGGGACACGAGCTCATTAACTGACGCCACCGTCAATATCATTACATCCTACGGCTCAATCATCTCCCAAGATCACCCCTGGGGCTCTGCCTGCGCCGTACAAGTGTAGCAATGATGGATGAGAGTTCCAATCCCGGTAACGTCAGCTCCTATATTGATTAGCATATTCCTTTGTTACCCCTTCCCCCAACAAACGTTATCTTATCACCTCTAACACGTCGGTGGCTGTGTGCAAGATATTTAAAATTACAAGAATAAGCCGTATCCTCCTGGATGTACAGTGTAGTGTGCCTTTCTTCAGTACAATAATGATGATGATAATAATAATAGACGAATAATAATAATATTTCAGACATCACGGTAGGCAAACCATAATGCTTATATAAGGTGCGTTCAAAAAGTAACGAGCTGGAGACTGTAATGCGCAAACCGGTGACAACATCGGCTAATCGTGGCGTGTGTAACGAGGTGTGGTTCCGAACAGAGCGAGGAAGGTCACAGCCCGTAGCTAGAGGGCACGCGTGCACGTCACGTGACGATACAAAGCGAGCAGCAGCATGCAAGATGCAACAATCGTCCAACGCTGCCAGTCGCATTGAAAACAGTCACATGGTGGCATCAAACGAAGAGCAAAGAGGTGTTGTTCGGTTTCTGACAGCGAAAGGAGTAGGGGGAACGGACATTCATCGCCGAATGTCACAAGTGTACGGCGAACACTGCATGTCCCTGGCAAGGGTCAAGGCGTGGCACAAGCGCTTCAGGGAAGGATGGGTGTCGTTAGCCGATGATGCCCGGTCTGGGGCACCCACCCTGCATTTTCGATGACAACGTCCAGCTGGTTGTTGCACTCATTACCCAGGACCGCCGAGTGACAGTGAACGCCATAGCCGCAGTGGTCGGAATGAGCGTCGGAAGTGTGCACACCATCATGAAGGAACGACTGCACTTGCGGAAAGTGGGTGCCCAATGGGTGCCCCACAGTCTTCAACCACACGAGGAAGCATGTCGAATGGCCTACTGTCTAGGTCTTGGTTGGACGATTGATGCATGCTGCTGCTCGCTTTGTATCGTCACATGACGTGCACGTGTGTCGTCTAGCGACGGGCTGTGACCTTCCACGCTCTGGTTGGAACCACACCTCGTTACACACGCCACACTAGTGGGTTTTTGAGAGTTCCGCACCCACCTCCACCTCGCAAGATGGCGGCGGCATGATATCTCTCGAACGCATGGTCGGATTTTGACGAATGAGGTATCATTGAACTCGGGCTGACACCCCCTTTCCAATGGATAACATATTGCCACCCCAAAAATAAAACCTACCCCTACTAGGGGGTGAAATTGTATTTTTTTAGAAAATCTCGCTTTTCAAGTGTAACATGTGAGAGTTTGAATGCCAATATGGAATTAAACGTTGTTCTACACAAGAGACATGTGTACGGAGGAAAGCCAATATGAATTAACATGCTTGTTTTTTGTTTTTACGCATGCCCACTCATAGCTTTTGTAATAGGGAGGGCTTTTTAAAGATGGCGGCTGTAGTGTAACCTAACCTAGCCCAACCCACGAGGGGTGATTAAAAAGTATTTCAAGCGGCGCTTGTCGATAGGCAAACCAATAATCAAAGAGGGGCATGTTAGTTCTTGAGGCCAGAGCCCCTTTTGATTGATCCCTGTTGATTTGTCCATTTGGACTGATCCCTGCTGACTAGCCCCTTGGACGGGTCATTGTTGACTGGTCCTTGTTGACGAGTCCCCCTGGACGGATTCTTGTTGACGGGTGATTGTTGACGAGTCATTGTTGACGGGTCCTTGTTGACGAGTCCCTGTGGACGGATTCTTGTTGACGGGTCATTGTTGACGGATCCTTGTTGATGGGACCCTGTTGACGGATCATTGTTGACGAGTAGAGCCGGGCAAAAAGCTCTTGAGTTCCGATCGGTCTCGTTGGACGAGAATAAAAAAACGGAAATGATGGTTCCGGAACTGGTATTACCGATAATGTGGGCTCGATAACGATTCTTCTCGACATTATCGCTCGTTCTCGCTTGGGCAATATGGCGCTGCCTGAAGGCACTGAGGCTTGTTGTGTAAGGATTCAATGGAAATTGTTCATTCCGTTGACTGGAGTCTGCGAATTGGAAGAATCCACTCAACTTCAACGATATCATATTAACAGACTACCCAAGGTATATTGAGCATATCATCTTAATAACATATGGAAGGAGATTTTGATCGTCAGTCGGTATTTTTTGGTCATTAAATTTCAGCAAAAGAAAATTCTATTTGACGTGTAGGCTATATATTAAGATCTTTTCGTGTAGTGCCACATTCAAGCACTACCGTATGAAACTTTCTCGTAATGTATGTATGTCTACCCCTTATTATTCCCGTTTTTTCCAACGGGGTCGGGGATGAGATGCGATGGAAGTCTTTGTGGCGATGGTTTTTACGGCCGGATGCCCTTCCTGACGCCAACCTCATGAGAGGAGTTAATGAGAGATGAAATGAATGACGGTGAATGAAACTGGGCAAGGATGTGGAAGGAAGCGGCCGTGGCCTGTCAGAAGGTACCGTCCCAGCATTTGCCTGGTGTTGAAAATGGGGAAACCACGGAAAACCATTTCAAGGACGGCCGACGGTGGGGCTCGAACCCACGCGTCTACCGAGTCAGCAGAGAGCTTGGCCCCATGACCTAATGCTGCGCTTTAGCCAGCGTAGCCACTAGTGTCGGTATGAAACTTTCTCGTAATAAAACCTGAAAATTCATGCACTCGCTATATTACTAAAGCCCCTGTGATGCAACTGTGTTCTGTCGTATGATTTTTGTAGTAAGATACTGGTAAAGTGGTCGTCATAAACAATAAAACGTAACGAAACAAAAATTAAAATCACTTCCCCTACCGAGTATCGAGCCCCGGCCCTTCCATTCATGAGTTCAGCGCGCAACCAATTCAGCCACTGAGACTGTTATACACTGGGGGAAAATGGTACAAACATACACAGTGAAAACTTTTGCGTTGGATACCTGACTCTCTTCTCAAATGCTCCTACCAGTTTGAATAATATTCTCTAGTCGTCGGGCATACGAAAAAACAATGTTCACTTTCAAGAATAATATTAAGATTGATTTTGTCTTTCGTCATAATGGCTTTGCCATATGCTTAAATCACCGCCATTACAATCGCGTTCCTACGCACGTGCACACACGTTGCATCATGGGTAGAGAGAGCAACGATATTACCTTGTGATCGAACGAGACTTTGGAGTATCGGACGAAGTGACATTCCCGCGGTAATGAGTTGTTCTCAGTGCAACTCCCGTCGCACTATTCTCACTCAAACTGTCATATCATTGGCATTTATGGACAAATCAGTGAAGTGTTTGCACTGACATGATTAATACAACGCATGCCACAAACTGGTATTGTTTTCAAGCAAAAAATCAGAGTTTTTAGTAGATGAAATTAGTTGAAAGTTTTCAGCGCAATATTTTCCAAGTGTATTTTCACCATCGCAGCCAATTTTTGCACTATAGTTGCCTCTAATAACAACCAGTTACAAGGTGGAGAAGAAGATTGAAAGTATTCTTTAAAGCAAATTGCTAGTCAGTAGGGCTAAAAATTCATGAGTCATACGCGAGAGACTTTCTTGTAGCTCTTCTCTGCTACGCCAATTATTTGAGTTTATTTTACATTAGGGGCTACAACATCGTGATCATTTTTGTGTTCTTGTGTGTCAACTTTGTCTAATAACCTGTGTTATTATGGTGTCTCTAGTAGTGTGTGTATATTTGTAACTGAGGGTAGGAGTGGTAGGGAGGTGGCAGATGCGAACTCAGTTCAATGTGATCTTCCTGGGGTGTATCACTTCATACTGCTTTAAATTTGTCATATGTAAGAACGAGGAATGGTTTACATTCCGGAGTTATTACAGAAGGCTTTGACTTTACACGTGCAGCGGCATGAGTGACACGTGCAGCGGCGTGAGTGGGTCTGCTTTTTCCTTTAAATAGATACTGTCGATAACGCCGAGAAAAAAGGAGTTCCGGTATTATCGAGACTCCCACTCAGTACCGGTATTATCGAAACTGAAGATTCTCGTTCAGCGGAGAGGCCTGGCCTTGAGTGCGCTTGGTGGGGGACGATACTAGCCATGCGGAAACTTACGATCCCGATCGGAACTAGAGCAAATTTGCCCGGCTCTATTGACGAGTCCTTGTTGGCAGGTCCTTGTGGACGAGTCCCTTTTGACTAATCCCTTTGGACCGGCCCCTTTGGACGGATCCTTATTTACTGGCCCATGAATTTATCCAAATTGTGCCAAAGGGCTTAACTAACGGACCAATAAGGCTAGGAACTTGTATGAGGTATTATAGGACTTGGGATGAAATCCCCATTTAGAATGTATTTTTGAAATTTTGACAAAGGACCTAATTACACTTTTGTTAATATCTCGCGAACCAATCATGCTAGTGACTTGTATGAGAGGTCCTAGCAATTGGGGCGATGTCCCCCTTTGGGGGGGGGGGGTTGAAACTATCCCCCACCCAATTGAAAAATCGATATCTTGGAAACTAAGAACCCTAATATTATGTGTGATAGCTTTTAAAATAGGTCATAAGATATGTTTTTACCACGAAAGGTCATTTCACCCCTAAAACAGTGAATGGTGATTTTACAGGGGAAAAGGTGTTAAACACCTAAAAATGATAAATGAACCCAAGATCTTTTGTTTTTGATGAAAAAGAGTAGGGGGTGAAACCTACCCCAAAATTGAACAAGAAGTTCCGTGACGAACTAAAGAGCCTACTTTTCTTAAATTTAAGATTCATGCCAATGATTAATCTATAGGGATCTATCTAGAATAATGACGAAATTAAGTTGGTAATATCGAAATTTCCGATTAGTTCGAAATACTGTATACCTGGCATAATGTAGCCTAATAGAGAACTACAGTTGGCAGCCCTGGTGACTGAATATAGTCTTAGTTTCATCTCTTAAGGTACAGAATACAAAATTTGGTTCAAGTCCAATGGATAGCATGGACGTTACATGCAGTTAAAGATTGGATCTAACAGTGCGCGTAAAATCAGGTTGGCAACAATGACATACATGTATTGGTCAGAAATAATCTGAAATAATATGATCTATTGTTGTGTCAATTTAGAATGAAATCCATTAGTTAGTATAGAAGTTACATGCATTTTAAAATTGGACCTATCAGCAGGCTTAGAATCTTGTTGGCAGCACTGGCGTAGGCCTATATTAGTTACTCCAAATTAATCGAGAATGCCAGGTACTATACGTGTGAAACGTTTAGAGCGATTGGCTTGCATACTTTCTGATATATTGATATTAGGGTAGCAAAAATAGAGACAGCATTTATTAACAGTTGGCATCCCTGGTTACTCTTAAGAATCAGCATAATCATATCTGTTACGGTACACATAGCACACACGAAGTTTGGTTGAAATCCAAATGATAGTATAGAAGTTACATGTATTTAAAGTTGGACCTCTCAGCAGGCTTAGAATCATGTTGGTAGCACTGACGTATATAAGTTACTCCAAATTAATATAGAATGTCAGGTACTATGTACGTGTGCATAGTTTAAAGCTGTTGGCTTGCATACTTTCTGATATATGGGTATTTGGATAAAAATTTGAGAGCATTTATTAACAGTTGGCAGCCCTGGAGGCTCTTAAAATATGCTCAGTCATATCTGTTTATGTACACATAGCACATACGAAATTTGGTTGAATTTCAATTGATAGTGTAGAAGTTATATGCATTTAAAAATTGGACCTATCAGCAGGCTTATAATCATTTTGGCAACACGGCCATGCATGGCCTCCTGTAAATTAAACTGCAATATTATTATCTATACGTGTGCCAATTTTGAAATAGCTCCCATTCATATCTTCCAAGATATCCAACATGGAGCTCAAATTTCAATTGCGATTTTCCAACAGTTGGTAGCACTGATATCATTTTCAAATATGGCCGCGAGATATTCAGGTATAGATCTCTACTCCTACCAAATTTTCTTTTGATTGCTCCAGCCGTTTAGGAGTTGATAGGGGGGGACACACACACAGCCAGCCAGACAGACAGACAGACAGACAGAAGGACAGACAGACACACATTTGCCCGATCTCATAAGTCTACGTTTTCCTCATTTTCGCAAAATGTGAAAAGTAGGCTAAAAATCGATATCCTGGAAACTAAGAACCCTAAAATTAAGTGTGATATCTTTAAAAATAGGACATGACATACGCTTATACCACGATAGGTCATTTCACCCCTAAAACAGTGAATAGGGATTTTACAGGGAAAAGAGGTGTTAAACGCCTAAAAAAGATAAATGAACCTAAGATCCTTCGTTTTTTATGAAAAATAGTAAGGGGGTGAAAACTACCCCAAAATTGGAAATCTATATCATGGATACTAAGAAACCTAAAATAAGGTGTGATAGCTCAAAAAATTGGTCATTAAATACTCTTTTACCACGACTGGTCATTTTACCCCTAAAGCAATGCATGTAGATTTTACAGGGAAAAGGGGAAACAATAATCAGATTTGGACACATGAGGTGTTATAAGACTTAGGGTGACAATCCCTTCTTGAATTTATTATTTATTTTTTTAAATTTTGACAAAGGGCCTAACCACACATTTTGAAATTTTAGATTTTTTAACTTTTGAATTTATTTTATTTTATTTTTTAGTAGCGAGAGACAGTACCGGTTGTGTTTAAACGAGCATGTCGCCGATCACTGTGGTCATGTTCAATGGATGAATCGTTATTTTGTGAAGCATTCCTTGAAGAGGTCATGCGACGATTTGTTTTAGGAATATTTTTTATGATTTTCCCTATGATGCAAGCATTTATTTAAATATCCCAAAACGGCAAGGCTACTGATTTGAGATTTTATGAACTAATAATGGGATTTGAACTCACAAGGTTTCCTAGAACATGACATGACGCTCTCATTTTATGGCTTATGAATTTTCCCAAAAAGATTGAAAACAACAAGGTCATGGACTTTTCTATCTCTTAATATATTGCAAACCCATAATGTTAGATGTTTATGGTGAGTGATGAAACATAGCTAGGTAGAGTGAGATTATTGTAGGCTACACGTATGGTGACTGACAAGTCTATGGCCATTGAAACTTGTTTTAAACCTGACCGCAGTACATAGGGAGTATAGGCTTTAGGCATGACATGACAAACGGTGTGTACAAAATCCAATTTATCGATTCAAGAATTAAGAGTAGACTATCTTTAATTGATTAGTTAAAGAGGGTAGCTAAGAAAACAAGATGGAGACTACACTGAACCAAACCGAACCAATACAATCCTTTTTGGATGTCTAATGTTACTTGCTAACCATTTTGTGCTGCAGTGGCAAGCACTTTTGGCTCTTGCACTAGATGTCTTAACTCGATTTTAGCTTTAAGGCTTAGAACGAACCAAACTAAGAAAGACGCTTATAATGGTGCAGTGGTTAAGCTGTTATCCTTTGACTAAGGAAGACCAGGGTTTGATTTTAGGTTAATACGCATGTCAAACACATATAAAAAAGCAGGGATAATATTTTAAGACTGATTACACTTGTATATTTTTTCAAATTATTACTTGGATTACAAATACATAGGTGGACTGGGTTCAATATACAGTTAATGCAAGTATGATTTTTGATTTGTTTTTGATTTTAGACTTAAGATTTTAGAATTTTCATTTTAGATTTCAGATTTTACAAAAAGACCAAACCATAATGTCATGACTTTAAATTTTCGGTAACTAATTATTAAAGAAAGACATATAAAGATTTGTATTACTTGGAATTATGTTTTCTATACTATAATTTTTTGGTTTTAAATTTTAGAAATTTGATATTGGATTTTAGATTTTAGTTAAAGACCAAACTAATATTGACTATTCATTAGACACTGATATGTAGATAGAAATATGATTAGACTATATGTTAAGATGAATTTTTAGGTGTTGACTGACCTTGCAATAAGAATTGACTAACCAGACATGAGTTAACTACCAATGAAACACTTTGGCGACTATGCTTGTTATTGACCGGTGAGTAGGGTTTTAGAAAAACTGTTTGCTATTTTGGGTTATATACAACAAATGCATAGACCTACTGAGCGACTATGTTTACTAAACAAGACATTATACTAGAGACGATTAGGATTCTTATGTAGCTCAGGCAAGGAAAGAATTTTTACAGAATTTGTTGACATTGAATATAGATTTAGGTATTAGGATGTCATTTTTGAAGACCTTTGTCTGGAGCGTGACGCTCTATGAAAGTGAAACTTGGACTATTGGTGTAGCAGAAAAGTGGAGAATTGAAGTGTTTGAAATGTGGTGTTACAGGAGAATGATGATGATTAGATGGGTAAATAGGGTTACAAACAAAGAGGTATTAAGACAAGTGGGAGAGGAGAGATGTTTCTGGCGACTGCTAATGAAGTAAAACGATAGGTTGGTAGGACACATACACCCAGGAATAGCAAGCTTAGTTATGGTAGAAAGGGTTGAGGACAAGAACTGTAGGGGTAGACCAACGTTAGAATATGTTAAACAGATAGCCTTGGATATAGAGTGTGGTAGCTATAAAGAGATGAAACGATTAGCTCAGGACAGGGAGTCATGGAGCGCTGTATTAAACCAGTCAAAAGGCTGAAGACTCAAACAACATGTAGAGCTTACCAAAATAATGTTGTGTAATGGTAAATGCTAGTCAACAAACAGTAATGCATTACTAAAACCCATGACACGATACCTGAGAACTTTTCTAAAATTATTTTAAGATGCCCTTAACCCTATATTAAACACCCAGTTCTCAAGACTCATAACTACAATGTTATGGAAAAAACAACAAAACAAATTACATTTAAAACGTCCTCTCGGCACGCCGGAAGGCGGAGGTAGATTTCACCGGACAAACTTGGGGATAGGCGAAAATAGGCAGAATATGCAGGTTTTCGTAGAAGGATCAGACCTCATATATTGCGAGAAAGTATTTTATAATTGGAGATTAATTAACTTCGTTTTTCGTCATTTTATGCATATTTTAAACATTTTATTGTCTTATGATGACGGTAACCTTCTTGTCATTTGGAGTCCATTTTTATACTTGTGGTCACACTGTCCTTATGCAAGGTTTCGACACTGATGTGTAACTATGTAACGGTCTGTTACTTCGTCACGCAAAATTATATCTCCCGCAGAGATTTTGGTTGGTTCCTCAGTTTAGGGGCTGCGACAACGCGTTCATGTAACCCCGTGTACTTTGGGTGAGTGTAGAATCTGTCTGATAAACGGTGTGAATTGTGATGGCTGTATTAGTCTGTAATTCAGGTAAGGACTGCAGACGGTCAATTTCAAGTAGTAGTTGCTAATGTTGCTACCAGATACTACCGTCAACGACACCTAGCTGTGAACTTGGTTACTAGATGCCACCGCAACCAGCAACTCGCAACGAACGTTGGAACTTCCCCTCCAAAAGGAAAGCATACTGAGGGATTTTAGCGCTCTTAGAAAATCCGACGACTTTGGCCGGCTTTGAACCCGCGACCTTGGGCATAGAATTTCAGCATGCTACCAGTTACGTCACCGAAGCCGCTTCACACCTAAGTCAGATGGAAATCTGAATCTGATCTCGTGCAAGTGCGTTGTTATGGCAACGTCTGATAGCTCATCCCTCATCAATTTAGTAGTGTTGCCAGGGCAACCACTGATAGCTCTTGGCATTTTCTTATAATTCCGAAATCATTTTTCTCATCCCTTGGCGTAATGGTGGGTCATATCAAAAATTCTTTCAGACAAACGTTTTAGGTAATTATTAGGGGAATATTGTCCATTTCGTACGGTTTTGATATTGTGCCTATTAAGAGAGATATGATTAATGTTTCCCGAAAAACCCACTTTTTCCCACCCCTTTGGTCAATGGTTGGTGCTATAAAGAACTCTTCAAACATAAATTTTCGGGGTTTATCCGACACATAGTATGAACTGTGAACGGATTCGATATTTCACATATTAAGAGTGCTATAGCAATATTTCACTTTTTCGAAAAAAAAAGACTCCCATTTTCACCCCCTTCGACCGATTTAGCCCAGTAACAAACTCGACCGAGATTTTATAGGTATACATATTCGGTAAAAAAATCGAAGTGATTGGCGCAAAATTACGGCAGTTATCGTGTCCACAAGAAACTGCTATACTGAACCCTTATGATATCATCTGATATAATAATGATTCATATTTTATTTTATTATATTTGAAATAGGGTGTTCAGACACGCAGCAGTGGATTCGTGTTGAGGAAAAATGTTGCAACTATTGGGAGTTGGACGACAAGGCAAGTATATTTAAATCAAGCTTTTGAGACAAGGAAAAGTGTGCCATAATTCCGGGAACTGAAGAGGTCAACGTCCAATATGCGTGGCTTCAGTTAGTAGGCCATGAGACGGTTGATACCGATTTACGCGGGCAAGAGTAGGGGGAGCAGGATCTGACAGGAAGAAGATGCTTGTACGTCATAAATTGGGGAGCAGTCTCCAGGTCAAACTCTCCGAGATGAATTTGAACCAACGAATGAATCTAGGCACGCATAAGGCCCGCGAAAAACTGGCGTACCTTTGATTTGGCGCAAAATTGAATATTAATAAAACCCATGATCATTTGTGTCTCCGCCGATCAGATTCAAAACCTGTGCAATAAGAGAAGCTCAATGAAATTAGACGCAAGTCCGTAACTTAAAAACTCCGAATTATGTTTTAAAATTGTCCCCACTACTGTCAATTTGCTGTGTTCTCTATAAATGTAGCCAAGCTGGTGGTTGAACTGATTTTATTTTCGATGTGTCGTGGGCGACACTTGTGTTGACGAAATATTAACTTCTAAACTCTGACGAGTTCTTCAAGTATTTAAATGTGTATAATTTGCGTGTGAATGGTAGAAGCTTCAAGCTTACAAATATTTAGGGAATGTTTTTCTTCGAATAAATTGTTCAGGACTTTGAGTGGATATTATCAGCTCATTTAGCAATTTTAGTAGTAATTGTAGTACTGTGAACTAACTGAACATTTCTATCCTAAGAAAACCAAGATGTCTGGAACGAGGCCAACAGTTGGAAGGATGACCATGGACACGCCAGCGACTATGTCCAAGTCCGACTAAATAACTGCTGGGTTATGAGTGGCGACGTGAGCTGAGATGTTTTGGCGGAGGGATAAGTACCACATATTGATTATTCAATTAGTCGTAGTTAGGTAAGCTGGGGAAATGTAAATCATTTTCTTGTAATTTTTTATTGTAGTTTGGTTTTTTATTCGGTTACCGACACTCGATTATAATGTCGTGCGTGACTATTTTTTGTTCTGATTTAATTGATTGTCATGTAACTTGTAAATGTACAATGCGTGTACAATGTATTGTTCATATCGCTTGAGCGGAATTTTAAGGTTTGAGCGATAAATGGCGCTTTTGTAGAATAAAACTTAACGGTAAACTTAGAATTTGGGGGGTAACATTTCAACCTTGTGTTTGATAAACAGGCGTTTTATTGTGAATTGCCTAGAGAAATTTTATTTGCAGGGAACCATAGTTCTCTTTGTAATCTGTAAAACTAAGGAAGTAATAATTTTATGATCTTTGGGAAAGCAATTTAAGTCTTTCCGTGGAATCCTAAATCTGGACGTATTTCAGGTGGAGAGAGTGAGGTGAAGTCATTACCCAGGTGTGCGTTATTTGGTGATGTGTGATGATGTGTGTCTACATGCGCGGGGAACATCGTGGTAATCAGCCCACGATTCCTGTCTGCAGCAAAATATAATTAACGGCAGTATGAACTCCGAGGAGGCTACTGGCTGAGATGTCGTGTCTTATAATTCCTGAGAGAATTATTGGGACAAAATAGGTATTTTATACACACATGTTTTCAGGAAATACAAGGTACTTCTAGGTTCGAGAGCTGCTGTGAGCAAGCTCCCGATATTATTACGCGACGCAGTGGGTGATTGACATAATGGCTTCATATATGACGGACAGATTTAAGAAAACACTAATTAGGTTTGAGGCCGGGTTACCGTGCCCTCTTCTCTTAAAGTGAGATGAGCCTGTATTCTATATCTTGATTTAAAGGGCAGCTCGCCATGCTCAGACCATAATTTTCATGCATTAAGTTGAATTGATATTTATTTGTGTGTTATTTATTTATTTATCGTATGGCTTTTAGTGCCGGGAGTGTCCGAGAACATGTTCGGCTCGCCTGAGTCTGTAGCTGCTTTCAGCGGATACCCTAAAGGGTGAGCTACAAGTTCCGTTCAATTTCAAGTAGTTCCAACTTTCGCCACCAGATATCAATGATACCTAGTGGTGAACGTTGGAACTTTGATAGAGCTTTCTGACGAAATCTAACCTAACAAATTTTGCTTTACACAAGTTTAGTCTGTGAAAGGATCTTTTACATGCCATAAATCTATGACATGGGACCGCCGGCTTTACTTCCCCTCCGAAGGAAGGCATACTGAAGGATTTTTAACGCTCTTAAAAAATCCGACGACTTCGGCCGGGTTTGAACCCGCTATCTTGGGCATAGCAGTTCAGCATGCCACCGACTTCGCCACCGAATTACATGCCATTGGGCATAGTGTTGTTCTTGTTTTTTTTATCCATTTGGATTGTTGTGGTCATTGTAATTATTAAAATGACGTTCGGTCATGTCCTCGTGTATTTTGTTGTAGTCACGTACGCTTGTGTTGATTTTACCAAGACCCGCTGGGCAATTAGACGTGTTTTGGCACGTTGTCAAGATCTCGTGCGGAGATCTATTTGTATGATAAAGGGTAGCGGGTGTCGGATAATTATTAAGTGTCTTGGTGTGTGTTCCCTAAGCTAATCTAATTTACGCAGAATTGCGGATTCGTTGCTTGACGGGAAACCATATGGTAACGAATCTCGTAATCGTACTTATTTCCTTCATTTAGTCAAAACATCGTCACGCGTGCACAAAGTACAGTTTTGAAGTCGACGTAGTGTTTCAAACGTCTTTTTATTAATAATCTCTCCTGAGATATTTATTTTAAATGTTAAACTGTGGATATTTGAATGCCACTTGATTGATGCAGACACAACTTGGGATTTGCAGTTGTGATCTATTTAGAAGTGTGGGAGTAAATTCGAGATGTTGTTTTTGTTGATTGTTATTTGCTTTGGTTATTAAACTTGTTATTTAGTATACTGGGTTACCTCCTTTCTTTAATTATTGTATTTGCCCTATGTATCCTTGTAATCTTGAGAAGCAAAATGTAACTGCACGGCTATCATGGAGCGAAACATTACCCGAAGAGTCTCGATACGCTTCTTCTACAAGGGTTCAATACATACATAAATTATATATAAACTTTTGAACTGACGGTGGTTTTGTGGTCTGGGGGATGTGAAACGCGAAGATATGTCGAAATTTTCCGAAAGTCGAAACATGGTACCCATTGCAATTGTTAGATTTCTAATGAAATCTACCTAAAACGAGCAAGTGGTTGAGTCAATGTACACTGGAAAATTTTGTAAACACTCAAGGGCACAAAAAAAAATTACATTATTAACTGTCAGGTTGACCGAGTGGTTAAGGCGTTTGACTTATGTCCACATTTTCAATACAAGAAAGCAAGGATTTGAATCCCTTACCTGACATAACTATTGCTTTAACATAGCTTAGCGATACTGTATTATTATGATACTCGATACACAAATCATAGATAGAGTGTATTGTTTAAGTAAAATAAATGAAGTGGATTGATATTTTTAAAGGTGGAATTTTCAAAGTACTGTCAAGGATAATAATCACATGAACAAATGTTAGACTACAAGTGATTTACACACACATTGCTCAATGTCAAGATTTATACTGAACACAATTTATAGTGATTATGATTTTAATTGACTGTAATTGAGAGTAGCCATGGTTGGTGGGAGCAATGTATACTGGGTGCGTTTTATAGCAACGCTCAATTTATAGTAGGTACGATTAGTAGACGCCTTTGATACTGGGCGCGTTTTATACTGATTATGATTTATACTGTGCGCGATTTTTACTAGAAGCGATTTTTACCAGGTGTAATTGATAGCAGGCGCTATTTATACTCAACGCAATTGATAGTAGGCGCAATTGGTGGTTGGCGCAATTGATAGTAGACACAATTAATAGTAGGCACAATAAATAGTAGGTGCGATTGGTAGTAGGCGCAATTGACTGTGGGCACGATTGTTAGTGGACGTAATTGATAGTAGGCACTATTGATAGTAGGCGCAATTGACAGGAAGCGCGATTGATAGTAGGCGCGATTAGTAGTAGACGCGATTGGTAGTAGGCGCAATTGGTAGTAGGCGCAATTAATAGTAAGCGCGGTTGGCAGTAGGCGCTGTTGATAGTAGGCGCAATTGATAGTAGGCGCAATAGATAGTAGGCGCGATTGATAGTAGGCGCAATTGGTAGTAGGCGCAATTAATAGTAAGCGCGATTGGTAGTAGGCGCAAGTGATAGTAGGCGCAATAAATAGTAGGCGCGATTGATAGTAGGCGCTATTGATAGTAGGCGCAATGGACAGTAGGCGCAATTGGTAGTAGACGCGATTGGTAGTTGGCTTAATTGACAGTAGGCGCTATTTATGGTAGGCGCTATTTATGGTAGGCGCAATTGACAGTAGGCACGATTGATAGTAGGCGCAATTGATAGTAGGCGCAATAGATAGTAGGCGCGATTGATAGCAGGCGCAATTGATAGTAGACGTGATTGATAGTAGGCATGATTTGTAGACCTTGAAGCGATAACCCCTGTCGACTAGCCCCTTTGGACGGGTCCTTTTTGAAGGGAGTCAATTTGACGGGTCCCTGTGGGCGGGACCTTGTTGATGGGTCCCTGTGGACGAGTCCTTGATGACACTGCCCTGTCGACAGGCCCTTTTGACTGATCCCTTTGGACCGGTCCCTGTGGACTGGTCCATGCATTTATCCAAATTATGTCAAAGGGTCCGGTCCAAAGGGATCAGTAAAAAAGGGCCTGTCGACAGGGCAGCTTCAACAAGGACCCGTCCACAGGGACACATCAACAAGGACCCGTCCACAGATACCCGTCAAATTGACTCCCTTCAAAAAGGGCCCGTTGAAAGGGGCTAGTCAACAGGGACAGGTCAACAGGGACCAGTCCGAAGGGACAAATCAACAGTGATCAATCAAAAGGGGTTATCACTTCAAGGTCAACCAAACACGCCTACTATCAATCACGTCTACTATTTATTGCGCCTACCATCACTTGCGCCTAATATCAATCGCGCCAACTGTCAATTGCGCCAACTATAAATAGCGCCTACTACAAATAGCGCCTACTACCAATTACGCCAACTACCAATCAGGCCTACTACCAATTGCGCCTACTATCAATAGCGCCTACTATCAATCGCGCCTACTATCAATCGCGCCTACTGTCAATTGCGCCTACTCGCAATAGCGCCTACTATCAATTGCGCCTACTACCAATCGCGCCTACTACCTATTGCACCTACTATCAATCGCGCCTACTATCAATCGCGGCTACTACTAATCGCGCATACTACCAATCACGCCTACTACTAATCGCGTCTACTATCAATTGCGCCTACTATCAATCGCGCCTACTATCAATCGCGTCTACTATCTATTGCGCCTACTATCACTTGCACCTACTATTAATCGCGCCTACTACTAACTGCGCCTGCTGTCAATTGCGCCTACTGTCAATGGCGCCTACTAACAATAGCGCCTACTACCAATCGCGCCTACTACCAATCGCGCTTACTATAAATTGCGCCTACTACCAATTGCGCCTACTAACAATCGCGCCTACTACTAATCACGCCTACTATCAATCGCGCCTACTATTTATTGCGCCTACTATCACTTGCGCCTACTATCAATCACGCCTACTATTAATCGCGCCTACTACCAATCGCGCCTACTACTAATTGCGCCTACTGTCAATTGCGCCTACTAGCAATCGCGCTTACTATTATTTGCGCCTACTACCAATTGCACCTACTACCAATCGCGCCTACTACTAATCGCGCCTACTATCAATCGCGCCTACTGTCAATTGCGCCTACTATCAATAGTCCTTTCTTTCAATTACGTCCACTAACAATCGCGCCTGCATTCAATTGCACCTAATACCAATCGCGCCTACTGTCAATTGCGCCTACAATCAATAGCGCCTACTATCAATTGCGCCTACTGTCAATCGCGCCTACTATCTATTGGCCTACTATAACTTGCGCCTACTATCAATCGCGCCTACTATTAATCGCGCCTACTACTAATCGCGCCTACTACTTATCGCGCCTACTTTCAATTGCGCCTACTATCAATAGCGCCTACTACCAATCGCGCCTACTACCAATCGCGCCAACTGTCAATTGCGCCTACTATCAATAGTGCCTACTATCAATTCCGTCCACTAACAATCGCGCCTACAGTCAATTGCGGCTACTACAAATCGCGCCTACTATTAATTGTGCCTACAATTAATTGTGTCTACTATCAATTGCGCCAACCACCAATTGCGCCTACTATCAGTTACGCCTACTATCAATTACGCCTACTATCAATTGCGTTGAGTATAGATAGCGCCTGCTATCAATTACACCTGGTAAAAATCGCTTCTAGTAAAAATCGCTCTTAGTAAAAATCGCGCACAGTATAAATCATAATTAGTATAAAACGCGCCCAGTATCAAACGCATCTACTAATCGTGCCTACTATAAATTTAGCGTGCTATAAAACGCACCCAGTATACATTGCTCCTACCAACCATGGCTACTATCAATTACAGTCAATAAAAATCATAATCACTATAAATTGTGTTCAGTATAAATCTTGACATTGAGCAATGTGTGTGTAAATCACTTGTAGTCTAAAATTTGTTCATGTGATTATTATCCTTGACAGTACTTTGAAAATTCCACCTTTAAAATATGGAAGTGAAACTTGGACTATTGGTGCAGCAGAAAAGAGGAGAATTGAAGCATTTGAAATGTGGTGTTACAGGAGAATGATGAAGATCAGATGGGTAGATAGGGTTACAAACGAAGAGGTATTAAGGCGAGTGGGAGAGGAGAGATGTTTCTGGCGACTGCTAATGAAGAGAAGAGATAGGTTGGTAGGACACATACTAAGACACCCAGGAATAGCAAGCTTAGTTATGGAAGGAAGGGTCGAGGACAAGAACTGTAGGGGTAGACCAAGGTGAGAATATGTTAAACAGATAGCCTCTGATGTAGGATGTGGTAGCTATGTAGAGATGAAACGATTGGCTCAGGACAGGGAGGCATGGAGGGCTGCATCAAACCAGTCAAAAGACTGAAGACTCAAACAACAACAAAATATATCAATCCACTTCATGTATTTTTCTTAAACAATACACTCTATCTACGGTTTGTGTATCGAGTATCATAATAATACAGTATCGCTGTTTTTGTTTGAGTCTTCAGTCTTTTGACTGGTTTGATGCAGCACTCCATGGCTCCCTGTCCTGAGCTAATCGTTTCATCTCTACATAGCTACCACACCCTACATCCGAGGCAATCTGCTTAACATATTCTAACCTTGGTCTACCCCTACAGTTCTTGTCCTCGACCCTTCCTTCCATAACTAAGCTTGCTATTCCTGGGTGTCTTAGTATGTGTCCTACTAACTTATCTCTTCTCTTCATTAACATTCGCCAGAAACATCTCTCCTCTCGCTAAGCTATGTTAAAGCAATAGTTATGTCAGGAAAGGGATTCAAATCCTTGCTATCTTGTATTGAAATTGTGAACATAAGTCAAACGCCTTAACCACTCGGTCAACCTGACAGTTAATAATGTAATTTGTTTTGTGCGCTTGAGTGTTTACAACATTTTCCAGTGTACATTGACTCAACCACTTGCTCGTTTTTAAATGTAATTTTTGTTGTTGTTTTTTTTTTCTTCATAACATTGTAGTTATGAGTCTTGAGACCTGGGTGTTTAATATAGGGTTAAAGGCATCTTAAAATAATTTTAGAAAAGCTCTCAGGTATCGTGTCATGGGTTTTAGTAATGCATTACTGTTTGTTGACTAGCATTTACCATTACACAACATTATTTTGATAAGCTCTACATGTTGTTTGAGTCTTCAGCCTTTTGACTGGTTTAATACAGCGCTCCATGACTCCCTGTCCTGAACTAATCGTTTCATCTCTTTATAGCTACCTCACTCTACATCCAAGGCTATCTGTTTAACATATTCTAACCTTGGTCTACCCCTACAGATCTTGTCCTCAACCCTTTCTTCCATAACTAAGCTTGCTATTCCTGAGTGTATGCGTCCTACCAACCTATCGATTTACTTCACTAGCAGTCGCCAGAAACATCTCTCCTCTCCCACTTGTCTTAATACCTCTTTGTTTGTAAACCTATTTACCCATCTAATCTTCATCATTCTCCTGTAACACCACATTTCAAACACTTCAATTCTCCACTTTTCTGCTACACCGATAGTCCATGTTTCACTTTCATAGAACGTCACGCTCCAGACAAAGGTCTTCAAAGATGACATCCTAATACCTAAATCTATATTCAATGTCAACAAATTCTGTAAAAATTCTTTCCTTGCCTGAGCTACATAAGAATCCTAATCGTCTCTAGTATAATGTCTTGTTTAGTAAACATAGTCGCTCAGTAGGTCTATGCATTTGTTGTATATAACCCAAAATAGCAAACAGTTTTTCTAAAACCCTACTCACCGGTCAATAACAAGCATAGTCGCCAAAGTGTTTCATTGGTAGTTAACTCATGTCTGGTTAGTCAATTCTTATTGCAAGGTCAGTCAACACCTAAAAATTCATCTTAACATATAGTCTAATCATATTTCTATCTACATACCAGTGTCTAATGAATAGTCAACATTAGTTTGGTCTTTAACAAAATCTAAAATCCAATATCAAATTTCTAAAATTTAAAACCAAAAAAATTATAGTATAGAAAACATAATTCCAAGTAATACAAATCTTTATATGTTTTTCTTTAATAATTAGTTACCGAAAATTTAAAGTCATGACATTATGGTTTGGTCTTTTTGTAAAATCTGAAATCTAAAATGAAAATTCTAAAATCTAAAGTCTAAAATCAAAAACAAATCAAAAATCATACTTGCATTAACTGTATATTGAACCCAGTCCACCTATGTATTTGTAATCCAAGTAATAATTTGAAAAAATATACAAGTGTAATCAGTCTTAAAACATTATCCCTGCTTTATTATATGTTTTTGACATGCGTATTAACCTAAAATCAAACCCTGGTCTACCTTAGTCAAAGAATAACAGCTTAACCACTGCACCACTATAAGCGTCTTTCTTAGTTTGGTTCGTTCTAAGCCTTAAAGCTAAAATCGAGTTAAGACCTCTAGTGCAAGAGCCAAAAGTGCTTGCCACTGCAGCACAAAATGGTTAGCAAGTAACATTAGACATCCAAAAAGGATTGTATTGGTTCGGTTTGGTTCAGTGTAGTCTCCATCTTGTTTTCTTAGCTACCCTCTTTAACTAATCAATTAAAGATAGTCTACTCTTAATTCTTGAATCGATAAATTGGATTTTGTACACACCGTTTGTCATGTCATGCCTAAAGCCTATACTCCCTATGTACTGCGGTCAGGTTTAAAACAAGTTTCAATGGCCATAGACTTGTCAGTCACCATACGTGTAGCCTACAAAAATCTCACTCTACCTAGCTATGTTTCATCACTCACCATAAACATCTAACATTATGGGTTTGCAATATATTAAGAGAAACAAAAGTCCATGACCTTGTTTTTTTTTCAATCTTTTTGGGAAAATTCATAAGCCATAAAATGAGAGCGTCGTGTCAAGTTCTAGGACACCTTGTGAGTTCAAATCCCATTATTAGTTCATAAAATCTCAAATCAGTCCTCTTGCCGTTTTGGGATATTTAAATAAATGCATGCATCATAGGAAAAATCATAAAAAATATTCTTAACACAAGACGTCGTATGACCTCTTCAAACAATGCCTCACAAAATATCGATTCACCCATTGAACATGACCACAGTGATCGGCGACATGCTCGTTTAAGCACAACCGGTACTGTCTCTCGCTCCTAAAAAATAAAATAAATTCTAAAGTTAAAAAATCTAAATTTTCAAAATGTGTGGTTAGGCCCTTTGTCAAAATTTCAAAAATAAATAATAAATTTAAGAAGGGATTGTCACCCAGAGTCTTATAACACCTCATGTGTCCAAATCTGATTATTGTTTTCCCTTTTTCCCTGTAAAATCTACATGCATTGTTTTAGGGGTAAAATGACCAGTCGTGGTAAAAGAGTATTTAATGACCAATTTTTTGAGCTATCACACCCAATTTTAGGTTTCTTAGTTTCCAAGATAACGATTTTCAATTTTGGGGTAGTTTTCACCCCCTTACTTTTTTTCATCAAAAACAAAAGTTCTTAGGTTCATTTATCATTTTTAGGCGTTTAACACCTCTTTTTCCTGTAAAATCACTATTCACTGTTTTAGGGGTGAAATGACCTATCGTGGTATACGCGTATGTCATGTCCTATTTTTAAAGCTATCACACTTAATTTTAGAGTTCTTAGTTTCCATGATATCAATTTTTCAATTTTGGGGTAGTTTTCACCCCCTACTCTTTTTCATCAAAAACAAAAGTTCTTAGGTTCATTTATCATTTTTAGGTGTGTAACACCTTTTCCCCTGTAAAATCGCCATTCACTGTTTTAGGGGTGAAATGACCTATCGTGGTAAAAGCATATCTTATGACCTATTTTTAAAGCTATCACGCATAATATTAGGGTTCTTAGTTTCCAAGATATCGATTTTTCAATTGGGTGGGGGATAGTTTCACCCCCCCCCCCGCCCAAAGGGGGACATCGCCCCAATTGCTAGGACCTCTCATACAAGTCACTAGCATGATTCGTTCGCGAGATATAAACAAAGGTATAGTTAGGTCCTTTGTCAAAATTTCAAAAATACATTCTAGAAGGGGCCTTCATCCCAAGTCCTACAATACCTCATACAAGTTCCTAGCCTTATTGGTCCGTTAGTTAAGCCCTTTGGCACAATTTGGAAAAATTCATGGGCCAGTAAATAGGGATCAGTCCACAAGGACCTGCCAACACCGTCCACAGGGACTCGTCAACAAGGGGCCATGCGTTCGAGAGATTTCGCGCCGCCGCCATCTTGTGAGGTGGAGGTGGGTGCGGAACTCTCAAAAACCCACTACTCGCCACGATTGGCCGATGTCGTCACCGGTTTGCGCATTCCAGCCTCCGGGTCATTACTTTTTATACGCACCTTATAAATGCAGCTGAGACAATAGTCACGAAAAGACTATCAGATTTGGAAAAGAAAGAAAGTTCCTTAGAAAGATCCTTTGACCCAAGAAACCAACAGATGAATTTTAGCTTGAATTTTTTTTTACCTTTATCTTTATTTTTTTATTTTTTTTATTTGGGATTAAAAATTATTGTATTTTGTATTCTAATTTAGTGTATTTATTTTAGTATAAGTTAATATAAGAATTTAACTTCTGTCTTATGTTTTCAAAACATATGCTTTCATAAAAGAGAATTGTATATAAGATTTGAAAATATCCAGTGGCGTGTGGTGGTATTAAAAAATAACTACAGTTGCCCCAGTTGTATTACAAACCTTGAAACCCACAAAAATATATAGTATGTTCTATTATTATGATGTATAGGTCCAACTCACAACGCTGCCATTACTGAACATAATTGAAAGTCAACTTATTAAAAATTGCATATTTGTATTAGAAACTACAGTACTGTATTAATGTTTTACGAACAAAGAATAGCATTCACAATAAACTCATTTGTTGTCTGTAAGAGTAGCAATTTGCGAACTGCAATGCCCTTTAAAGTTATATACAGTATTTGCACAGAGTAACCAACACATACTAGTTATTTTAGCATGCTGATCTTCTATGCCCAAGATCGCGGGTTCAATCCCGGCCGAAGTCGTCGGATTTTTTAAGACCGTTAAAAATCCCTCAGTATGCCTTCCTTCAGAGGGGAAGTAAGGCCGGCGGTCCGATGTCATAGATTTATGGCATGTTAAAGAGCCTTCCACTAATTACACCTGTGTGAAGCTAAATTATAGGTTAAACATTTGACAAACGCTCTTAGGTTCCGACGTTCGTCGCCAGGAGCAGACTGAGGTGGCATCTGTTAACCAAGTTCTGAACTAGTAGTCGTTTACGGTGGCATTTGGCGGCAAAAGTAGGTACTACTTAAAAAAAAGTCTGCAGTCCTTACTTGAATTGAAAACAGATAACACACACTAATACAGTCATCACAATAATTATTAACACCGGTTATCAGACAGATTCCACACACACCCAAAGTACACGGGGCTAACATGACCACTTTGTCACAGCCTCTAAACTGAGGAACCAACCACCCGACCATACTGGTTATTGACTGGAAACAAGAACTCAATGTCCATTCTCTAAATATTGAACCAAATATTTATGTATGGTACTGAATTAGTTTTTATAATGTGTATACTTGAATAAATTAACTAACACAGTATGATGCAAAGGCGCCTTAATGCTGGCAACATTGTAGCATTGTTGACATTTCCTGGCTAGGTTATTTACAGTGGTGCCAAGTGTTAGCAGCGACAGCTGGTATAGTTCCTGCACTTACCTCGTTAACGTAAGGCTCGCCTTTGAAATCTAGCTGGGTGGATATGTTAACATACCATGGCTGCCTGGAACCAAGGCTTTCCCAGAGCGAGGCACAGCGTTGTCAACTTTCCACCGTAGCCACTGAGAGCAAGCAGCGAGACTGGACAGAACTATGTGCAGTTGTGCAACACAGGACACTGTCTTATGTTTTCGCGTGCCACGCGAGCTCCCCGCCAGGGCGCGACTTTGAAGTCCATGTGGACTGATAGAGGAAGCATTCTATTGGTCAACGATCGTCACATAGTTGAAGTGCGTACATTTTTTCTCATTACTGTCCGGTTTTGGAATCGTTTTATCTTCATTTTATTCCAAAATCGGACAGTAATGAGAAAATATTTGCGCGCTTCAACTATGTGAATGCGAACACATATAAAATCACTAATCTATTCAAAAAGCAAGACATAAAAATAGCATTCACAACGAACAACACAACCAGTAGGCACCTGCAAAATAGTAATCTAAATAAACAAGAACCGCATTCAAAGTCAGGGGTATACTCTATTACGTGCCAAGACACTGGTTGTCAAGCTAATTACATCGGACAGAGTGAAAGACGAGTACATACACGTTACAATGAACATAGGAATGCGATAAGATACGGAACACATTCAGCCGTATGCGAACACCTGTGTGACGCGGGGCACAGCTTCACTAACATTGAAACGGACCTAAAAATAATTCAACGAATCGAAAGGCAGAGCTCTTGACATAAAGGAAGCAATCGAGATACACCTAGCCAAAAGAAACAATCCCAACAACCTAAATGAACACACTTTTATGGAGAGCTCACCCCCTCTTCACTCTACTAAAAAACACACCCTGTCGGAAACAAGACACAACTTAGCGGTACAGCCAAGCTAGAATAAAAAGGAGGGGGAATGGGGGTTTTTAATAGGTAAATGTTATCTGGATCAGGAGTACGATGTACTTTTTTCTTCAATAAACCAATGCCGGCATTCGCGGCAGTATTAAAGGAGCCGGGACGTTCTCAAAGACCGGGTGGGCTTACTATGAATGGCTAAGAGTCTACGCGAGGCGGGGAATGTTCCACGGTCTTGAATAGTTGAAGACCTTCCCGAATTCAATAACATACTGTGCCCTTTCAGCAAGAAATATGCAAATCACAGTATGCCAGCATTGCTCAATTCGGGATTTTCGGGGTTGTAGTATGTTCTCCCACTCTGTGACTTACACATTTTGGATTAAATAGAGGATACACTTACAAAATAACAAAATCAACTCCTATTTCAAAACATTTAATTAATCAAAATTATGGCACTACAAACAATAAAACAAATAAACTACTGACCAAAAATCTTTCTACTTGTTCAAAGTGAACAAGGAATAACATAAGAATTAAACAAATATTATATTAAAACACATGGTTTCCTTTAAAACCAACAATTCATAATTATTTTTACTTCCATAAAGTATCTATCTTACAGTTCCATATAACTACGAGCTCCTTTGGCTCGATGCTTTCTATTAATAATGGTGTAATTCTTTTGTACACCTCAATAACTATTTTTATCTTTTCTTATCATCAAAACAAATATCTATTTACATTTAAAGTACATGTTAATTCTCTACTTAAATATTTGGGCACTTCACATGTTCTCAGCATTTACCACCTCTCTCAAGTTCTACAAATTCACCATAGTGATCGGGAAAATACCTGTGTACTCCAGAGTTATAAAGATTACTTGACAAAGTCAAAAACTATGATTACTCCCGGAACCTAGTTATCTTCATTTAACTCGTGGAATCCTACTTCCATACAACATTACAATAGGGATTGTTATTTATTTTATTTGTCTTATAAGACCAATATCACATAAGAAAACTACCATCTGAACTGGCAAGCGATAATTTCATCTACAAGGACCTCGGTTCAATTCCCGGGTCATTAACAACTTTTAAACACTCACGGTGTATTATTTCTTCTTACAAACGGCCTTCACCAACCCTCCTGCTATTAGGGTCAGACCGTATACTTGAGCGAGATTTATGACTGGGAGGGGGTAACTTCCCGTCTAGTCTGCGGTTGGAGCTCTCCTCAATGCTTTTAAAACAAATCTTCTTTTCTTTTCAGTTCTATGGAGAGACCTGGCATTTACTACTCTTTTTACTTTCAACAATATTATTGGGCTCATAAACCACTTTCGTAACCTTGGCATTTATTAATTATGAAAGGTCCTCATTGATTGGGAAGAGCAATACACATTCTACGACGAATAATTAGGGGCTTCAATAACAAGAAGATTCTAGGTTCGAATCTCTTAACATGCCTCGGGAACCATTTCCACATTGGAGGACTTATACAAAATGCGATTTAGGGTCGGCCGTGGCCTACATGACCTACGCTCATAATACCATACATTTTCTCCCTTTTACATAATAACACACACATGGCCTCGTGATCTATGTCACTATTGGAGGACTTACAACATATCTCTATTCCCCGTAATCAACTACCCTTCATAAGTAATTTACCAAGTACATTTAAATTCTACGCGTTCCTAGCGTGACATTTTATTTAATTGCGCTCAATTGCTCTATACATTATTTACGGCCTAGCGTCTTCCAAAGAACTGATAAATTCCATATTAACAATTAATACATATCTCAATTTTATATTAATCTTTTTCTTTGACAATAATCGCTCTATTTTTAAGAACATGCATTAACATCATGTCTTATACTTTTATTAAGGCTCCAATGCTCTTATTTTCTTATCATTCAAT
Organism: Meconema thalassinum; assembly: GCA_946902985.2. NCBI lineage: Eukaryota > Metazoa > Arthropoda > Insecta > Orthoptera > Tettigoniidae > Meconema > Meconema thalassinum. The sequence continues at coordinate 840,325,377 of OX336390.1, forward strand.
TTAATCTTTATTTAGATTTCCTTTATATTATTATTATTATTATTATTATTATTAATACGCTTGCTTTTATAACATTCGTCAAATACACTGACATTTTATTCATACATTTTCTCTACAGGATTTATTCTTTCACATAATTATTTATAATTTCTAAAAATTCTATTTTTGTTCAGACCGCGTTCTTATTCTGTAATTAGTTATTTAGAAACATCCCTTTTACTCAAAAACTCCGGTGGATTTGTACACAAACACTCCCCCGACACCAAAACATAATGAAAATCTTTACTCACATGCTTTAGGTCGTTTCCTGACCTTCTTTCTCGTGCGATGCGTCATTTCAGCCCACTCTTTTAAATTACTCCATCTTGTACAAATTCATTGCATGTACAGACATATCTTGACAGATATTTAACACGTATACATTTAACACTGATAACATTTTAAATACACTGGTGTATCCGTTTAGAACACACAATAAAAACACTGAAAATATATTACTTTTAACACAAAATCTTGATATATTTACACTTCACAAATTCTGATCACTAGGCCGCTATTGAAGCCTATCACACGTGACCTCTTGACCTCCCGTCTCCAAGGGTGAAATTTAGTAATGTCGGCTTCCTATCCTCTCCGAATATGAAAGTCTCGAATCATCTACTTCTTCTCTGCAATAGCACTTCTTCGAATCTCGTTCCTGACGTTCTGCTATTTCTCTGACTAAAACGGCTCCCTTTTTAGATCCTATTTATTGATCTTAGCGAAAGTCTGTTCTGTTCACGGTCCCCTCGATAATCTATCGGTGACCTATGGATTTTTATAGCAACTAATACTTCTCGAGTCTTAGTGCTTTTGAAATAGTTCATCTGCTTTCTTGAAACAATGTCTATCGTTTCCTTCTCTTCTTCGCTTATTCGGTTCTCGAACTTCTAATCTTCTAGAATATTTGGCGAACCTTATTCTGTCTTTCCCTGCTCGGGTTCTTTAAATTGGATAAACTGTTTATCTCGCTGTTACGGTACTTCCGTACGTTATGATACTTTTGGTCGTTTACTTAAAGACCTATCGCCCTGAGTCCTAAGTTCGCAGCCTGCTTTGACTGTATTTTATGAACTTTTCACTGTCAATTTTACACTGTCGAACCTAAATCCTGGAACTAGGATTTTCCTAATTTTTCAACACGGCGATACTGTAATATTACTTCTTTGCGACTCCTTACGGATCAAGTAAGTTATTGATACTGCGACGCCCGTGGCTGTCGGATATTAGCTATGCGATGTGATACAGCGTTTTTCCCCTCAAGGAAAGCTTGTATACTGTCTTCGATGTGTTTCAGCGTGACGCCCCCTCACGGACTGTCGGAATTCGGTGTCTGATGTAGCACAGTGACGCGCCCTCAGGCCGTTTGATAACTGCATGATTGGCTTGGTGAGGCCAGGAGTTTTATACTCTTTAGTCAATAAAAGATAAAATCCTAGTCCTTTTCGTAACCAACTTTTGAACTAATTGTCGCACAATTATAAAAATTATATCTCCAGAAAGCTCGTCTTCTCAACGTCAAATGATCTCACTGCGCATAAGAATCGATCGTGCAATTCTGAGATATTAATTAATTTGTAGTCTTCAGCTGCGTGGGTGTTGCTGTTCATTTTTAAATTCCCCCCTCCTCTGGCCTTAGTGAATCCCCAATGACGTATGCTGCGTTTGCATTTATTTCCTGTGCAATTATTACAAGGTATTTCTTTACACAAAAATCTCTAATCCGAAATGATTCACCGTACTGTATTTATTTACTTATTTTTATTCCTGCAAATGGGTTAAATTTAATTATTCTTCTACTGGCACAGCGGCGCTGTTGCCATTTTATTGCAAGCTAAACTGGACTTCCGAGTGACGCTTCTCTGTCTTACAGTGAAAACTTTCCACTCGTTCTATTAATATCCATGACTGGCTCCTTCTCAATGTCAAGAGGCATGATCTCATCTCCTGAACACCTGGTCCCGCGGCTTGCACAACGTTAGGCTAGAACCCTTGCTTGAAATCTCTCTCCATTCCCTTAGAGACTGTATGTTTCTTTCATTCCTTTCACAAAATACATGGATTCGACCCCTTTTGAGCCAATGGTACATGGGTTCATCTCTCCCCTCCTTAGGTAAAGAAATTTTCGACAATTTTGAGGAATTTATTTTAATTATTCATAAAAATCTTATTTTTCTCTTTAACTGTCGAAGCCATCATAACGTTTATCCGTACCTTCTGATTTTTATTCCATAAAAATCCCACGATAATTTGGTTTCTTTCATCTTTTTAAGTCATATCCGGTAATTGTGTAGGTTGGGTACGCTCAGTCCCTACCCTTTCTTTCCTTTTCCTTTATTATTTGTCTGGACTACAAGTCTCCAGAACCTCATTCTTCTTTATTGGTGTGGTCTATCCCTACCCGTTTCCTTATTTCATCATTCTCCTTTCTTAAATTGAAATTTTCTCCTTCAACAAAATCAATTATTTCTTTTATTTCCCAATATAATTTCTCCAATTCGCATTCGCACTCGAATGTTTGAGCTCTGTTTCCCTTTTCTACCTTATTCTCGTTTCTATCAAAAGTGGATTCCTCATCTTTAAATTGTTCCATAACCAGGGCTTGTTCATTGGCTTCATCGAAGTCTTCGGGAGGGTAATATACTTTCAAATTCACTGGATTCATGGTCACTTCGTGATTCGTTTCACAGTGCCGAATTCTATAGGCATTATTTCTGAAATCTCTTATTATTTGTTACGGTCCGTGGTACATTTTCTGAAACTTTTTGTACAGGCGGTTCCCTGGATCCGAAATGGCTGGTCTTTTTACTAACACCATTTCCCCTGCTAATAGTGGCCGATGATACCTCTTGTGCCTATTTCTTCTTTGCCTCCTGTCAGCTTGAGCTTTTAGATGCTCAAAGGCTCTTCTAATACGTACATCTCTTCCCGGCTGAGCGTCTGCTGGCCTAGGAATTACCAGACTCCAAGGTCTCTCTGGTTGCTCATTCCGATGTAACGTTATTGGTATCTCTCCCGTAGATTCATGGATTGTGTTGTTTATACACAATTCGATAATATCCAAGATATCTATCCACTTCCAATTTTCTTCGGCACAGTATATTCTACAATACTTGGCCGTCTCCCTCATCACTCTTTCTACAGGATTTGCCTCAGGATGGCGAATACTTGACAAAATCTGACGTATTCCAAGTCTTTCTAATTCTTGTCTGAACTCTACACTGGTGAAACAACTACCGTGATCCGACAACAAATTCTCAGGTTTTCCCAGAATCGGTATCACTTTTTCTTTGAGTCGTTTTAACACCTGTTTGGTACTAGTCTTCTGTATGGGAGCAAGGACAACCATTTTTGTGAAGACATCCATAGCCACCATTATGTGTCGATTTCCTCTTCTTGCCTTGGGCAAATATCCGAAATTATCAATAGAAATGATTTGACCTGGCCTCTCGGGTAACAATGGTATAGGCTTTTGTCTCATCAGAAATGCATTTGGTTTAATCCTTTGACATAGATCACATGTCTTTAACGTGTCCCTTACAGTCTCTCTCAGTCTCGGCCATACAAATGCTTCTTTCAGCATCGAGACTGTTTTGTCGACTCCCATATGTCCGAACGATCTATGGGCTAACCATACTATTTTCCTCTGCAAAATTGCAGGTACAACAATCCTTAATCGTGTATGGTCAGAGTCCACAAACTTGTATAATAATCCATTATAAAATGTGTAATCTTGAGCTATCTTATTAGCTTCCGTGTACGCTGGTGTTCCCCTTATCAAACTTCCTTCAAGGAAAGATATGAGCATGTTCATCCATGGATCCTCACGTTGCCGTTGACTAATGCTTCTTAACTCATTTAGAGTACGTTGATCCCTGTCTTCCAAATCAATAGCCATTACTTCCTCTTCTGTGGACTCTGGCTGTCTACTTAAATAGTCTGGAACTATATTTTCTTTTCCTGGGCAGTACTCTATCTTTACATCCAACTGTTGAATATATAAAGCCCAACGCATCAACCTTTGACTGGATAAATCAGTCTTCATCAAAAAGGTTAAGGATTTATGATCCGTCCTTAAAGTGACTTAAAACCCATATACGATCTTTCGCCAATATTGCAGCGCGTGCAATATCGCTAACAGCTCGATTTCGCTGATCGTATAATGTTTCTCGTGTGGTTTCAGTCTCCGACTTGTGAAAGCTAGATAATTTTTCTTATCAGGGTTATCCGGGTTTTCCTGATATAGCATTGCCCCTATTCCAATCTGGGATGCATCTGTTTGAATGATAAATCTCTGATTAAAATCAGGATATCCTAGCTTCACATAATTTAAGAGCATTTCCTTGGCCTCCACAAATGTTTTTTCTGTTTCCTCCGTCCATTTCCACTTGCCCCCCTTCTTCAGAAGGTCCTGTAGTGGTGCAACAGTTTTTGTGTATGATGGACTATGTCCTGAGAAAAATCCAATCAATCCCAAAAACTGGCGAACGTTCTTCACCTTCAAAGGCCTTGGAAAATCTCTTATCGATTCTAATTTGCATGGATTTGGTTTAACACCATCCTTGTCAATCACATGCCCTAAAAATGTTACTTGTCTTTGACAAAAATTTGTCTTCTTTAAATTGATTTTAAAATCTGCCCTTCTTAAGTCTTCCAATAATTTCTTCAACTTTTCTAAATGTTCCTCAATGTTCTCCGAGGTAAGCAAAATATCATCCACATAACGGATAGTGCAATCTTTCACTTCCTCTGACAGGTTTCGATCAAGCGCTCTTATTAAGGCAGATCCTGCAGTTTTCAATCCAAACGGACATCTTCTGAAACAATATGTTTGTTGGTCGAACTGAAATCCAGTTAACAGGCTGGTTTTCTCTTCCAGTTCGAGATGATGATACGAAGAAGTCATGTCAATATTTGTAAAAATCTTCTTGCCTTTGAATTTCCTCAGTATTTCTTTTATGGGTGGTGCCGAATCATTTTCTGGTATGATTTTTGCATTTAAATTCCTGGCATCTAAACACACCCTTACTGAGCCATCCGGTTTACTCACAATCACTAATGGACTAACATATGGTGTCGCCATCTTTTCTATAACACCTGCATTCATCATCTCCTGCAGTGTTTTCTTCGTTTGTGGGTAATGTTTTTCCGCAACCGGGTATGGTTTTTGTCTGAACGGTGCCCAATCATTGACTTGGAACGCGTATTTAAAATTTTCAATCTTCCCTGGCTTGGAATCAAATACGTCCCTAAAATTTAATTATAATTTCTTTAATTGTTCCTTATTTTCGAGGTTAGCTTTAGCTTCCTCTACTTTTCCTGACAGGTTGGCCTCGAACTCAGTTTCCAAATTATCTTCGAGTTCTATGTTGAGGACTTCAAATATATTTACTATGTCCTTATAACCTTCCTCAGTTACTTCTTCCACATGCCATACCTGTTCTTCTATTTTCATATCCTGTTCCTGTAGGTTAATGTTTTGTTCATCCACATCCTCTCTTTGAATTCTAATGCAGTTTTGCGCTAGGTCTATGATGACCTTGTTCTCACGGATAAAATCAATACCTAATATGACATTATACGGCAATTGATTTACCAGCAAAAAGCATTGCGAAATTTCAGCGTTACCCATGATCAAATCGATGTATACCTGAAATTTACATGTTAAAGATTTTTCAGGGATAATCCCCTTAATCTTTACACTTGATGTGGGAATTTTTAATACGCGGCCTCTTGTTTCCAATTCATTTAGAAGGGTTTGCGTAATTAAACTTATTGTGGATCCGGTATCAATTAATGCCCTGGCCAGTAATCCTTCTATCCTTAGCATAATTATAGGTAATTCTCTTTTGATAGGTGGGATTCCTTCCACCTCCCCGTTGATTAGCTCATCTGGTCTTGCTATCCAATTCACAATTTCTACCTCCTCCCAGCTCCTGGTATGTTTCCACTTTTGACGATTTAAATTTGAAGTTTTTTTTAATCCTGAGGGCTTCCTTTCCCCTCATTCTTTAATTGAGCTTGTAGTTCCAAGCTTTGAGCTCCGTCTAGTCGGTCGGGTGATTTCCGGTTCTTTATTGCCTCACTCCAACGGACTTTCTGCCTTTCAGGTTCGTCTGGTCGTTCGTTCATGTAACGAAGACTTTCCTGATATCTCTCCTCTATTTCGGCCCGATATTCATCATCCCTATCCTCTGGCCTTACGTTCCTTCTGGGAGAATTCTCCCATTTCTTTCGGTTCTCTTGCCTCTGATGGTTATTGTTATAGGGTCGGCTCTCTTGTTGCCTATAACCCGTATTCCTAGGATTTCTTCCTCGATATCCTCCTCTGTAGTATGACTGTATTCCCCTAGGCTCTTGGTGCCCATACTCTCGACCCAGTCCCTGAGTATCAGTACTAGTGGACTGATTTCTGGTCGATGGTTTCTCTCTGGTTTCCTGACTGCTGGCCATATGTACCTGTTCAGTCTGTCTTTGATGCCTGGGAGTAACGTGCGAAGTCGTCATATCTAATTGACGTAATACACTCTCCTCTTCCACAGCACTTCTGGCTTTGGATGAGATTAACAGCCTCTGGATCTCATATGGAAGTTGTCTTGCAATGGCGGCACACAGGTCGTTCTCAGCTGGAGCAATGTCGAGTTCCCGGAATTTACACAGCTGAGCGGTGAAAAATTCTGAGTACTTAGTTGGTGCATTTGTGCTGTACTTCCTAGAGTACAGATCTAGCCTCAAATTCTCTTGGACGTCTGCTGCCCAATATCGTTCTAAAAAGGCTTCTCTAAAGCCTTCCACCATATCAAAGGTGTACCTGAAGCTTCTGAACCAAGTGAGACAATCACCTGCCAACAGCTTCTCAATTGCTCTCAGTCTCCGATCCTGAGGAACTTTCATTTCGTTTAAGTACTCTGCGACTACCTTTAACCAGTATTTTGGAGCAATTGACATGTTATTACCCGTAAATATTACCGGTCTGTCCTCATTCGACTTAATGATGTTTATTATCTGGCCATTTGCCTGATTCGTGTACGGGGTTGACATCGCCATCGGATATCCTGGGTTCTTATAAGGGCTCTCCCCTCCTAAGTCCCTATCTGTATCGGTGCCTTGTTCACGGGAATCTACCCATCCTGTCTTTGGAAACTCCTCCTGATTCTCAAATTCTAATTTCCTTTCTCTTCGGGCACTTTCCTCATTAGCCATGAGTTGAATTTCCATTTGACTGTTCTTTTGTTCAGTCCTTTCCAACCGGGATCCTAATTCATTTTGAATTCTTTCCTGATTTTTCTTACTAGTTTCCAATTCTCGTTTGAGTTGGAATTTCTCATCCCTGAAGCTATCCCTGACTTCATTTAGGTGTTCTTCTACCTCTTTCTTGATGACCATGACCTGTTCTGTTATAATTTCTGGTTTAACGTCACCTCTGGTATCCAGGTCTTCTCGTACTTCTTTTATTTTCTTCTCCATCTCTCTTTGTCCTTTGACCATATCTACTTTAATTCCTTCAAGCTTTTCCTCAGTTTTCCCTTGACTCTTATATAATTTCATCACTTCATCTTGGACCTGGTTAACTTCAGTATGAGTTTTTCCTACTTGGACCTTTAATGTTCCAATGGTTTCCTGAACATCATTAATAGCCTGACTTATTTCAGCTATCTTATGGGTACTTTCCTTATTTTCGTCCTCTCGTTGTTTTCTTTCACACTGGAGATGCCCCTCGTATATACCTAATCTTCGATTTATTTCACCCTCGTACTTCTTTAAGTTCTCATCTACCTGCCCGGTAAAATGATCAAATTGCTCTTTCCTATTCTTCGCATCTTCCTGATTCTGAATTCTCATATCATTTACTTCGGTCTGAACTACATCGATTTTGTTCTCGAGGGTTCCTACTTTCTCATCAACCCTTCCAAATCGGATTCCTAGCTCACTAACACTTTTTTTTTATCTCATCCCGGGATGTTTTACAGATATCGCTGTTAAATTCTATCTGATTTTTTAATTCGTTGTACACCCCTTGGATCTGGGTTACAAGTTTCTTTTCACATGCCTCTACATTTTCTTTACATGCTTTTTCCATGCTATTTAATTTACTTTCTATAGAACCAAATTTACCTCCTAAATTTTCAAAATTTTCCTGAGATTTATTTTGGGATTTTACCATCCTTTCATTCAAGGTATCTATTTGGGCTTGCAATCCTGACTGAAGTGCCCCCTTTTCCTTTTCAATTTTACTTGTGATTTCCCCTTTTAACTCAGTTAACTTGTCCCCAAACTTAGTGTCAAAACCTTGAAATTTGCTATCCATTGTCCCTTCTATCTCAGCCTTCAGTTCACGGTTCATGTTTTTACAATCGGCTTGGATAGCTTCTAATTTAATCCCCATATTATCACTGTTAGTTTTAAGAGATCCTAAATTGTGATTTATGGATTCGAACTCTTTTTTATTTTCATCCTTTTGGAGGCTCAGTGTATTGTCTATCGTTCCCAATTTATTGTTCATGGCCTCCCACTTTTCCTTGCTATCGGCTTTTATAGCCTCCAAAAGCCCTTGCAATTCCTCACTCAAAACCATCTTATTAGAATACAGTGGGCTACTCATGCCACATCGCTAGTACATGCTTGAGAGATGGTAATCTGAACCATTGTGTCCCAATTTTCAAAAAAAATTACTTCGGTACGGGTATTTACTACAACGTACCCTTTTGATCTCTTTATTCAATCTCAGAAACCTTTATGGAAGTATTTAAAATTCAAAAGTTCGAAAAACCATTTTTTTTTCAAAAAATGAAAATTTTGATTTTTCGAGAAAACTCGGGTTTTCCCTAGGAAAACTCGGCCCTGCGTACTGGGCGCCATTTTATTTGTTTTACTGGGGGGTTGTTTAATTCAGGGCTGCTCGGTGTGAGTTTCTAGGGACCCATGCGGTCAGTTAACATTATACGTTGTAGCTACTCCTATCATTACTTTACTTGACATGAAATGACCGTCTTTAGTGTTCCTCTAGTTATTAATCCAAGCACATTACTTTATATACCCCCATGTGCCCTTTCAGCAAGAAATATGCAAATCACAGTATGCCAGCATTGCTCAATTCGGGATTTTCGGGGTTGTAGTATGTTCTCCCACTCTGTGACTTACACATTTTGGATTAAATAGAGGATACACTTACAAAATAACAACAAAATCAACTCCCATTTCAAAACATTTCATTAATCAAAATTATGGCACTACAAACAATAAAACAAATAAACTACTGACCAAAAATCTTTCTACTTGTTCAAAGTGAACAAGGAATAACATAAGAATTAAACAAATATTATATTAAAACACATGGTTTCCTTTAAAACCAACAATTCATAATTATTTTTACTTCCATAAAGTATCTATCTTACAGTTCCATATAACTACGAGCTCCTTTGGCTCGATGCTTTCTATTAATAATGGTGTCATTCTTTTGTACACTTCAATAACTATTTTTATCTTTTCTTATCATCAAAACAAATATCTAATTACATTTAAAGTACATGTTAATTCTCTACTTAAATATTTGGGCACTTCACATGTTCTCAGCATTTACCACCTCTCTCAAGTTCTACAAATTCACCATAGTGATCGGGAAAATACCTGTATACTCCAGAGTTATAAAGATTACTTGACAAAGTCAAAAACTATGATTACTCCCGGAACCTAGTTATCTTCATTTAACTCGTGGAATCCTACTTCCATACAACATTACAATAGGGATTGTTATTTATTTTATTTGTCTTATAAGACCATTATCACATAAGAAAACTACGATCTGAACTGCCAAGCGATAATTTCATCTACAAGGACCTCGGTTCAATTCCCGGGTCATTAACAACTTTTAAACACTCACGGTGTATTATTTCTTCTTACAAACGGCCTTCACCAACCCTCCTGCTATTAGGGTCAGACCGTATACTTGAGCGAGATTTATGACTGGGAGGGGGTAACTTCCCGTCTAGTCTGCGTTTGGAGCTCTCCTCAATGCTTTTAAAACAAATCTTCTTTTCTTTTCAGTTCTATGGAGAGACCTGGCATTTACTACTCTTTTTACTTTCAACAATATTATTGGGCTCATAAACCACTTTCGTAACCTTGGCATTTATTAATTATGAAAGGTCCTCATTGATTGGGAAGAGTAATACACATTCTACGACGAATAATTAGGGGCTTCAATAACAAGAAGATTCTAGGTTCGAATCTCTAAACATGCCTCGGGAACCATTTCCACATTGGAGGACTTATACAAAATGCGATTTAGGGTCGGCCGTGGCCTACATGACCTACGCTCATAATACCATACATTTGCTCCCTTTTACATAATAACACACACATGGCCTCGTGATCTATGTCACTATTGGAGGACTTACAACATATCTCAATTCCCCGTAATCAACTACCCTTCATAAGTAATTTTCCAAGTACATTTAAATTCTACGCGTTCCTAGCGTGACATTTTATTTAATTGCGCTCAATTGCTCTATACATTATTTACGGCCTAGCGTCTTCCAAAGAACTGATAAATTCCATATTAACAATTAATACATATCTCAATTTTATATTAATCTTTTCCTTTGACAATAATCGCTCTATTTTTAAGAACATGCATTAACATCATGTCTTATACTTTTATTAAGGCTCCAATGCTCTTATTTTCTTATCATTCAATTTAATCTTTATTTAGATTTCCTTTATATTATTATTATTATTAATACGCTTGCTTTTATAACATTCGTCAAATACACTGACATTTTATTCATACATTTCCTCTACAGGATTTATTCATTCACATAATTATTTATAATTTCTAAAAATTCTATTTTTGTTCAGACCGCGTTCTTATTCTGTAATTAGTTATTTAGAAACATCCCTTTTACTCAAAAACTCCGGTGGATTTGTACACAAACACTCCCCCGACACCAAAACATAATGAAAATCTTTACTCACATGCTTTAGGTCGTTTCCTGACCTTCTTTCTCGTGCGATGCGTCATTTCAGCCCACTCTTTTAAATTACTCCATCTTGTACAAATTCATTGCATGTACAGACATATCTTGACACATATTTAACACGTATACATTTAACACTGATAACATTTTAACTTGCGTAACTTGGGTTATTCCCGCATTCCTACCTGTGTATGCTCGTCTCGCATTGTAGCATATTTTGTGCTGACCAAGTATGTTACTGTGTTCTGGACATCTTCAACTATCAACGGCCACACGGCAGCCCTCTTTAAGTGCACCCTGACTGTTGACAATGTCTTGGATTCTTTAATACTAGCGTTAATACCTTCGTTGGTTGAAGATCTCGTACAAAGAACATACTAATCCTTTAAGATGTTCCCTTATCTGTCCTGACTACACCTTTATGTTGTTTCTCGTTTTCTATGGCCTTTTTTTTAGTAGTGTAAAGAGAATGAATGTTGTTCATTTAGATTAGATGGGAATGGAACCCGGGGCTCTAAGCATAACCGTGGGTCCACGGAGCCGGACTTGTATGTGCAGAGTTGCCATGTTAACACATGAGCATCCTCTCTCACATACCTTTGTGTTGAGGAATCCATCCCAGCACATTCAGCATTCAACAAAATGAGATCCGAGTAGTATTTGCAATAATTATCATCTATTGCAAGGTACTGAACATGATAGACCAGTAATGATCAGGGCCGTGGAGAGCGGCGACGAGCCCTGGGGCTTGAATCTCCCGGGCCCCCAAGACCCAAAAATTAATCAACAGGAAGTTCAGTTCACTGAACTGTATGTAAAAGAGGTGGAAGGGGTATACGGTACTGTACACTGTGCAGACTACGGCCTCTGTGACATATAACCTAATCTCTTTTCATAATGAAAACATGATTTTTACACGAAGTCAAGACGTATTTTAAAATACGTTTTACATGACTTCTTAAAATTTAATATTGCTTTGCAGTAAGCAAACCTAGAGTCAGGTTCTCCTAAAACTCCCCAGTCCTATCTATGACTGGTGACCATCGGGGGCGGATTTAAGCCAAGATTATGGGGGAGTGGACAAACGGGGGATCTGGGGGTATGGAATATCACCAAGCTCAGAGTGGGGTCCGGGGGTCCTCCTCCAGAACATTTTGCAAAAATTAGGTATGTAGTATGTAGTTAGTTTTAGTTGTAAGTATGAAGTTAATTGGTTTATTAGATATATGTCATTGTTCTATTAGACTGTGGTGTGTGAGTGTGTCTGGTGAGGGTGCATGTGAGTGGGCCTGGTGACAGACTGTTTTAGTGGTAGTATTTGTTTGTTGGTGAAACTTTAGCATTTTTTTTCGTTTGTAGAATTTTGGTATTTAATTGTTAGTAGAAGGTTAGTATTTTGTAGTAGAACTGCTCTTTACTTATTCTGAAAGGGAGTAGCAGCCTTTCAGAATAAATCAATTCTTTACTAGTCTAATAGACGGTTAAGATATTGATAATCTGTCTGTTAGGTAGTCAGCCCGAAGGCTGGTTGGATCCTCAAAAAGCACCGCCGTTACGTTATGTGAGTAGATACCCACAAAAACCCAAGGCAGCGCTATATTGAGGCGTTCTAGGCAAGAAGAGGAGTGAGGTAGTTTGCCATTGCTTTCCTCACTGAGTCAGAACAGTAGTCCTAACCCTATGAGTAGAACCTTTCACAGCATCCACAGGCACTGACTGTGCCCTGAATGCCATTACTAAGCACCACCCATACCTCAGTAGCTTCCATATTATCACAGCCATGAGTGAGGCTGAGACATCGGTGAAAAGCCACCTTTTACTCTAGCCTGTGCCAACTGACAAATGCAAATGTACTGTATTCATCAAGAGATGGCAAACAGGCCAATATTGATAATATAAGCCAACTAATGAATACACTGCGTTCTGCTGCACGGCTGAAAGCAACGGGAAACTACAGCCGTAATGCTATTCCCGAGGATATGCACCTCTCTATGCATAATTACATGTGATGATGGCCTCCTCCCTTGTAAAATTTCAATCCGGAGGTAAACTAGTCCCCCGTTCGGATCTCCGGGTGGGGACTACTCGAGAGGGGGTTGACATCACAGAAGTGACAAAGAGGAAATCTGACATTCTACGGATCGGAGCGTGGAATGTTAGAAGTCTGCTAGGAAGTGGAAAGTTAGAAAACTTAGAAAGGGAAATGGATAGGTTGAGGTTGGATTTGGTTGGGATTAGTGAAATGCGCTGGCAGGAAGAGCAGGACTTCCGGTCAGGAGACTATAGGGTCATTAGCACTAAATCAAACAATGGCCAAGCAGGGGTTGGTCTCATATTGAGTAGGAAACTTGGACAGCGGGTGGAATATTATGAGCAATACAGTGAACGGATTATTGTAGCAAAAATCAATACTAAACCTACGTGCACCACAGTGGTACAAGTCTATATGCCTACCAGTCAAGCTGATGAGGAGGATGTTGAAAAGGTCTACGAAGAAATAGATGACATTCTGAGGTATATCAAAGGTGATGAAAATGTTATAGTAATGGGAGATTGGAATGCTGTGGTAGGAAAAGGGAGAGAAGGGAAGATAGTAGGAGATTTCGGATTAGGTGAAAGGAATGATCGAGGAAGCAGGCTGATGGAATTCTGCACCGAACATGAGTTGGTCATAGCTAACACCTTGTTCGATAACCACAATAGAAGAATATACACATGGATGAGACCAGGAGATACAGGGCGTTACCAAATCGACTTCATTATGGTCAAGCAGAGGTTTCGAAACCAGATTTTGGATTGTAAAACATATCCTTGTGCTGACATAAACTCGGACCACAATCTGGTTGTAATGAAATGCAGATTAAAGTTGAAGAAACTGAAGAAAAGTCAAAAGCCAAAAAGGTGGGCAATAGACAGACTGAAAGTGAAGGATGTAAACGAAAGATTCAAGAAGAGTATAAAGGAAGGACTAATCAAAACCCCTAAACAAACTTCAATTGCAGACGAATGGGCACTTTTGAAGAATGAAATAACATAATCCGCAGAAGAAAACATTGGTAGGAAAGAAAGAATAGGTAGAAAACCATGGGTCACTCAGGATATACTAGAATTGATGGATGAAAGGCGGAAACACAAGAATGTAAGAGATGAAAAGGGGAAAGCAGAATACAGACGTCTGAGAAATGAGGTTAACAAGAAGTGCAAGGAAGCGAAAGAAGAATGGTTGAAAGAGAAATGTGCAGATATAGAAAATTGTCTGAAATTAGGAAAAGTAGACACAGCTTATCGAAGGATTAAGAATACTTTTGGGGAAAAGAAGACTAAGTGCTGTAATATTAAGGACACAAATGGAAAGCCTCTAACAGATAGGGAAGAAAAGGTTGAGAGATGGAAAGCTTACATAGAGTGCTTGTATAAGGGAAAGGAGATTGAGAATCATGTAATGGAAAGGGAGGAGGAAATTGATGAGGATGCAAAAGGAGATTTAATATTGAGATCAGAATTTGACAGAGCATTAGAGGACTTAGGCAGGAACAAAGCACCAGGCATAGATGATATACCGATTGAGTTGCTACGCTGCATAGGAGATGAAGGTCTGATCAGGTTATTTCACTTGGTGTGTAGGATTTATGAGACAGGTGAGGTACCCCCTGATTTCAAGAAGAATGTTATCATCCCTATACCAAAGAAAGTGGGAGCTGACAGATGTGAAGATTACCGTACAATCAGCTTGATTACTCATGCTTCAAAGATCCTGTCTAGAATAATTTACAAGAGGATTGAAAGCCAGATAGAAACGGAGTTGGGTGAAGACCAGTTTGTTTTCAGGAGAAATGTAGGAACAAGGGGAGCTGTACTAAGTCTTAGGCTGATTTTGGAAGGTAGAATAAGGAAAGATAAGAGAACGTTCATGGCATTTGTAGACTTAGAAAAGGCTTTTGATAACGTTGATTGGACTAAATTGTTTGACATTTTGAAATCTATTGGAATAAAGTACAGGGATAGGAGGGTGATATACAATCTATACAGAAACCAGACAGCAGTCATTCGAGCTGAAGGACATGAGAGAGAAGCTGGTATTCAGAAAGGTGTAAGGCAAGGCTGCAACTTATCACCCATACTTTTCAATCTTTACATTGAACAAGCAATGAAGGAAATTGGAGAAAAATTTTAAGTGGGAGTGAAGATTCAAGGAGAAATAATTTCAACTCTGAGATTTGCTGATAACATCGTCATCTTGGCCGACAAGCCTGAGGATTTAAATGAGTTTTTGAATGGTATGGACTCCGTCTTACGGAAGGAATTCATGATGAAAATTAATAAATGTAAAACAAAAATACTGGAATGCAGCCGAAATAAATCAGAAACCTCTATGGAGATCAAATTGGCAGGTGAAAAGCTGAAGGAAGTAGGAGACTTCTGTTACTTAGGAAGCAGAATAACCAGTAATGGACGAAGCAAAGAGGATATAAAAAGTAGGTTGGCTCAGGCAAGGACAGCCTTTCTACAAAAAAGGAATCTGTTGACATCGAATATAGATTTAGGTATTAGGAAGTCATTTTTGAAAGCCTTTGTCTGGAGCGTAGCGCTCTATGGAAGTGAAACTTGGACTATTGGTGCAGCAGAAAAGAGGAGAATTGAAGCATTTGAAATGTGGTGTTACAGGAGAATGATGAAGATCAGATGGGTAGATAGGGTTACAAACGAAGAGGTATTAAGGCGAGTGGGAGAGGAGAGATGTTTCTGGCGACTGCTAATGAAGAGAAGAGATAGGTTGGTAGGACACATACTAAGACACCCAGGAATAGCAAGCTTAGTTATGGAAGGAAGGGTCGAGGACAAGAACTGTAGGGGTAGACCAAGGTTAGATTATGTTAAACAGATAGCCTCGGATGTAGGGTGTGGTAGCTATGTAGAGATGAAACGATTGGCTCAGGACAGGGAGGCATGGAGAGCTGCATCAAACCAGTCAAAAGACTGAAGACTCAAACAACAACAACATTTTAAATACACTGGTGTATCCGTTTAGAACACACAATAAAAACACTGAAAATATATTACTTTTAACACAAAATCTTGATATATTTACACTTCACAAATTCTGATTACTAGGCCGCTATTGAAGCCTATCACACGTGACCTCTTGACCTCCCGTCTCCAAGGGTGAAATTTAGTAATGTCGGCTTCCTATCCTCTCCGAATATGAAAGTCTCGAATCATCTACTTCTTCCCTGCAATAGCACTTCTTCGAATCTCGTTCCTGACGTTCTGCTATTTCTCTGACTAAAACGGCTCCCTTTTTAGATCCTATTTATTGATCTTAGCGAAAGTCTGTTCTGTTCACGGTCCCCTCGATAATCTATCGGTGACCTATGGATTTTTATAGCAACTAATACTTCTCGAGTCTTAGTGCTTTTGAAATAGTTCATCTGCTTCCTTGAAACAATGTCTATCGTTTCCTTCTCTTCTTCGCTTATTCGGTTCTCGAACTTCTAATCTTCTAGAATATTTGGCGAACCTTATTCTGTCTTTCCCTGCTCGGGTTCCTTAAATTGGATAAACTGTTTATCTCGCTGTTACGGTACTTCCGTACGTTATGATACTTTTGGTCGTTTACTTAAAGACCTATCGCCCTGAGTCCTAAGTTCGCAGCCTGCTTTGACTGTATTTTATGAACTTTTCACTGTCAATTTTACACTGTCGGACCTAAATCCTAGAACTAGGATTTTCCTAATTTTTCACCACGGCGATACTGTAATATTACTTCTTTGCGACTCCCTACGGATCAAGTAAGTTATTGATACTGCGACGCCCGTGGCTGTCGGATATTAGCTATGCGATGTGATACAGCGTTTTTCCCCTCAAGGAAAGCTTGTATACTGTCTTCGATGTGTTTCAGCGTGACGCCCCCTCACGGACTGTCGGAATTCGGTGTCTGATGTAGCACAGTGACGCGCCCTCAGGCCGTTTGATAACTGCATGATTGGCTTGGTGAGGCCAGGAGTTTTATACTCTTTAGTCAATAAAAGATAAAATCCTAGTCCTTTTCGTAACCAACTTTTGAACTAATTGTCGCACAATTATAAAAATTATATCTCCAGAAAGCTCGTCTTTTCAACGTCAAATGATCTCACTGCGCATAAGAATCGATCGTGCAATTCTGAGATATTAATTAATTTGTAGTCTTCAGCTGCGTGGGTGTTGCTGTTCATTTTTAAATTCCCCACTCCTCTGGTCTTAGTGAATCCCCAATGACGTATGCTGCGTTTGCATTTATTTCCTGTGCAATTATTACAAGGTATTTCTTTACACAAAAATCTCTAATCCGAAATGATTCACCGTACTGCATTTATTTACTTATTTTTATTCCTGCAAATGGGTTAAATTTAATTATTCTTCTACTGGCACAGCGGCGCTGTTGCCATTTTATTGCAAGCTAAACTGGATTTCCGAGTCACGCTTCTCTGTCTTACAGTGAAAACTTTCCACTCGTTCTATTAATATCCATGACTGGCTCCTTCTCAATGTCAAGAGGCATGATCTCATCTCCTGAACACCTGGTCCCGCGGCTTGCACAACGTTAGGCTAGAACCCTTGCTTGAAATCTCTCTCCATTCCCTTAGAGACTGTATGTTTCTTTCATTCCTTTCACAAAATACATGGATTCGACCCCTTTTGAGCCAATGGTACATGGGTTCAATACATCTTATCTAGATTTGTCAACACGTCACAATTACACATGCATTGACTACAGACAACACATAGGAACACGGGCGGGAGGGGGGGGGGGGGAGCTCAGTGAGACAACATTCCAATTCAGTCGACCGTCAATGCTCCAAGAGGGAAATTGATACTACTGCAGCTACAGAACGAAATACATCCAACCAGATAAGTAACAGCCTGCACTATTACAGTACAACCATAGTTGACATTTACAACCATATAGTCACTCCAAACAGACAAATTCCGGATTTCTATCACCATTTTAGCATTCCACCTAACATCATATATACTACAACTAGCATACACTGACATGTTGCATTACCAATACTGCAACTACCTAATTGTACATATTATATATATTTTCACCTGTATTTTCAAACATAAATTTTACAGCCTAAGTGTAATGGATCTGATGATCGCTTGACGATCGAAACTGGTCATCCTAGTGTATTTATTAATCTGATGTAATTTTTTCAGCATTAGGACATAACCCAGCTCTTTTGGGTACATTCGTGTTGACCGACTGAAAAGCACTAAACTTTTGTTTACTAAGGCAACACTGAAAAATGGCAGGAAAATTATGCAGTTGATTGATACTGTCTTGCTCATTACAAAATAAACTTGCGAATAAGGATAGGATATTTTTATTAGCCTATACTCATTTATGAACAAAAATAGGTTTATAAGATCACTTTTTGTGCGTGTGTGTGTCCCCCTCTCCTAATAAAATCTAAACAGCCGAAGCGATGCCAATGAAACTCGGCAAGTACATACTACTACCTCAAATTGTAATACGTTTCAACAATCCAACATGTCGGCCGGGCGAAATATATATATCTGTCATTCTATATCTCCAACAGTATCAGATATCACCCTGAAATTGTGTACGGTGATAAAGGGGCACTACGAGAAGTTTACCTATGTGGCTTTCAAAAACCTGCTTAGTACAAAACCAACATGACGGCCAAGCAATGTTAACACATTTAAATGGAATTTCCTCGCGATTTAATCGTAGGAGCGCAGTTAAACTTGGTATGGTAAATGGTTATACAAAA
Source organism: Meconema thalassinum (assembly GCA_946902985.2). Taxonomy (NCBI): domain Eukaryota; kingdom Metazoa; phylum Arthropoda; class Insecta; order Orthoptera; family Tettigoniidae; genus Meconema; species Meconema thalassinum. The sequence goes on from OX336390.1 coordinate 840,344,170, forward strand.
TCTAATCTACTGGCATTTAATTTAATTATTTTCATAACCTCAAGATGGCGGCTGTGCGAAGTTTTAATGTGAAGTTTTTATTTCGTGTATCCTAATTATACGATCAAAGAGAACGTTTGGATAATGAGCGTACGCAATATTCTTCATCTAATGGTACATAACTCTATGGCCTACATATATAACAATCCAACATGGCGACCATCCGAAATAATTAGACGGCTCTCTGTATCTACGAATCTATTACAGCAATCAAACTGAAATTTTGTATGCTGATAGAGGCTATTAACTTAAGTTCGCCTATGGGACTTTCAATAACCTGGTGATCACAAAACCAACGTGGCGGCCAAGCGAAGTTAAAACATTTAAATGGAATTTACTCGCGATTTAATCATCCAAGAGCAGTGAAACTTGGTACAGTAAATGTTTATTCAAATTATGTCATCTCGCGTGAGGAGTCTTATTCCCCACTACTGAAACTTATATAATCTGGCACATACTTCTCATTGCAATGGTCGTGTATCAAAGGCTACTTAGTATACATCACATGGAAAATCCTTTTAATAGCCGTGGGAGTTTTTAATGGAAAACATCAGTAGGATATATGAAAACAGGCTATTTAGTTCTTCACGGAACTACTTGTTTTACTATAGCTTGAAATCCAACCAAAGGAATCAGACATTACATACACTCTGTCATACACTTCCGCAATTAATTTTTGGAGACATTCATTCAATTTTTGCTTCTTTAATTCTTGTGATTTTTAAAATGGTATTAATTAAACCAAAAATTTAACTCGAAAGAAACTGCAAAAATGTATTAAAAACTAAAATATAGCAGTCATTAAAGAAATTAATTTGAAATGATTATGTACTAGGCGAGCCTCCGTGGCTTAGGCGGCAGCACGCCGGCCTCTCACCGCTGGGTCCGTGGTTCAAATCCCGGTCACTCCATGTGAGATCTGTGCTGGACAAAACGGAGGCAGACAGGTTTTTCTCCGGGTACTCCGGTTTTCCCTGTCAAAATTTCATTCCAGCAACACTCTCCACTATCATTTCCTTTCATCTGTCATTCATTTAATCATTGCCCCAGAGGAGTGCGTCAGGCCTCGGCAGCTGGCACAGTTCATATCCTCGCCGCTAGATGGGGGCTTCATTCATTCCATTCCTGACCCGGTCGGAGACTGGAAGCAGGCTGTGGATTTTCATTTTCATGTACTAGGCGAAGTGTTTTTGATACACAACTGTCAAAAAATTGTAGAAACAAAATATTTAAATGAATTATAATGCATTTGAAAAGGTCTTGAGATTAAGCAATGAATTTTAAGTTTTAAATTGTCAATTTGTTTTTGCTAAGGAAGAGTTATCTATTGATTCGAAACATAGTCAACAATATTAAACTTTGGATATTTTAATAAATTATTGACAAGACAGAAAGTGTAAAAATAAGTGTTTGCCAAGGAGTCGTGAATGGGGAACTTGTTCGAGACCTTTGGTCCAATTGAGACTAACAAGATACACTAGCTGCCTTGCTGCCAGTCGCCTACAGCTGAACTGAGAAGTGTTGTACAGGAACATCCTGGTAGAACCCCATGTCGATGGTTGAGTTGTTAAGAGAACCCGTTTCTTTCAGGAAACTCAACATCTCCTTCTATAGCAGGTGTTCCATTACCTTACACAATATGGACGTTAAAGATATGGGGTGGTAGTTGAATACTGATTCCTTATTTTCAGTTTTGTGGACAGAAACAACTTTGGTTTCAATAGTTTAGATTTTGTTCCAATTATGAAAGTTCCGTTTAGCATTCCTTCCATGTAACTGTAATTCTACAGGATGGTCCGAAAGTGGGCGTACTCCATATTTGTTTGTTTGACGGCGGAGGAAATGTTTTTTTTTACAAGGTGGTAACATTGATTGCCATGTCTACTCATTTGTTTTCTGTTTCAGTTTGGTAAGCTTGGTGACCGTTACGCTGGAGTTATAAACAACCATGTGTGATCAAAGTCCATTGGCAACTCCAGCTATCTGATATGACATCTAGCGGTAAAAATGAGAAACTTACGAAGTAGGGTATATTTGTCACGTGGTGACTGTTTGTATATGGTTTCTTGTATTGGTAAGCAGATCGTGGTAAATTCTTCGTGATTATACATAAGTAATAAGTTTTACTCGTTGATAAGAGTGCAAAATGAGTACAAGCAAAGATTATTGCCCAGTTTACGGCTGTAAGTCGATGTATAAGAGGGCTGCGGATATACGTTTTCATCACTTTCCAAAAGATGCAAATAGCAATAGCCGAAAGGTGACGATACCAAATAATGACGGGGGGCAAGAGCGGATTGGACCACTCACCACTACACTCACTGACGACAGGACGGATTGTTCACTTACGCCGTGCCAAGCGGCACCTATATAGACAGCCAAGCCTAGGCCTACACCAGTCGAGGACAGCCAAGCTTCATCAGTCAGGTATCCTTTCCCGCTCCCTAGTTCATTTCCAATAACCCTACCAACCGTCATCACCTCGCTCTGCGATATCCGAGCCATTCCACTACGAGTCATATAGACCTAATTTGACTTCGCAGGGTAAATACCATCCAAATCAAGCAATTACTGTCTACCCCAAGTTTAAATACAAGTTAAACTCATCCCTTCACCCTAGCAAGCAGCAAATAATTTCTAGAGTCTATGGTACAGTGAGCAAACTCAAATATAGCTTTTATACGTAACAGCGCCATGACTCGAACTGCACAAAAACAAATACCAGCAGACAACCGATGCTTGATAATATGCATTTGACACATAAAATCCAGTGGAACACACAAATTAGATCACGTGCATCGCACAGTTATACATATATACAATTGAAAATAACACTGTCATTATTTTAGTGACCACATTTACTGATTATAACCGAAAAATAAAAAGTGTTCTATATCAAACGCGTGTTATTGAGTAATTTTACCCTACTTATCCAGACGACCGCAGCGCCCCAAGTGTTAATTTGAGTTGCCAATAGCATTGAACAAAGATTGGTTGCTGTGGTTTGGCTTCACGAAAGACATCCCACAGCCACAGGTGACACCATTGAAAGCATTAAAGCGAAAATTACAGACCGCTTTGGTATTAATCCATCAAGAAAAGCAACAATGTCGGGGTGGGAAAAACGTGCATCATGTCGCGTCTCGCTCGGAAGTGATGGGCTCCATCTCAGCAACGCTGTACAGCTTTTACCGGAGCGGCTAGCTGGAGAACCATGTGTTATTTCCTCGTACAAATACAAACCGATATAAAATAAGTGAATTAATTTACGTATTTCACAGTCATACAGCATAACTTTTTGATGTATAATGATTACAACGCAACCAAGAACTACATTTTCCAACCACCCTGAGCCGAGAAAAAGTTACCTTACAACAATGATAACAACTTTGTTTCTTGGACACACAAAATTGTGAAATTAATAAACCAGTTATACAACATTCCAATGTATATTGTGTTAAAATTTGGATTCGATCTGATGACGGGCTTTTGAGAGAATAATTCTTAAATGTGACGCATGGTTGAAACACGCTTAAAAAAGGGCACTTTTTGTGTTCCTACTGCGATAACAAATATAAAAATATAAATTTAAAAATCGAAACCTACATGAACTAACGTAAAATAGAACGACAAAAATGTTGATGGTTTTGGATTTTATGTAGGTCTATTGGTTACTTCACAAACAACCTTCAAACTCGAGTACACATAATACTTTGGTCGACTGTAGAGTGGCAAATTTTCAGTGGCGGCAGTTTGGCAATTCATTCAAAAGCTAAAATGAATTATTTCAGACGTTACTAATATTTTCCGTACGAATTTAAGAATACATGTTACTTAAAAATATGTTTTAGTCTTTACACAGTTTTTCCTGCCTTAGAAGAGTTAAGGACTATCTGCGAACTAGTACTTTATTTCTGAAATACGGTTAAACTCACTTTCATTACATTGTATTGAGGTAAATACAACAAAAACACTTTCATATGAGGACATTATTAACGAGTTGGCCATTAAGAAATCTCGTAAGAATGCTATGTAAATTTGAACATAAAGATTACGTGGGGTGAGTTGTTTTAGAGAAGTTAGTATATTTTTCAACAAATAAACCAGTAATTAAGCCTAACTACATTTTGTGTAATTTCATTTCACCATGTAGGACAATTTAATTCAAATTGAACACAGTTCTTCAATTACACAAAAGATAGTCATTAGCGTTAAAATAAAATATGTGTAAAATAGTGATCACTGATCTTCAAGAATAAGTTACCGGTAATTAATTAAATTCGAAACCCATTTCATTTTTTAACGAATCTTATAAAAAGTAAGTAAAAAACAAGTAGATAACTAATTTCATGATAACATTTATTATGTAAGCCATTAAATTTGTAGTATTATCTAAACTAAATGAACTTCATGTTTAAAGAAGATGAAAACGCCAATGAACTCTAACTTTCGTTGTATAAAACAAATATATTAAGCAAATATGAACTATAGAGGGGGTGGCAAATGGACTTTAGCCTATAGGCGGCGTACTCTCAAATCGGGCCCTGCTTGTTCTACATCTCGAGTTTGAAGCAAGTCATCTGAAATTTGTCAATAAATTAAAGATTGATTCTATACATGAATAATGACAGAAAGGGGCTGGAGCAGACCTCAGGCAGGTGAAATGAGGTTTCTCAGAGCAGTTAAAGGGAAAACAAGATTGGACAGAATAAGATATGTAGAAATTAGAAAAGAACTAAATCAGGAAAGTATAAGGGAGGGGGTAGAGAAAAAGAGACTAGGCTGGTATGGACATGTCAAGAGGATGAGTGGGCAAAGACTACCAAAAATAGTGGAAGAACTTGAGATCGATGGATGAATACCTGGAGGGTGTCCAAGAATGCGATGGAGTACACGAGTGAGAGTCCGTATAGAGAGAAGAGGAATTAACTGGCATCAAATGGAGGAAGAAAAGTGGTGGGAAGATAGAATAAGATGGAGAGGCCTCGCAAACACCCAACTTTAGGTCATACGTATAATCATAGTCATCGAAGTGAACACTACACACATTTGCATGTTTAACTTTTATTTTATTGAAAAGTGGGAAAAGATTGAATATAATTTAGTTTATCCTTTCACTTGCAACATAAGAAGCCACTGACTAAACGGTTGAACCTTTAAGAAAGTTAGTTATTGTTGTTTTAAGGGGCGGAAAGGTCATCTGCCCCTAACCTTTAAGAAACATGACGATCTTTCAAGTAGAGTTTTCACACATACATGTCCTGCACACTCTTAGATGCTAGTACAGTACTCCCTCTGTAATCCGGCACTTCCAGTAATCCGGCGTTTTTATTCGAGTACGAGCTCAAAACTTGATTTGATAATGCGTCCCCAATACTGTGCAATGTTTCCCACGCAGCGACAAGTCTAGGTCTGAGTAAACAATGCATTGGCTCCAAGAGCGATGACTCACGCACGCCCCCCTCAGGTGCTTAGTGTAGGACAGTTGTACTGTATTAGTGTTGTGTTTAAGGTGACATCCGTGCAAAAAAAAATTAAAAATAAAACTCTATCTTTGTTAGATAAACATGAAATCCTAAAGCGGCTTGAAAAGGGCGAAACATTAACTAGTTTTGCCACCGAATATGGTGTTGGTCGAGCGGCCATCGCCTCGTTTGCCACGTCAATTGCCTGGGCGGAGGAAAATGGCATCTCTGCTAACGAAGTCTTAGTTTTAAGAAGGTTACAGGAACTAGTTCTCAAAGTGTCTCTCAAACGTAAAAAGCAAAAGACAATTGATGCATATTTCCAGCCGTCTACTTCCAAGGAATAACGTGAGTTATATGATGTATTTTCATACTTTTTTACTTTGTATAGTAGGCTATCAAGTAATTAAAGCTGATTTTCAAATGATATCTGTGTTTTTCTCGATATTTTCCAGTAATCCGGCAGTGCTCTGGTCTGATATCTGCCGGATTACCGAGAGAGCACTGTATTATAATTAACCTATAGTGCAGTAGTAGAAGAAGCAAAGGCATGCCTTAGAACAAAAGTGTGTAAAGACAAGAAATAGCGCACATCTTGGTGGAATGACATAGTGATGTCTGCTTGTAAATGTAAAAAGAAGGCTTCCAAAAAATGGCTCCGAACAAGGAATCCGGCAGACAGAGATTAGGAGGCAGGAGAGATTATTTAGTTATTGTTGCTTTAAGGGGCAGAACAGCGAGGTGATCTTCCCCTCAAGAGAGATTACCTAAGAGGTTAATGAGTTTGGCTGTAGAGTGTAACAGAAGGAGAGGTAGACCTATGAGATGGAAAAGAACAGAACCAAATAAATAATAGTAGAGACCAAAAGGAAATCATGGGAGGAATTTGGAAATAAATAGAAAAGTTAAGTCAAGCAGCAGGAAAGCTTTTCTGGAGTGTTGTAAATAATCTTTAAAATGGTAGAAAAAGAGAAATGCCAATGTTCTGGATAATTCAGGGATATTCATTGCTGATGCCAATGCAGCACTGGGAAGATGGCCAGAATAGTTCGATTAATTGCTAAATGTAAATGGAGACTTATCTGGCAATGTAGTAGATTTTGAGATTATTCAGGAGGGGAATGAGGACGGAAACAGGAGGACAGAGTTGAGGAAGTAGAGAGGGTAGTAAATAAAGTACAATGTCACAAAGCAGCAGGGGTAGATAAAATTCGGCCAGAAAAGTATAGTGGGAAAGCAGGAAGGCAATGGTTGCATAGGATTAAATCGGTATGGGTTTTAGGAAATGTACCCTCTGACTGAACAAAAGCAGTAATCGCCCCAATTTATAAGCAAGGTAACAGCACAGATTGCTGCAATTATAGAGGCATTTCTTTCATAAGTGACCTGGGCAGAGTATACTCAGGCATTGTAGAAAGGAAAGTTCAATCATTGGCCGAGAGTAAGATGGATGAAAACAAATGTGGCTTCAGAGTCTGCGAAGTTCCTGTAGTTCCTTGTCTGCACCAGTGAAGTTTGTCCCGTTGTCGCTGTAGATAGTGGAACATTTTTCTCGTCGCGCCATGAACCACCTCAATGCTGCAATAAAGGCCTGTGTGGAAAGGTTGCTGACAACTTCTAGGTGAACAGCTCTGGTAGCCAGACAAATGAAGACACTAATGTAACAACTCGTTGTGTCCTTCCTTCTCACACTCCCATGTACTATGGACAGGGGTCCTGCATTATCAACACCAATGTTCAGGAATGGGCGGGTAGGTTGCAGTCTCATCAATGGTAATTGACCCATTAATTGCGCTGAAGCTGATGCCTTGAGTCGAAAACAAGGTAAGCAATTGTGGATGATCTTTCGAACAGCCGTCTTTGTTGATGGAATCCAAAACCATTCTCGAAGAGATGAGATAACATTCTGTGAACCAGCATACAGAAAATCGCAAATATTCTGCCTTTATTATAAGGTCTGTTAGGTGGTCCTTTGAGGGAAGTATAATTTGATGTCTCGCATCAAACAGTAGCTCTGAATCGTCGAAACGTCCACCGACTCTCAGCAAGTCGCCTTTGTCTATGAATGGGTGTAAATCCAAAATTTTGCTCCTCTTAGAAACGTTCTTATTGGCCTTCAACTCCGCTATGTCCTGACTAAGACCTGTTGAGCAATCCTAACGCAGACATGTAACGCTATGTGTAGTTCTTGGACAGACAGTGGACCTGTAGATTTAGACCTTGGGTTCCTGGCATTCTTGCAGAAGCGTAAACAATATGCAGTCACCCGCGTGAGACGAGATAGTGAAGAATACTTGTGAAGATATTGATCCATATCAGTGAAACACAACAACGTAAGAGGTGGATTTTCTTTCAACTCGACTATTTCTGTTGACATATCAGGGCCAATGGACCACAAGTGTGATGGTCCTTGTAGCCAAGTCGGTCCGTGCTACCAAAGACTCTTATCGCATAGCTCCATCGGGGTAATGCCTCTTAATATCAGATCTGCTGGGTTGCTGCAGGTTGGAACATGTCTCTAGTTAGCTGCATGTGTAGTCCTGAATGGTGGCAACCCGATTAGTAGCAAAGGTTTTCCAACGTGTTGCTGGTGCAGCAAGCCAAGAGAGCATTATAGTTGAATCAGTCCATACGTAAATCTTGCTAATAGGCAGGTCTAGATAGATAGATAGATAGATAATGCCTTTATTGGTGGCGAAGTTAGGGCTCAAGGCCCTCTCTTACACTTAACCACTAGAAGAGTATACATCTACATGACTTATAATTACAAATACCACAAATAATATTAATAGCAATAAGAAGAGTGATAATATGAATAATTAATTTCAAAAATACACAAAGTAAAGTACCCTTAAATGACGTCAGTAATCCGATCATTCATCTCATTCATTCATTCGTTCATTCAACATTTATCCAGGAAGTCAGCGGGATCCACCCAGCAAATACTCGCAGCAAGCCACTTTAAACTTGCGATGAGAGGGATTGTCGCTAATGTTCGCAGGTAGCAAATTCCATGACCTGGACGCAGAGATTATGAACGAGCGGTTGTAAGCAGCAGTACGGTTTATAGGTATGGCAAGAGAGGAGCCAGATCTCGTATTGTGGTCATGATAGGACGAGAGGTAAGAAAACGGTGAAACAAGATAGTTAGGGGTATTAGTGGAAAGTATTTTGTGCAGTAGTGATAACATGTGGAGTTCACGACGCTGGTGCACTCGAAGCCACAACAGCACCTTATAATAGGGTGATATATGATCATCATATCGCAGGCCAAAGATATATCTTACACAGTTGTTGAGGCACCGGTCCAGTTTCTTGTTACTGTCGCAGGTTATTTCAGTCAACACAGTGTCACAGTAGTCAAAAATAGGTAGTACCAGAGAGCGAATTAGTTGTACTTTAAGTCGAACAGAGAATAGATTACCGAACCGTTTCAGAGGATATAAGCATTTATTTACTTTATTACATGTGCTTATCACCTGTTTAGTCCAATTTAAGGTCTCAGTCAAAAAAATTCCCAAGTTTGTCACTGAAGTAGAGTAGGGTATGATTTTATTGTTTAAAATTATTGGCGAGATGTCACGTTGCTTGAGGGAATATAAGTTTTTACTGGTACCGATAATAATCACTTGAGTTTTATTTGGGTTTATTAATAAACTGTTTTTATAAGCATAGTCACTAAGCCTTTGTAGGTCAGAATTTATTTTAATAATTGCATTAATGATATCACTCAGTTTTGAATGATAGTAGATCTGTACATCATCTGCATACACTTGCAATTTGCATAAATTAGTGCAGGCAGTACCTTGTGAACCAGTTGTGCGAGCAACAGTGCTCCATACAACTACAGTCTAGGAAAAATAACCCGTTTCACAGGATCTACTCTTGACTTTGAGCATAGAAGTTTAACGAAAGTCATTCCTTGTTGGTCACGTGAGAGGACGTACAGGCATGCTCCAAAGGCTTGCTCTGAAACATCCGAGAAACCGTGGATTTGAATGTCTGCAGGGTATCCATGGCAAGTAACGAGACGGTTGAGTTGAATATCTTTGATTGCTGGAAGCTGCAAATACAGCTATTCCCACTTTGCATTCAAGTCCAATGGAAGTATGTAATCCCAGCCTTGACCACATAACCATAAATTTGCAAGAACACCTTGTACGATATGACAATTGGGCTTCCTAAGCCGAGAGGATCAAATATGGATGTTATAATGGAGGGTATTTTCCATTTTGTCAGTGTTAAGGTCGGTTCAGGAGCAGGATAGTTGCAGATTAGGAATATCGGTATGTCTGATGCAGGTCTCCCACAAGTCCAACCCCTCCTCCACGTGGTGGGAGACGGGCAACGGCATGAAGTAGGGGATTGCCTGTAGGGGTGAAGTACAGTGGGGACTTTGTGTGCCCCAGGACCGCTACGGTAGCTGTGAAGGCTCTATGGGAACCCTGAAAAGTGACGGCTGACGGGGCTCTGGTGAAGCTACGATAGGCCTAGCAAGCCAGTAGTGGATATCATATTTGCTTTCAAACCAGGAACAGGCCTCGGAAAGGACGGATGCAAAAACGCCGACGACCCGGATATGCTAATGGACTACGAGTTGGGACATTAAACATACAGACACTGACAGGAAAAGTGGAGGAGATTGTAGATGTGATGGAGAGAAGAAAACTGGATGTACTGGGCTTGGCAGAAACAAGATGGAAAGGAGAAGGTCGCAGAGAACTGAGGAAAAGGTACCGGTTGTACTGGAGTGGGAACAGTGAAGGAAGGAGCAGCGGAGTAGGAGTAGTTGTGAGAGATGGAATGAAGGAAGAGGTAAAGGGAATAAGTGACAGGATCATGAAGATCAGAGTAACTGTAAAGGGAAGAAGCCTGGAGATAGCCCAGGTATATGCCCCTCAAGTTGGATGTACAGCTCAAGAGAAGGAAGACTTTGAGGAGGAGCTACAACAGCAGTTGAATGGTCAGAGCATCATTGTCATGGGAGATTTGAATGCACATGTAGGAAGTGAAAGGCAAGGATATGCAAATGTATTGGGAGCAGAAGGATGGGGTAGCAGGAATGAAGAAGGGAGAAAGTTGCTGGATTTTTGCAAGAGAAACGGTTTAGTGGTAGGCAACTCCTGGTTCCGGAAGAAAGAAAGCCACAAGGTAATGTGGTACAGCAGTGATTTAACAAAGAAATCTTTGGTAGATTACATGCTGTACGACTGGGAAATGAAGAGAAGTGTCAGAGATATAAAGGTAATACCATCAGAGGCCTTAGATAGCGACCACAGAATACTTGTAATGAACCTGAGAGTTGTTAAGGATAGCAAGAGGACAGAGTACCAGGAAAGGAGAATCAAAGTATGGAAACTCAAGGAAAAGGAAGTCAAGGAAGAATTCCAGAAGGTAATAAGGGAAAGGATGCCTACAGACAATCCTAGAACAGGGGAAGAGGAATGGAAGCAATTCAAAAACACAATGGTGGAAGCTGCAGTGGCAGTATGTGGAAGAACAAGCAACAGAAAGAGGTGTAAAGAGACACCATGGTGGAATGAGAGAGTAAAAGAAGCTGTGGGAAGGAAGAACAAGGCTTTCAGAGTGTGGTTCCAGGAAAGAACTGATCTGGCAAGAGAAGATTATAAGATAAAGAAGAAAGGAGCAAACAAGATTGTCGCAGAGGAGAGGAAGAAGTGGATGGTAAAGTGGACAGAGATGATGGTAGATGATGATAATTGTTGTTTTAAGGGGCCTAACATCTAGGTTATCGGCCCCAGAGATGATGGAGGAAGACAGCAGAGGAAATAAGAAAGTACTTTATGGGATGGTCAAAAGTAAGAGAAGAGGTCTGCGAGAGGATGTGGTAATGATGGACAAAAACGGAAATGAGGTACACAACAAAGAGACACTCAAGACAGTGTGGAAAGAGTACTTTGAGGATTTGCTGAATCCAAATGGTCATAGGGAGGAAGACAATGTATTGGAAGATGGAGAAGACAACACAGGAATGGAAAAGGACCTGACTTGGAGAGAACTGGAAATGGCTATAGACAAGATGAAAGGAGGAAGGGCACCAGGTGTGGATGAAGTGAGTGTTGAAATGGTGAAGGCAGCAGGGGAGGTTGGGAAACAGTGACTGTACCGTGTGATGAGGGTGATATGGAAGGAGAAAAAGACCCCAGAAGATTGGAAGAAAGGATTAATTGTCCCAATATTTAAGAAAGGAAGCAGAAAGGAGTGCAGAAATTACAGGGGAGTCACACTCATACCTCACTGTGCCAAGATATATGAAAAGATATTAGAAAGTAGAATACGAGGCAAAGTGGAGAGAAAATTGAGAGAGGAGCAGTATGGATTCAGACCTGGAAGATCAACAGTGGACCTCATATTTTCAGTGAGACAGCTCCAGGAACACCACTACGAATTTGGAGAGGATCTGTTGATGGCCTTCCTGGACATAGAAAAGGCCTATGATAGTGTGTGTAGGGAGAAGGTTTGGAAAGCAATGGAAAACATGGGAGTGGAAAAAGGGACTGTAGGCAGAGTGAAGGAGATGTATTGTGGAAGTGTGAGTTGTGTGAAAGTTGGAGGGGAAAGAACAGACTGGTTCAGACAAATGAGTGGCCTGAAACAGGGTAGTGCGCTGTCACCCCTTCTCTTTATTGTGGTTATGGACGAGGTGATGACACGGATAGCAGGAAAGATAGGAGAAGATAAGATGAAAGCAATGGTGTTTGCAGATGATCTCATGGTCTGGGGAAACAAGGGGGAGGAAATTCAGGAGCAACTGAAGGCTTGGCAAGAAACAGTGCGAGAGTACGGATGGAAGTTCAACATCAGTAAATGTGAGATCCTGTTAACGACCAGGAAAAAGGACAGACCAATGAGTGGGATGACACTTGGAGGTGGACAGCTGAAGAAGGTGGAAAGTCTCAAGTACTTGGGAAGTATAGTGGAGGAAAATGGGAGAAATGACAAAGAGATTACGGAACGTGGCACACGGGCAGAAGCATTAGGAGTTTAGTGTGGAAAAAAGATGTCCCACAAAAAAGCAAGGAAGTGTTATACAGAAGCTACTATATCCCGATACTGACATATGCTTCAGAAACGTGGACAATGAAGAAGAGACATAAGCGGAATACAGGCAGGTGAAATGAAGTTCCTGCGAAGTAGGATCGGAGTAACAAGAAGAGACAGGGTGAGGAATGAAAAGGTCAGGGAAATGGTGAAAGAGGAGCCCTTGCAAGGTAGGATTGAGACATCAAGACTGAGGTGGTATGGACACTTAAAGAGAATGGATGAGAAGAAGATTCCCAAGAGGATACATGAGATGCAGATGCAGAAGAAACGACCAAGGGGAAGACCAAGAGATAGATGGCTGAAAGGAGTGGAGGAATGTGTCAAGAAGAGAGGCGAGGACTGGACCAGAGTGACAGCGGAAAGGTGGTGGGAAGAAAGAACTAAGTGGCGAGGCTTATGTTCCAAACAGACCCAGCCTGGGGCTGGAAACTGTACAAGATGATGATGATGATGATGGTATGTCTGATGCAGGTTGCCACAGTAGACCAAGTGATTTGACTCCGTAGTCATGATCGAGTAGTAGAGGCAACTGTGTTTCCCTGTCTTCTTCAGGAATAGCTTCTAATAATGCTGGGTGGTTAGTGCACCATTTCCTTACAGGAAATCCTCCACCCCGCATGAGTGTGATAAGATCAGACTGCAAAGTCAAGGCGACTTCAAGGTCATGAAAACCACTCAATACATCATCTACATAGAAACTCTCCCGAAGCATGTTCGCAGCTCTGGAAAACCATAATGATTCATGTTCCGCTAGCAGTTGCAGACACCTGCTAGCCAGAAAGGGAGCTGATGTAGTTCCGTATGTACCTGTAGTCAGTTCATAGCACGAATAGGGATCCAGGGGTGAATTTTGCCAAAGAATTATTTGAAGTCGTCTGTCTTCAGGGCTTACAATTATCTGCCAATACATTTTCGTTACGTCAGCTGTGAAGGCATATGTGTAAGTACGAAATCTAAGAATTGGAGAGAAAAGATAATCTTGAACTGTGGGTCCGATCATCATCAGGTCATTCAGTGAAAGATTACTTTAAGTCTTTGCTGACACTTCAAAAACCACTCTAGTCTTAGTTGTTGCACTCGAAGGCTTAACTACCGGGTGGTGAGGCAAATAATATATCCCATTGCCATCCCCTACATTTTTATCAGAAACCAGCTTCATGTGGCCCAACGCTTCAAACTTCCTCATAAAATCACTGTAAGCCTTCTTAAAATGAGGACTGTCTGTTCAGTCATCTCTCCAGTTGAGCTAACCTTGATCTTGATTGTCCGTATGATAAGCCCAGTTTTTCAATGCCTTGCTTAAGTGGGAGACGGACTATAAATCTACCATCTTCACTTCTTGTCGTGTTTTTCTTAAAGTCCTCTTCACACATTAACTCTTCCTTCATCCTAGGCTGAGAGACAAGATCTTCAAGTCCCCAAAATCGTCGCAGTGATGCCTCTAAGATGTCTTCTTCCCGAATAAAACATGATGAAAGGGTTCGGTCACTACTATTTACTGAAGGAGATCGCCCTGCCGGGACCCAACCCAACTTAGTATCCTGGAGTACCGGGTAGTCTGATGACCTTGTACGGTAGCCTAGCTCTAACAACGAAAAGAAATGCTCTATTCCTATCAAAATGTCTCTACAACCTGGCTGGTAGAACGTAGGATCCGCAAGTGTTACATCGGATGGCAGGTTCCAGTTGTCATACTCTATAATGGAGCTAGGCAGACTTCCAGTTTGACCTTGTTGGTTTGGAACATTACAGGTCGACAGTAAATTCGTTGACAGTTGAGCATAGTTGAAGTGGTACACTCTATTTTGGCTCTGATAATGAATTGTTTATTGTTTATTCCGCTAATAGGAATACCAGCTACTTTTACTAGAGCAGTGGATAATAAAACCCGAGTCTGGTGGACATTCTTAGTGTGATTGTTGCTCTTTGTCAGATTCTGTAGAATTCTGATGTGATTCATCTTGCTCATGCAACAGGGTATGATGTGCATGATCTGCAACCATGTGTTTTACATGCACTGGCAGAATGATTTGTGCACAGGCAGTTGAAACACAAACCCTTTGCCTTAACAAGGTCTCGCTTCTCGTACAGACTGAGAGCAGCAAACTGATCACACTTGAACAAGGCGTGGTCACCCATGCATGCTACACATTTGAAATTACTCACACTTACATACGAATGATGCAAGAGGGCACTGGCATGCAATTATCAGGATGCCTGTTTGATAAAGTGGGGGAGATAGAAGTGATGTTCTCAAGGGCTTGCCGCTTACGTTCACAAAATGCCAACAGTTCATTAAGGGATGGAAACCGATCATCCTTCAATGTCAACTCCCACTCTCGTCTTGTGTTGGCATTGAGCCCTCGAAGAAAGAGCTGGCATAGAAGTACTTCATGAAGAGGAACGGAGATGTTTAAGGCCTTAAGGGCATTCAAATTACTGCTAAACGAATTAGAGTAACTTGTTAATTCTGTAGCCGTCTCACTTTTCATTTGCTTAAGATCCAAAATGTTTTTGACATGTGTCGTAGAGATTAGCCCTTTGTCTTCGTATCTCTCTTCCAGTAATTTCCATGCAATGGGATAATTTGCCTCAGTGATGGAGAGATTCTGAATCGTTTGACTAGCTGGTCCTTGGATAATATAATTCAGATAGTGAAATTTTTGAATAGTAGCTAGATCACTGTTGCAGTGGACCAATGCCTTAAAGCTGTCGGAAAATGGAAGCCAATTTTCGTACCTTCCATCAAAGTTCGGAATCGTTACAGCTGGTAGTTTGTTGCTTCCCTTATGTCCCCTGAACTGCATGAACCGTTTGATTGTTGTGTTGTAGCTTCATTTGTTGTAATAATGTGCGCCATTATTCCTCAAGCACGATAATACTTGCTCTCGAACTCAGTCCTGTGTTGTTCATGCTCGCTTTCGTTACTGGTGTCTTCCAGTTTCAATTCTGTCTGGATGTCGTCGTATTTATGTAACAATGCACAGAGGCCATCTAATCTCGATTTGATTTCATGAGAGTTCGAATCTAGGTGCGAGTGTAACTTGTCAACAAATGTTTGCATGCATGTGAGCTGTTCCTTCACCGCTGCTTTCTGCTTTAACAACCCCTGTCTGCATGCGGATTCCATGATAGGATGGGAAATGAGGAAATGCCTGAACTAATTTAAGCTTACCTGCCCTTCCGACGCAGGTGGGAAACCCAGGATGTGCATAGCGTTGAACCCTGGACTGCAGTGGTGGGAAACTCAGACTGCAGCACGTCGAACCCTGGACTACACTGGTGAGTTTGGCAGTAGTGGCTTCGAACCCTGAACCGCACTGACGTTAAAATAAACACTTGGTTTTTATCCGGCCGGCATGGGCCATGTTGATTCATCGGAGGATCATCTTACGATGATTAAAACAATATATACAGTGCATGTTTAAAAATCACTATAATTAAATTAACGTACACACACTATACAAGGAAGTAGCTTTCTCAGAAGCATTAAGTCACATGCTTGTCTCTCCAAGCCACACATAGCAATCCCCTTGCCCCGCTGTTTCCCAAGTCACCCCCTGGGTGAGCAAAGCTCAGCGTTCGTTCCCCGCACTACCTGCTTGAAGCGATAGTGTCCGTGAAGTGCAGCCTTCTGAATGTGTGACCAGAACATGAACCTGACTCCTAGTTCAGTGGTGTGAACAAATATTAATTAAAAAATTACGAGCCTTACAGTAGTCGCATATGATGTGTAACATCTGACATGTTATCCTACTATGAAATTGAGATGAGGCGGCTTCGGTGGCGTAGTCGGTAGCATACTGAGCTTCTATGCCCAAGATAGCGGGTTCATAGATGTCATAGATTTATGGCATGTTAAAGAACCTTCCACTAATTACACCAGTGTGAAGCTAAATTGGATAGGTTAAGAATGTAAACAACGCTCTTAGGTTTCTACGTTCGTTGCCAAGAGCCGACTGTAGTGGTGCCTAGTAGCTAAGTTCTGAACTAGGGCTAGTAGTCGTTGACGGTGGCGTTTGGCGGCAAAAGTAGGAACTATTTGAAAAATTCTAAGTTGCAGTCTGTACTTAAATTAAAAAACAGATACACACACTAATACAGCCATCACAATTAACACCGGTTATCAGACAGATGCTTGCCACGGTGGGTAAGTGGTTATAGTGTCGGACTACCAACCCCAAGATTGCAGGTTCGCTCCTGGCCATGGTAAGTGATTTTTGAAAGGCGACAAAAATCACAACACTCATGTCATACGTTGTTGGCGTGTTAAAGAACCCATTTGAATTCAGTAGGCCGTGTTCAATGGCAAAATTAATCTCGGGATTTTCCGCCAACACAAAGTTCCTCCATTCTCTACTTGGAAGCGCTGTAATGTCAAGGAGTTTAGATATCTACCCTCCTTGACTTTCATAGCATTCAAAGGAACGACGAAATTCGGCATGCAAGCTACCCTCTGGGTGCCAATTAACAAAGCTTGCACAAGGCACCCGAGGCCATACGATATTATTATTATTATTATTATCAGACAGATTCTACACTCACCCAACGTACACGGGGCTACATGACCGCGTTGTCGCAGCCCCTAAACCTAGGAACTAACCAAGTCCCTAGCATTATTGGTTAGCGAGATATTAAAAAGCCGATGACCTATTAGTTTTGCCGGGAGCGCAAATCCCTTGTTAACAGTGAACTCTGTTGGTCATTGAAATAACTACTTGTAAAACTCCAGTGCCAAATCCTGATCGGTGCACACGCGCGAGGTACGTCGTAGTACCAATGATTTTTTAAATTTTTTATTATCGAATTTGGTCAACTATGGACCGCAAGGAATTCAAGACTTATTGGCTTTCTTTCTCTTCTCTTCCCAGAACTTCTTCATCCTGTCACTTCTTTGTTTTCTCTCCTCCTCGGAAATGATCCGTTTGGGCCTCCTGCTTGGTGGTTTCTCCTGAAATGATTTTACTCCATCAACTCGACTGCGGAACTCTCTTCTATCGTAGGCCATCGGTGGAGTAATTCCAACTTCCGCTGCATTCCTCTTTACCTCATCTACCCATTTAGATGTGACCTTTAACCCCATGATGTAGCTTTGTAGCTGAAGATCCTTTTGGTCAACCTGCCTTCATCCATTCGTAATAAATATCCGTAGAGCTTTAGCCTCCGCTTCTTCATTACGTCTGTGATCTTTTCAGTACACTTGTAAAGTTCTTCATTTTTCCTCTTCTTCCATGTCCCATCAGTAGTCTTCTGTGGTACAAGTATTTTTCTCAGAATCTTCCTTTCTCCCTTTTCTAGTACTTGAAGTTCTCCCTTTTTACTTAAAATAAGACACTCTGAAGCGTACAATCCTTCAGGTTGTACTACCGATTTGTAGTGTCTGATTTTGGCCTTGTATGATAAATCTCTTTTGTTGTATTTATTCTGGGTTAGTTTGTAGGCCAGTTCCAGTTTTCTGGTTCTTCCTTTGATTGCTTCCTTATCCAGTCCGTTGGGTTGGATCCATTCCCCCAGGTATTTAAACTTCTCTGTCCTCTTAATCTTCCCATGATTTACTTCCATATATTTCTCATTTTGGTGTCTGCGCTCCATATATTGTTTTTTTTTTTTTTTCAATGATTTACTGTAGGAATATCTTGAATGGGGCATCCAAACCTTGAAGTAAACCGTATGAAATATACATAATGTCGATTATTCAGGTCCGTATTGACCTAACTATAACTTTGAAAGAATAATAGATTTTCCGCCTTCAATACTTTTTATTTCTATTTACTTACAGGGACTAGTTTCGGGGGCTAATACTTCCCCTTCCTCAGCCTGTCCAACAAAACTTCACAAAGGAAAAACTTTCCATGTACAAGCTCATACAAAACACATGAAGAATAAAGAATAATGAAATAATAATTATTTACAATCCCGCTCGACGCTCAAAAGAAGATACTCTTATTGGATCACTAAGCCCTAGGAGCATCAGAACTCCTGAATTGGGCCGGTGCTGCTGTCCGCTGTCCCCACTGTGTCATTGTGGGACCACTCTAGTCCCCTTGTTGCTCTTGGCAAACGTCAAGGCGGAAAAAATTTGCGGCCGCATCACGCGCCGCCAAAAACTGCAGTGTGTGAACAAAAACAAACAGGATGCGCCTTGCGAAGTCTCTTACAGCTGAGTGTTAGTGATGTGCTTGGGAAAAGGTGGCGGTTGGGGTTGTGGGAGATAGGAGGCTAAGGAAATGAGAATGAGTGAGGTTTGTTGACGCGCCGTGTACTGCTGTTATGGAGATTGATTAATGCGTAGAATAAGAGGTGTCAATCTTTAGTATGCTATGAAAAATGATGGGTATGAATAGTGGAATATAGCAGGAATTTTATCTATTACTATATAATTCGTCTATTAATGTTCTGTATAAAATGCTGGTTTCAAATATTATTTCATTAAGATTGTGTGAAGGGTTGAATCTCTGTGCTTTATCAATTTCTATTTGTTCCAAAATATTCATGAGCGTGCCTTTATTTTCTTGATGTAAAATTTCTAAGTCATTGTCTATGGTTGTGAATTTATGCCCAGTTTCTGCCATGTGGTTGCCCATCACTGAAAATTTATTATGTTTGATGGCATTGACATGTTCCAAAAATCTGGTGTTGAACCCTCTCCCCGTTTGTCCCACGTCATCGGCATTACACTCGTTACATTTAATCCTGTAGACACCTGAATTGCTGTATTTGTTGGTTTTGTTGAGAATATGTGAGTTGAAAAATTTATTATGATTAGTGTTATTGGTTCTGAACGCTGTTTTTATTTTATATTTTTTTTAGTACACTAGTAACATTATTTGTGGATTGGTTCACAAAAGTGAACGTTGCGTATGTGGAAGGTTCTTTGTCTTCTTTTGCTAATCTGGAAACGGGTTTGTTCTTAATTTTGTTAGTTATATTGTTAACATATTTACTATTGAATCCATTAGCTTCGGCAATTTGGTGAATTATTGAAACTTCTTTACGATAATCTACGTCAGATAGTGGGACGTTCAACGCTCTATTGACGAAACATGCGAGTGCTGCTCTTTTATGGGAAGCTAGATGATTAGAATCTTGTCTAATTACAGTACTAGTTTGAGTTGGTTTCCTGAATATTTGATAGCGCAGGTGATCTTTATCATGCATGACTAGTAGATCAAGGTAATTTATGGAACTGTTTATTTCATTTTCTGACGTGAATTTAATGTTGCTGTTTATTTGGTTCAAATAGTGCAAAAGTGTTGGATAGACTCGCCTCTTTGTGATTGTGGATATGAAGTGCAAACCATCAAGCATGTCGTGCAGGAATGCCCTCTATATATGTACTCTGGGAACTTAGAAGAGCTCCATGCAGCCACTCCACAAGCCCTTGAATGGATTCAAGACCTGGCAGCCCATATATGAAGGGTCCTAATGCTGTAAATTGTTTATTTGAAAATTTATATTTATTAATTACAGTACTGTCTTGTAAGCATATACGCTAAATAATAAGTGCAAAAGTTGTTCTATTTTCGTTTTAGAGTTGTCAAGGATTACGAAAACTTCATCAACATATCGTCCCCAAAAGAACAAACCATCCTTTTTGTTAATGATTGATTCGTATTCCAGATTATCTAAGAATATGTTAGCTACTATTTCTGATAAAGGAGAACCCATGGGGAGGCCTTCTTTTTGTTTATAGATTTTCTCATTAAAACTAAATTGGTTGTTATTTAGGATGAATGTTAAGATGTTCAAAAATTCAGAGATCTCAACTTGTGTTAAATCACTATTATTCTTCAAGTTGTTCGCAATAATATCAATGGAGAGGGGCCGATAACCTAGATGTTAGGCCCCTTAAAACAACAATTATCATCATCATCATATCAATGGAGACGGCAATCGGTATGCTTGTGTACATGTCTTTTATGTCTATAGTGTGTAAAGAATGCGTTCTGGTAAGTTTTAGTTTACTAGTTAATTCATAGAAATGTATCGAATTTTTAAAGGATGCATTAGCCTTGAGTTTGTAATGTGATTTAAGAAATGAATGAGCAAATTGAGCGAGTTTGTACGTCGGACTATTTCTGAAATTAACTATTGGTCTGATAGGACTGTTATCTTTATGTATTTTAGGTAGGGCTCTTAATGTTGGTAATTTAGGGTTCATATTGACCATTTTGTTTTTTTGTTTTTCATCAAGGATGAATAAGGTGTTTTTCAGGAGCTGTATAAGTTTCCTTTGTAAACATTGGGTCACCCAAACAAAGAAACAAAATGGTCAATATGAACCCTAAATTACCAACATTAAGAGCACTACCTAAAATACATAAAGATAACATTCCTATCAGACCAATAATGAAAATGAAAATCCACAGCCTGCTTCCAGTCTCCGACCGGGTCAGGAATGGAATGAATGAAGCCCCCATCTAGCGGCGAGGATTTGAACTGTGCCGGCTGCCGAGGCCTGACGCACTCCTCTGGGGCAATGATTAAATGAATGATAGATGAAATGAAATGATAGTGGAGAGTGTTGCTGGAATGAAATTTTGACAGGGAAAACCAGAGTACCCGGAGAAAAACCTGTCTGCCTCCGTTTTGTCCAGCACAGATCTCACATGGAGTGGCCGGGATTTGAACCACGGGCCCAGCGGTGAGAGGCCGGCGTGTTGCCGCCTAAGCCACGCAGGCTTCATCAGACCAATAGTCAATTTCAGAAATAGTCCGACGTACAAACTCGCTCAATTTGCTCATTCATTTCTTAAATCACATTACAAACTCAAGGCTAATGCATCCTTTAAAAATTCGATACATTTCTGTGAATTAACTAGTAAACTAAAACTTACCAGAACGCATTCTTTACACACTATAGACATAAAAGACATGACACAAGCATACCGATTGCCGTCTCCATTGATATTATTGCGAACAACTTGAAGAATAATAGTGATTTAACACAAGTGGAGATCTCTGAATTTTTGAACATCTTAACATTCATCCTAAATAACAACCAATTTAGTTTTAATGAGAAAATCTATAAACAAAAAGAAGGCCTCCCCTTGGGTTCTCCTTTATCAGGAATAGTAGCTAACATATTCTTAGATAATCTGGAATACGAATCAATCATTAACAAAAAGGATGGTTTGTTCTTTTGGGGACGATATGTTTATGACGTTTTCGTAATCCTTGACAACTCTAAAACGAAAATAGAACAACTTTTGCACTATTTGAACCAAATAAACAGCAACATATAAATTCACGTCAGAAAATGAAATAAACAGTTCCATAAATTACCTTGATCTACTAGTCGTGCATGATAAAGATCACCTGCGCTATCAAATATTCAAGAAACCAACTCAAACTAGTACTGTAATTAGACAAGATTCTAATCATCCAGCTTCCCATAAAAGAGCAGCACTCGCATGTTTCGTCAATAGAGCGTTGAACGTCCCACTATCTGACGTAGATTATCGTAAAGAAGTTTCAATAATTCACCAAATTGCGAAGCTAATGGATTCAATAGTAAATATGTTAACAATATAATTTAAAAAATTAAGAACAAACCTGTTTCCAGATTAGCAAAAGAAGACAAAGAACCTTCCACATACGCAACGTTCACTTTTGTGAATCAATCCACATACAATGTTACTAGTGTACTAAAAAAATGTATAAAATAAAAACAGCGTTCAGAACCAATAACACTAATCATAATAAATTTTTCAACTCACATATTCTCAACAAAACCAACAAATACAGCAATTCAGGTGTCTACAGGATTAAATGTAACGAGTGTAATGCCGATGACGTGGGACAAACGGGGAGAGGGTCCAACACCAGATTTTTGGAACATGTCAATGCCATCAAACATAATAAATTTTCAGTGATGGGCAACCACATGGCAGAAACTGGGCATAAATTCACAACCATAGACAATGACTTAGAAATTTTACATCAAGAAAATAAAGGCACGCTCATGAATATTTTGGAACAAATAGAAATTGATAAAGCACAGAGATTCAACCCTTCACACAATCTTAATGAAATAATATTTGAAACCAGCATTTTATACAGAACATTAATAGACGAATTATATAGTAATAGATAAAATTCCCGCTATATTCCACTATTCATGCCCTTAATTTTTCATAGCATACTAAAGATTGACACCTCTCATTCTACGTATTAATCAATCTCCATAACAGCAATACACGGCGCATCAACAAACCTCACTCATTCTCATTTCCTTAGCCTCCTATCTCCCACAACCCCAACCGCCACCTTTTCCCAAGCACATCACTAACACTCAGCTGTAAGAGACTTCGCAAGGCGCATCCGGTTTGTTTTTGTTCACGCCCTGCGCACTGCAGTTTTTGGCGGCGCGTGACGCGGCCACAAATTTTCTCCGCCTTGACGTTTGCCAAGAGCAACAAGGGGACTAGAGTGGTCCCACGATGACGCAGTGGGGACAGCGGACCGCAGCACCGGCCCAATTCAGGAGTTCTGATGCACCTAGGCCTTAGTGATCCAATAAGAGTATCTTCTTTGGAGCGTCGAGCGGGATTGTAAATAATTATTATTTCATTATTCTTTATTCTTCATGTGTTTTGTATGAGTTTATATACATGGAAAGTTTTTCCTTTGTGAAGTTTTGTTGGACAGGCTGAGGAAGGGGGAGTATTAGCCCCCGAAACTAGTCCCTGTAAGTAAATAGAAATAAAAAGTATTGAAGGCGGAAAATCTATTATTCATTCAAAGTTATAGTTACGTCAATACGGACCTGAATAATCGACATTATGAATCAAACGGCATACCAAGCAAAGAGGTCACGCTTCAAATACAAACTGAAGCTTTCTAATGTAATTAAGGACATAGATTTCATGAAGAAATGTAGGAATAATAAATTAGCACCGAGACATCTAGCAACTTTTCAACGTAAAAAGTTCAACAATGATTACGAACGTAGGACTCAAGAAATTGTCAATCACAGTATCTTTCAGCGAGAATTAAAATTCCTCTACATCAAAAAGAATCACATTAACAATAAACTCTACCGCACCCACTTATTAGCAGCTAATATGTCTAAAGATAAAGAATGGGATGATTTCATGATCCAGTTTCACCAAACTTTGCAATACCAAATCAGCAAAAAAACGGCAACATAGAAAAGAAATTTGATAACCTCGTTAGGAGTAACCAGGAGGAATCTAATGTACGACCCGTTACAAAACACATTTTCCCAAAACCAATAAACAATCTGACAGACACCGTATTCAACCAATCCGAATTACAAATTCTAGAAAAAGGCATGAAGCATAATTGGATATCTAACTATTATGCACACAACCTAACCAAACTGACAGCTGAATCGGAGGCAACTATTAAACGACTGCCTCAAGATGAACAAAATGGAGCACGAAATGAAGTCAACAAGAAAATTAAGAAAATTATTCAACATAAGAAGGAACATAGAATGGATTTACAACTTCAATGAGATTGCAAAAGTTTATCAACCAAAATAGAACAGAACCAGTTAATCCTAACTAAAGCAGACGAAGGCAACAACACAGTCATTATTAAGAAGAATGATTATATTAATAAAACAGAAGATTTCCTTACTATTCCCAACTTTGAGATAAATCAAAAAGACCTCACCCAATGTTTACAAAGGAAACTTAAACAGCTCCTGAAAAACACCTTATTCATCCTTGGTGAGTTGGTGAAAAACAAAAAAACAAAATGGTCAATATGAACCCTAAATTACCAACATTAAGAGCACTACGTAAAATACATAAAGATAACATTCCTATCAGACCAAGAGTCAATTTCAGAAATAGTCCGACGTACAAACTCGCTCAATTTGCTCATTCATTTCTTAAATCACATTACAAACTCAATACATTTCTATGAATTAACTAGTAAACTAAAACTTACCAGAACGCATTCTTTACACACTATAGACATAAAAGACATGTACACAAGCATACCGATTGCCGTCTCCATTGATATGATGATGATAATTGTTGTTTTAAGGGGCCTAACATCTAGATTATCGGCCCCTCTCCATTGATATTATTGCGAACAACTTGAAGAATAATAGTGATTTAACACAAGTTGAGATCTCTGAATTTTTGAACATCTTAACATTCATCCTAAATAACAACCAATTTAGTTTTAATGAGAAAATCTATAAACAAAAAGAAGGCCTCCCCATGGGTTCTCCTTTATCAAGAATAGTAGCTAACATATTCTTAGATAATCCGGAATACGAATCAATCATTAACAAAAAGGATGGTTTGTTCTTTTGGGGATGATATGTTTATGACGTTTTCGTAATCCTTGACAACTCTAAAACGAAAATAGAACAACTTTTGCATTATTTGAACCAAATAAACAGCAACAATAAATTCACGTCAGAAAATGAAATAAACAGTTCCATAAATTACCTTGATCTACTAGTCATGCATGATAAAGATCACCTGCGCTATCAAATATTCAGGAAACCAACTCAAACTAGTACTGTAATTAGACAAGATTCTAATCATCTAGCTTCCCATAAAAGAGCAGCACTCGCATGTTTCGTCAATAGAGCGTTGAACGTCCCACTATCTGACGTAGATTATCGTAAAGAAGTTTCAATAATTCACCAAATTGCCGAAGCTAATGGATTCAATAGTAAATATGTTAACAATATAACTAACAAAATTAAGAACAAACCCGTTTCCAGATTAGCAAAAGAAGACAAAGAACCTTCCACATACGCAACGTTCACTTTTGTGAACCAATCCACAAATAATGTTACTAGTGTACTAAAAAAAATATAAAATAAAAACAGCGTTCAGAACCAATAACACTAATCATAATAAATTTTTCAACTCACATATTCTCAACAAAACCAACAAATACAGCAATTCAGGTGTCTACAGGATTAAATGTAACGAGTGTAATGCCGATTACATGGGACAAACGGGGAGAGGGTTCAACACCAGATTTTTGGAACATGTCAATGCCATCAAACATAATAAATTTTCAGCGATGGGCAACCACATGGCAGAAACTGGGCATAAATTCACAACCATAGACAATGACTTAGAAATTTTACACCAAGAAAATAAAGGCACGCTCATGAATATTTTGGAACAAATAGAAATTGATAAAGCACAGAGATTCAACCCTTCACACAATCTTAATGAAATAATATTTGAAACCAGCATTTTATACAGAACACTAATAGACGAATTATATAGTAATAGATAAAATTCCTGCTATATTCCACTATTCATACCCATCATTTTTCATAGCATACTAAAGATTGACACCTCACATTCTACGTATTAATCAATCTCCATAACAGCAATACACGGCGCGTCAACAAACCTCAATCATTCTCATTTCCTTAGCCTCCCATCTCCCACAACCCCAACCGCCACCTTTTCCCAAGCACGTCACTAACACTCAGCTGTAAGAGACTTCGCAAGGCGCATCCGGTTTGTTTTTGTTCACGCCATGCGCACTGCAGATCTTGGCGGCGCGTGACGCGGCCACAAATTTTCTCCGCCTTGACGTTTGCCAAGAGCAACAAGGGGACTAGAGTGGTCCCACGATGACGCAGTGGGGACAGCGGACCGCAGCACCGGCCCAATTCAGGAGTTCTGATGCGCCTAGGCCTTAGTGATCCAATAAGAGTATCTTCTTTGGAGCGTCGAGCGGGATTGTAAATAATTATTATTTCATTATTCTTTATTCTTCATGTGTTTTGTATGAGCTTATACATGGAAAGTTTTTCCTTTGTGAAGTTTTGTTGGACAGGCTGAGGAAGGGGGAGTATTAGCCCCCGAAACTAGTCCCTGTAAGTAAATAGAAATGAAAAGTATTGAAGGTGGAAAATCTATTATTCTTTCCAAGTTGAGATATACATTCCACAGCAAAAGTATGAAAATTTAATAAATCATAATTGTTTTCAGCAAATATGATATAATGAATATTTTCACACCAAAGAAGGACAACTTGAAGATGATTTATTGTAGGAATTATCTTTAATGGGGCCTCCAAACCTTGAAGTAAACCATATGCGGTGTTTCCTCTTACACATATCCGTCTCATTTCCATGGCCGACAGTACCTTGAATGCTAACATTAAATAAGAATACAGCAAAACTGAAAATGAAAATCCACAGCCTGCTTCCAGTCTCCGACCAGGTCAGGAATGGAATGAATGAAGCCCCCATCTAGCGGCGAGGATATGAACTGTGCCGGCTGCCGAGGCCTGACGCACTCCTCTGGGGCAATGATTAAATGAATGATAGTGGAGAGTGTTGCTGGAATGAAATATTGACAGGGAAAACCGGAGTACCCGGAGAAAAACCTGTCTGCCTCCGTTTTGTCCAGCACAGATCTCACATGGAGTGACCGGGATTTGAACCACGGACCCAGCGGTGAGAGGCCGGCGTGCTGCCGCCTAAGCCATGGAGGCTTACAGCAAAACTATGAAGATTTAATAAATCATAATTAGTTAGTTATTGATGTTTCAAGGGGCGGAACTACGAGGTCATCTGCCCCTATAAATCATAATTGTTTTCAGCAAATATGATATAATGAATATGATATAATGAATATTTTCACGCCAAGGAACGACAACTTGAAGATGATTTATAGTAGGAATATCTTTAATGGGGCCTCCAAACCTTGAAGTAAACCGTATGCGATATACATTCCACATAGAGCTGCATGTTGGCCGACAGTACCTCGAATGCTTACAATAAATAAGAATACAGCAAAAGTATGAAGATTTAATAAATCATAATTGTTTTCGGCAAATATAATAAATATTTTCACACCAAAGAATGACAACTTGATGATTCATTGTAGGAATATCTTTAATGTGGCCTCCAATCCTTGAAGTAAACCCTATGCGACGTTTCCTCTTACACATTTCCGTCTCATTTCCGTGGCCTACAGTACCTTGAATGCTTACATTAAATAAGAATACAGCAAAACTATGAAGATTTAATAAATCATCATTGTTTTCAGCAAATATGATATAATGAATATTTTCACACCAAAGAACGACAACTTGAAGATGATTTATTGTAGGAATATCTTTAATGGGGCCTCCAAACCTTGAAGTAAACCGTAAGCGATTTTTCCTCTTACATATTTCTGTCCCTTTTCCAAAATCACTGCCACAAAAAATATCCAGCAACCGAGTGGAAAGATGTTACACATCAAAAACTCCTTATTCTGCAATGTGAGATGTAGCATTTAGTTTAGTTTTGTCATTCTATTTGTAACATGTGTAGAATGATACATCAGGAATTTAGGATGAGAGACAAGTGGTCTGCTCTCAACCCACTAACCTCCGCTTTTGACTCGCCACCACCGGCAGGACGTCCCATGAGCCATGCCAGTTAGACACCGACAAGCGATGAACCGACAGCATGGGACACAATTCCAACTACGAGCTTTTTAACCGCAACGACTTTAATATACGTTATTGGAGCTGGAATTACCGCGGCTGCTGGCACCATCCATCAGCAGTTTATCAGTATTTTTATCCAGCTGCAAACAAGCTACTAACCTTGGATAGTACGAGGGAACAAAGTTAGTCGTTTCTTTTCTCAATGTCATCAAATCGTTGGGAAATATACGGACAGAGAGAGCAGGTTATAAATGAGCTAAATGCTGAAAGATAGTTCTTTCAACATCAATGAAACAAATGACTAAGCATAAAAATCTACATTGACTGGCTGTGTGGTACAGTGGCGACGTTCTCGCCTGCTGTGCTCAAGGTTTCAGGATCAAACCCTGGCACAGTCAGTTGGCATTTGAGGGTGTGCAATTACCGACACATTAAAAATCCCCTTCGGGGCAATATTCCGGCACCCCAGCATCTCTAAAAGCCTCAGTAGTTAAAAAGGGACATAAAACCAAGTAACATTATTATAACATTTGAAAATCTACCATTTTATAAAGCTGCCTTCCACTAATGTAAACACCACAGGGATTTACACTAATTTGAGGGATTATATAATCTAAAATGTGTTTGTCACATAAGACACGGAGGCAGATGACCTCGCTGTTCCACCCCTTAAAACAATAACTAATACATAAGACACGAGAATTCAGCTCGCCTCTTTCGGTAATGCCATAGCTGCGCAGAACAGTAAAATGATTTTCCTCTGAACAATGGATAAGGGCACCTCCTGGTGGCAAGTTCTTCAATGACTCTCTCCTGCTGGCCAATATGAGTAGTCTCATGTCTATCTTGGATAATCATGAAACAAAAATATGCTTTTATTTCAGAGAGTTTTATTATCTAAATTCTGTACAGTAATTTCATTAGTTCTCAATAAACAATAATCACACAAAAATCAAATAAAGAAAAGCTTGAGTAATAACATTATTTTCAAATACTCATTTTAGATACTACTAATGTATAAAATTAAATACAAACTCAGTACACTAATAGCTTAATAAACTAGATAAGTAGGCTAAGAAGAAATCACTTAAAATATAATTTATTAATTATATGCACAAAAAGTTTAATAAAAGTTCATGATCCACTTTCTTATCCAACCACATAAGTAATGGGATAAAATAATATGTTCTATGAAAATCTCTGGAAATTATATTTCATGAATGGTAGGCAACAGTACTCCGGCCGAAAGGAATGGCGAGCGCTTGTATACCACACCCGGGAAACTGGAGCTGGGAAATGATGATGATGATGATGGTAGGCACAAAATATTAGAAGTTTGAATTTGTAATAACTGGAATCTAAATACTGTACCATTTTTCTGTACTTCTATGCTGCAGTAGGTTTCTTTTCCTGTCATTGAAAGTGAGGCAAACATTTTAACTACCGGTATATTTTTCATTACAAATTCTGTTTGATAGGCTCTGTTTCACATAATTTGCACCTTTAACTGTTAGAACTGCAATGTAATACACAGAACGATTAGTTTCATACCGGTAATTCATCAATTTAACAGTAAATTCTCACAGCAAGAATATAAAAAATTATCATATACAAGCATGTGGCCAACCACGTTCTCTAAAATCTTCACGTCATGTTTCTTGCTTTCAATATATTTTGCATGACTTTTCATTATCTCTACCAACATACATTTATTGTTCACGCTGATGTTTCTTCCCCGTTTTCTGTCCAACATAACCTTTAACATTTACAAGCAGCTTGTCAAACACATCAATACTTCCATAGTAAATGTAATACTTCTGCACTAGTACCTAAAATAGTAACTAGAATTAGAGCTCGTGAAATTAAACCTCATAGTTGTCTACTTCTGTAATATGAATTTCTTTGGTAGTCATTATTTCCGAAGTTATTTATACCAAGATTGTGCAATGCACCCCATACCAAAATAATAGTTTCCGATCTTTGTACAATCTTCACAAAATAAAGCAGCATTTCTTTTATCACTTGGAAAACTATTACTGTGGAACCCATTATGATGTAAGTAACATAGCCAATTATAACAAGAAACAACTTCCTTTGTCTATTACCCTCTCACCAAGATATCACTGTTTTTAAATGTATTAGCAGAATCATGACATGAGCAATTTTTTTATATATAGTGAGTGCTCATCAACTGTTAGAAGAAATGCTATGAAATGTTCAAGACAGTTCTTGAGAAACAATACATTTAGGGAATGTATTCTTACGGCAATATTAAGTTGTCATGCGTTTTGAAAACTGCATTAGTAACCTATTGTTGGCGGCTTCGGTGGCGTAGTTGGTAGCATGCTGAGCTTATATGCCCATGATCGTGGGTTCAAACCCGGCCGAAGTCGTTGGATTTTTTAAGAGCGTTAAAAATCCCTCAGTATGCCTTCCTTCAGAGGGGAAGTCGTAGATGTCGTAGATTTATGGCATGTAAAAAGAACCTTCCACTAAATACAATTATTGTGTGAAGCTAAATTTGTTAGACGTGAGTTCCAAAGTTCGCCACCAGGTGCCGATTGTGGTGGCATCTAATAGCCAAGTTCACGGCTAGGTGTCGTTGATGGTAGCATTTGGTAGCAAAAGTAGGAACTACTTGAAATTGATCGTCTGCAGTCTTTACCTGAATTACAGATAACACACACTAATACAGCCTTCACAATTAACACCAGTTATCAGACAGATTCTACACACACCCAAAGTACACGGAGCTACAGTAGAACCCCTTTTTAACGAATCTCAGGGGGATTTGATATTTCTTCCTTAGAAGGGGGTTTTCCTTAAAAGGGGGTTCGAAGAAAATAGGCTATATATCACAAGAAATAATGATACCGGTACATTTATGTCTTCAACTAATGTAATGTCAAGAAATAATAAATGAACATGTTGTGAAATACTAAAAAGTCAAATTAACACAAGAATAACAGAAAATATTTACGAAACAGCACAGGTAACGGATTCCTTAGTGGTCCATTTGGAGCACAAGCTGCAGCAAGGAAAGGAGAAATAGGTATTACTGACTTGTAATTGTAACTTGAAGGAACAGAGGCCTAACATATATTAAGGATGTTTGTGAAGGCAGACCATGAGAACTATGAGAATAAGCATAAGGTATTACCCTTCACTTTCTGAAGTAGTCCAGTAAAGTAGTTTGCTTCCTCTTGCCCAGATGTCTCACGGAAAGAAGTTTTCTCTCAATTTGGTTGAGAGTGTTGATGAGCTCTTCATCCACACTGAAGGAGGAGAAGTACCGGCAGACAATATCCAGTTCTTCCACTGCTGCCCCAAAAGTTGGTTCTGCTGGATACTCTTCTTCTTCTTCTTCCTCTTCAGTACTTTGCCTTTTTGCATCATCACAAAGGTCTCCAACATCCATCTGTGGTGGTGAGGTTAGGATATCATCATCACAAGTAACAAATTCTTCAAATGTTGTGACAGTAGAATCCTTTGATACAACCCCCCAATCTTCCCCAATGTCATCAGTAGAGTCTTCTTCATTAAAAACTTCTGAAATAGCACCAAAACATGCATGGCCAAAGCAGTTTTGAATAGTGGTCGTTGTGACTAGTTGCCATGTTGCTACAAACATATGCATGGCTTGGAGTATGTTCAATTTCATTACCTCATTTCTTTCGAGGAAAGAAACAGCTCTTTGAACCAAGGCCTTTCTGTACTTCACTTTCACAGAATGAATAATGCCAAGGTCCAAATGCTGCAGGTGACTGGTGCAGTTAGGAGGAAAGAAAACCACTTTGATATTCCGCAGGAAAAACGTATCTGAAGGATGAGCTGGACATATGTCTATCACCAGCACTATTTTCCTTCCTGCCGATCCCATCTTGGCATCGGAGATATTTCGAAAATTTTTACAAAGCTTGAATGTGGTCCGCCGTAACTCGCAGTACAACTCTTATCACAGACACAAAAAACTCGTAGCACAACTTCCAACAACACAGGAACAAAAACAGAGAATGAGCCTTCAGTCCGCACCCCTCGCGTCCGCGTGATTCCTAAGCAGCGATTGGAGCAGCAGGACAGAAGTGCCTAGCCGGTGTAAGAGCGCTGCGGCTATAGGTTAAGGCAGCTGACGTCACTGTAGACATTACCCGACTAAAACTGTCCTAACTCCCTAACGGTTGGAGATAAGTATACGCGTTCGCGACTTTTTTGTAGAGCTTGAAGAACACCCTGCTCCATACTGACGAGGCTCTGACGACCGAATAACTCCCAGGATAAGGAGTTCCCCTCTCTCCTGCCAACGGCTTATGTAAGGCGGATGAGCAGATTGAGGTTAGGGCACTCTCTTGCCCTTGAGATGGGAAACTATCTCTTAAGGCGGATGAACCAATAATGGTCAACGGCATAGAAGACCTCAACGGTGGACCAAGCGCATGAGCAACTAGTATTGCCCGAACGGTTGGGAAGGCAGATGAAGGCTGCAACAGTCCAGGACCACCAGTCGTCATAGCTTCTATGCCACTGGATAAAGGCCCTGTATCTGTCAAGTACTGTGTGTCTGTTGATGTGCAACAACATGCCCACATTAAAAGATGTCACGCACAGGCGTCTTCTAAACAACGAAGGAAGGATACATTAATCACAAGTTCTGCAGCGATCGGGGAGTTGTGACGGGAGCAGGATTGTGTTGTCTGGGAGCTCCTAGTGATGAACCGGCACGTAGGCGACGAATGTGTGATCTTCGCTTTGCTTGAGGATGGGCTGTAGAGCAATTCGTATGCTGCATTCGTGATTAAGCAGGCCTGTTTAGGATCCACTCTGCTTACCCTGAATGGGGAGGGGGCTAAAAAAGGTGCCCTAAAAATAGTCAGCCTAATATCACCCGACTGGATAACCGCGTTCTGAGGGTACACCACAAGCGGTCGAACCACAATGAAAATTAATTTTGCTACATGGAATGTCCGTACTTTGATGGACAGTGACACACATAATCGACCACAAAGGCGAACGGCAATTGTTGCCCGTGAGCTGAAAAGATTCAACATTCATATTGCCGCACTCAGCGAAACAAGGTTAGCCAATGAAGGACAACTGAAGGAACATGGAGGTGGCTACACTTTCTTCTGGAAAGGGAAAGACACTGAAGATCAACGTATTCATGGAGTTGGCTTTGCCATTAAGAACGAGCTTGTCAACCTTCTCGATGAACTTCCACAGGGTATAAATGAAAGGCTTATGACACTACGACTAAAGTTAAAAAACAGCCGACGAGCGACTGTAATTAGTGCATATGCTCCAACTCTCACCTCTGATGATGAACAGAAGGAAGTATTTTACTCTCAACTTGATGTGATCTTGAAGGATATACCGCAATCTGATAAAATCTTCCTCCTAGGAGACTTCAATGCTCGCGTTGGAAGAGACGCAGCATTATGGGCTGATGTTATTGGAAAAGATGGTGTTGGGAAATGCAATTCTAATGGGACACTCCTTTTATCCAAGTGTTCTGAACATAGCCTCGTAATCACAAACACACTATTCCGACAGAAGGACAAATTTAAGACTTCATGGCAGCATCCTAGATCAAAACACTGGCACCTACTTGATTACGTGATTGTGCTAGCAAGAGACAAGCGTGACGTACTACTCACAAGGGCTCTGACATGTGCTGATGACTGCTGGACGGATCATCGATTAATAAGATCTGTAATGACTCTACAAATTCTCCAAAAGCGCAGAAAACAGAGGAAGCACATCAGGCGTAGGGTGAACACCGAACGTTTACAAAACGTTACTGCTAAAAGGAAGTTTCATTAACTTCTGAATGAAAAGTTACCAGATAATTACCCTGAAAAGGTTGAGGAACATTGGCAAACAGTCAAGTCTGCTATACTCTCAGCGTGTGAAGAATCGATTGGTTTCGTCAAGATGAGGCATGCTGACTGGTTTGATGAAAATGATGCAGAAATCCAGAATCTTATTGATAAGAAGAGGAAAGCATTCCATGCATGGCAAGCCAATCCAACTTCTATCTCCAAACAACAACTGTATAAAGATGCAAAGGCTGAAGTGCAAAGGAAAACTCGGGTCTTGAAAAATCAATGGTGGATCTCCAAATCCCGTGAAATGCAGCATCTAGCCGAAATGAATAATACTCATGCTTTCTTCAAAGCAACAAGAACTATATATGGGCCACATTATCATGGTTTGAATCCTCTGCAGTCTAAAGATAGCACGGAACTTCTTAGAGACACAAACTCCATTAATTCCCGTTGGAAAGAACATTTTGAAGAACTACTCAACAGGGACACACAGGTTAATAATAACATTTTCACCCGACTTCATCAGAGACCTCCTCAAGACCACCTTGATGATCCTCCACCTCTATCAGAAATTGAATCTGCCATCAATCAGCTCAAAAACAATAAAGCATCAGGCATGGATGGGATTCCTGCTGAGCTCTTTAAAGTAGGGAATACTGTACTACTCTAGTTCATCACATACACCAACTCATACTTAAAATATGGACTACCATTACCATACCTGCCAACTTTTGAAAAGGGCTATCAGTAAAACTCACGCGCGACAAAAAATAGAACGATTTTCGATATACCCCCGGCTTGACGAAAATAATAATACTTCTGGGCTACAAAATACAATAATTCATGCTTTAAACAGGATACTTCAATGAAATCATATCTACTTACATAATTTGTAGATGAACATAACAATCCAGAAGAAATCCATGTTAATCAGCAGCAGGCGTGGTGAATATTGGTTTGGAGCACACATAACAGGACTTCCTTGATAGATTAAGCTGATATACGATAATTGAAAAAGGCTTTACACAATAAAACTTGTTTAACGTAACACAGGCAAGAAATAATATAATTCACACTGCAAATCACATGCTAGTTCGACTTTAAAGTCATGGTTGTGGTCTTTTTAGCTTCCTGCAAAAAGTCATGAGAAAATGTTTTGTCATAACAGCGACCAGAACTCCTGGTCTTCAAAATAGAAATAGACTCCAGAGATTCATTGGACATGGATGACCTGAACTGTGTTCTATTTTTCTTCACAAGGCTAAAAACACGTTTACATTCTGCATTGCTATGGGGTATGGTGAGAACATTACTCTAGAAATTCGGTTATACTTAAGAAGTCTATCGGCTCCACGAATTCTTGATATTTGTGCCCAATTGGAATCACTTGCAGCATCTTGATGTGCAGCCGAAGTGTCATCTACCTGAAGAGCTGTGAACTGCCTCTGAAGGTCATTCACCACCTCATCTGTAGTTTCATTCTCTTCCTTGCATAACATGATAGGAAACTTTTCCAAGAAAAAACGAATGGAAGAAAACTGTGCATCTTCAATTTTGTCTAACCTAGCAACTTGAGCATTCTTTAACACGTCATCCTTGAGTGGAAACTTGTTGATGATGTAGTCACAGGCAGTACAAAAGTAGTTTCTCACTGATGGAAAGAAAAGGGATTTATCTGTATCCGGTCCGTTCTGAAGGCACTTAACAACTTCAGATGATGCATTTTTTGCCATTTTATTTACAAAGCATGTCGTTTTCGTGCGACCACAACTATATTTCTTTGCAACTTCTGATGTTGGAAACATCTTAAATAAAGCATCAGCATGATCAGCCGCACTTAAGGGCACATTGTGTTCCACCAAAAAGGAAGTAAACAGACACTCGGCCCTAATTACGTCACTGTCAACGTGAAGAAAGAATATGCACATGGTAGAAATAAAAAACAAACACACACGTGGAACGAATGTAATTAGTCCAAGGAATACAGGAAACTGCGAAGCACGAAGTTATAGCACAAACACTCGAACGCTTCATTAAAATATGCCATAACCTTAAAAGACGAAAACATTCAAGGAACGCCAACTTCGCGAACAATGAACAACTCACGTGGTCAAAGAATATGGTTTAAATCGCAACGAGCGAACGGAGCGGAACAAAGAATATGCGAAGCAGAGCCTGTCGACACCTAAGATTCACATGGAAGAACGGTTATCCCGGCTTCAAATTCAATTACAATGAAGACACAAACATCACACGGTTAAAAGTACGAATCATATCAAAGAACGAGTTATCGACTATCGTGGACTTGCCTTCGACCCACGCAAACAATCGATTGTACGGAAGTGTGCGGTATTATCGAATGTAAATTATCTTTTCAAATTTTTGTCCGCGAAATCGTAAAATGACACCGTTCATCCGTAAAACCGTAAAATGCTGCAATTTCCGTAAATTTTACTGATAAACCGTAAAAGTTGGCAGGTATGCATTACCATACCTAAAGACCTAAGGGATGCCTTGATAATAACCATCTTTAAGAAAGGTGATAGGGCACAATGTGGTAATTACCGAGGTATATCGTTGCTTTCTGTTGCTGGTAAAATCCTGGCCAACGTCTTATCCAACCGTTTGAAGCCGTTGGCCAAAGAAATACTGCCTGAAACTCAGTGTGGCTTTCGACCTAATCGAAGCACAACTGATATGATCTTCTGTGCTAGGCAGATGCATGAGAAATCCAGAAAGCAAGGACGCCCTCTATATATGGCTTTCATAGATATTGTTAAAGCATTTGATTCGGTCAATCGAGAAATGCTATGGAGGATTCTTGCCACGCTTGGCTGCCCCCCAAAATTCATTCAGATTCTTCGATTACTACATGATGATATGAATGGCACGGTCCTTAACAGCAATGGCCCTGGAGAGCCATTTAAGATCACAACGGGTGTCAAACAGGGATGTGTGATTGCCCCCACACTCTTTTCAATATATGTTAGTGTTGTACTAAATTTGGTACAAGAAAAGATTCCAAAGGGTGTAGAAATTATATCCAGGACAGATGGAGGTTTATTCAATCTCAACAGATTACGTGCAAAAACTAAAGTGTCAGCTACATCTGTTCTTGATCTCCAGTATGCTAATGACAATGTCATCTTAGCAAAATTCAGATGAAGATCTTCAAACCACCCTGAATGTGTTCAATGAGGCATACAGAAGCATTGGTCTGGACATAAACACCAATAAAACACAGGTTCTTCATCAGCCTACATCACATGACAGGGCTACTGCTCCTGCTATCATGATTGATGGACATAAACTAAAGAATATAGATCATTTTCCCTATTTGGGTAGTCACCTATCAACAAATGCGAACATTGACGCTGAGATTCAACACCGCCTCCAATGTGCCAGTGCAGCCTTTGGTCGTTTGCTCGTTCGCGTGTTTGACAACCACGACATTAGCACTCTAACAAAATTATACGTTTATCAAGCTGTTGTAGTTCCCACTCTGCTTTATGGCTGCGAATCCTGGGTTACTTACAGAAGGCACCTCGTATCTTTAGAAAAATACCATCAACGATGCCTTAGAAGAATTCTTGGTATTAAATGGCAAGACCGGCGCACTAACACAAGTGTTTTAGAGGAAGCTAGCACTATTAATATAGAGGCTCTCATTATAAAACACCAACTTCGATGGACAGGACATGTAGTTCGCATGCCTGAGTCCCGCCTCCCAAAACAAATCTTATATTGCCAGCTGAATGTCGGTCAGAGAAAGCAGGGTGGGCAACAAAAACGCTACAAAGATGTTCTGAAGACCAACTTGAAGAAATGCCAAATTGATACAGGTAACTGGGAGGCTGTCGCATCCGACCGATCAGAGTGGCGCCGCAACATCCATCAAGGCCACTTGTTCTTCGAACAAGAGAGAAGAAGGCTTCTGGCTGAAAAAAGAAATGCCAGGAAAGAGCGCAAGATTCGCAGAATGATCAACCCCCAAGATCCATTGGCTGCTCAAGACCTTGTGTGCCAATATTGTGGAAGAGTCTGTGGTTCTCGGATCGGACTGTACAGTCACCAAAGAACTCACGCAATATGATTAGGCCTAATGTTGGTTTACAGCGAAGATTTACATAAATGTAACTTGGAAGACAATCATACTCGTATCACGAGTGATAGCCTAAATAAATAATAACTACCTACAGTTCAATGGACATAACTAACCAACAGCGTCTAGCGTGATAGTGACTGCTGCTTGCCGGTAACAGTGATTTCCAGCGGCCGCGCTAATTTATCACGGTTCTATACATCGCTAAAGGAGCGATTTCGTTTAGCGCGTCAACTTCGGACTGAGATTATGTCAAAACGGAAGTTAATTTACATTCAAAACAAGTTTAGAAAAAAGTATCTTATCGACATATTCGTTACAACGGGATGCGCGATCGTAATTTATGTGAAATATATTCCTTAGAAGCGGACTTTTCCTTATATCGGGGTTCGTTAGAATGGGGTTTAAATAACACTGTGCTTATGGCGATTTGGCTGGGACTTATGAAAATCTTCGATAAAAGCGGGAATTCGTTAAAAGCGGGCACGTTAAAACGGGGTTTTACTGTACATGACTGCGTTGTCGCAGCCCCTAAACTGAGGAAAAAACGAACCTATTGCTGTCACCTGATCAATTTAGTTTTCCTTGAACTTTTATGAGAGCAAACAAAGTACTGTAACCTTGAAAAGAATAAACATTCAATGTACCATTCTCAACATCTTTATATTCAACCCAAGACTTCTCAATAGCACTGCTCTAAAATTTTGACTGGCTCGACTTACTGCTGCATCTTCAACTGACTCAACAATAGTAGCACAGATCAGTGACAAGTTCTACTAACACAAAATTAAAAGAAAATTTCATTTTAAGAATTTCATTTGCACAACACTGTTGACAAATGGAGGCATTCAGCAATTAGGTTGTGTATTGTACAAATAGTTATTGTTGTTTAAAGGGGCAGAACTACGAGGTCATCTGTACATAGTACAATCCATTTAGATGAAGGTAGAGAATTAACATGTCCAACACATGTGGGACTCTAACCCATGTTCTCCAGTTTTGGTTGGCATTGCTCTTCCACTGAGCTAATAAGGATACACTTTGAATCCTCATGTAGAGATGTAGCCAAATAACAATACCACACAAGATATATAGAGTATGCACTAGCCGTGCGACACAATTATTTGGCTACATCTCTAACACTAGCTAGCCCGGGAGGGGTCGCGTCAAAAAAGTTTCGTGATGGGTCGCGCACGGTCATTATGACCGCGGTGTATAAAATACAATTTTTTGTTGCAAAACACAAATTATTATTATAGAAAAATATATCCATGAAACTAAATACCAGGTTTTGTACCGAAACACATTGTATTGTATTATTGAAAAAATATACATCAATGAAACCCACTTAATCTATTGATTTATTCATCCTCGGATTTATCCTGGGCAGCATCAGGATTGGTGCATTCCACCCAGGTAACACATGTAAGTTCCTTACGAAACATCTTCCAGATCCACCAATCGGTTGAACTAGCCTTGAAAATACAGAGAGTCCAGAATTATCAACGGAAAACGGTCCCTGAGGATGCTTACCAGCGTACACTTCCATGTACATCATGTGAAACAAAGCTCTCCACTAACTGACTGGGAATGAAAGTGGGAACAGCAAACGCAGACACGTGCAGTGGATGAGTCCATTGAAAGGTATAGGAGGGGAGGAAGCTTTACGCCGTGGAATTATTTCGGAGGAGTAAAAAATGTATGCGCCCGGTCTAAAAGACCGTGACGCGACCCCGGGCTAGATGGGAGCAATGGCAGGAAGTTATTTACAAAGGCTAAGTTATAAATGAACATGCTACATGAAGTTGTTCGTATGAGCTGAGTTAGATGGTGGGGTCATCACTTTGTTATTGTTGCCAACTGTAGGCTAGATTACAAGAATTGGAAATGTCAATTTGTCAAAATGTAATTTTGTAGGAAGTAAATAAGTTAACATTTAAATCTGAAACCTCAACTAACAGATATTTTCCTCTTTATGTGTACTGTGTACTTGTTAGTATTATGGATAAGTTGATACCATCTTCAAACTTATTCTTGGGGAGGCAAAAACCCTACCAAAAAAAAAATTAAAAAAATAGAAGGGCTCAAAGGTGCAAGTTTCCAAGATCTAGCACCTATAAATAACACATTCAAATGACAACTACAGGTAATTGGGCTATGCTTTATAAGTTTACCCAAATTTGTAATTCAAGGGTATTGTACACATTTTGTCATGATTTACTCCTCATTCCTGAACACACTCCAATATGGATGCATGTGAAACACACTAAGTCAGTGCAAACATTTCATGTGTGAATAAGTCTTTAATATATACAAACTCACAGCTCTTTTTTCTTAAATGCCTGCTGTCTGACTTACTGAGTCTCACTTGTAAGGCACGTAAGAAACAAAGAATATTCTAAAATAAAATCTGTTCTATTTCCAATGTGTTTGGTACACTTAACAAAGTCTATACAAAGTGGAACATCGATATATTATACTATAGCCGTGTTGAGAGTATTAGTGCATGCCCTACTTTTGATAGGGCCCGAAGGATTCACGGTAACAAACTTGTAAATGTCCAGTCCATTTCTGGGAAACATCTCTGGTTGGCAGGTAAATATCCCATAGCATCAAACTCACGCTGATTGCTTGATGCGGAGACACAAAAGGCCATCAACACCTAATTTTCAGTGTACAAAGTATCGACCCTAACAACACAAGTCTACAGCCAAGCACTAATTACTCTAATCCACATTCTTCTATATACAAGCCTTCCTGTGATTTCATCTATGTTGGCATGTGGATCAAGTCTATATACTGTACTTGCAATTGTCCATTGTATGCTTCGAATGTCTTCCTGATAATCAAAGATGTTTCCAGAAGTGGACTGGAGACACATTCACACTGTCAATTGTGTAGAACCCTGAACCCCAATAAAAGACAAGCTGCTTGAATGCTAGTAGTATGCACTAATTTACAGAACCACCGTAGCCAGTCAGTACTATTAGCTAACAGCAATAATGACGAGAGCCTGGATTCATATGCAATTCCATGTATTACTCCTACACACTGGTATCTAGTTGTTTGAGAAGTGAAAATGCGCTTGAATCATGCTTCGTGGACATTAATACAGAAATGTTATTTCACTTTTACTTCATACATATTTCTTCTTCTTCTACTACTACTACTTCAAGTACCGTGTCCTCTCAGGAAGTTGGCGATCAGGTGCATGATCTGTTTCTTGTCCATAGCTCTTCTGAACAGTTCGAGTATTATCGCCCCAAACCACTGGCTTAAGTTGTCAAGCCACGATATCTTTCTTCACCCCGGACCAAGTTTTCCATTAATTTTCCCTTGGAGTGTTAATTGAAGGAGTTGGTATTTACTGCTTCACATCATATGACCAAAGTATTCTATCTTTCTTCTCTTGATGGTATTGAGAATTCCAGGTTTTTTGTTCATATGCTGCAAAACTTCTACATTGATCATTTTGGCTGTTTAAGGTATCTTCAGCATCCTTCGGTACGTCCACATTTCAAATGCGAGTAGCTTCTTGCACATGGTTTCAGTTATGTCCATGCTTCGACACCGTAGAGTAGAATGCTGAAAACGCAACATCTGAGGAGTCGTGTCCGTAGTGCAATGGACAGGTCTCGGCTTATTAAAACTTTTCTGATTTTTCGAAAAGAAGTTCTACCTTGTTCAATTCTGCATCGGATCTCTCTAGCAATGTCCCAGTTATCATTAATGTGGGATCCTAGGTATTTAAATGATGTCACCTTGTCAATCCAGTCATTTCCAACTTTGAGACTGTCATGAATGCATTTTTGCTTGATTTATTGATTGAAAATCCACAGCCTGCTTCCAGTCTCCGACCGGGTCAGGAATGGAATGAATGAAGCCCCCATCTAGCGGCGAGGATATGGACTGTGCCGGCTGCCGAGGCCTGACGCACTCCTCTGGGGCAATGATTAAATGAATGGCAGATGAAATGATAGTGGAGAGTGTTGCTGGAATGAAATGTTGACAGGGAAAACCGGAGTACCAGGAGTAAAACCTGTCTGCCTCCGTTTTGTCCAGCACAGATCTCACATGGAGTGACCGGGATTTGAACCACGGACCCAGCGGTGAGAGGCCGGCGTGCTGCCGCCTAAGCCACGGAGGCTTGATTTATTGATTAATTAATTTTAATTTTCCCCTTGTAAGAATATATTTTATAATCATTTTCTGTGTTGACATTACAAATCTACTACTTTTCAACACAACTTGTGTTGAAAATTGGGAGTAACAAGTAGTAGATTTCCCCTTGTAATGTATGTCTACCCCTTATTCCTGTTTTCAACAGGGTCGGGGAGACTAGTAATTAGAAATTATGGTTACGATAATTTAAAGAGTATCCATCGGCCCCTGATGACGATTATGAACACAATACCAAGGAAAGTCCATACTTCTCAAAGAATGAGGGTCTCAGGACTTGAAATAGGATAAAGAGCTGCAGACATAACAGAAAAAAGTTAAGAATAGCACAATATTTCCTGGAAAAAGAGAAATCAGACAAAGCTCACAAATCACTTGAGAATAATATAACCCACCTTTTATCCTGAAGAAGTATGTTACAGGTATCCTACCCTTTCAATCCCCTCTTTAAGACTAGCAAGGGAAACCATGCATGTGTTTGAATCCCCACCAGGTGGGAAGGGGAATAAAAAGAATCATCCTGATCCCTTGAAAATGAGGGTGTTAGGTTAGAAATGTGAATGGCCAAGATGGGTCAATGACCTAATAGCAATGGCGTCAGAAGAGAACAAGAGTAGGTCAAGGGAGGTTGATGGAAAAGATGCAAGTGACAAGTAGAAGCTGGACTCTGCTTAAGGTTAGATTTAGGTATTACTTCTTACTGTTTGATTGATTATGTAACACATATTTTTATGGTATTCTCTACATATTCTTTTATGGAAACATGGTCAGAAATTTATGAACTAGAAAATGTAAATGATAAATTTAATGCATTTAACAGTACCCTAAAACACTATTTTGAAATAGCATTCCCCTTTAAACGAAGAACTGTTCAAAATAACAAAACTAGCAATTGGATAACAACAGGGATTATAAATTCATGTCAAAGAAAGAAATTTCTACACAAATTATATAAACAATACCACACAACACCTGAATTCAATTTATACTACAAAAAATACACTAGCATATTAAATAAGGTAATAAGACTGGCAAAGAAAATGCATAATGATAATTTTATTTCCCAATCATCTAATAAAAACAGGGCTATGTGGTCTGTAATAAAGAAAGAAACTGGAAAATCTGCTAAAATACAAAGGAACATTACACTGACCAGAAATAATAAAGTGATTAATAATCCAGAGGAAATAGCAAACACTTTTAATGACTATTTTCTGGAAATTCCGCAAAAATTATTAAATAAATCACAGGTAAATACACTAAATTCTAATAATAAAATAAATATATGCAGTGATTCTTTATTTATAAATCATGTCACAAGTGAAGAGGTAAGAATAGTTATAAAAGAGCTAAAAAATAAATTCTGTGCTGGCATTGATGGCATCCCTGATGCAATTTTAAAGAAATGTGCAGAAAATATAATAAATCCACTTACGCACTTAATAAACAGTTCAATTCTCTCAGGAACTTACCCGGATATTTTGAAGTTATCAAAAGTAAT
Organism: Meconema thalassinum; assembly: GCA_946902985.2. Taxonomy (NCBI): domain Eukaryota; kingdom Metazoa; phylum Arthropoda; class Insecta; order Orthoptera; family Tettigoniidae; genus Meconema; species Meconema thalassinum. Next base: position 840,387,748 of record OX336390.1, read on the forward strand.
TCCAGTGCACAAAAATGGTTCAAAAGATGAATTAGATAACTATCGTCCTATTACCTTACCAACTGGTATTGCAAAAATTGTGGAAAAAATTATGTATAAGAGACTGATAAGTTTCATAGAAAAAAATAAAATATTATCAAACTCACAACATGGATTTAGAACGGAAAAATCTACACAGACAGCAATTTACGAATGTAGTAATAGTATACTGAAATTAATTGACAATAAGGAACATGTAACTGGCCTATTCTTGGATTTATCGAAAGCATTTGATGTAGTTGACCATAAAATCCTCCTTACCAAACTAAATCAATATGGTGTTAGAGGTCTAGCTAATAAATGGATAGAGTCTTACTTAACAAGGCGTAAACAAATAGTAAGCTTGAGACACAAGGATGATGGAACCAAATTACTTAATGAAACATTGTCCAATGAGGGAATTATTGAATTTGGAGTACCCCAGGGATCGGTTTTGGGCCCACTACTCTTTCTTCTATATATCAATGATATAACACAGAACGTTCATTCACATAAGGAAATTTTGTTTGCGGACGATACAACACTCGTAATAAAAGGTGAAACTAAACAGGTCATACAGCAGTCTGCTGACTCCGTTACAGGAGAGTTAACCAAATGGTCACAAGATAATCGCCTCATAATAAACTATAAAAAGACAGTATGTCTAAATTTCCACACTATACAGAATAGGAATCCTGCGATGCTCAATATAACATTAAATGGTCATCAAATAGAAAATAAATCAGAAACAAAGTTTTTAGGACTATGGATACAACAAGACTTGAAATGGAATAAACATATACAATATCTGAATACTAAACTGAACTCGATGTGCTTTGCGTTACGTATTTTGAAAACCTGCACTAGCATGCACACATTAAGAAATACTTATTTTGCTTATTTCCATTCATACTTAAGATATGGGATCATATTTTGGGGTATGTCGCCAGATGTACTAAGCACGTTTAGGATACAAAAGAGAGCGATTAGAATTATGGCAAATGTACACTCTAGAGAATCATGTAGACCTCTGTTTAAAGATTTAAACATTCTCCCACTGCCCTGCATATATATCTTTGAAAGTATTATGTTTTTTAAAAAGAATTTAATGAATAAAGATGTTTTTCTTAAAACAAACAATGATGTTCATAGGCATAACACAAGACAAAATCAAAACATTCATATTTCACACACACACACAAGCATATATCAAAAAGGAACTTTTCACACTGGAGTTAAATTATACAATAAACTACCCCAGTATATAAAACTGGCCCCAAAAATAAAAACCTTTGATAGAATGTTGAAAGCTTATCTGCAGTGCCATTGTTTTTACTCAGTAGTTGAATATTTTAGCGTATAGGAGTGATGGAATCTATAACTATATTTTACTTTTTTAATTTAATTTTAATACCTAGCTGTATGTTGTTGTATTTATAGAATTAAGTTTTCATATTATGATAATAGAGTGAGGTGTAAATAGTTGTGCAATAAGATTGTATCTATTAAGATTTGCTATTATAATAAGTTATAAATAGTTTTAATCTTAGTAATATATACCTGTTAGTTCTTTTATTTTATGCATGTAAATTCTGACGTGTCCTATATCAAAAATGTATTGAATGCATGTATTTGATCAAATGGAATTAATAAAAATCTATCTATCTATCTATCTATCTATGAATACTCTCATAAATATATTCATAAAAATCCAGGCCCTACTGATAATCTTATTGCAACCAGAACATTAAAACACAAACACACTAGAAATCATCATGTTCGTACAGTTTTTTCCGATTCAGTTTGGTTTGCAGAATATCATCTTCTGTCGCTCTAATTTGATTCGGTGGTATAAGGGCACCAGCTACGTATCGACTCTCAGCATTCAGAAAATTAAATGTGGAACATGCCTGTTCTGTTGGCAAAGCCTCCACATTGATGCGATGTTTGCGCATAAACTTGATGATGTCCCGATTTAGCTGCTTATTGGCTGTATTATCTCCAACTCCCAGCACAAGGATATCTGTGAACAAAGTAATTCGACAAAATAAACATCTCCACATTATAAAATACAAGAAATTCTAAGTGCTAAATATACTGCATATGAAGGGCACAGGCAAAAGAATGGGTTAAATCACAATGTTATAATGTTCAGTGGCATATAAAGAGCTTCACTCTGTTCATCAAATGTATTTTTAAAATGAAAACAGTTATATTTGTTTCCATTTTTAGCCTATTTTCATTAATGAAAAAAAATAGGCTTACGAGATCACCTTTTGTCTGTGTGTGCATGTGTCCCTAATAAAATCTAAACGGCTGGAGCGATTTCAATGAAACTCTAGAAGTTTATAGCAATATTCAGGATGACCCCAACCATGCCCTTCAAATTTTGTTACGCCTCACCAACCCAACATGGCGGCAGAGCGAAATATTTCACCAGCATTCAATATCTCTGAAACTATTACCGATATCACCCTGGAATTTTGTATGGTGATAAAGGGAACTACTAGAAGTTCATCTATGTGACTTTTGAAAATCTGTTAACTACAAAACCAATATGGCGGCCAAGCGAAATTGCGACATTTAAATAGACGTTTCTTGCGATTTAACCAACCAAACGCAATGAAACATGGTACAGTATATGTTTATACACATTGTAATGCACCGACATCTAACTTCGATTGTTTACATAACCTCAAGATGGTGACTGTGCAAAATATTTCACCGTCATTTAATATCTCTGAAACTATTACCGGTATCACCCTGAAATTTTGTACGGAGATAAAGGGCACTACTGGAAGTTCATCTATAAGACTTTCAGAAACCGGTTAACTACAAAACAAACATGGCAGCCATGCGAAGTTGAAAGTTTTAAATAAATTTTTCTCGCGATTTAATGATCCAAACACAATGAAACTTGGTACAGCAAATGTTTATACACATTGTACTGCACTGGTATCTAATTTAGTTCAATTGTTTACATACCTCAAGATGGCAGCTGTGCGAATTTTAAAATTAAGCTTTTATTTCTTGTGTTGTAATCATGCGATCTACCAAGTTTGAATAATGAACCTACGAAATAATTATCCTTTAATGGTACATGACTCTATGGCCTATACATATAAAAATCCAACATGGCGAGCATCCAAAATATTTAGACAGTTCTCAATATCTACGAATCTATTACAGCAATCAAACTGTTTTTTTTTTAATGTTCATAGGGGCTATGAACATAAGTTCACCTATAGGACTTTCAATAACCTGGTGATCACAAATCCAACACGGCGTCGTCGCGAAGTATACATATTCACATGGACGTTTCTCGCAATTTAACCATCCGAGTGCAGTGAAACTTGGTACAGTAAAACTTTATACAAATGTTAATCCACTGGCATCCAATTTTTTCAATTGTCTCCATAACCACAAGATAGCAGCTGTGCGAAATTTTAAAATCTTGTTTTTACTTCTTGTGTCCTCATCATGCGATTGAAGATTGAATACTACACGTACAAAATAATCTTCATGTAACAGTAGTCCACATAACTCTTAAGACCTATAAAAATCTAACATGGCGACCATCCAAAATATTTGGTCGGTTCTCAATATCTACGAATCTATTACAGCAATCAAACTGAAATCTTGTATGTTGATAGTGGCAATTAACATAAGTAGGATATATGAAAATAGGCTTTAGTTCTTCACAGAACTACTTGTTATTACCTATATAACTTTTCATCCATTTCAACTTATATCCATAGGCGTAATTACAGGGTGGCAAGGGGTGGCAGTTACCACCCCAGAATTCCCAAACCCCACTTTTTGCCCACAAACAAGTAAAAAATTAGTTTATAAACTTGGTACAATCTTGATTTTGTTTTTAACTGTATCTCTCAGAAACAATTTAATTACCCAAACAATAATAGCTTTCATTTTCAAAATGATGACGTAAAAAGTAATAAAACCATTTGCGTGAATAATGGGACTAAGCGATTAAGCAATATAAATGTCACTAGGTGGCAACCCTGTAATATGTAATGCAAAGCAGACATCAGCTGTTGTCTGTCGTTTGCCTTTTCGAAAGAGATCTACTCGTACTATTCTACCTGTAACGTGTTGCCTTCATTTTCTTGAAATTTCTAAGTTTCTTTCAGTGAACTATCTGCATCATAGGATTGGATTTCATGTACTGAGACATGGTAAGTTAAATTAATTTCAGTTCAAGTGTCTACCTATTTTATAGGTTAAGTTATAAGCCAGTTTCTCCCACAGCGCACAGAATAGTATAGTGAAGCCAGTGTCCGCAATATTGATGAGGTCTAGACTCTAGAGAAAGCAAAATCACGCATCTGAGAACGGTCTTGAGTAAAATAAAAGACGGCCATTCACTTACACTGCGGTTTAATACGTTGACTGCGAAATTTGGCCTCATTATGTTCCCAATAGAAGCCTCCGTGGCTTAGGCGGCAGCACGCCAGCCTCTCACCGCTGGGTCCGTGGTTCAAATCCCGGTCACTCCATGTGAGATCTGTGCTGGACAAAACGGAGGCAGACAGGTTTTTCTCCGGGTACTCCGGTTTTCCCTGTCAAAATTTCATTCCAGCAACACTCTCCACTATCATTTCATTTCATCTGTCATTCATTTAATCATTGCCCCAGAGGAGTGCGTCAGGCCTCGGCAGCCGGCACAGTTCATATCCTCGCCGCTAGTTGGGGGCTTCATTCATTCCATTCCTGACCCGGTCGGAGACTGGAAGCAGGATGTGGATTTTCATTTTCATGTTCCCAATAAGCGAACAGAGAAATGCACTAACCGCGAAAATAAAGCGCCACGAAAGTTGCGAGAGCGGGAAACTGAGACCACGCGAAATTTAAACTCGCCACAGAGTCAGCTGTCAGAGAAACATAACCTCCAACGCATAGCATAGAACAAGTCTAGTGTTGTCCAATGTGCTGTAACAAAAAATAAACAGAATACTTTTGAGTTTTTAAGTAACTTTGATATGGTTAGATTTATTTAAATGTTTTTTTTTTCAATCCAAACAAATTTTATTTTTTTCTAAGACGTTGCTACTGCAAGAAAAATATTGTGTGTCTGGTTATTTTTGCAGTTTTCCACGTTATTTCCGTTCCTCCATGTTCACATTATTTGCCTTATCATATTAACTTACAGTTATTATTTTTTGATCTTGTTCTAACGAGGGAAAAATTGCCTCAAAACATACAGTATATTTTCACCGTTCCTCGTGTTGTGTGTCATTTTAAGCCAGCCTTATTTTGTTCTTTATAAGCTGAGTCTAATTTTTCCCTCAAATTACACTAAACCCTTTTCTTGAGGTTGATACTATGGTAAAAAAAAAATTGCAACTAGTAAAAAAATTTAACTTGCAGGCCCTATACAACTTTTTACTTACCATGAGACAGACATCTTGTAAATTTTTGAATTGTTGGTGTTTGAAAACAAGTTTAATCCCTTTCTTTTCAGTCTCAGAAGAACAAAAAGGGAGAAAGTTCATTGTTGTCTTACTTTTGCTCAGGCCCACCAAGCAAGAAGAAACAGCGTCTAGAAGATGAACCAACAGAAAAAGATTCTTTGGAACATAAGTCAGAGCACCTCAGCCTACAGAAGAAGTGTTAGACTCCTCATCCACTCAGTCATCTACACTTACGAAGGGCAGTATTTCGAGTGAGGAAAATTTACCAAGTTCCAGCTGTTCCTCTACTGCAATTGACCAATTATTGTCAATTGGACTGATCAACAAGCGTGATCCTACCCATGGTCCAGATATGGCCACATTGCATGTTAAGGAAGGATCATTTCAACCACAAGATTTCGTTTTCCCTAAAAAGGATGAAGAAAGTTTAGGCCTGAATGGTACAAAATGTTTTCTTGGCTGGAATATAGTCCTCTAACCGATAAAGCATTCTGTTTTGTCTGTCGTGTGTTTTACAAGACGGAAAAAAATGCTGAAGACGCTTTCACAATCAGTGGGTTTTTGAAGTGGAAGAAAGCTGTAAAAGTGTTTGAAAAACATGATTGTAGTAATTTGCATAAGACTAGTATGACTAAGTTCACCTCTCTACAAGAAGCAGATAGAAGTGGTACTGTTATTGAAAAAGTTAATGAAAAGTACTCCAAAGAAGTTGAAGAAAACCGATTGTATTTAGGAGCTTTGTGTGAATCGTTAATATTTTGTGGCAGGCAATCCATTGCTCTCAGAGGACATGATGAATCTGCAGAATCAAAGAACAGAGGAAACTTTTTGGAGCTGATGGAGCTTCGTTCTAAAGATAGTGATTTGATCAAGAAGTTCTACACTGAGCATCGAAAGAATTTTCAGTACACTTTCCAGAATGAGTTACTGTTCATTATTGGAGAACAAATCAAGGTGCACATTGCCAAAGAAGTTAAAGAGTCCAAAGTGTTTGCCATTATAGCTGATGAGACTCAAGACATAGGAAAGCACGAGCAAGTAGCTGTCGTTTTAAGGCATGTCAACGATAAATTACAAGTTTATGAGTCGTTTGTAGGGTTTTATCGAGCCAAAAAAACTGATGGTGAAACTCTGGCAAATGAACTAAAGAATGTTTTGATTTCACTGGATTTGAACATTAAAAATCTGCGTACTCAGTGCTACGATGGGGCCTCAAACATGAGGGGTCCATATAAAGGAGTGGCAGCTAGAATTATGGAAGAAGCCCCAACAGCAATGTATATTCACTGCAATGCACATATATTAAATTTGTGCATTGTAAGCAGTTGTACAAGCGTTACATCAATAAGAAACACTTTTTTTGTGCTTCAAAGTCTTTAAAACTTTATTGAGAAATCAACTAAATGACATGCTGTTTTTGAACAAATTCAAAACAGTTCCAAAAGCTTTAGTTGTGGAACTGTAACATTAAAGTCTTTAAGTGATACCAGATGGGCTTGCCGTGTTGAAGCAGTGCGGTCTTTGTTAGACAATTTCGAAACAACTTTGAACACTTTACAACAAATGCACACATAGACCCTGATAGTGGTGGACAGGCCAATGCTTTGTTAAAGAGCACGGAGGATTTCAGCTTTGTGTTTGACTTGCTGTTACTGAGGAGAGTTCTTACGCAATGTGATGTACTGTCAAAAACATTACAAGCAAGCGATGTGACCTACGAAGTTGTGAAATCTGTCAAAATCAGCACAATTGAAGTCTTACAATCCTTCAGAACAGATGAATTTTTTAATAAGTTATTTAACCACTGCACAGAAATCTCTGAGCACTGCGGATTCCAAGCAGCACACATGCCAAGAAGAGGGAGAATTCCATCAAACATTGGTGGTGGGGATAAAACTCCTTTTGAAACAGTGGAACAATATTACAAGGTTTCAACCCTTTGGCCAGTTATTGACATCCTGGTGCAAGAGATAGAAGCCAAGCTTCAAGAAAACAATCTAGATGTACTGAACCACTTAAGCAAAGTTCTTGGTGCAACTGACGTGGAACTTTCCAGTGTACAGTATTTGTGCAAGTACTACAGTATGGAAAGTGAACTGCTCCTCTCTGAACTAAGATGTTTTTACAACATGGATGAGTTCAAAAAGAAAAAGAGTATTCAAGAAAGAGCTGACCTTGTGGTTAAAAAATCTTTGAAAAGTGTGTTCCCTCTTCTTTTTGAACTGTTCTGCTTATATTTTAAAATTCCCATGAACTCAGCATCCTGTGAAAGGACTTTTTCATGTCTAAGGAGGTTAAAAACCTACACCAGAAACACTGTTGGCCAAGAAAGGTTGTCGTCATTGGCCCTTCTGGCAATTGAAAGGAGTGTTGAAATAGATATTCCCCAAGTAATTGATGTGTTTAACGCAAAACAAAAGAGAAGGCTTCATTTTGTGTAAAATAGTTTTTGTACAACTTATGGTGTTATCAAGTAAAACTTCAATAAAGCATTGTTATTTTAGTATGATGTTTTCTTAATTTATACTTAACTAGGGTAAGCATTAAAATTAATAATTATCAACAACAGACCAACTTTAAAAAACTATGTATGGATGGTATTTTTTTCAAACAATTTTGTTGTTGATGTTATTAAAGATAACACATTTTGCTATAACTAGGCCCATAAATAATAACACAGTTGGTAAAAATGATTTACATTTATGCTGGTATGGTATGTAAAGCAGTTTAAAAAGTGCTTGTAAACTACAGTTTTAACGCAAAATTTAAAAAATAATCCGGGGGAGGGCCCCCGTACCCCCCTTTTGCCTGGGGGGGTATTCCATACCCCCCAGACCCCCGGCAACCCTTGCCACCCCAGTTAAAAAGCTGAAATTACGCCCATGCTTATATCTGGAGTAAAATCAAACATATGATCGGAAAGATAAACATATGACCCCACCCCCCTCTTTACCGGTATACTTGGACGTAACTCATTGTTTCCAAAACCAACTTTGGTGTCGTTCAGGACCAGGAAATAACCTCTCATTCACATAAAAAATTAAAATATTAAATAATGAACATAGCCCTTTTTTCCCTGCACCCTTCATCTGGAAAAAACAAAGCTAGTCTAAGCAAACAAGAAAAGAATAAAAAAACTCCCTATTTCTAACAAGAGAGAGATAGATTTATTCAAAATAAATAATCCAACCTTAAAACAAGATTGAACACAAGGACTCAGAAATAAAACAAACACTACAATTTCAGCTAATCTAACAAGTTCTGCAAATATGAAAAAAAGAATGAGAAAAGATGTATTTTAAACCAGTTACGAGCCCTTAATTAGCACTCATAGAATGTTACAAATGAACTGAACGATTTGTACAGAAACTTGAAAGGATTTGGGCGATAATCTATTGACTTCAAAACTTAATGTAAAGTATTTATTATTTATTAGTATTTATTTCCTTAAGGAACAAACTATGTTGAAAGATTCACCAAGTCAATACCGGTACACCAACATTTATCAGGACTTGTTTCAGGCTACATCTGGGGCCACTTCTTCAGCTAAGTTTCAGTGTATTATGCTGAAATGTAAATTAAAATTTAGATTTAAAAAAATACATATCAACATATTAAAACAAACATTGAAAATACTCAAGATTTTTTCAATATGTTTGGATCAATAGTTCTTTCTTGACACATTGAAAATCATGATGAGAATGTGTTATAATCTCTGCAGTATACCACAGGTCGGTTTATGTTAAAAAAAAGAAAAACATTCAAGTTGTGTCCTATTTTAAGGCAGAAGGGATGTTATAACTTAAAGCAGTGCTGCAACCAGAAGGAGCTAATCTACTTCAAAGGTTTATATGCCGCTTGTAGTTTTACGTGACCTAATCTCACGACCAAGAGCCACGAGACCTCATTTTTACGTGGAATCCGAACCACAGGACATGGCATTTCACTTGGAAAATCTCACGTGTATTAACCGGAAATCGAATGCGGTCCACCCCACTTCCTGTAATTGACAGCTTTGTTTAAAATTGAACGTCAATATGGAAGCTGCATTTTCTACATGAAAGCACAGGCAGATTCTGTTGGAAAAAACATAGTATGGTAGGTAGTTTCATCAGCGGGTCAGTGATCGAGTATCCACCTCACAATATTTGAAGGACAGCACAAGTTCACAGCATCAAAGTTGTATGATGTAGGCTCATAAAAGACCTTTTGTATCACTTTTGGTGGTAACTAGTCAAAATTAATTAAATCTTATCCACATGTCACACAATAGAGTACAGCTTTCTATGTCTATTTTAGCATGAATTTTAAGGGAGTATGCCACCTTTTATGAGAGGTACGGAGAAAAGTTATATCAATGGTTGGTGTCGTGCCTCTGATGGATATCTGTACCAAATTTTACGTTGATTCTCCCAGCCGTTTTCGAGTTACTTATAACAAACTTTTCTCCGTGCCTCTCATAAAAGGGGGCATACCCCCTTAAAATACATGCTAAAATAGACATAGAAAGCTGTACTCTATCGTGTGACATGTGGATAAGATTTAACTTACACAGAAGAAAATGGAAATTGCAACACCATGAAGGCATTGGTCGTATGTGTTGATTTTCAAGATATGGAACGATGCCATGTAGGTATGTAAACGATTCAAGTTTCAGACCCATTGGATTGTTGCTACAGGTCTCCCCACGTGATTGTTCGCGGAGGAATCAACTCTGGTGTAGCGTAGTCGACTTGCAGTCTGTGCAGTGAAGTGTTCCCCGTCAAACATGCCTCGACGACAGAGAAGAGCACGCTATCATCAACTGTTGCCATTTGAGAGGGCTCGGATAATTGGGCTGTATGAGGCTGGATTATCGCTAAGGACTGTCGCTGCACGTTTTGGCCGACAGGCATCTACGGTACAACGTGTATGGCAGCAGTGGTCAAATGAAAGTACCCACACTCGTAGACCTGGCACAGGCCCAGCGCTACAGACAACTGTAAGAGAGGATCGCCGCATCATTCAAATGGCCCGGATGGAACCCCATGCAACAGCAGCGCAAATTCGAGCAGCTGTGGCACCCCACGTTACACAACAAACAGTTGGTAATCGCCTGCGTGCAGCTGGCTTACGATCCAGTGTCCCTGCAGAAGGTGTTCCATTGACCCCACAACAGCTACGAGTAAGGCTGGCCTGGTGTCGAGAACGATCGACGTGGGTCGACGAATGGCATAGGGTCGTCTTTAGCGATGAATCGCGCTTCTGTCTTGCCCGCAGTGATTGCCTGAATCGGGTGCGCTGACGTACCGGGGAGTGGGGCTGCCCAGACCTTATTGTCGAGAGGCACACAGGGCCAGCACCAAGCATTATGGTCTGGGGAGCTATTGGCTTTAATGTGAAATCACAATTAGTGCTTGTTGAGGGCACTATGAATGCTCGACAGTACGTTGACAGGGTACTCAATCCAGTGGTTGTCCCTATGATGGCGAACATTGCTAATGGGATGTTTCAGCAGGACAATGCCCGGGTTCACACTGCACGCATCTCCAGAGAAGCTCTCCACGACATCACACCCTTAGAATGGCCCGCCAGACCCCCGGACCTCAGTCCTATTGAGCATGTGTGGGACATGATGGGTCGACAACTGGCAAACGTCCTCAGCCACCCACAACTCTGGAACAACTGACCCGTGCAGTGCAGCAAGCATTCCTCAGGAAGCGATCCAGGGCCTTATTGACTCCATACTTCGCCGAATTCATCAATGTATTGCAGCTCGTGGTTGGCACATCCTGTATTGATTGTTGTCCAAACTTGCGGTCAGAGGGACCTGAAAGTGTAATCATCGAATCACAACCGAACACTCGTCCTGCATGTTCAATTGCAGCAATGTAGCACCACTCCTTCTGGGTGTTGCAATTTCCATTTTCTTCAGTGTATAACAAAGTTGTCCACAGACAAACATACAGAAAATTTATTTTCGCGCACATCCGTCATAAAACAGTCTAAAACGCGTTAATAACAGAAATTTCCGCAGACATTCAGAAAAAAAAGACGAACATTTATTTTTATATAGGCCTATATATACATACATATTTCCTGAAGAACCATTTTGACCACCTACTGAATAGACCAGTTCAAGAACAAAATATAGAACTGGAAATCCACGCCTACAATGAGGAACCTCCCATCACTTGGACGGAAACTGAGGCAGCCTTAAAATCTATGCCTAAAGGAAAATCTTCAGGTGCAGATGAAGTGAATGCAGACATGATAAAGGCAGCAGGCATCCAGGGCATACAATGGATGCACAGAGTACTCAATGCCATATGGACAGACAACAAAATACCTGCAGATTGGAGCAAGGGTGTTATAATTCCCCTGTTTAAGAAAGGCAGCAGAAGGAAACCCACCAAATATAGAGGAATAACCCTGCTGTCTCATGAGCTGAAAATTCTAGAGAAGATCGTAGAAAGAAGATTAAGAACCTCATAGAACCACAGAGGAGGAGCAATATGGTTTCAGAAATAACAGATCGACAATGGATCTAATTTTTACCACCCGCATACTGATGGAAAAATATTGGGAGAAAAACAAGAACCTGGTCATTGTATTCCTGGATATAGAGAAGGCCTATGATAGTGTTATAAGAGATAAGGTCTAAGAGTGCCTGAGGAAAAGATTATGATGATAATTGTTGGTTTAAGGGGCCTAACATCGAGGTTATCGGCCCATCTGAGGAAAATAAATGTGCCTGAGGGACTAGTAAGGAAAGTTCAGATGCTGTACAAAGACTGTATTAGCTGTGTACATATTGGGGAAGGACGATCATCACGGTTTGAGACCAAGAGTGGAGTTCAGCAAGGCAGTGCACTGTCCCCACTACTGTTCATCACTATTATATTGTAATATAATGAAGAACGTCAAGGAAAAGTTAAGTGAATTGCATGCAGTGGCCTTTGCTGATGACAACATGATTTAGGGTGAAACAGAAGAAGAAAAAGTACAGACCAGACTCAATGTATGGAAATTCCAGTTCCAGGAATATAACCTCATCAACAGCGAGACCAAGACAGTGGTGATGCCAGTCAACAGAGATGGGTGTCCAGCAAGTATTAAACTAGGAAACCACCAGCTGGAGTGTGTCGACAGTTTTCCTTACCTTGTAAGTGTAATCTCCAGTAATAATTTGGTCAGTAAAGAAATTACCAACAGAGTGCAAAAGGGATCAGAATTCTACCAACAAGTATGGACACTTCTATGGGATGACATGATTCCAAAACAAACTAAACTGGCGATGTTGTACAGCTACTTTATACCAATATTGACCTATGGTTTTGAAACATGCACCCTTACAAGGAGAGATGCATCAAGACTGCAAGCATCAGAGATGAAATTTCTTAGATCCACCATCCTGAAGACCAAGATGGACAAGTTAAAGAATGAGGAGGTGAGGAAACAAGCTGGAATAAAGACATCCCTATTGGACTGAGTCAGCACATCTAGACTACGGCGGTACAGGCATGTGATGAGGATTGAGCCTACAAAATCAGCCAGAATAAATTTGGAAAGACAGGTGGTGGAAAAAGACTTGTAGGAAGACCTAGAACCCGATGGATGGACATGATCAAGATTAATCTAGCGACCAGAGGATGAGCTGTGGATGATGTTCTCTGTGAAAAGTTGTATATGGACAGGTTGAAGTGGAAGAGGCTCATAAACAGTACCTGGGAAACTGGAACTGTACAATGATGATGATGACATGTCTCCGCTTGTATGCCTTCATCAGTCACTCTTAATTCCTATTTACAAATTATGTCAAAGAATTTTTTTTTATGTGTAACATCTTTCCGCTCGTTTGCTGGATAGTTATGTGGAAGTGATTTTGAAAATTGGGGACGAAGGAAGCTTGTAGTTTAACGTGACCGTTAATCTGTAGATTATGAGCCACGGGACCTCCTTTTTACGTGGGGACGGAAGTGGATCGGAACGATTGAGCTGGCAGTGGTGGATCAAACGGAAGTATGCACTGCCCGCTCGATCGGAAGTGTACTAGCTGGCAGTGGTGGAAAACGGAAGTATGCACTGACCGCTCGATCGATCGATCCAGCGAGCAGTGGTAAGACCCAGCTGGCAGTGGTACGAGAAACAATGAGCGCGCGGTGTCTGAAATTGATACCATGACATACTCTCGGCCATGTGGAATGTATATGACATACTGAACGGAAAACGCTCATGCAAACTCTGGTGTCAAATGATTGAAACAAATTACATGGTACATGCTCGAAGTCTTCGTATCAGTATTTAAATGGTAAAATGCCTTAATATCAAACATTGTAAGTAGTCGGCATAGCCGGTATTATGTTTCTGCACATTGGCTATTCAAATATTAACCCACATAACGGTAATGCAGTCATCAATATAATATAATATATAATCGTTGTGGTTATACGAGAATTGAGCAAGCCTTCATGAACTATTACTGAATACATTCTCTTTACTCACAAGAGGGCCTATTCATAAGGCATTTTAAACTCAATTTCACGCAGAAACATTATCGAAACAAGCAAAATATAAATGAAACTTGATTCCGTAATACAGTATTATTGGAACGTGGAAATAAGTCACCATCTTGTGCACAAAATTTGCGTAGTTGAAATAGCCGTGGGGTTTGTGCTTATGACTGTGATTCTAGAGATCTTGGGTTCGAATCCCGGACGGGGTAGATATTTTTGCTACCCGATTATCATTTTAAACGATATTTATCATATCAATATGACTCATTTTAACAGAATCCACATGAAATTACGTGTTGGTCTGTAAATCAAGAGGACCTGTTTATAAGAAATTTAGGTTATGAGCGGTGTCGCATCTATTAATCTAGTTGATCCATATCGTATTCTTTATTTAGGCTAGTGCTGGTGAAAGCTACAAATCATCTAATAAAATGAGTTCCGTATTATAAAGTACAATATCTGTAAAACACTCCCTTTTACAATAGATTAATATTTGTGCCAATAATAGTATAAAATACTGGTGTATCAACAATTTCACGTGAGGTTTCTTCTATGTCACATGTTACACATCATATGCGACTACTGTAAGGCTCGTAATTTTTTTTAAATTAATTTTTTGTTTTATTTATACTAGCTACAACAAGTAGTTTAAAACGTTGAAGTATTATTTGATGGAAAAAATACGCCAAATTTGATCAACATTAATCCGGGTTTGCCCACAGCTAGAGCATTGCAAAAAATTCACAAAAACGTAATACCTATAAGCCACATAATAACATCAAAAACAGTTCAACCTACAAATTAGCAAAATATATATTAACAATATTTAACAAGCTTCAAAAACTCGATAGATTTTAGCAAAAAACACAAAATTAGAAATTAACACAAAACAAACAATGCACTCTTTGAATATTCATGACATGTATTCCAACTTAACAGAAAACAAACAAAGCACTCTTTCAATATTCAAGACATACCAACCAAAAAAGCACAAAAAATAATTCAAAACAATTTACAAAAACATGGCAAATTAAGTAAAATAGAAATCGATAAATTTATGAAAATGTTAAATCGTTTAATGCAGAACACTTATTTCACGTTCAACTCCAAAATATACCAGCAGATGAATGGCCTAACTATGGGATCACCGGTCTCAGGCATCATAGCAGATATTTATATAGATTAGAGCAAAACAAAATCATCGATCAAATTCTAGGCATTTCATATTGGGGTAGATATGTGGATGATATATTCACAATAATAGACAAAAACATTACAGCAGAATAAATTTTAGAAAAATAAACACTATGAACAACTTCAAATTCATCCTAGAATCTGCAAAAGATGAAAGCATAAATTATTTAGACCTAAAAATCAAAAACGTTAATAATAAACTACAATACGAAATTTCCCGAAAAACCACGCAAACAGATGTAACAATAAAGAAAGATTCTTAACACCCAGAAAGTCAGAAAAAAAGCCACATTCTACAGTCTTCTAAACAGAGCTTGAACTATTCCCTTAAGTCAAGAAAGTTTAAATAATGGAACTACACATTGCAAAGAAAAACGGGTATGCCCCCATAAATTGAATTATATTGAGACCACGATGGCTGTATTGGCATAAATGAATAAAGTTATGGATGTCATAGTTGTGACGTGGATATTCATGACGTAGGCACGGATGACGTAGACTTCATGCAAGTAGGCTGGTGGAGCTGAGATTCTTGGTGACGTCATGATTTTGTTCGAGAAAGATCTGAGATTTACGACGCAGTCGCAGGAAACAAGGTATTGTGCTAAGGAAGAAATTACGCTATTGGAGGAAAGGCTCGAACCAATGAACGATAGTTAGGAAGGAAGACGGAGATTGCTGAAACTACGATATTTAATTACTTTTGGCATGCAGAATTGTGGAAAACTATTTTCAGTTAGGGCATTGATTTGGAATTTTGAAGAAATTAATTTTGAGTTTTTGAAATTTGAAAATCCGTCAAGTATAGCCAAAGTTAAAACTTCTAGCAATGACGGAGCAACAGGCTATGGAGGGGATGGATACGCCCCTTAAGAAGTTGATAAAAGGTCGTGCACAGGAGAGAAGAGCTCTCATAACCGCATATCTGATATTCTGATACCGTATATATATTTCTGATGTCATATAGTCATTTTCGAGTGAATAAGTGAAGCAAGTCGTCTTTAGCGTGTGTTTAAGCCCGGCGCATCGAACGAACACGGAGCAGTTCCATTTTATGGTGTTCGAAACTAGGCGATGTTGAAACGCGCACATTAACGTTTCTACCAGATAAGATATAAAGAGTTAACTTCTGCCTTTATTATAATTCAATTGGGCAGTACAACATTGAGGTGTGTAGAAGATTTGAACAATTTCACGAGTATACTTTGAAAGATATTGGCATTTTAAGGCTGCAGACAAAAGTGATTTTCTCGCCACCTGAGAAGCACTTTTAAATTTCCACATTATACACTACGGCTGACACGTGTATCGCAACCGTGATATTGGAGAATACGTTTAGTGATACAACGATACATTCTACTATGGAACATTATAATCTGGCAGTGCTTTCAATGATTATAACAGAAGTTGAGATGGAAGGCTAAGGCTTTAATGCAATTGGGACATATATCGATGGAGTGAAATAACAGCATGGAACTTCGTTAATCGTCATTCTACAAAAGCGAGCATGTAGTGAACATCCAACTACACTCATGCATCGTGAATCCATCGCTGAATTATATCAAATGGCAGTGGAAATATTTTCATACTCCACGATTATGAATATTTCTGCGGAAATAACTGCAATAAACTTCATGGCGAATTGCGACCAGAACTTCAGGGAACTTTCAAGAGAGGCCAGGGTGGACCCGGCTCACAAAGAAGAGTTTTGCCAGAAGGATGTCTTTCGTATACGTGGAGCAGTGCAATTTCCGGAGGAGGAAGCAATTCGATTCTCCGAGGGCGCTGATTCCAGGTTCGAGGTCGGAGCACATCTTCACGCTGGTGAAATGGAACCAACAGCAGTTTTCTTTGAAAACTTTCCTCTAGAACTTCAATCAACAGATAAGGTAGTCGTGAACGTTTCTTGTATTATTTGAGTCATGTAGCGATCGATATCTGAGCAACCATTTTTCCCATATTTTCTGTCCTATATTGTGCCCCATTTTCTTGCTTGACATTTCTGTACTCAGTACACTTCGATGATTTATGCCTTTTTCTTCGATTTGTTGAGACATTGTTATGTCATTGGCATAGTTAAATAATTTTGGATCAGTTGAGACTGATAACTTAGATTCTTTCAGTAATTTGCATATTTTTGTAGTTTCGATTTAACTGTAAAGTTAACGATTTGCTATGGCAAATTTGAATTCAGACAGCGTGTCATTTTATTAAAGTAATTCTATTCAGTAAATTACTTTGATCAATTTTCTGTCATCCTCAAGAAAGAAGAACAATTAAATGATTTTAGAGCGTTAAAATCTATTACGTTATCGACGATCTTTGAAATACTAGTCGTCTTATGAACATGATTGCAACATAGACATTTATCATTGCATTATAGACAATTTTATGAAATATGAACTTTGAATTCGATTTATTGAATACACTATAGTAATGAACATTTGATAGGAGTTTTTCTCAATTTTAGATTGGAACAATAATGTTTGCATTCCACAGTCTAATTGTATTCTATTCGACTATTTATGCAGTTTAGATGAACTTTGATTGAAGATAGTATTTTTATACTGCGTTACTTTGAAGATATTAATCTCAATTTTGATAGACCAGGGAGGAGTGTCTAATCGTATTTGCTATTAAATTTATTTGTGATTGGCAAATTTTTACTTCATATCGATTCATGAATGGAACCCACGAAGGTTAAATAATAACAGTCATTAATACAATTGATGAATATAAGAATTTTTAAAGCGGAACAATGGATGTATAATCGTTAGTTCAGTGGATGTGTAAAAGTCGCTGATGAATAATGCCCTTGAATAATGAAGGAGGTTCCCACAGTAAGATGGATGATGTTGTTGAATTTATAAGTGGAGGTTTTTGTATGTAATTTGGAAGATTTTGATGCCATATATATGAAGATATATGATGAATTCTGGGCCAATTGTTGTGCAATTTTGTGCGTTTTGAGCGAAGTATTTTTCCGCTGAATGTATTGTCCAGGTTCTTTGAAAGTTATTCATATGAAGATACTGTTAAAATTAACAAGAGTGTTAAATAATTTGAGATGAAGATTTTGAATGGAGGTTACCGTCACTAATATTAATAATAATTATTAAACCTTATTAAACCTGAATTTGACATTTAAATATAACTAACCTTCATTGGTCGATTATATCAACACGATTTGAGTAATTATCAACCGGATAAACGTGTGGTTTAATGTATTCCTTGTATAAATAATATAAACAATATTAATATTGTAAATAATTTTGTAAATATCTTTGATAATAATTTGAAATGAGAGGGATTAATGGAGGCGTGTATAAAATTTTCAATTGTCGTTTGACATTGTTATAAACAATTTATTATTGTTATAAATAATTAATGAACTTTTGTTATTAACATTAAGAGTTTTGTTATTATACTCTAAACAACGCTAATTAAGCAAGTGGTTTGAACAGTTAAACAAGATTTGGGATTATTAGAGTAATCCACTGGTGTTTGAATGGAGCATTTAAAAGGTTTACGTGATAATATTTCAGTTGAGATGTGGACATTTAACGTGTTTTGAAAGGAGAGCCAAGCTCTGATGTAACTCGCATATGCTGGGGTTGAATGGACGGGTGAGTCCACTTTGACGGTGCAGGTGTATCGCAGCTGGCCAGGACAACTGTATGATAGAGGCCAAGGACGTCTCCATAATAGCCTTGTGGCTATAAATAAAATGTGAAGTATATAAACACGCAAAACAATTGCTATATGTGTCTCGTCCCAAATCCCGTTTCCATTCCAAGTGCATTATTATTTTTACGTTACTTTGAGCTTGAGAAAGCTGAAACATTGTATGTAGAGTATACAAGTCCTACAGTAGGACATGGTTATATGGACGATGGCTTCTGATTGCCACGTGGATTTTGTTGTTTTATTTTTGTTAAAATCATTCTTTATGTGAAATAAATTATTGTGCAGTTTAAAGTTTCTCGTCTTCGTTGTGGTTCATTTTAAATATCATGGTGGAGGTTATTGTGAGGGCATACTTTAAGTGATCCAGTTGACAACCCAGTCCCCGAGATAAATTTGAAGAGGTAAGTAAAGGTAAGTATGAACCCCCGTATATTTTGGTGTGTTCCACAATAATTTCTTGTTAACTATTGTGCTCTAATCTCGGTAGTATCTGTCAGTGCCATTTTCATTGATGTAGCTGTGCCGGTGCGTTTGATTATTGGCAATCCGATCGAGGGGGCGGATATCTGACAGCCTACTATCCGGATATCGGGGACAGTAGGATTGGCGCCGCAATTCGTGGGGAATGTTCAACAAAACTGGATTACCAGGTTGAACGCCAGTAGGATTGGCTCGATTGGCACGATTGACAAGATTGGCTCGATCGACTGAATAACATTGGATTACCAAGTTATTGCAGTAGAATTGGCACCGCAATTTTTGTGGAGTGTTCGAATAACATTGGATTACCAAGTTATCGATGTCAAAGGGATTGTGAAGACTCAAATAAAGAGGTTGATTCTTTGTTAGATGTCTTAGCCAATTGTAGTATTTGAGAGTGTGATTATATAGGAATAAAATGTTGTGTTGTATTAGGAAAATTACACTCAGAAAAGATCAGATCTTATACAACTTGAGAGAGGTTAAATAGGCTGGAAACTTAGAAAAATCGCCTATGATCTGGAATCTTATTTTATTTGACCGGCTTATGACATATTTAGTCATATTAAAGATAAAATTAAACTATTTGGATTGTAAATGTAAATTATTTGTGTTAGGATATTTTAAAATGAACCAAAGAAACTTGAACATGTGCTTGAGTTTATTTCAACATGAAGTGTCTACGAAGGTTAATTATAAGGTAATTATAAGTTAGATTTAAGACAGAAAATTGCTCAAAACTTATATATGGTGAAAGATGTTGCTCAGATGTTGTTGTTTTGCCCTGTTTGATGTATGTCCCTAAAGCAGTTTATTATTGAAATATTATTGAAATGGCAGATGAGAGTCTGAGAAAGATGTTGGAGGAGATGTCCAACAATTTGTCTATTAGGCTGAATGAAAGCATGAAGGAGATGGAAGCTAGGAATACTAGTCGAATGGAGGAGAATGCTAGTAATATGTCTGCTAATTTGAAAGCTAGCATGAATGAAAGTGTAAAGCAGATGCTGGATGAAAACCTGAAAGTTCTTCAGACCAGTTCTGCAATCCTAGAAAATAATGTGTCGCGTTTACAGATCAGTACCCAGGGAATCGAGAATGCTGTAACTGACATGCGCACAGACGTGTCCAATGTCCATAAAGATTTGTCCAGTGTGCATAAAGATGTGTCTGATGTTAAAATTGATGTTTCTAAGGTACAGAAAGATCTTACTATGTTGTATCTTGATGTTGCTAATGTCCGGGGTGATATTTCATGTGCTAGAGCTGAAGTAATTGTTGTTAGGAATGATGTTGCTACTGTACAAGACAAAGTAGAGGAAGTTCAAAAAGAGGTTAGAAATGCTCGAACTGATGTGTCAAATGTTCAAGTAGACATCAATAATATTCATTCAGATGTTAATGATATGCAAAGCAATATCAATAAGATACAAGTAGAAGTGAATACTGTTTTTGTAGACATTGCTAAAGTTCAGACTGATGTTAACAAAGTTAGAGAGGAAATTGAAACTTCAAAAACCCTTTGTACTCGGAACATTAGTGCATTAACAACTCGATTAGTTGACGAGTCTGTTAGGACAACAGCTTCTTTAGCTGGTTTAAAATACGATGTAGAGGTCATGAGAACCCAAGTATTAGATCACAATCGTTTACTTAAGGAAGACATTGAAGTAGATATCGCGGAAATGTTAACTGCAAATGTAACGGTGTGGAAAGATGAATGGAACAGGTCAAGTGGGGAACATGTCGATCAGATTCAGGAGCGAATTGAAAGAAAACTTGCCAGTACACAAGTAGACATTAATAATGAAGTAGTTCAGATTAGGAAAGACTTGAATGTAAGGATGGATTCGCTATCCGAAAAGCAGGTAGAGGATAGAACTCAAATAGGTCAGGACGTGCAAGCATTAAAAACTGCGTTAGAGGAACAGATTCATAAGGTTGTCTCTGATGTTAATGAAACTACGAGCAAACTTCAGAATTTGAAACTAGGAGAAGCTAGCATGATGGAAACCTATAAGGAAGAGTTGATTAGGAAAGTCATCACGGAAATCACAGACAAGGATACTGAAGGATTGACTGGTGAAGAGGATAGAAATTACGTGAGAAGATGTAACCTCGCTACAGAAGAGAGAGATATTAGTCCTGAGGAACGTATATCCAGATTCCGGGAAGAAGAAGAGGATCGGAATATTGAACCCGAATGGAAATATCGTGATAGTGGGAAACATTATATGGATTCATATCCGAGAAATGTGACAGTCATCCGTAATTTTGAAGACAAACCTCAAAAATTTAGCAACACTGATAGTCTCACACCGATCGAATATATCAGGAACCTGAAAGACTATTTTATAGAAGCCCACATTCCTAGAGAGAGAGAGATGAGAATCGTAGAAAGATTTCTAGCTGGAGGACCCCTTGAATGGTTTAGAGCATTTCGGTACACTTTCAGCAATTTTGACGAATTTGCAGAGGCACTGATAAAACGATTCTGGTCAATAGAAGCTCAGAATTCATTAAGAGCTGAGGTATACTCGAGGAAGTATTCAGGTACTCTTCCAACACGGTACGCTGATTTCTTCACGAGCCAGTTATCACGCTTGAGATTTTTGCAACCCCCATTGTCAACAGAGCAGTTGATAGATGCGATTTCACGTATGCTGCCTGTGGAGGTAAGAAGACTCATCATATCGTCAAATATCAGAGATTTGACCAGTATGGACGAATTATTGAGAAGGCTTGACTACACGAGTCCAATGCCATATTTGGTACAAAAAGGTCAGAGGCACGAATTCAAAGACGTTAATACAGTCTACATGGATCAAGTGCAGCAAACTGATAAGCCTGAGGAAGAAAAAACTGAAAATGTAGGTCCTCACAGGAATAATTATTTCCGCAACAACAGATCCCAAGGTTACCGTCCATATCAGCAAAGACGAGGATGGAATAATAATAGAGGGAATTATAGCAACGGAAGAGGTAGATACTATAACAATGGTTGTAATAGAAACTACAATAGAAATAACCAGCACCAGAATCAGAATCAGAATTCTCAAGGTCAGGTTATGACACCCGACAAATATCAAGAGAGGGAGAAAGAAAGTCAGCAGTATCTGAAGGAATTACGAGAAAAGGAAGCTGAAAATCAAAAGAAAAGACAGGATGTAGTGATCGATCCTGGTCCTTCTACAAGTCAGCAGGGGAACTTTGAGATCGGTAACACAAAAAAAAACGCCGATTTCTCAACAACAGTGAGAAACTATGAATACATTGCCACACCTCACCTAATTACCATTAATGAAATTTACGAAGTAACTGATGAGGATTTATTAGAAGAGAGGGGAATTGTCAAAGAGGAAAGACCATGTGCCTTACCTATTATTTCTGTACTGATAGATGGCCAACAGTACAAAGCTCTTATGGATACTGGCGCAATTATTTCAATCATTTCTGATGAATGCTATCAAAGTCTGTTAAAAGGAGAAAACATGACAGTTTTACCTGTTTCTACCATCAAAGTGAGAGGAATTTTCCAAGACAAGGCAGTGAAATGCAAGATCCAAGTGCTGTTGAACTTTGAAATTAATGGAAGGAATTATGAACAGATCTTTATTTTGGTTAACAAGATCCATTTCGATATTGTGCTAGGAATCGATTTTATATCGAAAGTTGGAGCCATTATTGATATGAAGAATAGGAGTATTAGCTTTAATGATGGGTACATGATCACAGAAGAGATCGAAGAACAGGACGTGAAAAACAGTCTGGAGATAGACCTTAGGGAAGAAATTTTAAATACCATTATTAATGAAGTAGAGAATATAACAGAAATACCCAGTAGAAAAACTGAAGGATTTGAAGAAATTCAGGGGGAATTTGAGGATTTGATAAAGGAATTCCAAGATATTTTTGATGAAAAGCCTGGATTGATTAAAGACTATAAGTATAAGATAAGGCTGACCGATGAAACCCCTTACCAAAAGAGAATATACCCCATACCTGAGAAATACTATCAAGAAGTACGAGGGTTGATCAGAAAAATGGAGGTAGACGGGATTATTAAAAAACAGGCGTCGTCTTACATAAACCCCATCACTGTAGTCAAGAAAAGTAATGGTCAGATACGTCTTTGTCTCGATGCTCGGACCATCAACTTGAAGATTCTTCCAGAAAATGACCGACCACCTAAGATCAGAGATCTGCTTAGAAAGTTCAAAGGGAGAGCATGTTTCAGTGTTCTTGACTTGACATCTTCGTTTTACCAAGTTCAACTAGAGGAAGAAAGTATGCAGTACACTGGATTCTTATTTGACCAGACGTCATGGGTCTTCGTGAGAATGCCTTTTGGAATGGTCAACAGTGGACCAGCACTTATTCGAGCACTTGATAGCAAGCTCACTGACGAAGTAAAGGAGAATGTAATTTGCTACATTGACGATTTAATTGTATCTTCACCCAACGCCGCAGAACATTTAGTGCATTTGAGAAAGTTGTTTGAAAATTTAAGGGAGGCCAATATCAAGGTCAATTTTGGAAAATGTCAATTCTTGAAGAAGGAGATCAATTACTTGGGGCATACTATTGATAAGGATGGATATCATCCAAACATGCAGAAAGTAGATGCGATCACAAGGTTCCCAAAGCCAACTAAGGTGAAACAAGTCAGAGAATTTGTAGGCGCATGCCAATTCATTAGCAGCCACTGTCCGAGATACTCTGAAATTATGGCTCCTCTGTATGATTTACTCAAGAAAAATAATAGATGGAAATGGAGTACCGCAGCAGACGAGGCTTTTGAGAAAGCAAAGGAGATGCTCAGAAACAACGTCAAACTGGAGTACCCAGACTTTGAGAAGGTGTTCTATATAGAGTCTGATGCATCAAGAATAGGCATTAGTGCAGTCTTATACCAAAAAGACGAGGCAGGCAACAAGCACTACATTGCGTTCACTAGTCGAAAGTTAAAGAAACACGAGGAAAACTACTTTACGACAGAACTAGAAGCGTTAGCTTTTGTAACAGCTTTGCAAGCTTGGAAGAAAATGCTGCTGGGACACAAGGTTATCATTATTACAGATCACAAAGCACTTCAGTTTATGCTGCAAACTGACATGTCTAGTGATAGATTGACACGCTGGGCTTTGTTCACCCAACAGTTTAATGCCACTATCGTCCATCAGCCTGGGAAAGATAACTTACTGGCTGATGCTTTATCACGTAACCCTATCAAAAATGTGCAGATACACCATGTACAATTGGAGCAGCAAGATCAAGAGACCGTTAGGAGGTTAGCCCGAATCTGTGTGTCACAGAAGAGACACGCTCCAATCAGGAAAATGTACAGGTTCCTTAAGGGTTACATGGACAATACTGATGTTGACTATGCAGCTACACAGAGAGATTCACGACACTTTGTCTTGAGTGGAGACATCGTATGTAAGTATGCTGACTCTGCGCATACAAAGCTTCGAATAGTCGTGCCACCTAAACTTGTTGTCAATTTAGTGTGGGTAGCTCATCACGCAACTGGACATGTTGTTGTTGTTTGAGTCTTCAGTCTTTTGACTGGTTTGATGCAGCCCTCCATGCGTCCCTGTCCTGAGCTAATCGTTTCATCTCTACATAGCTACCACACCCTACATCCGAGGCAATCTGTTTAACATATTCTAACCTTGGTCTACCCCTACAGTTCTTGTCCTCGACCCTTCCTTCCATAACTAAGCTTGCTATTCCTGGGTGTCTTAGTATGTGTCCTACCAACCTATCTCTTCTCTTCATTAGCAGTCGCCAGAAACATCTCTCCTCTCCCACTCGCCTTAATACCTCTTCGTTTGTAACCCTATCTACCCATCTGATCTTCATCATTCTCCTGTAACACCACATTTCAAATGCCTCAATTCTCCTCTTTTCTGCTGCACCAATAGTCCAAGTTTCACTTCCATAGAGCGCCACGCTCCAGACAAAGGCTTTCAAAAATGACTTCCTAATACCTAAATCTATATTCGATGTCAACAGATTCCTTTTTTGTAGAAAGGCTTTCCTTGCCTGAGCCAACCTACTTATTATATCCTCTTTGCTTCGTCCATCACTGGTTATTCTGCTTCCTAAGTAACAGAAGTCTCCTACTTCCTTCAGCTTTTCACCTGCCAATTTGATCTCCATAGAGGTTTCTGATTTATTTCGGCTGCATTCCAGTATTTTTGTTTTACATTTATTAATTTTCATCATGAAGTCCTTCCGTAAGACGGAATCCATACCATTAAAAAACTCATTCAAATTCTCAGGCTTGTCGGCCAAGATGACGATGTCATCAGCAAATCTCAGAGTTGAAATTATTTCTCCTTGAATCTTCACTCCCACTTTAAATTTTTCTCCAATTTCCTTCATTGCTTGTTCAATGTAAAGATTGAAAAGTATGGGTGATAAGTTGCAGCCTTGCCTTACACCTTTCTGAATACCAGCTTCTCTCTCATATCCTTCAGCTCGAATGACTGCTGTCTGGTTTCTGTATAGATTGTATATCACCCTCCTATCCCTGTACTTTATTCCAATTGATTTCAAAATGTCAAACAATTTAGTCCAATCAACGTTATCAAAAGCCTTTTCTAAGTCTACAAATGCCATGAACGTTCTCTTATCTTTCCTTATTCTACCTTCCAATATCAGCCTAAGACTTAGTACAGCTTCCCTTGTTCCTACATTTCTCCTGAAACCAAACTGGTCTTCACCCAACTCCGTTTCGATCTGGCTTTCAATCCTCTTGTAAATTATTCTAGACAGGATCTTTGAAGCATGAGTAATCAAGCTGATTGTACGGTAATCTTCACATCTGTCAGCTCCCACTTTCTTTGGTATAGGGATGATAACATTCTTCTTGAAATCAGGGGGTACCTCACCTGTCTCATAAATCCTACACACCAAGTGAAATAACCTGATCAGACCTTCATCTCCTATGCAGCGTAGCAACTCAATCGGTATATCATCTATGCCTGGTGCTTTGTTCCTGCCTAAGTCCTCTAATGCTCTGTCAAATTCTGATCTCAATATTAAATCTCCTTTTGCATCCTCATCAATTTCCTCCTCCCTTTCCATTACATGATTCTCAATCTCCTTTCCCTTATACAAGCACTCTATGTAAGCTTTCCATCTCTCAAGCTTTTCTTCCCTATCTGTTAGAGGCTTTCCATTTGTGTCCCTAATATTACAGCACTTAGTCTTCTTTTCCCCAAAAGTATTCTTAATCCTTCGATAAGCTGTGTCTACTTTTCCTAATTTCAGACACTTTTCTATACCTGCACATTTCTCTTTCAACCATTCTTCTTTCGCTTCCTTGCACTTCTTGTTAACCTCATTTCTCAGACGTCTGTATTCTGCTTTCCCCTCTTCATCTCTTAGATTCTTGTGTTTCCGCCTTTCATCCATCAATTCTAGTATATCCTGAGTGATCCACGGTTTTCTACCTATTCTTTCTTTCCTACCAATGTTTTCTTCTGCGGATTTTGTTATTTCATTCTTCAAAAGTGCCCATTCGTCTGCAATTGAAGTTTGTTTAGGGGTTTTGATTAGTCCTTCCTTTATACTCTTCTTGAATCTTTCGTTTACATCCTTTACTTTCAGTCTGTCTATTGCCCACCTTTTTGGCTTTTGACTTTTCTTCAGTTTCTTCAACTTTAATCTGCATTTCATTACAACCAGATTGTGGTCAGAGTTTATGTCAGCACCAGGATATGTTTTACAATCCAAAATCTGGTTTCGAAACCTCTGCTTGACCATAATGAAGTCGATTTGGTAACGCCCTGTATCTCCTGGTCTCATCCATGTGTATATTCTTCTATTGTGGTTATTGAATAAGGTGTTAGCTATGACCAACTCATGTTCGGTGCAGAATTCCATCAGCCTGCTTCCTCGATCATTCCTTTCACCTAATCCGAAATCTCCTACTATCTTCCCTTCTCTCCCTTTTCCTACTACAGCATTCCAATCTCCCATTACTATAACATTTTCATCACCTTTGATATACCTCAGAATGCCATCTATTTCTTCGTAGACCTTTTCAACATCCTCATCATTAGCTTGACTGGTAGGCATATAGACTTGTACCACTGTGGTGCACGTAGGTTTAGTATTGATTTTTGCTACAATAATCCGTTCACTGTATTGCTCGTAATATTCTACCCGCTGTCCAAGTTTCCTACTCAATATGAGACCAACTCCTGCTTGGCCATTGTTTGATTTAGTGCTAATGACCCTATAGTCTCCTGACCAAAAGTCCTGTTCTTCCTGCCAGCGCATTTCACTAATCCCAACCAAATCCAACCTCAACCTATCCATTTCCCTTTCTAAGTTTTCTAACTTTCCACTTCCTAGCAGACTTCTAACATTCCACGCTCCGATCCGTAGAATGTCAGATTTCCTCTTTGTCACTTCTGTGATGTTAACCCCCTCTCGAGTAGTCCCCACCCGGAGATCCGAACGGGGGTTTAGATAAAACTCTTGATACTCTTAAAGAGAGGTTTATTTGGACTAACATGCGTTCCAGCATGGCTAATGTCATTCGTTCATGTGATAAATGTCAAAGAGCAAAGTATGCTTCCGCTCTATTAAAAGGAAAACCTAAGGCGATGATTCCCTCTAAGCCAAATGAACTCATGGCGACAGACATATTTGGTCTTTGTCCGAAGGGATATCAGGGTAATCAGTACCTGTTGGTTACCGTGGATGTCTTCTCAAAATTTGTTACAATGAGTCCCATGCAAAAAGCTAACACGAGGAACGTTGTAAGCAGACTGGAACATGCTGTATTTCCAAAAGCTGGTAAACCAGAATATCTACTTTCGGATCATGGAGCTCAGTTTACATCCTTAGAATTTGCTGCAGATATGGAAAGGCTTGGTATTAAGCACATATTTTCAAGCGTACGATATCCGGAATCGAATTCTTCAGAAAGATATATGGCTGAATTTTCGAAATTCTGTCGAATTTTCTGTCCGAATGATCATTCTGGTTGGGTGAGATTTGTACCCCTTATTGAGGAATGTTTAAATTCTACAGTGCAGGAGAGCACAGGAGAGGTGCCAATGAGACTTCATCTAGGAAGAAACCCAGAAAGGCCGTGGGACAATCTTTTTAACCACGTTCCTAGAGATCCCGACCTAGGAAGGCAGCAGAGAATAGACAAAGCGAAAGAACAACTCCAGAAAGCAGCTCAAAAACGACTGAAAAGAGTAGCTGGAAAACGTTTTGGTGCTCCCTTAGAAATTGGAAAACTGGTATTATTACGCAGACCTGTCAAGGCTGATGTAAGTAAGAAAATCTATCCCAAGTTTGGAATAGTATTTATGGGTCCGTTCAGAATTACGAATGCTTATGGAAACAACTGTTATGAACTATACGATGATGAGAATAATGTCGTTTATGGCAAGTTCAATGCTGGGAACTTGAAGAAATATTATCCAAGAGTAAGCCAATAATAATTCAATTTCGTGTTCAAGTGAATTGAGATATTTATAACACAGAGTTTAAAAACAATTTGCAACTGTTTTTAAAACGTGGTGAAGGGAGAATGCCCCCGTAAATTGAATTATATTGAGACCACGATGGCTGTATTGGCATAAATGAATA
The DNA here is from genome assembly GCA_946902985.2 of Meconema thalassinum. NCBI lineage: Eukaryota > Metazoa > Arthropoda > Insecta > Orthoptera > Tettigoniidae > Meconema > Meconema thalassinum. The sequence continues at coordinate 840,416,678 of OX336390.1, forward strand.
AAGTTATGGATGTCATAGTTGTGACGTGGATATTCATGACGTAGGCACGGATGACGTAGACTTCATGCAAGTAGGCTGGTGGAGCTGAGATTCTTGGTGACGTCATGATTTTGTTCGAGAAAGATCTGAGATTTACGACGCAGTCGCAGGAAACACGGTATTGTGCTAAGGAAGAAGTTACGCTATTGGAGGAAAGGCTCGAACCAATGAACGATAGTTAGGAAGGAAGACGGAGATTGCTGAAACTACGATATTTACTTACTTTTGGCATGCAGAATTGTGGAAAACTATTTTCAGTTAGGGCATTGATTTGGAATTTTGAAGAAATTAATTTTGAGTTTTTGAAATTTGAAAATCCGTCAAGTATAGCCAAAGTTAAAACTTCTAGCAATGACGGAGCAACAGGCTATGGAGGGGATGGATACGCCCCTTAAGAAGTTGATAAAAGGTCGTGCACAGGAGAGAAGAGCTCTCATAACCGCATATCTGATATTCTGATACCGTATATATATTTCTGATGTCATATAGTCATTTTCGAGTGAATAAGTGAAGCAAGTCGTCTTTAGCGTGTGGTTAAAGCCCGGCGCATCGAACGAACACGGAGCAGTTCCATTTTACGGTGTTCGAAACTAGGCGATGTTGAAACGCGCACATTAACGTTTCTACCAGATAAGATATAAAGAGTTAACTTCTGCCTTTATTATAATTCAATTGGGCAGTACAACATTGAGGTGTGTAGAAGATTTGAACAATTTCACGAGTATACTTTGAAAGATATTGGCATTTTAAGGCTGCAGACAAAAGTGATTTTCTCGCCACCTGAGAAGCACTTTTAAATTTCCACATTATACACTACGGCTGACACGTGTATCGCAACCGTGATATTGGAGAATACGTTTAGTGATACAACGATACATTCTACTATGGAACATTATAATCTGGCAGTGCTTTCAATGATTATAACAGAAGTTGAGATGGAAGGCTAAGGCTTTAATGCAATTGGGACATATATCGATGGAGTGAAATAACAGCATGGAACTTCGTTAATCGTCATTCTACAAAAGCGAGCATGTAGTGAACATCCAACTACACTCATGCATCGTGAATCCATCGCTGAATTATATCAAATGGCAGTGGAAATATTTTCATACTCCACGATTATGAATATTTCTGCGGAAATAACTGCAATCAACTTCATGGCGAATTGCGACCAGAACTTCAGGGAACTTTCAAGAGAGGCCAGGGTGGACCCGGCTCACAAAGAAGAGTTTTGCCAGAAGGATGTCTTTCGTATACGTGGAGCAGTGCAATTTCCGGAGGAGGAAGCAATTCGATTCTCCGAGGGCGCTGATTCCAGGTTCGAGGTCGGAGCACATCTTCAAGCTGGTGAAATGGAACCAACAGCAGTTTTCTTTGAAAACTTTCCTCTAGAACTTCAATCAACAGATAAGGTAGTCGTGAACGTTTCTTGTATTATTTGAGTCATGTAGCGATATCTGAGCAACCATTTTTCCCATATTTTCTGTCCTATATTGTGCCCCATTTTCTTGCTCGACATTTCTGTACTCAGTACACTTCGATGATTTATGCCTTTTTCTTCGATTTGTTGAGACATTGTTATGTCATTGGCATAGTTAAATAATTTTGGATCAGTTGAGACTGATAACTTAGATTCTTTCAGTAATTTGCATATTTTTGTAGTTTCGATTTAACTGTAAAGTTAACGATTTGCTATGGCAAATTTGAATTCAGACAGCGTGTCATTTTATTAAAGTAATTCTATTCAGTAAATTACTTTGACCAATTTTCTGTCATCCTCAAGAAAGAAGAACAATTAAATGATTTTAGAGCGTTAAAATCTATTACGTTATCGACGATCTTTGAAATACTAGTCGTCTTATGAACATGATTGCAACATAGACATTTATCATTGCATTATAGACAATTTTATGAAATATGAACTTTGAATTCGATTTATTGAATACACTATAGTAATGAACATTTGATAGGAGTTTTTCTCAATTTTAGATTGGAACAATAATGTTTGCATTCCACAGTCTAATTGTATTCTATTCGACTATTTATGCAGTTTAGATGAACTTTGATTGAAGATAGTATTTTTATACTGCGTTACTTTGAAGATATTAATCTCAATTTTGATAGACCAAGGAGGAGTGTCTAATCGTATTTGCTATTAAATTTATTTGTGATTGGCAAATTTTTACTTCATATCGATTCATGAATGGAACCCATGAAGGTTAAATAATAACAGTTATTAATACAATTGATGAATATAAGAATTTTTAAAGAGGAACAATGGATGTATAATCGTTAGTTCAGTGGATGTGTAAAAGTCGCTGATGAATAATGCCCTTGAATAATGAAGGAGGTTCCCACAGTAAGATGGATGATGTTGTTGAATTTATAAGTGGAGGTTTTTGTATGTAATTTGGAAGATTTTGATGCCATATATATGAAGATATATGATGAATTCTGGGCCAATTGTTGTGCAATTTTGTGCGTTTTGAGCGAAGTATTTTTCCGCTGAATGTATTGTCCTGGTTCTTTGAAAGGTATTCATATGAAGATACTGTTAAAATTAACAAGAGTGTTAAATAATTTGAGATGAAGATTTTGAATGGAGGTTACCGTCACTAATATTAATAATAATTATTAAACCTTATTAAACCTGAATTTGACATTTAAATATAACTAACCTTCATTGGTCGATTATATCAACACGATTTGAGTAATTATCAACCGGATAAACGTGTGGTTTAATGTATTCCTTGTATAAATAATATAAACAATATTAATATTGTAAATAATTTTGTAAATATCTTTGATAATAATTTGAAATGAGAGGGATTAATGGAGGCGTGTATAAAATTTTCAATTGTCGTTTGACATTGTTATAAACAATTTATTATTGTTATAAATAATTAATGAACTTTTGTTATTAACATTAAGAGTTTTGTTATTATACTCTAAACAACGCTAATTAAGCAAGTGGTTTGAACAGTTAAACAAGATTTGGGATTATTAGAGTAATCCACTGGTGTTTGAATGGAGCATTTAAAAGGTTTACGTGATAATATTTCAGTTGAGATGTGGACATTTAACGTGTTTTGAAAGGAGAGCCAAGCTCTGATGTAACTCGCATATGCTGGGGTTGAATGGACGGGTGAGTCCACTTTGACGGTGCAGGTGTATCGCAGCTGGCCAGGACAACTGTATGATAGAGGCCAAGGACGTCTCCATAATAGCCTTGTGGCTATAAATAAAATGTGAAGTATATAAACACGCAAAACAATTGCTATATGTGTCACGTCCCAAATCCCGTTTCCATTCCAAGTGCATTATTATTTTTACGTTACTTTGAGCTTGAGAAAGCTGAAACATTGTATGTAGAGTATACAAGTCCTACAGTAGGACATGGTTATATGGACGATGGCTTCTGATTGCCACGTGGATTTTGTTGTTTTATTTTTGTTAAAATCATTCTTTATGTGAAATAAATTATTGTGCAGTTTAAAGTTTCTCGTCTTCGTTGTGGTTCATTTTAAATATCATGGTGGAGGTTATTGTGAGGGCATACTTTAAGTGATCCAGTTGACAACCCAGTCCCCGAGATAAATTTGAAGAGGTAAGTAAAGGTAAGTATGAACCCCCGTATATTTTGGTGTGTTCCACAATAATTTCTTGTTAACTATTGTGCTCTAATCTCGGTAGTATCTGTCAGTGCCATTTTCATTGATGTAGCTGTGCCGGTGCGTTTGATTATTGGCAATCCGATCGAGGGGGCGGATATCTGACAGCCTACTATCCGGATATCGGGGACAGTAGAAGCAAGAATACATAAATAAGATCAAAAACAAAATGAAAAACAAATTCACACCATCTTTAGAAAGAAAAAAAGGAACAAAAAATATGCCAGTTTCACTTATATCAATCCAAAAATACACACAATAACCAACACACTCAAAAAACGTAATATAAAAATAGCTTACAAAACACAAAATAATGATAGTAACGTTTTGTTCAACCATAACAGCGTAAACAAAACCAATAAATTTAACAAATCAGGAGTGTACAAATTAGCTTGTATACAATGCCACACAACCTATTTTGGACAAATTGGTAGATCTTTCAAAATAAGATATCATGAATATATTAATGCCAACAAACATAATAAATATTCAGCAATGGCCAACCACATGATGGAAAATAAACACAGTTTCAAATCAATAGACGAAGATTTAAAAATCATACACATTCACAATAAAGGTAAAAAAAACTAAATATGTTGGAAAACATAGAAATTCACCAAGCACAAAAAAAAACCTATAAACAATCTCAACAAATTGACCTACAACGATGACATATTGATCAACACAATATCAAAAATAAGAAAAGAAACACCAACGAACGCAAAGCACCGTCACCACTCTAATGGAACACGCCCCCCACCCCCCTACTCTCCTGCCACACAAACACAGCGCATGCCAGCAATCCCAGCTCAGACGCGTCGAATTCTACGTGTCAGTGATATCGGATCCGCTCCAGGATAGAAACAGTACAATTCAACAAGTTGATCAACAGTTCATGACAATTCTACATCGGTAAGTAATGCAGCACACTATATTCACACTATTTTCACAGATACTGTAACAGCTGATTTTAAATTGTCCATCATAATATAACAACTCCATTTCATCTTCAACAGTGTATCAAATGAACAAATGGATTAAAAATTACAGGACAACAATAGTTAACAAACAAGACGCAAATTAGAAATTCGTATTCTTCAAAAATACGGGGAAGTCGAGAAAATGTGAATTAGTTTCGAACACAAGTTTAAAAAGTTCATACATAGTTCTAATGGGGTTTATTTTATCTTCCACAGTCTTGAGATTCAATACGAAGCAACATCAGAAGAAGCCCTCAACCATCATTTCATGGACAAAGGAATATTATTCTGGATTTTTTAAACTATATTCAAGAATTTTATATCTGATAGTCAAATGTCACTCTAAAGTCATATGAATAAAAAACTATAGCTAGTGTAAACAAAAATCTTCTTAATTTTTTAAAAGTGTTTGACATAATTTGTATATAGGAATTAAGACAAAGAGTGACTGGTTTGGGATGCATTGATAAGGAGGAAAGTACAGTAGGTGGAGCTGAAGTGGAAATGATAAAAGCCATGTATCGTCAGTGTGTCAGTAGCATGATGGAAGACCAAGATTGGACAAACAAACTGGTTCAATGTAGAAATAGGTCTCCAATAAGGGAGTGTATTGTCCCCCATACTTTTCCTTACCGTCATCGATGGTATCCATAAACGAGTGAAACGGAGAATGGCAAGTAAAGAGACTAAAGCCTTACTCTTTGCTGATGACATAGTGATATGGGGAGACGATGAATTGGAAGTCCAAGAACAAGTTGATGTTTGGAACCAGGAGATAGAAGAGCATGGAATGAAAATCAGTGTGGAGACGTGTCAGACAGTAGTGAGGACACGAAATGTGCGAGTTGGTAGGGGGAATATTGCAGTAGATGAGAAGCCATTCGAAGTTATGAAAAGCTTCAAATTCTTAGGGAGTGTCCTCACAAACAATGGAGGGATAAGTGTGAAAATTGGTAAGAGGATCCAACAAACAAACTGGTTTTACCAGGATCCAACAAGCAATTGGTTTTACCAGAGTGTGAGGGGTCTGGTGTGGAACCAGGAAGTTACCGAGAAATGTAAAAAAAAAATCTTGTTTTCAACGTATTAGACACCTATATTGATGTATACAGCAGGCACGTGGACAACAACAAAATGGGAAGAAAGTAGAATCCAGGGAGCTGAGATGAAGTTCCTTAGAAGTATAATTGGAGAGACCCTCAGAAATAAAATCAGAAACAAGGAAATTAGGGAGAAAACAGGATTCCCAAAGTCAAAAGATCAGTAAACCAAAATGGTATGGATATATGATGCGAATGGGAGAAGACCGAGTCCTGAAGTGATTATTTACTTAGAAAGTCATGGGAAGGCGTCAAAGGGGAATGCCGAGGATGAGGTGGATAGATACATTGAGGGAGAGCATTGAGAAAAGAGGAGAGAAAGTGGAAGACATAATGGAAGGACGAGAGTGGTGGAGAGACAGAAAAGTATGGAGGTCCTCGATTCACACCCCGACCCAGAATACTGGAACCGGGAAGTGAAGTAGAAGAAGAAGTGACTGATGAAGGCATACAAGCCAAAACGTGTATCATGATGTAATCCAAGATATAAACAAGATGTTCAGTACAGAACATATAGCCTACTTTCTCCTAAATGCATGGGTATTGTTATAACTATTTGTCCTTTTCAAGGAGTAGCTTGGTTGTAGTAGCTTGTTGAAATACAACGTGTTACACGGATATTAAACATGAATATGAGGTGCCCTTTGCTAGTGCTACCTCTGTACAAAATTTCATTCAATTCGGTTTCACCATGTTTGAATTGATATGGTGAATCGATTTGCACACATACTTGGCCGCTATCTGCAAACTATTGGGCTGATGGCCTTCTAGTTCAGTCAAAAGATGCTTCCCACAAAAAGGCTGGCTGCGTGGCTCAGGGGTAACGTTCTCGCTTGCTGGGCCGAGGTTGCAGGTTCGTATCCTGGCGCAGTCAGCTGGCATTTGAGGGTGCGCAAATGCGAGGGAGCCGTGTCCGTAGATTTACTGGCACGTTAAAGATCCCCTTCGGGGCAAAAAACCGGCACCCCAGCGTCTCTAAAAGCCGCAGTTGTTAAAAGGGACGTAAAACCAATAACATTATTATTATTATTACTTCCCACAAAAAGGTATATTGTAGCAAAATTTGGTAGAGATCAAATAATTAGGTTGGTCGTAATTTGATTTAAGCTTTTTAACATTTGGGTGGTCACCATTACATTTCCGTCAAGATGGCGGCGATATAAAACATGACACTGAGGTGCCCATTGCTAGTGCTACCTCTGTACTAAATTTCGTTCAATTCGTTTTCAACATGTTTGAATAGATAGGGGGAATCGCTTTGCACACATACATGGCCGCCATCCGCAAATTATGAGGCTGATGACCTTGTATTTCGGTCAAAAGATTCTCCGTACATAAAGGTATAATGTTGCACAATTTGGTAGAGATCAGATGATTAGGTTGGTCGTAATTGGATTTAAGCTTTTGACTTTTGGGTGGCCGCCATTAAGTTTTCGTCAAGATGGCGGCGATATAAAACATGACACTAGTGCTAGTGCTACCTCAGCACCAAATTTCGTTCAATTCAGTTTCACAGTGTTTGAATAGATGGGGGAATCGATTTGCACACATACATGGCAGCCATCCGCAAATTATTGGGCTGATGACCTTGTAGTTTGGTCAAAGATTTTTTCTTACATAAAGGTATAATATTGCAAAAATTGGTAGAGATCGGATGATTAGGTTGGTCGTAATTTGATTTAAGCTTTTAACATTTGGGTGGCCGCCATTACGTTTTCGTCAAGATGGCAGCGATATAAAACATCACATTGAGGTGCCCTTTGCTAGTGCTACCTCTGTACCAAATTTCATTCAATTCGGTTTCACCGTGTTTGAATTGATAGGGGGAATCGATTTGCACACATACATGGCCGCCATCTGCAAAATATTGGACTGATGGCCTTGTAGTTTAGTCAATAGACGCTCGCCATATATATGTTGTTGCCAAAATTTGGTAGAGATCAGATGATTAGGTTACTCGTAATTTGATTTACGACTTGAACATTTGGGTGGCCGCCAAGATGGCGGCGATATAAAACATGACACTGAGGTGCCCTTTGCTAGTGCTACCTCTGTACCAAATTTCGTTCAATTCGGTTTAACCGTGTTCGAATTGATAGGGGTGGGGGCACAGACATTCAGAGTACTCACACAGACAGACACACAATTTTTTTCGCCCTGTGTTGATCTCATAAGTCTACTTTCATTTTTTGCAAAAAATCGAAAGTAGGCTAAAAATGAAAACAATGTTGTATTGAAAAGTGGAACTTATAATTGTAAATAATTGTAACTGCGTGTTTGGAGATGCTCCCACAGGGGTGATGGCGAAATTTAGGCTAAGTCCATAGGGAGAGCAATGCACATACGCGAGAAAATTGAACTCTCTCACAGATGGGATGAGATGTTACAAACTCAAATAAAATTCCATTTACTAGAGGATAGCTGCGAGAAATGACTGTTTTCCCTGAGGAGAGCTGAGAGAGTGGAGAATAGGAGTGTCACGTAATAATGCTTACGTGAAGTGACGGAATTGTATGATAACAGTTAAAGGAGACCAGAAAAAGGCGATACATTCGCATTCGACGCGGTCGCTTCGTGAAGTTGACTAGGTTTTCACTCCGCTTGGTGCTCTAGCGGAGGTAAAAATGGGGGTGGCGGCACGGTTAGCAGGCAAAATAGAAGGCCAAGCGTTCGGAGGCTAACAAGTCGGGATTATCAGACTTTTGAGGATTTCCCGGATCAAATGTGAAACTCCCATATATTTCCCACATTTATCCAGGGTCACTAAAATTCCCATACATTTCCTGTATTGCTCGACAGCCTGCATTAGCTCAGTGGTCAGAGCATCGGCACACAAAGCCGGAGTTCATGGCTCGAATCCCACTTGGGGTGGACATTTTAATTCCTATCTTCCACCTACTATTTATGCACACCCGACCGAATAGCTTCAAGTCTTTGTTTCTCATTTTTGCTGTTGTGAAAATCAAATTCAGGGAATGAAAGTAACGTATGCTTAATTTGCTTTGAATTATGTAAAAAGCGGAGAATGTGTTTGTGTTTTTCTGAAAATCAGATATGAATGATGTTTGTATAAAAATTATATTTTTTTAAATTTTTTTTAAGGAGAATGAAAGTACAGTATGTTTATAAACAAGATGAATATGCAAAATTTTCCTTACCTATTTTTGGTTCTAGATGACAAAACAATGTTAGAGATTCCTCAGTTATTTCCTCCACCCCAGCAACATTCCAACTGAGTACTGATCGAGGAAATATTGCCATCGGACCTAGTACCAGCAATCCATTATTTAAACGGAAACCTACCTGGAAAAGAAAGGCACTTTAAGAAATAGATTTCATTATCAAAAGCAACCATAATGACTGACAATTTGTATTTTTCCAAGAATAATGTAGTTGTCTGGGACGAGATGGAGAGAGAAGAGGGTGGAGTTATAGGAATTTTCTGCACAATACATTGGCCAGCCAGACTAGTAGTTTCTCAAGACAACGGCCACACAGAGAACTCATCTTCATGCTCCTGTTGTGGAATAGTTTATGGCTCTGTTTTTGAGCACAAATTATATGACACCCTGCTGCACATGGCAACTAGCATACTGGTACAAACAGACCAACTTGCTTTAACCCCTCAAGCCGGTTGGCCGTACACTGTACGTCTGCTGGATTCTACTCGTCCAGCCGGTTCGGCGTACCACAAACGGCCGGTGCAGGCAGAAGTTAGAATGCCTATTACACATGAACCACCGCTGCTTCGCGGGATCTTTTTGCACGTTATGAACCGAGACGTTGTGTACTTTCATGCCATCTCTGTTTCATAATTAGAACTAATACGCAGTTGATCGATATCCGTTGCTTTTGACGACTCATATCGATCAGCGAAAGAACTTGAAACGCGCTCTATTGAGTTTGAAATTAGTTGCTTTAGAAGGTATCACGGTCTCTCCTGCCATCTCGAGAATGTTTTGTGAACTATGTCTAACTAGACAATTTTTGCCACTTATGAAGGGGAAGCACCGAAAGCAAATACTACGTAGATAATTTTTTGCTTCGTAGGTTGAGGCTACTCAGTCGCAGATAAATAATTGCCGGGCTGTCTCATTATCTTACGGGTGCAGAGATTATTCGTTTGATAGATGACAGTAGTGGAAGTGATGTATAGGGAAGCGATATTTTCGGTAGTGATACGGACTATTCACACACAGCATGATGTTATTGGGGAAGTGGCAGACAGCGCTGATGAAGAAGAAATAGCTTCAGCTGTAATAACAACGACCGCTGTTCAGTGTTTGTGGCGAGAGGTTCACGGGTATGCGGGAACAGGAAAGCATTTCACGTCTGTTTTAGATTCTATGTTGCTGTTTTTCGACAATAAATTGATTGAACTAATTGTTTGAGAAACAAATATGTACGCGACAGAATGTATAGTTGGGCGCCCTTGAAACCAAGCTCGTGCGCCAAGAAGTGGGAGTTAGTGACAGGGGGCAACATTTATGTGTTCTAGAGGCTTGTAATGTTGATGGGGATAATGCAGAAACCTACCCTAAAGAGGTATTTCACCAGGGATGAATTTTTAGAAACCCCTAACAATGCCAAGCAACAGGTTCGAACTAATATTGCGATATTTACATTTTGTTGACAATTCTACACGGGATACATATACGGGGCCTAAAAACTTTTCAAAATTCAGCTTTTCCTGGAAATTATACCCAAAAATTATATAGATTGAGCATTATCATATCTTGTTTTCATTGTAAATATACCTGAAACAAATACCAAAAGTGGAACTTATCAAATTATTATATTTTTGTAAATATTGCGTGTGATCATGGACAACCCTGAAAAGCAGTCGTTCCATATATTACTGAGAAACATTGGACATGTTATCGGTAAGTATTCCTAAAATTTGTATTACGTTATATTTCGTAGATTTTACATTCTTAATTTTTTACCTTGTTGGTGTCTACACCTCTGCTGAGCTTCAATTTAAATACCGCCGGAGAAGGGAACACCTCCAGATTAAATAGCCGGCCTGAAGGGTTAAACACTAGAGGGTACTCTGTCTACCATGTCAGACAACCTTTGTACTATGAACTATTTCCTATGAAAGGTTATAAAACATATCCCATAATTTGGCATAAAATACCTTACAAGGACTGAAACCAAGTTGTTATTGGTTTTAGTATCAACCTTAACTGATACTTGTTTGGTATTTTGAAATTCACTAACAAATGTGCTCCATTTTGAATGCTGTATAGTTAAGTGAAGAAAGCCATGACATTACTAAAATTAATACCTTATAATGATAAAGTTATTACACTGACTAAAAACATAAATAGAGTAGGGAATTTCTTTCCTTAACAGATCTACCTAGGTAGAGCCTAAATGTTTAAAGTTAGTTATTGTAGGTATAAGGGGCAGAACAGCGAGATCATCTGTCCCTTAAGTGAATAAACCTAGAGCTCCAGAACATAGAACTTGTAAGTAGATCTAACAACTAAGCAACTTATTAGCTGTGTGATATGTAGTAGAAAACAAATATTCAAAATTATGGTGTAAAGCAGGCATTATCAACTGGTGCTCGCGAGCACCACGGTACTCATTAAATAACATTTGGTGGTCCCGTCATACAAAGTCAAAAAGTGCGTGTGAGCAAAAGCTTTCCGAGATCCAATCTTAAATTCAAATTCCGTTGCCCGAACCGAAACAATAGGCTTAGTTTTACAAGTGTTGACAATGAAAGATTTTATCATTTTGTGAAACAGTACTTCTTAATCTACAGTGAAAATAATTGGACATCCCTATTTTATGAGAAATGCAAAAGATACTGATTTGACTCGACTGTCCACACATAAATGTATCTCATCTTCTGAGTCATGCAAGCAGTAGCAGCATATCTGGGGAGTGGTGAATCCCTAGCTATTTCAGCACTTCAGAGGGAGAGAAGACACAGGAAAGGGAAAGAGAGGCACATGCTTGTTCCATTATTATTATTACTAGCGGACCCGTGCGATATGATATTCGATTTAATTGTGCTTGGGTATATGGTATTCCATGAAGGTGGTGCTCACAGTCTCAAAACGGTTGAGAAAACCTGGTGTAAAGAATCCCCACCCCTAACAGCATCAGTGCTGTTTCCTTTTTGACAGCAAGCAATTAATGTGATTTACTTCCTGTTTTTTTTTTTTAGGTGGGGGTGGGATGGATCGAGTTATGCATGGTACACACAATGCTATCATGAGTAAATATTTGCTATTTATTCTTTGGTAATGGTGATTGTTGTGTTAACTCACCAGTGCACAGGTTGGGTCTGTGAGGCCCACAAGGTAGAGTTTCCTCGATTCTCCCATAGATGCAGCTCTTGTCAGCTTCTCTTACCTTCCTGTTTATAAGGTATACAGGGTGGAAGGTAACACGAAAATACATTTGCTAATATATTTTGGCGAGTAGATAAAATGGTGACAGTTATGTTACGTGTCATCTTTGCAGAAGTGCAACACTGTGGCCGAGTGTATGGCTTCCTCAGTAGCGCATGCTGGTATCTTGCTCACCCCGGCTATACTACTTCCAAGGTCATTCACTGGGTGGAATGTTAATATTGTGGACTCTCCTCTCGGCAGGGAAATGACAAAATGCCTTAAGCGTGCTGTGTGACCATTGCAGGGTGTAACTTAACACTTTATTTTAAGCGTTGTAGTAGGCCTGGAAGTAGTTATATCATTCAGAACTTTGAGACATCGTGGTTAACAGCCTCGTATTACTGATGTCTGATAACCTGTGTTTATGTGGTGTTAATCATGTGTGTATTTGTTATAGGGATTAGGATTGGGAAGGTAGTGAACAAGGCTTCGTCTGAGAACAATACACATTAAGGTATACGGGTGCAAGAACAAGTTACTGTATGGAATCAAGAGATAGAGAAATATGGAATGAAAATAAGTGTGGAGAAGAGTAAGACTGTAGTGATGACAAGAAACAAGAGAGAAGGAAGACAGAATATTGAAGTCAATGGAAATCCATTGGAAATGGTAAAAAGCTTCAAGTATTTGGGGAGCATACTCACAGAAGATGGTACAATAAATGAAGAAATTGGAAAGAGAATCCAACAAGCTAATGGGTTTTACCAGTGTGTAAGAGGTTTAGTATGGAACCAGGAAAGCCAGAGAAATGCAAGAAAGTTCTATTCTCAATGTCTTACACACCAATTTTGACATATGCAGCAAGTACTTGGTCCACAACAAAACGCGATGAAAGCCGAATCCAAGCAGCCGAGATGAAGTTCCTTCGAGGAATAATTGGGAAGACACGGAGGGATCAAGTCAGAAATGTGGACATTAGGGAGAGAACTGGGTTCCCAAAACTGCAAGACAAGATAGAAACCAGTAAGCTGAAGTGGTACGGACATATGATGAGAATGGAAGAATATAGAGTACCAAAAACAATATTTATGGAGAAAATACCAGGAAGAAGACCACAAGGAAGACCCAGAAAGAGGTGGATAGATACGGTGAAGGAAAGCATAGAGAAAAGAGGAGTAAAAGAAAAAGAAGTATTGAAAGAAGGAAATGAATGGTGGAGGGATAGACAACTGTGGAGGTCCTTGATTCGCAACCCGACCCAGGAAACGGGAAATGAAGAAGAAGAAGATAGGGGTTGATGTGGGATCCATTCACAGAAGGTCATACGTAGTACATAATCTCTCTCTCCGATAGGTGCAGAAACAGCTACAGGTGGTTTGGATAAGGGAGGTCCTCCCATAATGTTCCTAGGACAATCCAATGGGACACTCCTACCACTGCAGTGATTTGGCGACTGCTTCTGCTTGGACCCACTTCAGGAAGTCTTTCTTCAAATAAAACATGTCTAAGGGCGACCACGTTCACAAGTGGATATGATATTTCCCATAACAGCTATTCTCTGTACAGCCGTATTGCAGATTGACGAGCTACAATAACCCGCCATACAAAGCGCTGCTAGCCCCAGTTTGCCCATGTGAAAACAGGCCCGTCAGCTATGGCGAATACTTACACAAAGAACACCAAAGTTAAAATTTAAAATTTGGCATGCCGCGCCAGTCTAGCATCAGTCATTTACATGGAAACATTGCATCAGTGACCCATGCATGATGTTACACACGTGGTGTTCATGAGGAATTACAATAATTATATGGTGATCTTGTTGTAGCCTCCGTGGCTTAGGCGGCAGCATGCCGGCCTCTCACCGCTGAGTCCGTGGTTCAAATCCAGGTCACTCCATGTGAGATTTGTGCTGGACAAAACGGAGGCAGACAGGTTTTTCTCTGGGTACTCCGGTTTTCCCTGTCAAAATTTCATTCCAGCAACACTCTCCATTATCATTTCATCTGTCATTCACTTAATCATTGCCCCAGAGGAGTGCGTCAGGCCTCGGCAGCCGGCACAGTCCATATCCTCGCCGCTAGATGGGGGCTTCATTCATTCCATTCCTGACCCGGTCGGAGACTGGAAGCAGGCTGTGGATTTTCATATATGGCGATCTTGTTGAAAGTGAAATACAAGGGATTACAAATTAAGTAAAAATTGAAACAGTACATTGAAAAAAGAAAAAATTGCGGGTTTTCTTCTTTGAACTTTAATATTCCTTGCATACTCGTCGCACCCTGCTTTTCTTCCATGAACTTAAGGCTAAAATATTATGTGACGATTTCACTTCCTAGATTTGTTGATGTTTACACACAAAACCAGTTTGTCACGTCTAGTCTTCTGGTTCCCAGGCTAATGCACAGTAGTAGGCTTGCAAGCAGTGTTGCCAAATATGGCATATTTTCTCCTAGACCATGCACCTTTTGCAACACATTTTCCACAACTTTCAGCACCTCCTGACCAGGGGAAAAATATGTTCCCAGCTACCTAGTAATACTCCACCCATTCTGCATAAATGATATTATACTGAACTGTATGTGGTTGGTTCCTTAGTTTAGCCCCGTGTACTTTGGGTGTGCATAGAACCTGTCTGATAACCAGCAATAATTGTGATATCTGTATTAGTGTGTGTTATCTGTAATTCAGGTAAGGACTACAGAGGATCAATTTCAAATAGTTCCTACTTTTGCTACCAAATGACACCTAGCTGTGAACTTGGCTACTAGATGCCACCACAACTGTCACCTGGCAGCGAATGTTGGACTTAGTAGAGCATTAATCAAATCTAAACTACAAATTTAGATTCACACGATTGTAGTAAGGAGAACTTTTACATGCCATTAATCTATGACATGGGCCCGCCGGATTTACTTCCCCTCGGAAGGAAGGCATATTGAGGGATTTTTAATGCTCTTAAAGAGTCTGACGACTTTCGCCGGGTTTGAAACCAAGTAGCAGATTTAGAAAGTGGAACAGCTGGTGTTAATTACTGTACTCATAAGTCAATGTATGCCATTAATTTTTTGCCAAACATTATCGGACTTTCCCCCAAAAAGAGAAATGTTAAGTATACATAGCATGCAGCTCCAAATTGTCCCTTTAAGTGTGATAATTAACTAATAAATGTAATCTTTCCCTGGAGTGTGTTTAGATATTTATAATTTGTAGCCCGCCCAATTCATTGGGCACAACTGTGTTGACCGACTGAAAAGCAGCAAAAGACAGCTCTACCTTATCAATGCAGTCTTAAAATAAATAAGCAGAAATCTCATTACATAATATGATGATAAATTCTAATATTTAATTCATTAATTTTCATTTCAGATTGTTGAATATTATCTGGGTTATGATCTTCCTTATTAGGTAAAGCACTCATTTCAGGTTCCGTATTTACAATAAGTAAAACCTGAATTTTCCGCCGAGTCAATACTTTACTTAATAGAAAACTCTATGGGTACATGTTTCGGAGACCCTCTGTTTCCTTCCTCAGCCCTCTTTTGGTACTACAAACCTAACTTATTGTATTGTATGATCTTTCCAGCAATCGATAAAAGCCATATTGCACTGTCTGCTTTTTTTTGAAGATTGTAATTAACAGTGAGTTTCAAAAATCTGCTGGGTTCCCTCAGTGTTCCATATCTTGACTATGAGAACATGGCTACTTTCCTTAAGGATTTCTGCAGGTATACTAACTGGACCAGTCGCTCTGTGTGACTTAGAAGGCTTAATGGCCCTTGGACTTCTGCAAGAGTTGGAGGTAAGGCAAGCTGTTTCTCAACAGGTGCCTACGTGATATCATTAAATACACACTCAACTTCCTAATCAGCATTTCATAAATTGTGGAAATTTTCTTTCCAGCAACTGCTAGTTGAGTACTTGTCTCAAAGAAGAGGAGTTCACCCCACTGATCTAAGAGGAGCCATTCCATGAGAGGTTGGGTGTTTCAAAAATACTTTTACCAACTTTGGGGATTGGTTCCTTACACCAAAACAAGAAAAAGTTAATATACACATATGTCCCAAAATCCTTCGTTTTCGATTTATTAATGAAAGAACATTGTAAAGTGACACATTAATTGACAGCCTGTTTGGAAGTGTTTAACACATGAACTCATATCAAAAAAAAGTTCCTGACACCGCCAGAAGGAAAAACTGTCATATGCACAGGTGTCCCAGTATCCTTTGTTTTCCCGGGAGGGATTGTTGAACACATTGGTACACTGATAAAACTTCACCACCCACAGCTCACACCAAGTGCTCGAAATGTCCTCCTCTTGCATCGAGACATGAATGAACACGTCGCATCATGGACTGCCGGACCCGTTCAATGACTCTGGGCTGGTGTCGAATGGTGTCGCAGGCGTCCAGGCTACGTCGATGAAGAGTTTCCACATCAGGGATGTCTATGGCATACACCAATTGTTCCAGGTGCCCCCACAGATAAAATTCTAACGGATTGAGGTCTGGAGGCCGTGCAGGCCATAGAACTCCCTCCTGGGACAGCAGAGGGGTCGGGGACACATGGTCATATGACCTTGTTTTCTTCTGTCGGTGTCAGGAACCCATCCCCGATGTTTGTCAAAGTATTTCTGAAACACCCTGTAAAGTTGCTTTGAAAAACGTGTGAGCACAGTGAATGTCCACACAAACCTACATATCCCTTGCCTTGGACTTCCACCAATCATATTTTAGCATGCATGTTTTTCTTTGCACCTCTGCCTTGAGTTCCAGAAAAGTTATTTCCTTTTGCTTAGAGCATTCATCTCTCTTATAAAAGCGATAGCACATCTCTTCATATCAATAAGAAGGTGGACATCTATAGTTTTTATCAAACCAATCATTATTTTTCTTTACTTTATGTCCATTAGTTTGCTCAGAAGTGAAATGGATAGCATCCTCCAGTTTCTCCCAGTGTTCTATGAGGTTCTGTGAATTCTCATGAGATGGATTCTCGAAGAGCTACCTGAACAGTGGTTTTACTTCTGGGTTCTTGAATTTATTAATGTCACAAGTTGTCAAAAATATCAAAAGAGGCTTACATACTTCCCCTACACCTTTCTCATTCTCACCCAACATATTGTTTGCTGCTTAATTTATTGGGCTTAAAACATCTTGGCCATCAGTGCTGTATACTTGTGGGTGTAGAATATATCCAAATAATGTCTGTAACTGTGATGACTGTAGTAGCGTATATAAATGTAATTATTAAGCTCTAGGATTGGAAAAGGTAACCTGGGACTTCAAAGTATGGAAAATCTAGGGGAAGACAACCTTCACGTTGATCACTGTAAGCAGCCAGACTCAAACCTTGGATCCCTAAACTCCAACTACCCAGTTTATCTGTCGTGTGCGTCAAAGACTACTTGCTCCTATCCTGCTTAAAGTAGTTACATCCATCTTAAATCAGCTATTTTTGAATCTTAAATAAATAGAAAACACAATTTTTAAACTAATGTGATTGAAATGAGGCATTTACTTCTGCCCTCAAGACCTAATAATATGTCAAATAGAGCCAACAGAAATCTAGGCAGTGAAAAAGTCTTAAACTCATCTTTCTTTACCTAAACGTTACTCAAAAGCAGTCAAAGAAAATACAGCAACATTTGAAAAGTTTGCTACCTGAGGGTAATAGCACGGCCAGGTCACTTTACCTGACTATATGAATCTATCATTAATCCCAATTCATAGTCTTTGTTGAGAATGTGAACTGTAGTTTTACCATCAGCATCATAACTGCCATGATGTCGTCTGGATACCTTTAGATTACTGAAACATAATACAAAACTATAGTTAGTGAAATTGTTTTCCTACATTCGAAAAATTTAAAATTAGAAGCCTGCAATCAAGAATTTAAGGGAAGTATAGCAAATTTGCTGACTAGTAAAGATACATGGAAGGATGTGTAAACCAGACAATACTAATAAGCTATAGGAATTTTTAGAGGAATGAAGCTTCCTCTTGGGAAGTCTAAGGAGAAACGAGAAAAACTTTTTTCCTGAAGGAAAAAAGATTCTGCCAGATAGACCTAACAATGGGTGCATTACCCTAGATTTTGCTGTGCAAATACACTAGTGAAAATGAAAAATGAACACCTCTAAATAAGTGATATACAAAGCTATATTAGCATGAGGCACTGATAGTACAGGCAATGATTCAAAGCTCCATGTTGCGGAGGGGGTGGGAACCACACGCTGAGCATGAAAACATTAGAGCCTATAACAACTGTACTGCATCAGATTTGCTGAATGAGTGGTCAGTTGTTTCGAGCTATATGCCATTTTATTTAGTATCTGTGTAAAGATCTCGTCCACATCATTTGTAAAAGAATTCAAGTTTAAAAAAAGTTAACTCTTGTAGGTTTGGACCCCTAGTCAACCACGTGAGAGACTAACGCGCTAGCCCAGAGCCAACCATGTCCTTAACATCTGAGTGTTATTAAGTGACTTAGATATGTGTTAGCAAATAATGTCTTGAAATAAACGATTTCTTCACTGCAGTACATCTTCATCATAAATCATTTCATACAAAGTTTATATTATTTCTATCAGTAGGATATATCACATACAGCATACTAAAAGTACTGAAATATAGGACAGGCACAAGAGGTCAGCTGCCGTCTTGTCATGTGACAGAGATGGCTCAGCTCTTTTAAGTCCCTCATAAAGTATAATATTATAATATTAAATCTATAATGAATAACGGATCACGTCTTTTAGGATAGCTTAAACTACCTCTGGCTCGATAATCAGAATTGGTGGGTCTTAAGCTATTGATTATAATGGTTGCATAATTCACACAGCCGCCATCCTGAAATGGCTTGGCTTATGACCTTGTAGTTTGGGCACAAGACCTCTATAAATGTATGTTGTTTGGTAGAGATCGGATGATAAGTTTTGTCATAATTTGATTTTTCGTTTTGATCGTTTTAGTGGCCGCCATTCAGTTTCGGTAAAGATGGCTTCGATATAAAACATGACACGGAGATGGCCTTTGCTAGTCTACTTTCATTTTTTGCAAAAATAGAAAGAAGGCTAAAAATCTGATCCCTAATAATAACGCATCAATAATTTTCATCCAAACCAATGGTTTTTGCCTAGCCCAATATTTTCATCCAGACCAACGGTTATTGCTAGACCATATTATGAGCCAATATAAACACCCCTGGTTTTCGTCACACACCAATTATCTTTATCCAGGCCAATAGTTTGTCAATTATCTCTTTTTTTCACATAACTTACAGTAATTACAACGTTAGCCGGCCCCGTGGTGTTGGGGTAGCGCGCCTGCCTCTCACCCGGAGGCCCCGGGTTCGATCCCCGGCTCAGTCAGGGATTTTAAAACTGACGTGAGGGTTGGAACGGGGTGCACTCAGCCTCGTGAGGACAATTGAGTAGCTGTATGACAGTGAGACAGCGCCCCGATCACGAATACCAAGATTAACGGCCGAGGGGACCCGACGCGCTGATCACGCGTCACCCCAATATCTGCAGGCCAAATGGCTGGGCAGCGGTCGCTTGGTCGGCCTTAGCCCGTCATGGGCTGGATAGTGCCAGGGGTTGACTTTGTTGAATTACAACGTTATGTGTGCCGTGTGGTGTATTTTGTATGTTGACAACTAGTGACGTCAATGTGTGCGAGTCGTGAGCGCTTTGGTGGCAATTTAACATACTAAATACACTGTCGAACATGGCTGCCATTGTTAAGTGAGCAATAAATAAAAACACACATTTATGTAATTTAGCTCATATATCTGGGGCAGTTGGTGCCGAAGTGACCAAGGTTAGTAATTACAATATTGATAATGTCCCCGCAGAAGATGAAATAAGGTATGAAAATCATGTATTATCGAAATGAAAGCGAAAAAGAAAAGAGTGATACCTCATTCAGAAGGAATGCCATGGTCTACAATGACCATACACCTCTGTAACAGTTGAGGGAATGCTGATCAGTACAGGATATATCCAGATCATCATCCAGCCCATTCCATTCCTGTTCCTATCTCAGAGAGATGTGCTCTTCCAGCAGAACCACGCTCGTGCACATACTCCTTGCATTACCCAATGCACTCTCTCATCATCATCATCGGCTTTAACTCGAATCCGAGTATAAATCTTCTTCCTTCAGTCCAGTTTGTGGATGTGTTTACGGTGACTAAAGAGTCCAATCCTGGCATGGAACAAGCGACCACACAAGTCGCATAGTATTGCTGGAGGAGGATGTGGTTGGGCTGCTCGAAGTTTCCTAGCTTGACGCTTGGCCTCTTCATGTATGCGTCGATCCCTTTCAAACGTCTTTACAGTATCCGAGATGGTACGGCGCCAAGTTGAGCGGTTTTCAGCCAGCATGTCCCAGGTTTGTGAATCAAGACCTGTCAATTTCAGGGTCTGCTTAAATTGGTCCTTGTAGCGCCTCTTAGGACCACCATGAGGTCTGGTGCCATAGCATAACTCACCATATAGCATTTGACGAGGTAATCTCACATCATCCATCCGATGGACATGACCAATCCATCTAAATTGGTGACCTATTATGGATGATTCTATGCTGTTGATTTGAGCCTTTTCCAGAACAGCAATATTGGTAATGCGGTCTTCCCATTTAATCCTCAGGATTGATCAAAGTTTTTGTAGGTGGAAACGCTCAAGCTTCCTAAGATCACGTCGGTAAAGGGTCCACGTTTCACAGCCATACAACAATGTAGAAATGACTACTGCTTTGTACACCATAAGCTTTGTACTCATGGATAGATCTTTATTCATGAAGACCCGGTGCGCTAATCGTCCATATGATGCATGGGCTGCGCCAATTCTCTTATCCACATCCTGCTCACAGGTACAGCTCACAGAAATGGTACTGCCCAGGTACGAGAAGTGGTCAACCTGTTCTAATGGCAAATTTGAAATGGAGATATTGAACTGAGGAAGAGGTGTGCCTGGTGAAGGTTGTGCCAAGACTTTAGTCTTATTGACATTTATGGTAAGACCAAAGCGATCACATGCACTTTTGTAACAGTTAACTGACTCTTGCAGCTCTTCTGGTGTGAGAGTTGGTGACGCAGCATCATCTGCATACAACATGTTAGTAACCTTAGTAACCTGAGTTTTCCTCAAGGAGCGGAGACGAGTTAGGTTGAAAAGCCCTTCATCAAAACGATACTTGATCTCCACACCTGGGATGTTTGTGGGTGAATCATAAAGCATTGCAGCCAAGTACAGCGCAAAAAGCGTTGGAGCCAGTACACATCCTTGTTTCAGTCCATGGGTAATGGGAAATTCATCGGACATCTTATTCTGATGGCAAACCTGACCTGTCATGCCATCATGGAGAGCTTTGATTAGATCTACAAAACGCTGAGGGCAACCAAACCGCTTCAGCACTGCCCACATGCCTGGTCTTGGAACCGAATCAAATGCCTTTTCCAAGTCATAAAAGACTAAGAAGAGTGGATTCTGTTGTTCTCTACATTTTTCTTGCAGCTGTCTCACACAGAAAATCAAGTCAATTGTGCTTCTGGAAGTTCTAAATCCGCATTGTGACTCTGGGAGGATCCTCTCAGAGATAACCTTGAGGCGGTTAAGTAGAATTCTTGCAAGAATCTTCCCCACAATTGATAGCAGTGATATACCGCGGTAGTTGCCACAAACACTGCGATCACCCTTTTTAAAGATAGTGACGATAGTGGCATTCTTTAGGTCTCCAGGTACCTTTCTTGATTCCCAAATTCTGAGGATAAGGATGAAAATTCTTGTTTTGAGGGAATGACCTCCGGGTTGAATTAGTTCCAGAGGGATGTTATCTGGGCCAGGTGCTTTTCTGGGTTTCAATTGGGTGAGAGCTGCACTGAATTCATGATAAGTAGGAGGTACTGCCAACCACAGTTGTTCAGGTTGTTGCGGCACATCACAGAGGAAGTCTTCAGCAGCTTCTGATGGACGATTTAGGAGATTGGAGAAGTGCTCCTTCCAGCGTTCCAAGATTTCTTGACTATCAGTAAAGGTAGTAGAATTATCAGCGCTTTTCAGTGTACCTGATGATGAGCGAGATGGTCCATATATTTCCTTGAGTACGGCATAGAAGTTCCTCAAGTCTCGAGCATCCGATAGTCTCTGCAGTTCCTGAGCCTTCTGTTGCCACCAAGTATTTTTAATCTGCCTTATCTGCGTCTGGCATTTACCCTTGAGTTCCAGTAGTTTATCTCTCTTTGTGTTGGAAGTTGGGTCTTGAAGATGGGCAAGATAGGCATTCCTTTTGGCATTGATGAGAGACAGAATTTCCTCATTGTTGTCATCAAACCAGTCTTGTCTTTTCCGCACTATAAAACCAATGGTTTCCTCAGCTGACTGTGTGATAATCTTCTGTAATGTGGCCCATTCTTGCTGAATATCATTTGTTACTGGGTTTTCTGATAACTGGGTGACGATCCTGTTTCCAAAATGTTTGTACATGGATTCATCCTGAAGTTTGGATGTATTAAACTTCTTTCTGGCAAATTTTTGATGTTCCTAGGTGGTTTAGGTCTGATGGATATCCTGAGCTTACATATAAGAAGTTTATGATCTGTCCAACAATCGTCTATATTCCTTGCTGTTCTGGTAATAAGAGTGTCCTTCTTATCACATTGCCGGGTAATGATATAATCAAGAATGTGCCAATGTTTGGAACGAGGATGCATCCACGTGGTTTTGAAGCGGTCAGGTAGCCGGAACTGCATGTTGGTAATGAAAAGTTCGTGTTCTGCACAAAGACCAAGAAGCAACAGTCCATTGGGATTACATTTTCCAAGTCCCTGTTTGCCCATCACATTATTCCATAGCCTGTGATCTTTCCCAACTCTGGCATTGAAGTCACCGAGGAGCAAGAGTTTATCTGCAGATGGTACCTTGGAGATGATTTCACTTAGCTGATTATAGAACTGAGCCTTTACTTCATCATCAGAATCTAAGGTAGGAGCATAGGCAGAGATGAGTGTCATAAAGGAACCTCCTGAGAGTGGTATGCGGAGAGTCATGAGCCTTTCGCTGATTGCAATGGGCGCAAGTTGGTGATAATTTACCAGTTTGGTCTTCACAGCGAAGCCCACACCATGAATACGACATTCACCCTCATCCTTTCCTTTCCAGAAGATGGTATATCCTGTTCCAGATTCAGTAATCTTGCCTTCAGCAGACAGCCTAGTTTCACTGAGAACAGCAATGTCAACGTTGAGTCTTGATAACTCATGGGTTACGAGAGCTGATTTTCTCTCAGGTCTAATGTTATTGTCAAAATCAAGCAAGGTTCTGATGTTCCATGATCCAATAATCAAATTGTGATTCTTTACTGTTTTTGAGTTTCGACCGCATGAGGGGTGACCTGCTGAGTGCGGTTGCCCAGCCGGACCAAGATTGTGACTTCCGATGTTTAGCCCACCTTTTCAAGGGCCTTCCCCATGTGGGGTGGGCAGCGGTGATCCTAAATAGGCCTGCCCAAACACAGATGCAGGACCGAATTCCTGAGTAGTCACAGAGTCTCCGGAACACGACCATCACACATCTGCTGCCAACGTGCAGGTCCGAACTAGGGGCTTCCAGTTACACCCATAACCTGCCCCCACCGTCCATATCCCATCGCCGTTGGACTTTGAAAAGTGACGTTCGGAAGAAGTGCCACTGGCGTGAATTTGTTTAGGGTGGATCTCAGCTTGCCAGGACGAGACCCACACACTATGATCTCTGAGCCTTATCCTGCGGCTCACAAAAAATGAGACATGCAGGACCGAACACAGAGACTGCAACGAACTGCCGCATACTCAAGTACTACTGAGGAGCGCCTTTACAGCCAGTCCGTCTGGCGTGGCCTCTTCCGCCTCTATGACCGTTGGGAGCCATGAGAGTGATTGGCTCCTCATCCGCTCATTTTGCCGTTGGGCCAAAACCTGCCCATCATAACTATGGACAATAGTTTGCCCTATTAAACCTGAGCAATAGGCTGCCCCTTCCGCCAACCACACTGTGCCAGAGTTCACCTCTTTCACTGCAGGTACCGTTGAGGACTTCACCGTAACCCTGGCAAGGGACCCTAACAAGGTACTACCAGCCGGGCCAGCTGGACCAAGGTTTTTTAAAGAGGTGTTACTCCTCTATCACTCCCTACTTGATCATACTATATATATATACTGTAACACTGTATAACACTACACTAGGTGCTATTGCACCACACTGTAACACTCACCTGGTAGCAATACCAACACTGTATAACACTACACTAGGTGCTATTGCACCACACTGTGTCACTCCACTAGTAGTAATACCAACACTGTATAACACTACACTAGGTGCTATTGCACCACACTGTAACACTCACCTGGTAGCAATACCAACACTGTATAACACTACACTAGGTGCTATTGCACCACACTGTGTCACTCCACTAGTAGCAATACCAACACTGTATAACACTACACTAGGTGCTATTGCACCACACTGTAACACTCACCTGGTAGCAATACCAACACTGTATAAGACTACACTAGGTGCTATTGCACCACAATGCACTCTCTAAGATGTTCATGAACTACCCTGACCAGCTCGATCACCAGACCTATTCCCCATTGAGCATGCATGTGGCATGATGGGACATAGGCACAAGAAGATAAATGCTTTAGGCTAACTCAAGAGTAGGGGCAGATGACCTCGTAGTTCCGCCCCTTAAAACAACAATAACTAACTAACTCAAGAGTAAGTTACCTAGCTCGAAATTTTCAAAAATGAATTTGCATCCAATAACAAAGTACAGTATGTCCAGTCAGTCACTGCAGCAAAGGAGAACTGCATCCTTCGTAACCGCCCAGTTTTTCTTTCTTGTTTAGATTTTGAGCCCATTTAAAGAGATAAGTAGAGTACAGTAACCTTGAAATATATGGTATAATCCCTGAAACCACTGTAAAGGTTCTCATGTAAACCCACCTTTGGGACTTGGCGAAAGCAGTTGCCATTCTTTGTTGGAGTAACTGTATGAGCAATAAACAAATTTAATAATAGAATTCCTCCTCAATCGGTCAACATGTCAATGTGGACAATTAGACTGGACAGAGTAAAACTACTACCGTGTGACAGAAGACTTTTCAATTTATCAAAGACAGGTTGTCAAATACCACATTCGTAACAAAGAATATGATCAAAATGTTCAGCAATCGCCGTTCAACCTCGTCTTCAGTCACATCAGTTGAAGTGTTTTAGGAATGTTTAATACAAGACATGCCACAAAAGGCGTCCAACAATATAATAATATTATAGACATCGAACTGTCAATAAATGTGTCTGTCAACATAAGCGTCCAATGACGTTCTTCATAATAACATAAAACAGAACAAGTGCAACATGTGTACCTGAAATTTGTGAACCATGCATGGCTATTTCTTAGATTTTAGACAATGTTTTAGTGTTTTTAACCATTTATTGTGTAATGTGTATTTCCATGCCATCATCAAGATTTTCGATGTTGTTTGTTCTAGATGTCTTCTAAATATAAGATTGTGGGCTGAAGAAGGGTACATAAGCGGGACTCAAAACATGTACCCCTGAAATGTGACAAAAATTAAAGTATTGAATAGGCGGAAAGATTGAAAATTCTTATTCTTCATAATTACTGTCAATACGGAACCTGAAATGAATAATATTTCTAATAAAACTACTCACCGAAATATAGCACATTTCTCAAATTTCTAATTAAGCTTAACTTAACTTGGATAAATTTTGAGGGTCTGCACAGTTATTCGGAATTTGGATGATGAATTTTCTACAGCTCGGGCCCGAGCGCTGTGAACCTGAGAGGAATTGTGGATCGCGGACGATGACTATATATGACACGTGCTGGGTTCCCGGTCCGTGCGTAGTAACAGAACCAAATACATTGATTGGTGACTCACTCACTCACTCGCAACACCACAGTGGATTAAGCAACGGCCCTATGTTAGCAGTATTGGAATATAGACAGGAATACCAGATAACACAGCAGGGCTGTTGACAGACCGATCTCTTCTAGTCTGACCCTTTCCCTCAACCCGCACAGAGCTTGGACCCGAGCAGTAGTGATTTCCTATGTTTTTTGAAGCTGAAGGCTACTTTTGATTTAACTTATATAGTGGTGTAGGATTTCACAGCTGGGTGGAAAATCTTCAGAATGACTCATGTTGTTAGTGTTAAACACTGAATAAGATTAAGAGTAAAAACAAAAGCTCAAGATCCTGTTATCTGCACACACATCTAGCAAGTTATGAGGCATTGTGGGGGAATCAAATAGCAGAATCACACATAAAAATGTGGTCCTTAGGACTATATTTAAAACTACATATTGATGAACTACTGTAGTTCTAGTACCATATAAGCCCTAACCATTAGCCTCGTGGTAATATTCGCTGTTCTGCCCCTTAAAACAACAATTACTTAAATAACTCAGGGTCATAGACCACAGAACTGCTTTTTCACACAGAATCCAAACAACTGGACAATACATATTTCACCTAGGCTAAGTTTTCTATACAGAGCCAAAGGAGAAATGCCTACTGGTATGTTTAACAGATGAGTCTGTACCCAATGAACATCTTAAGGAGTGAACGCTGTGACACGATTCCCAATATCGAGCGATTCTCCATTTAGTTCACTCCACGTGTAGCGGTATTGACAGCCTATGAAACCTAAGTTACTACCTGCCACTAAAATTCACACTACAAGAAATGTAGGCCTATCTATCACTTGTCACTGTTTAAGAGGGAATAGGGCTGTAGGCCTACTTCAAAGGAATTGGCACCATTAACTTCCGACAACAGCCGTATGTGTAGAATAATTTACAAGTCATATCACTGGAAGATTCAACAAATATGACTGGTGCCAGTGACGAAAAATAAAACTAGCAAGTGAAAAAATAACACTTTGTAAACATGCGAATCCCAGTTTACCAATCATTTAAACTAGGTTATGGCATTTATTTCTTATTACATAAATTCGAGGAATCAATCAGTCGTCTGCTATGGTCTTTCTGGTTTTCTTTTAATACGTACCTATGTCAATTCCACCAGGAAATTCTCAACAACAACATTAGACCAAATGAACACTCAGCTACATAACCTAACTTATATGAATCATTACCTTTCGCGAAGAAGTCGATGGGTTTTAAGAGCGTCCAGCGTTCTACTTCTAGACATAATTCCACGAGAAAGAATGTTCAATAGATACATTATTTCGATATGTCAAACAGAATCACTCTACGAATGAATCGCAGACCAACATATAACCAGATTTTTCTTCAACCTTTATTCTTCTTATTCTTCTGCTTTGGAATATTTGGGCCTGAGAGAACTTAACCCCCTTTAACCAGGCCTAAGAAAGTCCATACTACTTTCTCCGTCCGTTAAATAATTATTCTTTTGTTTGGGCCCGAACTCGGTAACTTTTGTTTCTAAAGTTGGTTGTCACTAGATTTTAGGGGCTTTCCGTTTATTTTGTTGGTCCTTGGGAAAATTATTATATATTGCCATGGCAACGTGATCATGGACGGTGATGTATACATGTGATGTGGAGTTCGCAAATCAAAGTAATTATTACGTCTCTACATTTGGTGATTTACAGAAAGGTAATGGTAGTTTCAGTCAATAAAATGGCAGTATATTGTTGGTTGATTGAGTGTGAATTAAGTTCTGTATTTGGTCGTGCTAAGTTTATAATAATAGAGACTTATTAATGAGATCCTGTACAGGTTAACTGATCTTAAGGTCTTCAATATTGGAGAAGTAATGATAGATGGGATGTGTGTTGCCCGTAATCCAGTCATCGGCTAGAAGTTTAGAAAATCTGCCCGCGTATGAATGAGAAATTATTATATTATATTGAAAATGTGTTAACACATACCAGTAGACTTTTTCTATTGGGATTAATGCTGTACATTATATTTAGGAGAAGGATGAACATCCTCTTTATTCTCTACATGTAGCCTACATTCTCATCATTTCTCAAACCTTTGTTTCACTTGTTGTTCATGATGAATAGTCTGTCACTTTATTGCAGAATTACCGTGTTGGCAAGGTCGTGTACTGCTCTGAATTGTGATGGCGATATCTAACCAGCATTGGGACCTGTGTAGATTTCCCTTGGATTACCGTATGGTAGTAGTTTTATACAAATCTTTTGTATAAACCAGGTACAGTATTTTCCATTTTAGTCACCTTTATCTGTGATGTAGATTTGTGTCTGCTCATCCCTGTAGTCAGGCTATTAGTGTCAGTTAGGTAATTAGTTATTGAGGTTTTAAGGGGCAGAACTACGAGGTCATCTGCCCCTATCAGTAGATAGCGTAAGCTTCACCCAGATGTTTTCCATGAGGAAGTTTTGTTTCCAGTTTGACAAATCATGATCATTATGTCTATGTTGACACCTTGGAAGAATTATACATGTAATTGCAAGTTTCCACGGTTAACATAGAGCCAAAAAATTAGGCTTGTGACGGTTTGGAGTATGATAAGTTATAAGCAGGGCCCGGATAATGGTGTACTTAACTCCCTCCTCCCAAATGCCTTGCTGTTTGGTGGGTTGTAATATCTGGACTTGTAGCGATGAATTCATAGACTTGCTAATATTACGAAATGCCTTAATTGGAACAACTGTGAATGTGGATGCCATTGCTATTGTAACCTGGGTACCAATTGCCAGATCAGGTATACTGCCACTTGTTGCACATCAACTATGCACAGTGACTGACCATATACATAACTTCTTTTGTGCCTCATTGTGTAGTGGCTGTCACCGCGGAGGCCCGGGTTTGATTCCCAGCTCTGCCAAGAAGTTTAATTCTGGTCTGAGGGTTGGGCAAAAACTGAGAAGAGGCTAGTTCCAATCCCACCTCAGCCATCCTGGAAGTGGCTTTCTGTGGTTTCCCCACTTCTATTCCAGGCGAATGCTTAATTAAGACCACAGCCGCCTCCTTCCTAATCCTCATCTGAGTTAAAACTACACACACTAATACAGCCTTCACAATAACACCAGTTACCAGACCAATTCCACACACACCTAAGTACACGGGGCCACATGACCACAATGTCGCAAAGCCCCGAAATGAATCAACAACACAATATAATTTCTTTGTGTGGCTTCAACACTGCAGCCCCCTGTGGGTGGGGGTTCAGACTACACCCATGGTATCCTCTGCCTATCGTACGAGGAGACTAAAAGGAGCAACCTTGGCTATTCTTTGAGGCTTCCTACTTGTCTTATGAATTGTGCCCCCCTCCCAAGGGTGGGAGGGATGGAATACCAGGGTTGATACGCGACCGGGAAAACCGGGAAAAGTCAGGGATTTTTGTTGCGGTCAGGGAAAACCGGGAAAAGTCAGGGAATTTTGCACACAAAAAAAGGAGAGAGAAAGAAGAAATAAAGAATTATTAAGGTTTGACAGTTATTTTTTGGTTGGTATACCTTTTGTATGTTAAAGCGATCATTTAAGAAAGCGTACCCATTTGCCATGGTGCAGCCACCCTTCCACGCACATACCCGTCTTTTGGTAAAATAGCTATTAGATTTCCCTCTGTGAAGCGCCAACAGCCTTTAAATACTGATCGTTCAGCGCCTCACCACGCGCGTCCAATGCATACAGTCGATAAGAGGTCCTCTATGCCGCGGAGAAAGAAAAGGCGAACGAAGCTGCATCCGCGTAATAAAAAATAGTTTCTCGTTTCCATAAGACAAGTCGAGTTTGCGTACCTAGCGACCTTGGACCCACCACGCGGTCACCGTGTGCTGCTGCCGGCTTCCAGACTAGTTCAGTTTTGGCTTGGCCTGCCTTGGCGTCGGTTGTACGAGATCTTGCTGTGTCGTCCAAGCCCAAAGGTAAGTTTATGTGTACATCTTTTGATAATTGTGTGTTTATACCCGTGTTTGAGTATTGTCGATCTCGTATTTTCAAGGACGTTTGCTCGGGTCAGATGCGTCGGCCGACAATAGCAGGTATAGGCCGGCGAACAATGGGTGGCAGTCTCAGTAGGAACAAACGTCGCTGTAAATATGAGATCGATGATACTTGTTTATAGTAGTGGTTATGATGTTTTCTCAAAAGTGCCGCGATCGAGGGATACGGGTTGGAGTATTTATGCACTGCAAACATAGGTTCCGGTTCTTGGATTTTGCTCAGATATTGTGTGTGGTCGTAGTGTACGTATTATCACGTCAGTTCTCCCGTGGATTTACGACATGTACTTTACCGGGGTTAAATAAGTTGTTACGATGGATGGTCGATAAGTGAAGAGATATATTATTAAGTGGGTCGTAATGAAAGGTGACAAGGCCTACCCACAATGCGCAGTCGGCAGATGATGTCAAACCCGTGCTCCCTTATGGCATCATTCACAATGTGAAGTTGTATGTCGGTAGTTGATAGTTGACAATCGGCAGCGTGTAGTCGGCTGTCTGCAATTTTATCTTTTAACTGCAATTAGCCAAAATACATTTTCTAATGATGAAAAGTAAATTAGGAAATGATGAAGTAACAGTTTGAACGTGATTCGGCGTTCAATCAAAAATGATTAACTACACGAAAACAATTCTGTTCAAAAATCAGTAGGCCTAATTCAGAGTTGGATTTGTTATTAATTATTTACAAGAGGGGGATACTGGATGTATAAGTATTTTTCCTCAATTTTAACAATGCTGTACCTGTTAGCAGCAATAAAAATAAACCGTACAGCTCCAAGTCGTCCATCCTTGCAAATTTTAGGTTAGGTTATCGACAATTGAAAACTTTCTCAAGAAATAAATGGAAGTCAAGTTATTATTTACTCCTAGCATTTTAATGACTGTGCATTGTGGGTGGCTAGGTTGTGAACTTCCGACTGGAGTTACGGACTGTCATTTAACAACTGCGCATTGTGGGCAGGCCATTAAGCTCTACCCACAATGCGCAGACGGCAGATGAGGTCAGAAGTCGGTAGTTCACAACCTAGCCACCCACAATGCTCAGTCGTTAAAATGCCAGTAGTAAATAACTTGACTTTCATTTATTCCTTGAGAAAGTTGTCAATTGTCGATAACCTAACCTAAAATTTGCAAGGATGGACGTCTTGGAACTGTACGGTTTATTTTTATTGCTGCTAACTGGTTCAGCATTGTTAAAATTGAGGAAAAATACACATACATCCAGTATCCCCTCTTGTAAATAATTAATAACAAATCCAACTCTGAATTAGGCCTACTGATTTTTGAACAGAATTGTTTTTGTGTAGCTGGTCAGGTTTGATTGAACGCCCGAGGGCTTCCAACACGTTCAATCTATTACTACATCATTTCCTAATTTATTTTTCGTCATTATAAAATGTATCTTGGCTAATATCAGTAGAAAATGTTATCGTACGATGAGCTCTCATTCAGCGTTACCTTCCACTGCATTACATTTGCTACAGAGGAAAATATTATAATCAATTAACTGTTTTCTTTTAAATACTTGGGCTCACACATATCATATATCCAATGGCGTTCCCTCACAAGATCAATGAATATATCTTCTATCCCAAGGTCAGTACATTCAGTCATCATCTTTTTTTTATATACTGTATTATGCGAAGAATATACGCCTACCGCGAATACAACTAGTCAACTACACAGCTGAAGACTAAGCGGGAAAATGACAAAGTGACGTCAGCGTGTGATCTTTTCTGATTGGCTCTTAAATATGCAGTTGGCTGTCAAAGATAAAATTGGCGACAGCCGACCACACGCTGCCGATTGTCAACTATCTACTACCGACATAAAACTTCACATTGTGAATGATGCCATAAGGGAGCACAGGTCTGACTTCATCTGCCGACTGCGCATTGTGGGTAGGCCTTGTCACCTTTCATTACGACCCACTTAATAATATATCTCTTCACTTATCGACCATCCATCGTAACAACTGGATAGCTGGAGTTGCCAATATACTGGTATTTTGGCCGAACGCCTTGAGTATTGTATTATAAACAGTGTCCCAATCGAAAGGCGGTCACTCTGTAAATTGAAAAGGTGGCATTTTATACCTTTCGATACCTTTCCGTCGTCAAGCCGAGCGGAGATAGTCTTAAAGCACCTAATCTTAACACACCCAACCTAAAGGTCTACCCACAATGTACAGTCGTTAGTTGGTAGTTGACAGTCCGTAGCTCCAGTCCAAAGTCGGTAGTTCACAACCTAGCCACCCACAATGCGCAGTCGTTAAAATGCTAGGAGTAAATAATAACTTGACTTTCATTTATTCCTTGAGAAAGTTGTCAATTGTTGACAACCTAACCGAACATTTGCAAGGATGGACGACTTGGAGCTGTACGGTTTATTTTTATTGCTGCTAACTGGTACAGCATTGTTAAAATTGAGGAAAAATACTCATACATCCAGTATCCCCTCTTGTAAATAATAAATAACAAATCCAACTCTGAATTAGGCCTACTGATTTTTGAACAGAATTGCTTTTGTGTAGCTGGTCATTTTTGATTGAATGCCCGAGGGGCTCCGAACATGTTCAATCTATTACCACATCATTTCCTGTATTTTGGCTAATTTCAGTACCGGTACTTAAGAAAATTTTATCGTACGATGAGCTCACATTCAGTGTTACCTTCCACTGCATTACATTTGCTACAAAGGAAAACATTATAATCAATGAACTGTTTCCTTTTAAATACTTGGGCTCACTCGTGTCATACAGCTAATGGCGTTCCCTCCCAAGGTCAACACATTGTCATCATCTTTTTATATAATTAATATATAATATAACAACGAACTTATGCGGAGAATATACGCGAATACAACTAGTCAACTACACAGCTGATGACAAGCGGGAAAACGACAAAGTGACGTCAGCTTGTGATCTTTTCTGATTGGCTCTTAAATATGCAGTTGGCAGTCAAAGATAAAATTGGCGACAGCCGACTACACGCTGCCGTTTGTCAACTATCAATTACCGACATACTACTACCCATTATGAATGACGCCATAAGAGAGCATGGTTCTGACCTCAACTTCCGACTGTCAACTACCCACTACCGTCTGCAGACTGCACATTGTGGGTAGTGCTTAAGTGGAAACGGTCGCCAAGTGAGGCACAAGGAATGACATAACCTTGCTTAACCTAAGCCCGGTAGTCTAACTTAAGTTAGGGTAGGTTAGGTGCCTTGTGTGCCGCTTCGCGACGAAAAGGCAGCACCAAAAGTTTTAAAATCCACCTTTTCAATTCAGTGCGGTCGCAGATTTCTTCCCGAAGAAGTATCGAGTTGGATCTTCTTTCCTGCTCCCTACCTGTAATTTTCACATCTGTCTGAACAAAAGTTCCCGTTTTGAATTGAAAATTGTCCTTGGAACGTCATATAGGCACAGTGGTTATATATAAGAGAAGCGCATCTTGAATTTTTGTCTAGAGACTGGAACTTGTAGATTGCAGACAAAATCGACATGACTTTGAAGTTCAACTTTTTGTTTACAGGGTTCACGATCAGCTGACGAAGACCGTCCTGCGCCTGTTATTGAAACTTCGAAGGGAGGATCTAGTAGCAGTGACCCAAACACACCCGGTCTAGAAGAAGCGAAAACTTCCACCTCGAACAAATCTCCTGCTCAAATTAACGGCATGTCTCGATATATTTTGAAACAAGATGTCACCAGAGCAGAGATTATATGGAGCTTAGGCGCAGTTGAGAATCACCTATCTCTTTCTAGTGCCGGAAAATGCGTATCTTTGTTTCCCTTGATGTTCGGGGACAGTCCTACAGCTGGTGCAATGCAACTGGGGCGATCTAAACTTGCTTATGTTATTGTCCATGGCCTTGCACCTTATTTCCACGAGGAGGTTTGTCGCAAAGCAAGAGAAAGCGAAGCATTTACCATCTCGTTTGACGAAAGTCTCAACAAACGTGCTCAACAGTGTCAAATGGATGTCGCAATAATATACTGGGATAAGGAAACTAATAATGTTGTAGTGCGGTACTTAGAGTCAGAGTTCCTTGGCCACACAACGGCTGCTGATTTGCTTAAAGCATTCAAAACGGGCTTGAAAACGTTGAACCTTAAAAAAATGATTAACGTATCGCTTGATGGTCCAAATGTAAATTTAAAGTTCCTGAAAGATTTAAAAGTTGAACTTCGTTCTATGAATGGTCAGGAATCACCCATGTTTGTTTTTCTTGGAACTTGTGGATTGCACTCTGTGAATAATGCTTTCAAGAATGGTGCTAAAGCGACATTGTGGTCAATTGTTGACTTTTTAAGGGCATGCTTCAATCTGTTCAAGAATGTACCAGCTCGAAGGCAAGACTATGGGTTCTATTCAAAATCCAGTCTGTTTCCATTAAAATTTTGCGCGGTAAGGTGGTTACAAAACAAACCTATTGCTGAAAGGGCTATTGCCGTCATACCAAATCTTAAGCTGTACATTGATGGAGTGAGAAAAGATGGCAAAGAAAAGGACATTGGTGCTTCTAGCTATAAGGTTGTAACTGATGCCTTGAAAGATGGTTTGCTTGCGGCTAAGTTGTCATTCTTTGCTTACATTGCGGGGCTGGTGGAACCCTTTCTCACAGAGTTTCAAACGGCTGCACCCATGGCGCCATTTTTGTATAGTGCTTTGGAAAAAGTTCTCAGAGATCTCCTAGAAGTAATTGTCAAGCCAGAAGTTCTTCAGAAGACGAGCGATGTTGTGAATATCGACCTTGAAAAAGAGAGTGATTTGTTAACTGCTCAAAAAGTAACATTTTCGTTTTCTGTGAAGGCTGAACTTAGGAAAGTAAAAGTATCCGATCTGGAAATGCTGAAATTCAAGCAAGAGTGTAAACTTTTCGTGAAAGTCTTGTGTAAAAAGCTTATAAGGAACTCTCCTCTGAAGTATACCTTGTGCCAAGGTATCTCTTGTTGTGATCCAGGTGTGATAGCTGCCTGATCGGCCACGACGGTGAAAAACCGCTTAAGTATGTGTCTATCTGTTCTAGAAGAACACAAATGGCTAGCTGCTGGCCAGTGTGATAAAATTGAACAAGAATTATTGTGTCTTGTAAAGAAACCCGAAGTTCTTCAGCTTTGTAAGTCGTACGAACGATCGGAGCAAAGACTTGATGATTTTTGGGTGCCTCTTTTGACAAACAAGAAAGCCTCTGAAAACTTAAAGTACTTTTTCAGACTTGTTCTTGTCATCAGCCATGGAAATGCATTCGTCGAGAGAGGCTTCTCTGTTAATAAAGAAGTAATTATTGAAAACCAAAGAAATGAGTCTTTGGTAGGCCAAAGACAGGTGTACGATGCTATCAAAGCGGCAGGAGGTATTGACAAGGTTGAAATGACCCAAGAGCTTTTCAACAAAGTGAAGTTTTCGAGGCAAAGATATATGAACGCATTAAAAGCCGAAGAAAAAGCCAAAGAGGAAACCGAAGTGGAAGAACTGAAAAAGAAACGGGTTTCTGATCAGTTGCGAGCGTTGAAAGACAAACGTATGCGACTATGTATGGAACTGCAGCAAGAGACAGAAGCAATTGATAGAGAAATAGAAGATCTAATGTTAGATTAAAATGTGTCGAGATACTCACTTTTCATGTGTATTTTTAAATTTTATTTATTTTGATGTGTTGTTAAACTGTTATAGACATGTTTATGTATTCCTTAAGGGTACTTCCAAAAGAACATAACGTCACCGTGAATGCAAACTATCTCTAAGACGCTTAAAAATATAAATGAACACCTACGTGTAAAACTACCCCACCAGTGGGGTTACTTTACACAGACATACACTAACCATGGCGTTTGGCTATACAGCCAAGAGGTAACTTGACACATGCCGGGAACTTTTCATTGGAAAGATAACACACATTTGAAGTAAGAAGATACTATCATAGCTTCATTGAATTGTTTGAATACAGTATAAAATAAATTAATCGTGTGTCAAACGTTTAATTATGAACGCCGGCCGTGAAAGCCTAAACTGTTTAATTTTATGTTTGTAGAAAATATAAATGAAATGCTGCTGAAGTGTTAGTCGTAGAAAGGTACCAAACTTTCATTTCTATGACATGGCCATATTTTACTAGATGTTCTAATTTGTGACAAATAAATTTCCCTAAAGACTAGAGGCGGGAATTGGATTTGGAACATGTTTCCTTGTTGAGTCACATTACTAGGCTCTTACTAATCCGCAGCACCCAAATACTCGGGGATTCAAATATGAAATACCGTAGTAAACACAGGCTTTTGTGTAAAGCCTGTGTAAAGTTACCCCCTCCAAGGGCTAGTCGTGCACCTTCGGTTATTTTAGGCTTCCTAGTAACGTGACTCAACAAGGAAACATGTTCCACATCCAATTTATGCCTCTCGAGTCTCGGGGAAAATTGATTTGTCACAAATTAGAACATCTATAAAAAATATGACTCATAGAAATGAAAGTTTCTATACAACTTACCATATGTACAGATACTCAAGTGCACTAAGCTGCAATTATTATCCATTGTAGTGAAATACAAATAACACAAACACGTTTTTCTTACTAGTACAGCCCATAGCGTCTTGTTTAGACAAGCATTTCACTCGACCAAAACCCACCGCGTGCAGTGCTCAAAAGATTTTAGCGAAAAGTGTGTAAAGTTACCCGGTCTGTGTTAAGTAACCCCAGTTGACAGTACTTTTATTGTGATTGACTAGAAAGTAAGAATTGGTGATTGATTGCTTTCTTCACAGTTATTTTTGCAAATTTAAATTTATTGTAAAAATGTGTTTATGTTCATATTGTTGTTTCCTATGGCTAGCCCGGATTCCAATCCATCAGCTTAATGTTCATATTGTAATAAATGTTTCTAACTGTTGATAGTTTTTCATGTTATTTGTTTTTGTACTTTTAAAGAGACAGAGTCTGGTTTATATATTGAATCATTGCTCGGATATTCTTTTACCACTATTATTTTCATCTACTACAACATTTCTCCTCGCGTCTAAGAATAGTCTTGCACAAATAATTAGTCTAAAATCAGTTTTTCTAACTTAATCGTAATTGAACATACAGAAGAACGTTTCTTAAAGGGAAATGCACTTTCGCTAGGTTAGGAAATGAATTTTCTATACTTTGCTCTGGAAAATCGGGAAATGTCAGGGAAATAAACCACTCTGCGGTCAGGGAATTTCTTAAAATTTGGTCTGGAAAACCTGGAAAAGTCAGGGAAATTTGAAATCCTGAAAGTGTATCAACCCTGAATACACCCACAGGCAGAGTTGGACGGTTGGCACACGTGCTGTGAAAAATAGTTAGTTATTGTTGTTTTAAGGGGCAGAACTATGAGGTCATCTGCCCCTTTGCTGTGAAAGTATTCTGGAAATACATATAATCTGGTGTAACAGTATGTTTAAGTTGTAGTAATTTCCAAAGGAGATACATTTTTCTTTACATTGCACTTTGTCAGTACATGTGTGTGTACTGTATATAGTTTAATGTAAAGTTTTTACATATTTGGTAGCTGCAATCATGTACGTGCAGTGCTAGGCCATGGGGCCAATCTTTCTGGTGACTGGTTTTGGAATTTTTTTGGTCATGTTTACCGTTTTCAACATCCCCCAATGGCCTGGCCGGTACCTCGCTTCATTCCAACTGCTTGGTCATATTGTATCTTTTTACCAGCCCTTCTTGGGCGACTGATTTAAAACTTCCCAAAATCATCCTCCTATTTTTGATCGGAAGTACTTCATCATATACCACACAATTGAAATGGCAGGGTCGTGGAGTGTTGGACACACATTTGGTCAACCTAACTGGTATCATTTGGGCGTTCAACTATTAGGTGTAATTCCCTATAAAGAAAACTAATTATAACCTTCAAAATATGTGTATTAATATCAACTTTAAACATATGGCGGGGACTCTCGTCGAACAGACTATGGTTTACTATCTTCTCTCCTCGGCAATGACGAAAACATGTGACCCAAAATGAATGTTGGAATATAAAGATGTTTGTTACTCACTCATCGACGATCTAGCAGATAATCTACGAGACATGCTCGATAGATCAGTCCTCCCCAGCATTTCTAAGATTTTCCACACGTGGTTTGAGGTTAGAGATGTTTACTGGTTTACATAGCCACATCTCTGCGAGAGAAATGAATGTGCTTCCGTACCCAACTTGAATTGTGCTAACAGAGATAACATCGTTGTGATATGTAGCCGTTTCGAGTACATTCACAAGCCATGCTTTCAACAAAACTGTTTCTCCAAATAGGCCTACGCCAAATTACGAGAACGCGACCTTTCCAATCAGACGCTACAATAGAAGTGAAGCCTCGCTTGACGAAAAACCCACCGCTCATCTTGTAAACACATGTTTTCGTCTTTCTCCGCCAGGGTCATGATACCCTCCAACCCATACAAAATACACCAATAATCTCGAACCCATGTATATTTCTTACAACTCGTGGCGCGAAACTCTTCTCTGACGTCAGAACCTTACACAATTTACACAAAGCTTTCTTCAAGACAAGGGAAGTTATTCTCGGCCCAATCTAAATTTGGCCTAGAGTTTCCTGCTGTTGCAACATCTTGTAGCTTACCTACACAATCCGCTGTCTTGTATACTGACATCTCCCATACAAATTAAATGAAATATTCCTGACTGAGTCCCCGAGATACACAAGATATATATACACTAAATAAAATGAAATTCTACAACCTAAATGATGATGATGAACAAGAAAAGAAATGGTATGAACAAATTACCCTAACCTGACTTCTCTTGCAGTCAACCAAATAAGGGTTTGGGAACATTGTGACCGGAACAGTCACAATACGCCCCCATGTGATTCACACGGGTGAAACAAGTGTGGATCACAAACACTCAAACAAGCAACGCACTGAAAACACAAAGAATTACACTATTACATAAATAAACCCTGGAAGACATATATACATACACACTTGTCAAATTTTCACACATTCTCACTCTCTCGAATGTCTTATTGTGTCCATTTCCTAGCCTCACTGATTTCTCTCAAGTGTCTTAGGTCTACCACTTCATTTTCTTCGTCTCATCATGAGACCCTATCGCTTCACAAGCCATGGTATTTGCCTGCACAGGCCTTATCATACCATCTATCCATCTAACACTCGATGCCACTTTGCTGGTTAGCATTCTTCGTCACATCTCTTGAGTTTTGTCATGCCATCACGTTATGTTGACTGATTCTCTAAGAGTCCATGCCATATTATTTTACAGAGTGATATCTACGGAGATTCCTAATATTATGTGTACCGACAGACTTACCATCCTGGTCCGTTAAACTATAGGCACACTCACCAATACGTTTAACCACCTTAAAAGGCCCCTGAAATAGATGAAAAAACTTCCCTATCTCCTTATCTACAGCTGAAGACGGATATGGAACCCTCAGAAGCACCTGATCGCCTACTTCAAAAGAATCAAACTTTACCCGCTTCTGCTGGCGCCTACGCTTATTCCCTGCCTTGATTAAGTTGTCCCTAGCCAGCTGGATACAAACATCCTTCCCAATCTCCTCTCCCGTGACCAAACCTAGCATTCTAGCAAGCTCATTGGTAGGCTTCCTACCATACTGAATTTCATAGGGAGTGCATTTTACACTCTCATGGAACGTACTATTGAACCATCGTTCAATATCTCCTAACTTGGAGAACCACGCATTGTGGCGATTGCTCACATAGGTGCGAAATACTCTCCCTAATTCTCTCATAACTCGTTCGGACAAATTCCCTTGAGGATATCGAATAGATGAGAATATGTGCTTGATACCCAATTCACTCAACTTGGTTTTCCAGATCTTTGAGGTGAATTGACTACCGTGGTCTGATAGTATCCTGAGAGGCACCCCAAACTCAGGTACATACTTATCAGTGATCTGTAGGACACAACCCTTCCCGGTCGCTTTTCTCAGGGGATACAGTTTGACGAGTTTACTGAATGCGTCAACAACCACGAAGATATACTGATATCCAAACTGAGCTTTAACCAATGGACCATACAGATCGACACAGAGTAAATCCCTTGGTTTTTCTGTGATCACCATTTGCCGAGGTCCCTCAAGAAACCTCGTTGGGCATTTACACCGTTGACACGAGTCACAACTTGCCAGAACTTTCCTAATCTGCCTTCCCATGTTCTTCCAAATGAAATGCTGCTGAACAGCAAAAAGAACCTTGCTTGATCCAAAATGCCCTAAAGCCTTGTGATGATACCAAATCATCGTTACCTGCAATGAGCTTGGCACACACACTCTCCAGGCACCTTCATGGCACAGCCTAGCCAAGAAACCCCACTCCAACTTGTACCAATACTTTCCAACCTTAATTCTACTATCCACATCCATACCTCTCAACTGAGTCAAGATATCACCTAAGACCTCATCCTTCTCCTGCTCTACAAGCAGATTCCTTAAGCAGCGTATCTCATAATCACACTCGCTTACCTTGGTTACGCAGATAACAACACCTTCCTGTACCTCCAGTACCTGATGACCCTCATCACCCCCAATGTTTCTACTCATGAAGTCAGCCACAATGTTCTCAGTACCCTTAATATGCCTTACCTCAAAGTTATATTCACTTATAGCCAATATCCACCTTAACATCCTGTTCGAAGTGAGCTTGCAGGATCCAATAAAAAGTAATGCATGATGGTCAGTCAGTATCTGCAACTTACTGCCCAACACATAACTCCTAAACTTCCCTAGAGAGTATACGATTGCTAACATCTCTATTTCAGTAATTGTATATCTCTTCTCCGCCATGCTTAGCCCTCTGCTTGCTAATGAGACAATCCCTAGATTGCCCTCACTATCCTCCTGACACAAAATGCCTGAGATGCCTTGCATGCTCGCATCAGTCATCAAAATGTAGGGACAATCCAGACGAGGATACCTAAGCATGACAGTCTCTACAAAGCCTCTCTTCAACTCCTTAAAAGCCTCATCGTGCACCTGGGTCCATACCCACTTAGTACCCTGCTTCAGCAATTCCCTAAACGGTTCTACAAGACAGGAATATTTAACTACGAATCTACGAAAATAATTGAAAACCCCTAATATTGACCTCAATTGTTTGGCGTTACGTGGTGTAGCAGTGTTGTGAATCT
This sequence comes from Meconema thalassinum, assembly GCA_946902985.2. Taxonomy (NCBI): domain Eukaryota; kingdom Metazoa; phylum Arthropoda; class Insecta; order Orthoptera; family Tettigoniidae; genus Meconema; species Meconema thalassinum. The sequence continues at coordinate 840,457,969 of OX336390.1, forward strand.
TGTCTAATCGTGACTGTTCGGGAGACACCCCTTGTGTTGTGATAGTATGCCCTAAAAATGTGATTGATGTTGTGCAAAACAGAGACTTCTTAAGTTTAATTGTAAATCCCCCGTCCCTTAATTTCCCCAAAACAATGTCTAAGTGATCCAGGTGTTCCTTTAATGTGTAAGATGCAACAATTAAATCATCTATGTACATTGTCACAAACTCGTGTGTGTCCCTCCCTAACACTAGATTTAAGGCCCTAATCAACGCTGAACTGCTGGTCTTTGTTCCGAAAGGAACGACCCTGAATTGGTACAAACCACTCTTAAAGCTAAACGCAGTCAACTTCCTGTCCTGTTCTCTCAACGGTACCTGCCAAAATGATGCACTCAGATCCATAGTGGAAAACCATTGCTTACCATTGAATTTCTGAACCAGTTCCTCAACACATTCTGGCCTCTGTTGGTCCCCAGATATCCTACAATTGAGCTGCCTGGCATCAATACACAACCTGACCGAGCCATCACTCTTCCCAACCACAACTAAGGGATTCAGATATGCACTAGTTGAAGGCTCAATAATACCCTGATTCAGCATAATGCCTATTTCTTTCTCCACAGCATCAGCAAATTTGTGAGGTATCGGGTACTTGGGTCCTGAAAATGGAGAATGATCTACAATTTCGAACTGATGCGTATAGACATGTGTTAGCCCTGGCTTGTCACTGAAAACTTCTTGGTTTAGCTCTAAAACCTCTAACAACTTATCCCTCTCCTCAACACTTAAACCACTCTTATCCACAGCCTGCTGGAGTTGATCACACTTATCACCCTCCACAGCAATGTGACATAAATCCACAACTTCCTCCTCATCGTCAGCCTTACCTTCTGCCATATCCCCTACAGTGACCTCAGTAACACATGCCTTTACTGTCTTATCTACACTCTTGCATTTCATTCTCATCTCCTGGCTTATATTCCCCCTCACAAAGTTGATGACACCCCGGTCAAAATCAATAACAGCACTATGCTCGTTAAGCCAGTCTATCCCCAAAATCATTTCATAAATTAGGTTAGGAATTACCAAGCAAGTCTTGTGGTCAACTTCATTACCAAACCTCATGGGCAACAATACCTGCTTTCCCACTCTTTGGGATTTATTACCAACAGCAGTTACCACATATGTCGACTTAACTGGAATTTCTTCCAACTTACCACCGTCCTTGATTAAAGTATCATAAAATCCCTTACTGATGACACTTCTCTCACTCCCCGAATCCACCAATGCCTGCACTCTCTTACCTAGTATGCTCAACTCAACAGTTGACATAAAAGCCTCCTTCTCCCCGATACATGAGAACTCCTGCTGGTCAGCTAGCAGATCCTCCCGACTCATAGGCATAAAATCCTCCTCACCCACAATAACACACTGCTTGACTTCATTTCTTACGGACTGCCTGACTGACCTCCCTGCACAGCCCGTTCGGAGTTTAAAGCTCCTTGACCACCTTGTTCTTGTCTCCTCTGGTTCACCTGTACTCTTTCGTTACCACCTTCCTGACGCCCCCCACCTCTCTGATAGTTACCTTCCTGTCGCTGTGAATTATCCTGACGCCCCCCACCTCTCTGATAGTTTTCCTGCCTCTGCTGATAATCTCTTTGCTCCTGATTAAATCTACCCCTATTAAACTCCTGATTATTCCCCCTATTGCCCCTAAATTCCTGTTTGACCTCTGGCCTCTCCATGTGCTGCTTGCCTAAAACGTCAAAGCTCGTAAGAAGCTCTTCCAACTCTTCTACCGTCCTTACCTTCTGCATACAAGCTGCCTCCTGAATTCTAGGTGGGAAGTGCTTCAACATGACCCTAACCACATCACTGTCAGAGGTCAGCCCATCCAAATTCTTCCAAATAAGTACATGTGCCAAAAAATATTCTGTCAGGGATACCCCTTCTCTCTCCTTATATTTCCCAAAAGTTATTTTTTCCCTTTCCCTGGACTGTACCCCCTCCCCCCAGAACTTAGCTTTGAATTTATCCCTGAATTCCCTTAAACTATTCATGTTAGGCCTGTATATTTGGAACCATGCTTTCACATCCCCTTGAAATGAGTTAGACAAGATCTCCAACACTGTTTCCCATTCGACAACCCCGTCTTCTAGATCCTTGCTGAATTTCTTCTCAATGGTTTTTAAAAACTCCATAGGGTTGAACTGCCTTGAGTTAAATTGTGGCAGACCAGGGTCCCTGAGTAGCAAACTAGATGGCATCACAACCCTTTGACTCATCGGTCGCTCTTTCAACTCTCTCCTGACCTTTATCAGCTCTTCCTGCAGCTTTTCGTTTTTCTCGGTCAATGCCACCTGCTTCCCTCTCAGACCCTCAATCTCTCCCAACTTATTTTCAACGGCACCTACTCTATCTAAATATTCCCTCTTATTCCCACTTACAGTGTTGCATATCTCATCACACTTTCCCGTTACATTCTGTACTTCTGCCCTTGAACTAGCTATCTCTGACTTAATTTTCGTTATTTCCACATCTTGCTGGTTCTGATGGCCTTCCATTCCTTCTAGCCTACTTGTGATCCCAGCCTGATTCCCCTGCATTTCTGCCCTGATTTCCTCTCCCTGTTTGCTAATTTTCCCACTTAATTCCAGGTTCATACTCTCCATTCTACTATTAAGGACAGACTTATGGTCCCGTATTTCTTTGCTGAGACTCTCTATCCTTGTGTTCGTGGCCCTGTTGCTCTCCTGAATTTCCTTACTTACAAATTCCTTCACTTCTACTATCTGTTTGGTCACTGACTCTACCTTCTCATTTACAGAGCCTACCTGCTCCTTAATTTCCTTACTCATAGATTCTCCTTGCTTCTTAATCTCTTTTATTTCACTCAGTAGCATTTGGATCAAACTATCGTTCATAACCCCCCCATTTACATTTAAGTTACTACCTTCAGCGATCAGCTGCGACTCAGTAGTAACAATGGTAACATATGTTCCCACTGTCTTTTCCACATCTTCCTCACTGCCACTTCCCCCAGTTTCCTGATTACCTGACATTTTACTGTTTGATTTACACACAACCCTTGACCTTAATTCTAAATTGTCTGATGTGGACATACCCCTTAAAACAAAACAAATTACTGTGAACCCTAATACTCCTAAGGTGTCTATCGGCTGTGTGCATATGTGCCCTAATGATACCTGCTAGGTTTCCCTACTCTTGCCCCACGTTGGGCGCCATGTTGTATCTTTTTACCAGCCCTTCTTGGGCGACTGATTTAAAACTTCCCAAAATCATCCTCCTATTTTTGATCGGAAGTACTTCATCATATACCACACAATTGAAATGGCAGGGTCGTGGAGTGTTGGACACACATTTGGTCAACCTAACTGGTATCATTTGGGCGTTCAACTATTAGGTGTAATTCCCTATAAAGAAAACTAATTATAACCTTCAAAATATGTGTATTAATATCAACTTTAAACATATGGCGGGGACTCTCGTCGAACAGACTATGGTTTACTATCTTCTCTCCTCGGCAATGACGAAAACATGTGACCCAAAATGAATGTTGGAATATAAAGATGTTTGTTACTCACTCATCGACGATCTAGCAGATAATCTACGAGACATGCTCGATAGATCAGTTCTCCCCAGCATTTCTAAGATTTTCCACACGTGGTTTGAGGTTAGAGATGTTTACTGGTTTACATAGCCACATCTCTGCGAGAGAAATGAATGTGCTTCCGTACCCAACTTGAATTGTGCTAACAGAGATAACATCGTTGTGATATGTAGCCGTTTCGAGTACATTCACAAGCCATGCTTTCAACAAAACTGTTTCTCCAAATAGGCCTACGCCAAATTACGAGAACGCGACCTTTCCAATCAGACGCTACAATAGAAGTGAAGCCTCGCTTGACGAAAAACCCACCGCTCATCTTGTAAACACATGTTTTCGTCTTTCTCCGCCAGGGTCATGATACCCTCCAACCCATACAAAATACACCAATAATCTCGAACCCATGTATATTTCTTACAACTCGTGGCGCGAAACTCTTCTCTGACGTCAGAACCTTACACAATTTACACAAAGCTTTCTTCAAGACAAGGGAAGTTATTCTCGGCCCAATCTAAATTTGGCCTAGAGTTTCCTGCTGTTGCAACATCTTGTAGCTTACCTACACAATCCGCTGTCTTGTATACTGACATCTCCCATACAAATTAAATGAAATATTCCTGACTGAGTCCCCGAGATACACAAGATATATATACACTAAATAAAATGAAATTCTACAACCTAAATGATGATGATGAACAAGAAAAGAAATGGTATGAACAAATTACCCTAACCTGACTTCTCTTGCAGTCAACCAAATAAGGGTTTGGGAACATTGTGACCGGAACAGTCACAATATTCATTTATTTCATCCTTTTAACAGCTCCTTGTGATGTTGCCATTGGTTACGACATCCGGCTGTACACATTGGCTAGGTGGAACCGCATCGACTTAAATTAATGCAATATTTCATTGGTGGTATTGTATTGGGTGGCGGTTCATTGAAATCTTGTTTCAATTTTTATAGCAATTCATTGTATCTCATCTCCGATCCATCTGAAAAAAAAAAATAATTAGGTGTAGGTATGCCGGCAGCTAAAGCGCAGCGTTCGGCCTTGGGCCCAAGCTCAAGCTCTCTGCTGACTCGGTGGACGTGGGTTCGAACCCCACCGTCGGCCATCCTTGAAATGGTTTTCCGTGGTTTCCCATGTTCAAGTCAAGGCAAATGCTGGGACGGTACCTTCTGACAGGCCACGGCTGTTTCCTTCCATATCCTTGCCCAGTTTCATTAATTCATCTCTCATTCCGGTGCGAAGGTTGCCCACGGGTGTTAACTAGAAAGACCTGTACTCGGCCTATCAGGAGGCCACACGACCAAAATATGACGGGGTAGGTATACATGCACTTGTTTTGAACTTCTCCAGTCCTTCTTCAACAAAGCAACAATGTCATCTTTGCCTAACTTTAAAACGATAGATTTTAGCATTTAATGTGCACATTTCAAACCACACATGTTGCGAGATAATGGGTGAGGTTAAAGACCAATTGTAAATTTATATTTAAAGGGCATAGAATATTTTCAAGGATATTGACAACTTGTCTGTAGGACACACTCTTTCCCTTCTCTCTTTTAATACACTATTAAATATACAATATTCCTCTGATGCAGATTTTTTTCTGTGTATTTCACAGTAATATGATTGGCTCCGTACATTTGGCCTGCAGGGGTCCTTTTATCATGCCCGAAACAGGAGGTTTTAATTGCCATTAAACTGAGGTGGGGGTATTGAATGTAATTGGTAATGTGTTGCACCATTACGTTCAACCACATCTTCCAAATGTCCAGGGCCAGATTTAGATTTTATGCGCTCCTAGGCCCGTGGGTTATTGCCGCCCCCTCTTCATACCATCGTAATGAAGGGAGAATTTAGACCTCAGAAAGGTCTAGATGCACTGAACGAAAATATTCAGAAGTATGGCCTGAAAATCAGTATAGAGAAAAGCAAGACCATGGTGATGACAAGAGGGGAAAGACAAGGAAAGGGCACTGTGAAAATTGGAAGTCAGAGTTTGGAAATTGTGGACACGTTCAATTACCTAGGAAGTGAATTGATGCAAACTGGTAGGTTGGACATGGAGATTGGCAGGAGGGTACAGCAGAGCAATGCATTCTATCAAAGTGTAAGAAAACTTGTTTGGGATAAGGAAGTACCAAGGAAAAGCAAGGAGGTAATGTATAAAGTGTACTATGTACCCATATTAACTTATGCAGCTGAGACTTGGACCCTGACAAGCAGGCAAGAGAGTAGAATCCAAGCCAGTGAAATGAAATTCCTAAGAAGTATGATAGGTAAGACAAGGAAAGACAGAGTGAGGAATGAAGATGTTAGGAAGGAAGTTGGGATGGGAAAACTAAATGAGAGAATTGAGAAGAATAAACTAAGGTGGTTTGGACATGTAAAGAGGATGGAGGAAAATAGAATACCAAGACAGATGCTGGAGGCGAAGTGCAAGGGTAAGAGACCAAGAGGAAGACCTAGAACAAGGTGGATGGATTCAGTGAAGAACGGCATAAGAAAAAGAAATCTGGACTGGGACAAGATCGTGGAAGAAGAATGGTGGAAGGAAAGAGGAAAGTGGAGAAGTGCCATAAATACCCCGACCCGGCAGGAGCTGGATAAGGGGAAATGATGATGATGATGATGATGAAAGGTCTTTGTGAAGGTAATTTTTATTTTATTCTAATGTATCGGGAAGTAAAATCAATTAAATAAATTACAATGATGAGAGAATCAACTGTTTCTTAATTTGTATATATCAACTATAAATAAATGGCCCAACGAGATATTAAAATAAGTTGAAACCTTTTAAGGCTCATTATACACTAACATATGGATATACATATACACTAGGCCTACATCATACAACTTTCAGCTATGCATAGGCTAATTAATTATTCAAATTAAAGTGATATTAATATTCAAGACTTAAAATTTCCCCTAATAAATCATTAAAGATTCCTGTTCTAAAGCTGAAGTCGAACAATCTGCTGTTACAACACATTCGTTGGGAAATGATGGCCACAATATAAATTGGAAAAGTGTCAAAATTTGGAAAGTTTAATTTAAATAATCAAATTATACGGAATCCGTGTATTGTGTAGTCTATAACATTTTATGGAAATTTTCTGACAAAAAAAATTGCAGATTAATTTTGCGACCCTCAGCATGGTGCGCCCCTAGGCCGGGTTGTTAACTGGAATTGTGTTGCTTTACAGGCTGAAAATTCATGTTCACCAAAAATAATCCTCTGAGTTTACAGCTTCTTCAGCCTGAGGATTGGTCGCAGCTAGCCAAGAGGTTTTACTGCGTTGGAGTGTACTTGGCTGTGGGTGATCAGTTGTTTTCCACTTTCCTGCAGCGTAGCCGATCATCTGAGTGCAGCCCGGCAGGGTCTTCTTCAATCCAGTCGACTAAGCCATTGACGTTCACACATCAGAAGTTATAACTCACGTGTGAAAGAATGTACAATGTGTACCATGATTGAACATACAGTAATAAAACAATTGAAACTGCCTGGAAAATCAGCTTTCTCATTTCCTCGACAATCCTCTATCCTGCCTATTGGCAACTCAAACTAACACTTGGGGCGCTGCGGTCGGTCTGAATAAGTAGGGTTTAAAATACTCAATAACACGCGTTTGATATGGAACACTTTTTATTTTTCGGTTATAATCAGTAAATATGGTCTCTAAAGTAATGACAGTGTTATTTTTAATTGTATGTATGTATAACTGTGCGATACACGTGATCTAATTTGTGTGTTCCACTGGATTTTTTGGTGTCATTTGCATATTATCAAGCATCAGTTTTTATGGGTGATGTAGATCAGCTGATTCAAATTTACACAGGGCTACACTTTGGACATTATTTCGGTACTATTATGCGCAATATAATGTAAATGTCGATCCTGAGTCAACGCCGAGGACATTCAAATAGAGAAATACGGTACATAAAGAAATAAATAACACACCGAAGCTGTGCTACTTTTATCATTCCGAGACTAGCATCCACGCAAACCAGACGCCACTGTTCCAAACTCCGACTTATATCGTGAATTGATGTCAAACTGATGATCCGCCAGCCTTTCCGCCAAGCCTACACCTCGTAATCGCTAAGTTCTTCGATATTCGAGCTATTCCACTACGAGTCATATAGGCCTAATTTGCCTCCCCGTGGGCACTGTAGAATGAGTGATTCCGCTACCATTCAAATATTCAACACCAAACCCACCTTTTAACCATCCAAATCAAGCAATTCCTGTCGCCCCCCGAGTTTTAATACAAGTTAAACTCATCCCTTCTCCCTACCAAGCAGCCAATAATTAATTATTTAATTAATTATTCAAGTAACTTCAATATTACCAGCGCGCCCATCGTAACAGCTGTTTTTAAACTGAATAACCTTCGCTGGCTTTACGTCGCAGGTCTTCTGTCTGTCTACCTCGACAAGTGTTAGATCCTTCCCGGGGTGGAAAGGTATTATTATTAGGTATTATTAGGTATCATCACATTTCGGCTATTGCTATTTGCATCTTTTGGAAAGTGATGAAAACGTATGTCCGCAGCCCTCTTATACATCGACTTACAGCCGTAAACTGAGCAATACACTTTGCTTTTACTCATTTTTCTCTCTATCGACGAGTAAAACTTATTACTTATGTATAAAGACACGAACAATTTACCACGATCTGTTTACCAATACAAGAAACCATAAACAAACAGTCACCACGTGACAAATGTACCCTACTTGGTAAGTTTCTCATTTTTACCGCTAGATGTCATATCAGATAGCTGGAGTTGCCAATAGCTTTTCTGTAGATGCAGTTGAAAATCATTTAACCGTTAAGGGCAAGTAAATAGCAATGAAATGACATTTCTTGGGCATATTCAATTTATTTAGGGAAGGAGGTATATCTGACATAGTGGCGTACTGGGTCGGAATATGGGTACGGTCTTTTTGAGGTTATGGTACCATAATATTGCAAACTTGCATGAAACTTCATAATGTATTTCTTTTTAACGTTAGAACTTCAAGAAGACCAATCGCTTGCACTTTACACGTAATAAAAGGGCTAAACAACTAAAAAGTAGGATATAAATAAACGACAGTCCATTTTTTTCTAAAATCCATACCAACGTTATAGAATAGAATGCATGTACAAAATTTAATTTTCGGGTGTCCGTTGCCTCTTAATATCCAATCTACGTAATATATTGTCGTTCAAAAACAAAACGGAGTTGCTTTATAGCAACAATAACGGTGTATATCCAGATTAATCAATCTCGATTCGATTTTCTCTCATTTCGTAAGTTGGCTAACATACTCGGCGAAAGCAACCTAGATCTTTCGGTCAATTATATTTCTTGCATAATATACGGCCAGTTATTGCATCTCAGTGGCGATGGAATTCGCCACGTGGCGCACCATGTGCTTTTGAGTTGGAGCCCAAACAATGACGCAATCGCACAGAATTTAACGAACCGCGGATTTACCAGAGAGTCCCTACTCTGTTATTATATGCTCCTTGCCCTTTAACCCAGTCGCCAGTTGAGGCACGGCCGACTGAATACGAGCTGCGCTCTATACCGCCCTTGACATTCCCAGTCAGAATCCATGTATAACATGTAATTGGAAAGTTTCTACTCGTTGCCGGTAGAGCGCACTTCCCTCCCATTATAGGCGCGATAAGAAATCAGCTGTACAGTATGTATATTAAATGTGTAATCACAAGAACCACTGGATGGATTTTGATGCTGCTTTCACCATTCTGTCATAACGAATAGAATAAGAAGTGATATCACTGGCCTAGTACGCCCGGTCCGCCGCAGCGCAGCGCTGGCTCCGATCTGTGATGTAAGTTAGCATTGGCGCTTACGAGACTTGAAACCTTGCGACCTGTTTTACATGTTAAAACACAGCAAGATATCCTCATAGGCGCTAATATGTTCGACATCTCAACTTACTTTACTGTGCCCAATTATAATTTAATAAGTCGTATCCTGCAATAGTCCAGTTTCGACAATAACCGAAGACAGAGAGCAAGTTCAAAATGCAATTAGTTTTGCCAGCTATCGGTAAATTAAAAAGAAAAAAGAACGGAAAAATGAATCTCGCCATCAGAAAGGATTTCTTCACATTGTTACACATTTTACATTCCATTAACAGACTTGCAGCACAGCCAAAAATAAACAGTACGAACGCAACTCGCGTAGGGCATTGACATACAAAAGGAATATTACCTGAAATACACAGTAACAATAAGAGAGAATATAATTCGCAGCGAAAGTGAAACACATAATTCAAATTTTTAACAATAATAATAATAATAATACAATAATAACTAAACTGAGGGGTCATATTATTTCTTTTAATTCTTACCTTCCCTCCCTTCTATCACAAATTTGTCAAATTTAACAATTAAATCTTCTGAAAAGTGAGCATCACAGATGTAAGACTTTTCAGTAAGTTCCATATCCTTCCTTGGTATGGCCCATTTCCACTTGATAAAACGTTCCTTATCTTTAGGGGTTTGAAAAACCGTCTTACCTCTTTACAGTCCCCATAGCCAGATCTGCATACTTGTACAAAACAACAAGGCATCTTCACTACTCGCATTAAGCACTCATGAAAATGTAAGGGCTAAACTGCTGTTTACTTGCATTAAATAACAATAAAATTAACACACGAAGATAACCTCAACACACGACAAGAAATTAAATTCCCTTTCAGTTAATGCTTCCTACAATAGCATTTCAGGTATTAATACTATGAGATAATAGTATATCAATAAAAGTTTGTACAGAACACCACCAAAACACTCCGACCGATTAAATACTTAATATATCGCACATAAACACATAAACATATGTGGAAATCAACGATCTCAAATCGACTGAAGCGCTGCGTAGCGGCGAGTGCCAACCCGATCCCTATTCATTACGTGCTATTGATGGAGAAGAGATCACACTTCTTATTCTATTCGTTATGATTCTGTAAAGGTGATCTCGAGGAAGATTTGTGTAGAAAATAATTTATTTATGACCAAAGGGAGCCAAGCAGTAACGATTTCAGTGAAAAGGTCGAAAAAATAGCCTGGCGTCCGTGCGCTTTTTAAGCTTACGCTGGGCGAACCGTTAAAAATATCACTATATTATGAGTGTAAGAATTGTTCAGCGTGAGAAATTCTACAAAAAAGTACGCGAGAGCATATCTCTATCTTCGATACATCGCCCACTATAAGTGTTTTTAGTTTGGACGGGAGGGGCATTTGGCTTGCACCTCGCCATTCTTAAATTACGTCTGACAGGAATTCCTTGCACATTCATAACTGTTCCCTGGCGAAGCCGGGGCGGGTTGCTAGTGACACTATATAATTATTATCATTATAATTTCCGCATTATCAAAATTAAAATTATATCACAAAATAAAATAACGTGCTAATAAATCTAAGAGAAATTAGACATACCTTGCACCTTCTTCGGGTACAAGGACACTACTCCAGCACCGTCTCATTAAAAGGAAAGAGAGGATCAAAATTACAGCCGGGAACAAGTAGCAGCTAACCGTGTGTTGTGTTTTGTGCTAAGAGATCTTTCGACAAATTATCAGATACCGTGTGCCTTCTTTTTCACGAAGCAGCTGTCAGGACGGGACTTACATAAACTCCTGCTGGACGTTATTCTCGAGGTTGAACAATGCGGTTTCATAATTATAATAACTGTCTCTGGTAACCACAAAACTAACACTACAATGATGAGGCATTTAGGGGGAGGGAATTTGCAACCAATGGTCAATCACCCATACGACGAGTTTAGGAATGTATTCCCTAGTTTTGATCATTGTCACAATCTAAAAAAAAACATTAGAACGCAGTTTCTGTAACGAGAGATGACTGATGGTACTGGAATAATTTCAGGGAAATACTTGTCATTACTATACACAATGCAAAAGGGTGAGATCGCCAAACCGGTCCGACACCTCACTAAAAAACACATCGAACCCACTAAATTTGAAAAAATGAATGTTCGGCGTGCCAAGGAAATGTTCTCGTCAGAAGTTATTGGTGCCATTAGTACACTGAAAGAAAATATAGGCATGCACCCGGAAGCGTACACATTCACGGACGCAGAAGCAACCATTTAAAAAAAAACGTTAATAAATGGTTCGCTATGCATGAAGTAAGCATCACATATCATCATATTCAGTCTAGAAATCCAGATAAAGGGCATTTTTTCTAATTAAATGTCAGTCGCCTAAACTGGCTAGAGGAATATTTTCTTTCTTACCTTGAAACTTTGAAAGCTGCTAGAAACGCTGCTAGAAAGGACTTCCTGAGTTCTGAGACTTACGAAGCTACCTATACAATTAATCATGGATTCAGCTGTCCAGTGCATAAGGTATCTTCTAAAAATGGGTAGAGGAAAGTCGCCAAATATGGGGAGGTTTTTTTATAGGGCTCACATTAGACATAAGAAGGAACGGAATAATTTTGGTTTTCTCACCAATGTAAACCTCAGGCGAAATACTATGTATATTACAAATATGGGCACGTTTGATGTTGTAATACCCTCTGATATTATTGTTAACTTTAAAAGTGCACTTTTCCCGTATTAGGCAACCGGGTTACGTAATATGGGGAGGTGAGAAACCTCACGGTTTTTATTTATAATAGGTACACTGAATAGTATACCCTACTAATTAAAGCATTAATTCTGACATTTTTTTTCGTGTGGCCTCCTGAGAGGCCGAGTGCAGGTCTTTCTAGTCGACGCCCGTGGGCGACCTGCGCGTCAGGATGAGAGATGGAATGGATGAAGATGAGTGAAACTGGACAAGGATGTGGAAGGAAGCGGCCGTGGCCTGTTAGAAGGTACCGTCCCAGCATTTGCCTGGTGTTGAAAAATGGGAAACCACGGAAAATCACTTCAAGGACGGCCGACGGTGGGGCTCGAACACACGCGTCTACCGAGTCAGCAGAGAGCTTGGCCCCATGGCCTAACGCTGCGCTTTAGCCAGCGTAGCCACTACTGTCGGTAATTCTGACAATGTAATGAAATCATGAACACAAATAGTACAAAATTACAAAAATGAATATTTTAAGTAAATAACAGTCCTAGTTTCCTGTTGCCGAACTTCCAAACCGTTCAGCAGAAAAATGCATAAACTTTAATGAAAACCGAGTGATTCTGATCGAATTCAACTGTAACGAGGTGCAAGGTATGTCTAATTTCTCTTAGATTTATTAGCACGCTATTTTATTTTGTGATATAATTTGCATTTTGATATTGTGGGAATTATAATGATAATATAATAGTGTCACTAGCAACCCGCCCGGGAACAGTTATGAATGTGCAAGGAATTCCTGTCAGACGTAATTTAAGAATGGCGAGATGCAAGCCAAATCCCCCTCCCGCCCAAACTAAAAACACTTATAGTGAGCGATGTATCGAAGATAGAGATATGCTCACGCGGACTTTTTTGTACAATTTTTCATGCTGAACAATTCTTACACTCATAGTATATTGATATTTTTAACGGTTTGTCCAGCGTAAGCTTAAAAAGCGCACGGACGTCAAGTTCTTTCTTCGACCTATTCACTGAAATCTAAAATCGTTACTGCTTGGCTCCCTTTGATCATAAATAAATAATTTTCTACAGAAATCTTCCTCGATATTACCTGTACAGAATGGTGAAAGCCGCATCAAAATCCATCCAGTGGTTCTCGAGATTACCCGTGATATCCAAGAATCGGGGACTTTGTTTTACACTAAGTAGAGATAAGTCTTAGTCGTGAAATGCTTGGTGAACAGCGCTGTGTGAGCAGTTGAGTAACTAACAAGATTTCATGAAAAAGGTCTCATTGTCTAGGCCGGTATGAGCGCATTCAGTCGGCCGTGGTTGAGGGAATGAGCTTCTATTGGCAACTCAAACTAACACTTGGGGCGCTGCGGTCGGAATGGATAAGTAGTGTAAATATACTCAATAACACGCGTTTGATATGGAACACTTTTTATTTTTCGGTTATAATCAGTAATTGTGGTCCCTAAAATAATGACAGTGTTATTTTTAATTGTATATATGTATAACTGTGCGATACACGTGATCTAATTTGTGTGTTCCACTGGATTTCATGTGTCAATTGTATATTATCAAGCAGGGGTTGTATGCTGGTATTTGTTTTTGAGCAGTTCGAATCATGGCGCTGTTACGTTTAAAAGCTAAATTTGAGTTTGCTCACTGTACAACCGACTCTAGAAATTATTTGCTGCTTGGTAGGGCGAAGGGATTAGTTTAACTTGTATTAAAACTCGGGGGATACAGGAATTGCTTGATTTGGATGGTTAGCAGGTGGGTTTGGTGTTCAATATCGATATCTTTACTCTGCGAAGTCAATTAGGCCTATATGACTCGTAGTGGAATGGCTCGGATATCGCAGAGAGAGGTGATTGCGGTTGGTAGGGTTATTGGAAATGAACTAGGGAGCGGGGAAGGATACCTGACTGATGAAGCTTGGCTGTCCTCGGCTGGTGTAGGCTTGGCTGTCTTGGTACGGCATGGCTCAGCGAGACTGTGCTTGGCTATCTAGGTGCTGCTTGGCTCGGCGTAACAGTGAACAACCCGCCCTATCGTCAGTGAGTGGTCCAACCCACTCCTGTTACCCGAATTTAATTGGTATCGTCACCTTTCGGCTATTGCTATTTGCATCTTTTGGAAAGTTATGAAAACTTATATCCGCAGCCCTCTTATGCATCGACTTACTGCCGTAAACTGAGCAATATACTTTGCTTTTACTCATTTTGCAGTCTATCAACGAGTAAAACTTATTACTTATGTATAAAGACACGAAGAATTTATCACGATCTGCTTACCATTACAAGAAACCATATACAAACAGTCACCAGGTGACAAATGTACCCTAGTCATCATACTGGACCATATATTCTTTTTGTGCAGGGGGAAGGGGCTCAGGCGATCGGAAATTTACATCCGATGGCCTTGGGTGAGCTTTTCTATGAAAGAAAAATCCCGGGCATACGACAACTTCAGAAAAGGGACGAAATAGAGTACAAATACAATTCACAAATTATCGAGATGCAAATACTTTTTTGGAAAATCCGATACTACGTGAGAGGAATTTGATAGCTATCCCCTCCTCTAATATCCAACGGGTTGAACTTGTGCGAGGGGTTGACACTTCTCTTACGAATGAGGAACTATTCAAGTATATAGAGGCTCCTGTCCCCATTTTACGGGTACAGCGCTTCTTTCGAAACAAAACTGTTGATGGCCAAACGGAACGCCTAGCTACGGGGACTGTGAAAATTTTTTTTGAGACTCAGAACTTACCACCTTATGTCAGCATTTTTAATGTTATGCTAAAAGTTAATTTGTATATTTTTTCGCCTCTACGATGCACCAAGTGTCAAAGATACGGACATGTGCAGTTACATTGCCGGGCTCAAGCCCCTCGCTGTGGCAATTGTGCCGCTGAACACCTCACATCGGGATGTAAGGAAGTTTTATCTAAATGTGCCAATTGTGCTGAGAATCACCCGGCAGGTGCCATTCGTTGCGAAATTCATCAACAGCAAGTTGAAATTAAACGATGGATGTGTGTGGAAAATAAATCGTATAATGAGATCATGAGACGTCAAATGGGTCCGACAATTTCCGCCGTTAAGTTCAGCTTCAAGTGTCAGGCAGGCTGAGCTGGCCCGAAAGCGCAAGTTTACGGAAATCGTTTATTCGGCCCCCAAAGTGGTACAACCTCTGGGATATGATAGGAGTGCTTATTGCCAGCTTTTTAACCAGCCGATATAGGAAAAGGCCTCACCGGTCTTCTCAGCCATGACGTCGGACACAGGTAATCTACATCGTCCCGGGACTGGTTCAGGGTCGCCTGGATCGGAGCCAACAAAACTTATTTTGGCAGAGTTTACTAAACTTATGGAGTTGTTAGGGCATAATGCGCAATGGGCTCATTGCGTTAAAAATTTGTTGGAAAAATCAACAAAGCATGACAACCCGACCTCGAGTCACTAGTTTAACTTATTTTCTCTTTCTGTGTTTGAAGAGACGCTTCGTTCCTCCAATGGAATTGCAGGAGTATAGTCAACAAGCGGCATGAATTAATTAAATTAATCGATGACTTCCATCCGGATTTTTTTTACAAGAAACTTGGCTATCGCCCCAATATCGTTTTACGATCCCAATGTATAATGTTGTTAGAGAGGATGGTCCAGGTTATGGCGGTATAAGCACCCTTATTCGAATGGATATCCCTTTTTCAGTGATCCCAATTTCTTACCTTCTACCACGTAGTTTTCATCAGTGTTTTCGGATCGGCAATACTAGTTTTAGTAATTTATATTGCCCTTCCAATGTTCAGGGATCGAACGCCAATGGTTGATGTATTTCAAATATATTGCACAATTTCCTAAACATATTGTTCTCGGGGATTTTAATGCCCATCATGGACTCTGGGGCAGTGAGCGTGTCAACCCAAAAGGTCGCCATATTGTGCATGCACTTCAAACTTTTGCTTTGAATATTCTTAATGATGGGTCGCCTACGCGCATAACACCTCCGAGATGTCCAAAGAGTGTGGTAGATTTGACTATTACGACAGCGGATATGGCCCATCAATTGGAATGGCGAACAATTGGGGACACTCATCAGAGCGGTCATTTTCCGATTCTTACATATTATGTGAAACCGGGTGAGAAGCTTGAGGGTCCATGTCATTTTACCATCAAAAGGAATTTACGGCATTTCGACTATGATATTTTTCAACACTTTATAAATGATGGATTGGGGACTTCGCGAACACCTCCGTATCAACGGTATTCTTATTTATTACCGCTGATACGACGATTTCTTGATTGTTATCACCCCCAGCGCGCGAATCATCGTATTCGTTACAGCATCCGGGTGCGGTCCATTGGTGGGACGCTGAGTGTGCATTGCTTGTTCGTCGGAGAAAGGCATGTTTAAAAAGATATCGCGTTCATGGGACTGTTGATAATAATCTACGCTACAAAAGTCTCACTGCCAAGCTTCAGAAGACATTTAATGACAAGAAGTTCCATGACGAACTAAAGATCCTACTTTTCTTAAAATTTAAGATTCATGCCAATGATTAATCTATATGGATCTATCTAGAATAATGTCCAAATTAAGTTGGTAATATCGACATTTCTAAATAGTTCGAAATACTGTATACCTGGCATATTGTAGCCTAATAGAGAACTACAGTTG
Organism: Meconema thalassinum; assembly: GCA_946902985.2. Classification (NCBI taxonomy): domain Eukaryota; kingdom Metazoa; phylum Arthropoda; class Insecta; order Orthoptera; family Tettigoniidae; genus Meconema; species Meconema thalassinum. The sequence continues at coordinate 840,474,839 of OX336390.1, forward strand.
GCAGCCCTGGTGACTGAATATTTTCCTAGTTCCATCTCTTAAGGTACAGAATACAAAATTTGGTTGAAGCCCAATGGATAGCATGGACGTTACATGCAGTTAAACATTGGATCTAACAGCGCACGTAAAATCATGTTGGTAACAATGACATACATGTATTAGTCAGAAATAATCTGAAATAATATAATCTAATGTTGTGTCAATTTTGAATGAAATCCATTAGTTAGTATAGAAGTTACATGTATTTTAAAATTGGACCTATCAGCAGGCTTAGAATCATGTTGGCAGCACTGGAGTAGGCCTATATTAGTTACTCCAAGTTATTCTAGAATGCCAGGTACTATACGTGTGCAAAGTTTAGAGCTATTGGCTTGCATACTTTCTGATATATTGATATTAGGGTAACAAAAAGAGAGACAGAATTTAATAACAGTTGGCAGCCCTGGTTACTCTTAAGAATTGGCATAGTCATATCTGTTATGGTACACATAGCACACACGAAATTTGGTTGAAATCCAAATCATAGTATAGAAGTTACATGTATTTAAATTTGGACCTCTCAGCAGGCTTAGAATCATGTTGGTAGCACTGACGTATATAAGTTACTCCAAATTAATATAGAATGTCAGGTACTATACGTGTGCATAGTTTAAAGCGGTCGGCTTGCATACTTTCGGATATATGGGTATTTGGATTTTTAAAAATTGAGAGCATTTATTAACAGATGGCCGCCCTGGTGGCTCTTAAGATTACGCTCAGTCATATCTGTTCATATACACATAGCACATACGAAATTTGGTTGAAATCCAATTGATAGTGTAGAAGTTATATGCATTTAAAAGTTGGACCTATCAACAGGCTTATAATCATTTTGGCAACACTGCCATGTATGGCCTCTTGGAAATTAAACTGCAATATTATTATCTATACGTGTACCAATTTTGAAATAGGTCCCATTCATACCTTCCAAGATATCCAACATGGAGCTCAAATTTCAATTGCAATTTTTCAGCAGTTGGTAGCACTGACATCATTTTCAAATATGGCCGTGAGATATTCAGGTATAGATCTTCACTCTTACCAAATTTTGTTTCGATTGCTGCAGCCGTTTAGGAGTTGATAGGGACACACACACACAGCCAGATAGACAGACAGAAGGACAGACAGACAGACAGACAATTGCCCGATCTCATAAGTCTACTTCTTCCTCATTTTTGCAAAATGTGAAAAGTAGGCTAAAAAAAGACGGATGGCATGGCAAACTTATAATTTTGAAATTCTGCCGATATTAAAACCAATGAAAGATGCCAGAGACCCCTAAGCTATCGTGGCATCAATCTCGGTTCGTGTCTAAGAAAATTATTTCAAAAAAATGTATTACGTAGATTGCAATGGTGTTTGGAGTACTATATTTTTAGCCTACTTTTCACATTTTGCAAAAATGAGGAAAAAGTAGACTTATGAGATCGGGCAAATGTGTGTCTGTCTGTCCTTCTGTCTGTCTGTCTGTCTGTCTGTCTGGCTGGCTGGCTGGATGGCTGTGTGTGTGTGTCCCCCTATCAACTCCTAAACGGCTGGAGCAATCGAAACAAAATTTGGTAGGAGTAAAGATCTATACCTGAATATCTCACGGCCATATTTGAAAATGATGTCAGTGCTACCAACTGCTGAAAAATCGCAATTGAAATTTGAGCTCCATGTTGGATATCTTGGAAGGTATGAATGGGAGCTATTTCAAAATTGGCACACTTATATATAATAATATTGCAGTTTAATTTCCAGGAGGCCATACATGGCAGTGTTGCCAAAATGATTATAAGCCTGCTGATAAGTCCAATTTTTAAATGCATATAACTTTTACACTATCAATTGGAATTCAACCATATTTCGTATGTTGTATGTGTACAAAACCAGATATGACTGAGCGTATTCTTAAGACCCACCAGGGCTGCCAACTGTTAATAAATGCTCTTAATTTATTTTATCCAAATACCAATATATCAGAAAGTATGCAAGCCGACAGCTTTAGACTATGCACACGTATAGTACCTGACATTCTATATTAATTTGCAGTAACTTATATACGTCAGTGCTACCAACATGATTCTAAGCCTGCTGAGATGTCCAACTTTAAATACATGTAACATCCATAATATCATTTGGATTTCAACCCAATTTCTTGTGTGCTATGTGTACCATAACATATATGAAAATGCCGATTCTTAAGAGTACCCAGGGCTGCCAACTGTTAATAAATACTGTCTCTATTTTTGTTACCCTAATATCAATATATCAGGAAGTATGCAAGCCAATAGCTCTAAACTTTTCACACGTATAGTACCTGGCATTCTAGATTAATTTGGAGTAACTAATATAGGCCTACGCCAGTGCTGCCAACATGATTCTAAGCCTTCTGATAGGTCCAATTTTAAAATGCATGTAACTTCTATACTAACTAATGGATTTCATTCAAAATTGGCACAACAATAGATCATATTATTACAGATTATTTCTGACCATTACATGCATGACATTGTTGCCAACATGATTTTACGCGTGCTGTTAGATCCAATGTTTAACCTGCATGTAACGTCCATGCTATTCATTGGACTTCAACCAAATTTAGTATTCTGTACCTTAAGAGATGGAACTAAGAATATATTCAGTCACCTGGGCTGCCAACTGTAGTCCTCTATTAGGCTACATTATGCCAGGTATACAGGATTTCGAACTAATTAGAAATTTCGATATAAGCAACTTAATTTCGTCATTATTCTAGATAGATTCATATAGATTAATCATTGGCATGAATCTTAAATTTTAAGAAAAGTAGGCTCTCTAGTTCGTCACGGAACATCTTGTTTTTTTCGAGATCACAATTTGCATTCCGTAAACGGCTAGGCACAATCGACCCTCTTACGATTTATTGACGGATATCTTATTAGCGAAAGCCCGTAAACAACACACGGTTGCAGTATGCGTGGATATTCAGGGGGCCTATGATGCGGTGGACCCAGTCATATTACTACATCGACTGGGGGAGATGCGTTTCCCATTACCTTTCATATGTTTAATTCGGAATATTTTACACCATCGTCGACTATTTCTACACACCCCAACTGGTGTACTTGATAACCGTCAGACTTCTTGTGGACTGCCTCGTGATATTTTAAGCGGTTTTTCTTTTTCAATTTATACTCAGGCATTAGAAACGGTAATTCTTCCTTATGCACGAATCATTCAATTCGCAGATGATTTTCTTATTTATTGTTCGCGTGATACTAGCTTTGTCGTCAGGATATATATGATGCATTGTGTGACAGACAGTTGGCAACAGTTATTTTTGTTTTTTGTGAGAAAAGAAGGACAAGGAACAGTGCATCCAAGATGGAGTCTTTTGAGTGTTATTTGTAATGTGTGTGCATTTTTCTTGTGAATAAATATCTTTTCATTTTCCCGAATAAGTACGAAGTGACGTTTCTGTTCGTAACATCTGGCGACCGTGACAGGACATAGAAAGGAAAATGAGCGATATTCGAAGTTTGATCAGAAAACGTGGGGTATACCGTGCATCGTTCACGAAAATTGTAGCTTCACTTCAAGTTTTGTTGGAGAAAGAAATAAAGGACATAGTCGCTATCCGAGGAGATTACGCCTTAGTGGAAGAGAAGGCTAACCTCATAAGTAATCTGGACCAGGAGATCTTCCAACACCTCATGGAAGATGCGGTGTCAGAAGAAGACCTGATCACAGAAGTAGACGGAGTAGATGACTATAAACGCAAGTTCCATATGTTAGCAGCGGCTGTTTGCGATGCTCTTGCAATGGAGAGAAAACGTGAAGACGAAGTCCAGTCAACGGTAAGCACCAGTAACACTCATAACCTCAAAAGTAAATATCGCCTTCCAAAGATCGAATTCCGAAAATTTGGTGGAAATCTACGAGATTGGTTAGGTTTTTGGAATCAATTTCAAAAGATTGATGAAGATGAAGGGTTAGATAATGCCGATAAATACGAATATCTTATCCAAGCAATATTGCCAAATTCCAAAGCTCGCGACATCGTTGATAGTTTTCCAGTCACAAGTGGAAATTACCCTAAAGCAATACAGAAACTTAAATCACGTTTTGGCAAAGATTCTTTGTTGGTGGAAGTCTACACTAGAGAACTATTGACAATGATGAATTCTTGTAGTAGTCTTGACATCTCATCATTATATGACAGACTCGAAACTCAACTTGGTGCTTTGGAGAGCCTAGGTGTAACTTCCGAGAAATATGCAACAATGTTATTTCCTATGATTGAATCATGCTTGTCTATAGATGTGTTACGTGCCTGGCAGAGGAGTGGCGGTGGGAAGGAATGTGAACCTAGTGAACGTCTTAAAGGTTTGATGAAATTCCTGGAGAATGAAGTAGAGAGTGAGGAAAGGATCAAACTGGCCATCCCAAGTAAAGGTAACATCAATGTGAATCCTGACAAGTCAAAAGGTACGAAGAAAATTGACATTTACAGTGAATCGCCACCTACCACAGCTGCACTTGTGGATTGTAATCTTAAACTAAACTGTATATTTTGTGATAGGTCCCATGCTAGTTCAAACTGCTCCGTGGCAAAGCAGATGGCTTTAAAGGAGAGAGTCTCAATTGTGAAGAATAAGAAAGCATGCTTTCTCTGTCTGAAGAAAGGACATGTTTCAAAGATGTGCAGAAGTCAGTTAAAATGTGATTCCTGTAGCAAAAAACATAACAGCCTAATATGTCTGGCCCAACACATTCCTCTGAAGCTACCAATGAGAAACTTCAGTCTCATTCTTTGATTTCAAATGAAGAACGTAGTGGTGTGCAAGGTGTTATTTTTGCAAACATTAAAGGTGAAGGTCATTGGAGAATCCTCTGCAATGGAGGTAAGGGCTCTACTGGATACTGGCAGTCAGAGATCTTATATGCTTGAATCAGTGGCACAGAAGTTAGGTTACAGTAGTCATCGCACAGAAATGCTACGCCATTCACTATTTGGTGGGGTAGTCACCGAAGAGAGCCAGCATATGTGCTATAGGATCTACATAGAGAGTTTAGGAAAGCCTTATGCCTGCAATTTTGAAGTCTTAGGGCAACAAGTAATTACAGGGTACAATACTATGTTAAAGGGCCCATGGTTGCAAGAACTAAGAGCAAAAGGGATACAGAATTATGATACTGAAGGTCCCATTGAACTATTAATAGGCGCTGATGTCGCTGGAAAGTTAATGACTGGACAAACGTGTACACTAAGCAATGGTCTTGTATGTATTGAGACTCTGCTGGGGTGGACTGTGATGGGTAAAGTAGTTTCCGGAGATCAATCAAGCATGACCAACCTCGACACTTCTCTCTTTATCAGAGATGCTTCAGTTGAAAATCTGTGGGAACTGGACGTGCTAGGTATCAGCGATCCTGCCGTAAAGAAAACTAAAACTGAAGAAAACTTTGCAACAATGGAGCACTTTCAGAAAACCGTGTCTATTAATGGAGAATTTAGGTATGAAGTCCATTTACCCTGGAAAGAAAACAAATCATTTCTTGTATCTAACAGGGTCATGGCTGAGAAAAGGTTAGTCAACACAAGGAAGAAAGTGGAAAATTTTGGACTAGGCGAGACGTATGAAAATATTTTCACCGAGTGGGAAAGGAGTGGTGTTATTGAACCGGTTCAGGAGGATGAAAACTTCAGACACTATCTACCGCATCGAGCTGTTGTGAAGGAAAGTAGTTCAACGACACCTGTTCGTCCTGTATTTGACGCCTCAGCGAAGGAAGCGGGAACCCCTGCTTTGAACGATTGTTTGTATGATGGCCCCAACCTGATTGAGCTAATCCCTGCTATTCTTCTTAGATTCCGAGAGAGGAAAGTAGGAATTATTGCAGACATTGAGAAGGCCTTCCTTCAGATAAGCATACGGAAAGAAGATCGAAACTATATCTGCTTCCTGATGTGGCAGGACGTTGGGAATAATTACAAGATCTTCAAGCATGCCAGGCTGGTTTTCGGCTTAACTTGTAGTCCGTTTCTCCTGGTGGCTGTCTTGGAGAATCACCTGAAGAAGTACTTGGAAAACCCGCAATTCAATCCCCTATTCATCGAGAGACTTCTACAGAGCTTCTACGTGGACAACGTTGTCACTAGCCTTGACAGGGAATCGGAGGTGGACGAGTTTATCAATCAAGCTAGTAGGGTATTATCAGAAGGCAGTTTTAATTTGAGGGGATGGCAGTTCTCTCAGGATGATGACCAGTCTGCTACCCTTTCATCTGGTTTGGGACTGTTATGGGATCGACAGGAGGATACACTTACTTTAAATTTGCATTGGTTGAATAGCCTTCAGGTGGGAGAAGTGACGAAAAGGACAATTCTGTCACTCGCACATCGAATTTTTGATCCAGTTGGTGTGACATGTCCTGTCACCCTTTGTGTTAAACTGTTGATTCAAAGGACCTGGAAGACTCATATAAGATGGGATAGTGCAGTTGATGAGAAGTCCAGAGACGAGTTTCTGGCCTGGGTAAAGGATCTACCTCACCTGGTAGAAATCAAGATTCCTCGATGGTTTGGAAGAAGTGACCATGTGCAAATTCATGTCTTCTGTGATGCCAGCCAACTTGCATACGCAGCAGTAGTCTTCATAAGATGCGATTCCAACAATCAAGTGAGTGTACAGTTATGTGATGCAAGATCTCATGTGCCCCCCCCTCAAGGAAGTGACAATCCCCAGATTGGAATTGCTGGCTGCTACAATTGGTGCACGGTTGCTTAAATGTGTGTTGGAATCTATTTCACTGGAAGTTCATGAGTTTTTTCTCTGGTCTGACTCGTCCACAGTTCTAGCATGGATCTGCAGGACTGAGAACTGGTTGGTGTTTGTCCGCAATCGTATGAATGAGATCAGGAATTTGACCAATTTAAACTGCTGGCGACATGTTCCAGGTTCATTGAATCCAGCTGATTTACCGTCACGTGGCTGTTCTGCTTCGCGATTAGTAGCCTCTCGATGGTGGGAGGGACCTGCCTGGTTGTACGAATCTCCAGTTTGTTGGCCTCAAACAAAAGTGGTGTATGACGAAGAGAGTATCGCAAAGGAAATGAAGAAAACCCCTATGAATTCTATGACTTTAACCTATGAAGGTCCCCTCTGGTATGCCAGGTATTTTTCCAGCTATCACAGAATAGTTCATCTAATCGCATGGATTCTTCGTTTCTGTAAGAATTGTCTTAGACGTGAGAGGATCTCGCAAGAAAATCTGCAAGTTGAAGAGTTAGAAAGGGCTGAAATTAGACTCATTTCTATAATTCAACGAGAAAGCTTCCACGGATTAGTTGATAAACGTCTATCTTCACTACATCCATTCCTGGAAGATGGTGTTCTCAGGGTTAAAACGAGACTACTACTGCGAGAAGATTTGAAGCAATTCAGGTTCCCAATGATTCTCCCGGCGAACCATGTCATCACCTCTCTCTTGATTATGGATGAGCACATGAAAGAAAATCACATTGGAGTACAACTTCTTCTTAATCATCTGAGACAACGCTTCTGGATCATCGGTGGAAGGAGGACAGTTAGAAAAATTATAAGAAAATGTGTCAAGTGCCGGAGGCATGATGGACAACATACCGAAATCGCTCAGGCCCCTCTGCCCCTGGACCGCATACGGGAAGCCTGTGTATTTGAAGTGATAGGAGTGGACTTGGCAGGTCCGGTGTTCCTGAGGGATGAAAGTAAAGCTTGGATTGTAGTTTTCACATGTGCGGTGTATCGCGCTGTTAATCTCGAAATGGTTACTTCTCTCTCCACAGAGGCGTTTGTGCAAGCGTTCCGGCGGTTTGTAGCAAGAAGAGGACGCCCCTCTGTGATTTACTCAGACAATGGTACAAATTTCACGGGTACAGATAACTCGTTTCAAAGTGTTGACTGGGAGAATATTTCCAAACACCATTCGGTTGAACGTATTACTTGGAGATTTAATCCCCCTAGTGCTCCTTGGTGGGGAGGCTTCTGGGAAAGGTTAATACGTCTAATTAAACAGCTTCTGAAACGAGTTTTGGGTAAAGCCTGTCTAACTTACCAAGAAATGCTTACCCTTCTCTGCAGTATAGAAGCCATCATAAATGCAAGACCGCTAACATATCTGACCGATGGATGTGAAGATATAAGTCCACTCACCCCTGCCTGCTTTCTACAAGAAATTAAGACAACTGGAGTTCCAGAATGTGATGCATTGTATGCTATAACCCTGAATCAAAGAAATCGTCATCTTCTGAACCTAAGAATGGCATTGAAAAAAAGATTCCAGCAGGAATACCTGGGACTTTTGGCACTCGGTAAACCGAGTTGTAAACCAACTCTTTTGTTCAAGAGAGGTGACATTGTCCTAGTTGGATCAGATGGCACTAAGAGGATAGATTGGCCCCTTGGAAAAATTGTGGACTTGTTCCCTGGAACTGATGGTAATACAAGACTTGCAAGGGTTGTTACATCTAAAGCAGAACTCTTGAGACCGATACAGCGACTCTACCCACTAGAAGTACCTGATGAAGACAGCACACCTTTAAGGACTGGCTTGAATAAGAAAACGGCTACTGCTTTAGGAGAGCCGACTGGAACTGGTGTTCAACCCCCAAAGACTACACGTTCGGGGTAGAACTGTCAATGTTCCTGCAAGATATGTGGAGTAGTTGAGGATGTCTTGTTGAGGATGTCTTTCCTCAACGGTGGGAGGATGTGACAGACAGTTGGCAACAGTTATTTTTGTTTTTTGTGAGAAAAGAAGGACAAGGAACAGTGCATCCAAGATGGAGTCTTTTGAGTGTTATTTGTAATGTGTGTGCATTTTTCTTGTGAATAAATATCTTTTCATTTTCCCGAATAAGTACGAAGTGACGTTTCTGTTCGTAACACATTGACTGCTGCTCATACATGGTTCCATAATCACGGTTTTGACACTTCGCCGAGAAAAAATTCTGCTATAATTATTACTCATCAAAGACAGGTTGATCGCACTCCTATTTTGTTTAGACAGGGAGCCATAGAGGTGGTTCGCAGCATCAAATATTTGGGATTACATATTGATGACCGATTACTGTGGTCGCACCAGGTTCAAACACTCACTGTTCAAATTGAATAAAGACTACTTGTTCTCCGAGCGCTAGCACGCCGGGGTTGGGGGACAGATCCACATTTATTACTTACGGTCTATAAGAATATTATTCGTTCCCAGATGGATTATGGTTGCTTTTTCTACGATGTGATGGCGAGTAGTCGGTTGGTCACATTCGACAGGTTGCAGTATCGGGCTTTACGTATTATTTTGGGGGCGCTTCCGTCCAGTCCCACTTGTGCATTACTAGTTGAATCTGGGGAATTATCTTTACACTTACGACGGAGATTTATGGCCAGTAAGTACCTGGTTTCTAAAATGTCATTGTCGGCGTCACAAATTATCAGCAAATTACAGCTGCTTGTGGAGTATTATGCGCAAAATCGCTTCGCACGTCCGCGTAAGCCGGTTCTGGTATTGACATATGAAATCTTGCAACCATTTCGGTCAGATTTACTGCAAACGCTCAAATCTTTACCATACACGGTTTCATATAGGGTCCTACAATCCCAGCCAAATATATTGCACACTTCCTTACCGGCGCTATTCCAGATGTATCAGCGTTTTCCGCAAGTAATTTCACGATGCTTTCGGGATATTGTCAATTGCTATTCCCGTTATACTATGTTTTATACAGATGGCTCAAGAATGTTGTCACCAGATGGAATGGGGGCGGCTTTTTATGCTTCGGACCGACAGATTATACGCACATATAGTTTGCCAAAATATATAACGATGTTTACAGCTGAAGTATTTGCTATTCGCCAAACCTGTCAGTATATACGTACACACAGAGTTTCCCCGGCAATGATTTGCACGGATTCAATGAGTGTCATCCAGGCTTTATCGAATCCGAGTAGCTCTGTCAATTGGTATGTGTATCAAGTTGCGCAAATATTGTATGATTTTTCAGACCATGGCACAGGAGGTAGTGCTCACTTGGATCCCGGGGCATTCGGGTATCCAAGGAAACGAGGATGTGGACCGCATGGCAAAGTGGGCAGCTCAGGGATATGGAGTAGTTTATAATATCGCTGCACCTTTTACGGACTTCCTACCTGTTATTTATTCCTAGCTCACAATGAATGGCAAACTGAATGGTCGAATATCGCGCCAATTAAGGCTCGTAATTATTTTCTGGTACAACCCACTGTCCGAACAACACCGTGGTTCCGGGTAGGCAGATATACCAGACGGCACATTATTACTATAATAAGTACTGGTTTTTGGAGAGTACGGTGACCACCTCCACCTCACCCACCTCACAAGATGGCGGTGGTGCGATATCTCTCCAACGTATGGTCGGGTTTTGACAAATGAGGTGTCGTTGAACTCGAGCTGACAACCCCTTTCCATTGAACAACATATTTCTACCCCAAAATAAAACCTACCCCTACTAGGGGGTGAAATTGTAATTTTTAGAAAATCTCGCTTTCCAAGTGCGACATGTGGGATTTTGAATGTTAATATGAAATTAAACGTTGTTTTACACAAGAGACATGTGTACGGTGGAAAGCCAATATGAATTACCATGCTTATTTTTTGTTTTTACGCATGCCAACTCATAGTTTTCGTAAGAGGGCGGGCTTTTTAAAGATGGCGGCTGTAGTGTAACCTAACCTAACCCAACCCACGAGGGGTGATCAAAAAGTATTCCAAGCAGCGCTTGTCGATAGGCAAACCAATAATCGAAGAGGACATGTCAGGCCTTGAGGTGAGAGCCCCTGTCATTGTTGATTTGTCCCTTTTGGACTGGTCCCTGTGGACGGGTCCCTCTTGACAGGTCATTGTTGACAGGTCCTTGTGGACGGGTCCTTGTTGACGGGTCATTGTTGACGGGCCCCTTTTGACTGATCCCTGGGCCGATAACCTAGATGTTAGGCCCCTTAAAACAAAAATTATCATCATCATCTTTTGACTGGCCCATGAAATTTATTCAAATTATGCCAAAGGGCCTAACTATATTTGTATGTAAAGCAGTGTGTTGAACTGACGTTGTTTGCCAGCCCTCACTACTACAATCTCATAACGATATGAAAGGAAAGTGACGAAATACATGTGAACACGTGTGAGATGACATTACTGTCCACCTTGTGAAACAAGTCACATCCTGTTTTGGTTCGTATAAGTATAAAACTTGGTAGATAGAGGACATGTCAATGGGTAAGTGCAAAACTTGGTGGATGAATATGTTCTAGTGCTAGGGTTAATGAACACACTCTACTACACGGGGCACATACAATTTGAGGACAGGTCAAGGGATCTAACTTGGTGGATGGATGTGTCATTTGTAGTTGAAAGAGAATAATGCACGTTTTTAAGATGTTAAAACTGAGGAGATTGTACGTGCACTAAGCCGACTTGTCATTTCCTGTGTCATATTGCTGACATGGCAGAGAGCGTACAGTTCTATTGCTATGACTAATGCTGCAGTAATTTAAAACCGCAGGTGTTCATCAAGACAATGGGTGATGATCATGCAAAGTCAGCAGTAATCTGATACCGCCCTGGTGTTCCTAGTGCACTTTGGACTGGCAGGTATACAGGAAAGGAATTGCAATGATCAGCAAAAAACTGCTGACACGAGTGATGTAAGCCTATATAAAGGAGGTGTCATATATTTCCCTACTGCCTAACTTTATTACTCGCTACAAGTGAACAGTGCTCTATTACTGCTCAACATTTGCAAAAGCCTTTTTGGTGGAAAATCATTAAATTATTTTTCAAGCTAAGTACTTTTTATTAATGGATTGTAGTCTTTTATTACTAATCGATGTTCAAGTTATTGACTGGAATGTATTTATTGATTGATTTATTTATTTGTTTACAGATAATTGGCGTACCTGTAGGTTAGCAGATTCCTGTACCTAGTTCAGTCAGTGGCAGCAGTTGATAAATTATTAAAGGTAAGTACCCCCTCTAATAACTTTTAAACACCTAGAGCGATATTTTCTAATGTTCACTGCTAGATGTCAATGACATTGGTTTATTTGATAGTTAAAGATGGAATTACTTGACTATGATGTGTGAAGATAAATTTGTAGGTTAGATTTGATTAACACTCTGTTAAGTTCCAACGTTCGCTGCTAGGTGTCAGTGACAATAATATTTGTTAACCAATGTTGGAACTACTCGACAATTATGTGAAGCTGAATTTTTAGGTTAGATTTGATTAACGCTTTATCAAGTTCCAAGTTCACTACTAGGTGTCATGGTACCTGGTAACTTAAGTTGGAACTACTCAACAATGGTGTGAAGCTAAATTTGTAGGTTAGATTTGATTAACGCTTTATTAAGTTCCAATGTTCACTAGTTGGTGTCAGTGACAATGGTACCTGGTAACTAAAGTTGGAACTACTCAACAATGGTGTGAAGCTAAATTTGTAGGTTAGATTTGATTAGCGCTTTATTAAGTTCCAACGTTCACTACTTGGTGTCAGTGACAATGGTACCTGGTAACTAAAGTTGGAACTACGCGACAATGGTGTGAAGCTAAATTTGTAGGTCAGATTTGATTAACGCTCAACTCTGAATGTTCACCGCTAGGTGACTAGGTGACAGTGATAGTGACATATCTGTTAATCAAACTTGGAACTACTTGACAATTGTGTAAAGCTAGTTTTGTAGGTTAGATTTGATTAACGCTCTATCAAGTTCTAACGTTCACCACTAGGTGTCAGTGACAATGATATCTGTTAACCAAAGTTGGAACTACTTGAAATTAGACTTGCTGAGAGTCCACAGACGTATAATTAAAATACTCTACTATGACCATTGACTGTAATTTAATTAACATATGTTTCTTTTACTTTGTTTTATATTTTATTAATATTTATGATTTCTTTCTTTTATAGTTGTTTTGGAAAGTGATTGATAATCATTATGTTCAAGTGTAGGGATTGTAAAAAGCAGTTTTCAAGTCCTGACAGCCTTCAACGTCATGCAAGTACGAAACATAATCTTAAAATGTTTGTGTGCAATTATTGTTCTACCACATTTAACAGACAGGATAATCTTGCACGTCATGTAAATTTAATACATGTTAGTTAAGCAGCGGTTTTACTGCTGTAAAGCGATATCAATCCCACATGGTTGAAGTGCATGGTGAACAACAGGAATTAAAAACTGTAAAACCATCAACTAGCACAGAACCTTTAAACGAATGCAATGCTCAAAAGCGCAAAACGTTCTATAGATTGTAAAAATAGTTGTGCAACAAAAAGGAAGAGAAATTGTGAACCTCCAATAACACATTGTGATGTATGCAATATTGATATAACTTCTTCATTGATTCAAGGTCATTTGCGCAGTATTCATCATAAAAATAATGCATGCTATGAAAGAAATTCTGCTAATATTCAACAAATTGGTAGTGCGTTTAAAAGTCGAATTGCTAGTTACAGACTTCATAGTGAAGAAAAAACTCAAAGTATTGAATCATTTTTAAGAGATGTTCAACCTAATGTGTTTGGCTTGATAGAAAATGTTTTAGTAGAGCAAAAATCATTCAAAATGAATTTTGAACTCTTTGGACTATATGTAAAAACTAGGAGTGAAGGTGAAATTACGGATATCAAATCTTTTAATACAATAAACATAATCGTTAGTGAATCAACTAATATCAGTGATATATACCAAAATATTTCAAGTGCTATCATTGTGAAGAGTGAAGAGTTCCAGGAAAGGGAGTCAGGCTGGGCGTTGGTTGATGTACTTTATTTAGAAACTAACATGAATAAATATAATCCCCTTCGAGCATCATCATATATTGATTTACCAGCATGGATCAAACGTAAGCAAGCTTGTGTAAACATTTGGAATAATGATCAAGCATGTTTTGCGTGGGCTGTAACCTCAGCGCTCCATTCAGCAGTGGGGCATATGGACAGAACATCATCGTATCCTCACTATTCCTCAGTGTTAGATATATAAGAAATGGAATTTCCTATGGAGATAAAAGACATTCAACGTTTTGAAGAGCTGAACAATGTAAGTATAAATGTGTATGGAATTGAAAACAAGAGTATAGTAGGTCCTCTATATTATACTCAGGAAAAAAAGGATACTCATGTAAATTTACTATACATAACCGAAGGTAAAAATGCCCACAATTGTTGGATAAAAGATTTAAGTAGACTTGTTGGTAGTCAGCTATACAAACGCATTGGTAAAAAGTGGTTGTGTGATGGTTGTTTACTATATTTCAGAAAAGAGGATCAACTAACTCAACATAAAAAATGGGGTTGTAATCATGTTTGTACAGTATTACCTACTCCTAGAAATAACATTCTGAAATTTAAGGACTTTGAAAAGCAGCTTCGAGTACCATTTGTTATATATACAGACTTTGAAGCTTTGCTAAAGCCATTTATTACATGTTCATCGAATCCAGCCAAACCGTTTACCAACACTACTCACATTCATGAACCTTTTTGCTTTGCATATTATATTAAATGTAGTTATGATGACTCTTTAAATAAGTTTGAGCTCTATAGAGGACCTGATGCACCTAAAGTTTTTATGGAAAGACTTGAAAAAGATGCCATCCGTATATCCTCTATTTTAAATACTATAATTCCAATGGAGTCACTAACATCATCACAGCAAATGCGTTTTGAAACTGAAACTAATTGTTTTATATGTGGCGAATGTTTATATACAGATAGGGTTCGCAATCATGACCATTTAACAGGAAAATATCGTGGTGCTGCTCACCAAGAATGTAATTTAAAGTATAGAGTAAGTAAATTCATTCCAGTCATTCTACATAACGGTAGCAAATATGATAACCACTTTATCGTTAAAGAATTTGGAGCTTCAGATGTAAAAATCGATGTGATTCCAAATAATAAGGAGCAATACATATCGTTTACAAAATACGTCAAAACTGACAATAAAAAAACTATCAAACTACGATTTTTAGATTCATTCCGCTTTATGCCAAGTAGTCTCGATAAAATTGCTAGTAATTTAAAATCAGATCAGTTTTGTGAAATTCAACGTGTCTTTCCAAAAGAAGATGATTTTAATTTGATGCGTCAAAAAGGTATATTCCCTTATGAATATATTAACTGTCTGGAACGTCTTGAGGAGTGTTCTTTGCCACCAAAAGATGCATTTTAAGTTCTTTAAACACAAGTCATATCAGTGATGATGATTATTTACATGCACAACGTGTGTGGGCACAGTTACATTCAAACTTTAGGTGAATTTTCAGACATCTATTTAAAGACAGATGTGATGTTATTAGCAGATGTGTTTGAAATTTTTAGGAATGTTTGTATGAAAACTTATGACCTTGATCCTTGTCAGTATTTTACTGCTCCTGGGTTAAGTTTCAGTTCAATGTTGAAGAAAAAACGAAAGTAAATTTAGAATTGATGACTGATATAGACACGATTAATTTTATAAAATCATCAATTCGAGGTGGATTAAGCCTATGTAGTGGACGGTATTCTAAAGCAAATAATAAATGCATGCCTAGTTATAACCCTTGTGAAGAGTCAAAGTATATCATCTACCTTGATGCAAATAACCAATATGGTTGGGCTATGTGTCAGTATCTACCACTAAAAGATTTTCGGTGGCTGACACAACCTGAAATTGATGTTTTCCATGTTAACACTTTAAATGATAACGATGAAAAAGGATATATTTTAGAGGTAAATCTTGAGTACCCTAAAGAGTTACATAATGAACATAATGATCTACCATTCTGTCCTGAGAATATGAAATCTCCGTACATAACATCACGAACAAAAATGTTAATTGCTAATGTAAATGATAAATGTAAATATGTAATATTTTATCGAAACTTAAACCAGTGTCTACAGCATGGATTAAAACTAACTAAAATTCATCGTGTATTACAATTTCATGGGTCAGCATGGCTCAAACCATATATTGATCTGAACAATAATTTAAGAACACTATCAACAAATGCTTTTGAAAAAGATTTTTATAAACTTATGAATAATAGTGTTTTTGGAAAGACTATGGAGAATGCTGATAAGCGAGTTGATGTAAAGCGGATAACAAAGTGGGAGAATGAAGATCAAAGGTATGGTGCGAACAACTTAATAAGCAAGCCTAACTTCCATAGCTGTTCTATTATCCATGAGGATTTAGTTGTAATACAAATGAATCGTCTTAAAGTAACCTACAACAAACCCATATATGTGGGTTACGCCATTCTGGAATTGTCAAAAACACTTATGTATGAATTTCACTCTGATTATGTTAAGAAAAACTATCATGATAATGCAAAATTACTTTATACAGATACAGATTCTTTTATTTATGAATTTAAAACTGATGATTTTTATGAGGATATCAAAACCGAGCTAAATAGGTTTGATACAAGTGACTATCCCAAGGATAATATCTACCATTTACCTCAAATAAACAAAACGGTTCTAGGAAAATTTAAGGATGAATGTACTGGTGTTGTTATAGACACCTTTGTAGGCACAAAATCTAAATCATACAGCTATATGACAATTGATGATGTAGTAATAAAAAAAATTAAAAGGAGTGAAAAAGAATGTTGTTAGTAAAGAATTAGACATAAGTGATTATAAGAACTGAATAGTCAGTAACCCACCTATATTATATAAGAAAATGTGTGTATTTTGAAGTAAAAATCATCAGCTACATACCAATTTGTTGAACAAAGTTGCTTTAAGTAATGAAGACAACAAACGATTCATTATACCCAACACATTTGATACACTTGCTTGGGGGAACCGTCGCATTGACGACTATTACTTTACTTAAGTCTAATGTTCACCATATTGTATCATTTGTAGTGTGTTTTATTTTGTGATAGACTTGTAAAACTGTACGTAGAATGTTTACTGTTAGACTACTATAGTTTTAGTTTAAAATAATACACTTTACTTTAAAATTTTGCTTTTTATATTATGGTTAAACAAATTATTTAAAAATGTACAAAATGTGAAAAAACTGAACAAGACAATGTATAAATGTAAAGTGAAAATTGTAAATATCTATGTGTGAAAAATGGTTTAATTTTTTTTAATGTACAAAATGTAAAACTAAACAAGGGTAATGTAAAAATGTAAAGTGGAAATTGTAAATATCCATGTGTGAAAAAATAAAGAAAAGGCTATCACCATTTAAAAATTAAAAGACATTGTGATCTGATAAACCTTGTTTTTTATTTCACAACAAACAGGGCTTTACAAAATAGAATACAAAGAAAATACCAATTCCTCAATCCTTTTCAATGTCCATGTCCACTCATCATTAACTTTCCTTTTATAGCACAAATCACAATGAGGGCTGCCAACCTTTCTCCCACTGAGGCATCACAGGATGTCAAACGTTGTTTAGCTTTTTTAACAATACTTTATCCGCCACACGTCTTAATGCAGGATGTCTATGGCGATAAGAAAGGTCATGTTCTTTGCACACTTGATCCAAAGGATTAATAGGTACATCACGACGTTGCAAACGTTGATTCAGCTTCGTTCCAGGAAGATGGATTTCAAAAGGTAAGTATTGAATGACTTTGTCAATGACGCCATGACCAGTACAAGTTTGACATATCCTTTTCCATAGGTGGAGAAAAGGTTTGATTTTCCTCTTCATCTGTAGACGATGCTGATGTTAATGCTTTTTTCTCGCCATCACACCCGTGGAATGAGGAAACAAAGTCTTTACACTGACTTTTATCACCATGATAGAGTTTGACCAGCTGACAAGTAGCACACTGTCGCATAGAGGGTATTTTTGCCATGGCCACTTGCTTATGGTGGTCATAATCTGTACATGGTTGCAATTCACTTAACACAGGGTCTTGAGTCCATGATTTTGGTACATGTTGCCAGATTTCTTTCACTGCATTTGCTGCCACATAATAAATGAACGATTTTGGAAAAGCCAATAATTCTTCTTTGGTAAAACTGTCTAGTTTCTTTTTACACACAAAAAACTTTCCAATCGCTTTATCAGTAGCATCCCCTTTCTCCATGCTATCACGTTGATGTTTACACGTCGCTTGTAGAAATCTCACTGGTGTCATTCACAGGTAAACCTAGAGTTTTAATTGTATTTAACAACTCCCAGCAGGCATTGGTGGTTAGCCAATGAAACAATTGCCACACCTGTGCCAAGGCTTTATGGGTAATGTTGTCATAGGGGCAGCGGTCCATGAGTGTTTGCAGCGAGGGACAGACCATGTCCATTAAATCGATACATTGACAGTAAGACGCCAAAAATGGTTGTAGCCATTGACGTTTTTCACTACCTTTCACAAATACCACATGGGCAGAAGACAAGTGGGCTTTCATGACCATGTCCAGGTGCTTATATGAAATGATTCCTTGCTTCCAGTCTAGTTGCATATGAGTTTCAATCCACTGGGTTTGTTTACGGTCTTTATCACACAACAAATCAAACGCATAAGGTGGTTTAAACACCAAATGGGTAGCTTGTGATATCCAAAAAGTGGAACAATCGATGATGGCCACTTATTTAAATATAAACTTGTTATCTCCAATTTTAAACCCTTGACAGTCGACAATCAGTGTACGCAACATGTTCACTCTTGTCTGGATCAAGTCCAACTGACCACAGACTGACTATCGTCCAGTAAGGTGTACCCATGACAATTACTTACATTCCATTCTAGTAAAAAATAAAAAATCACTGACTAGTCACTATTGAGGTTAGGGTATGACAGGGGGCATAAGAAATAATAATATAACAACAACAACCAATTTTTTATTACATTATTTTATTAGCATAACGAGTTTTACATTCTTTTGTCATTCTAGGATAGGGGCGGTACCAACTCATACAACAAAAAAGTCGTTTACGTTTATAGCGTCTATAACACCGATGATATCCCAATGTCTCTAAACTAGTTGTTTTTGACTGTGAGCTGCTCACCGAAGCACCGTTGACACCATGAAGTCCACACGTATCATAACTTTTGTCATCACTCAGAGGCACCAGTGAGGGGTAACTAGAATGACAGGGTATATTACCCACATCCATTCTACACAGGTAGGGGCAGGCGACTGACCAGCGCTGATGTTCTTTCATGGGTTATCACTTTCTTCCCATTGATCTATGATGATGGGACAAAAGGCACATTTCACTTCATCTCTTGTTTTTAAATAATAGAATCCAGCGGCCGCCAAGGCTTGAGGGTTTATGAAAGGCACCGGCCACGTCACAAAGGTCTTGAGACGTTGTTCCTCAGATTTTAAATTCATGGGTGTGTCGTCTCTTGGTGCTTTAATGCAAGACATGACTGAGCGGCTTGACGTAGGTTGACCTGTTATATATACACTTGTCACTTGGTTGGACAGTGGATAATAGTTGACTTGTTTGTGATGAATTATCAAACAGTAGGCCGTCGTATTGGCTGGAACATCATCATGCGTTTCAAAATCTAGTCGAATGTCAATATTGGATGGCTTGACAGACTCTTCCAAGTAGGAACAGTCAAAGACAATCAGTGGCGGCCTTGTCTTAAAAGCTTGGGGTGACAACATGGGACAATTCTCTTTTTGATAATACGACCATCGAAATTTAGAAAACAAGTCGTACAGGGGGCCAAATTTATTTTTTGAAAAATCTAAATCCAGTCCTTCATAGGGAAACACAGCACCGTTGAGGAAAAGACGTGCATTTCTTAATTGCAGGTGATCAAATTGCGTGGCATCTTTGGTTTTTTGATACTTGCGATTTGTTTGAAAACCCACGATCATGTAGAGAGGTCTCTCTATATAGCGGGCTGTTTTTACAGACCAACTGTGTGTGTTGGTGGTGGGCAATAGCGGGTACTCATGCAGTGCCCAGCTTCTAAATTCCATGGGTAGAGGCATATCTCTCTTTACCATTTTGAGTATGTCCAGTTTTTTGCAATCATTAAGGGTCACATGAGGCACTTTCCATAGTAAGCGTTGTAATTGCATTTTTGAATTTATGGGGACATTGTCGGCTCCCTTGAGTGCATTATTATCACACCTGTCTCTCACCAAATAAAGCACTTGCCTTGCATTGACCACAATTCGCTGGTGATCTTCGGCAAAGCCTAAAATCAGTTTAAGAGGTAAAAATCCAGTAAAGGGGTCATCCGTGTGTACCATCCAGTCATTGGTCGATTCAGGGCACCAACCCGCCATGCAAAGTGTTTTACCTTCTTCCTCACTATAAGAGGGATATAGTTTCATGACACTGGAAATACCCACATTTCGAGTGCTATCCACTACGATATCGTTAATGACATACCGAACCTCAGAAAACAGAAAGGCAAAAGCATGGTTGGCTAACTTGGATGTGGTAGGTGTAGAGCCATCGGCTTTTGTGAGCCGACCTTCAATCTGAATGACACTTTCATGCGGTAGGGTGTAAATATCTTGGTTGTTGATAACAAATTGAATTTCATCATTGTTATTGAGTCCAGGTGTTTGAGCTAGTCATAAAGCGAATGTGATGGTTCTTGATTGGTGTACACTTGGCTAATAATATTACACGTCACCGACACGTGATGGTCCTCAATGAATTTCACTTCATGGTCTGATTCATGTTTTTTGTTGGGCTCCAACACGCGTGGTTTAAATCCTAGTAATGGGCCAATGAAATCGGTGTGTGTTTTAAAGTCAATTTTGAATGTAGAAAAAATACTGCAGCGATGAGTGTTGGTATTTCCTACAAGTTCAAACTTGTGCGTTCCATCGAGAAATGACTTTAAACCATATTCATTGATCAACACCACATAAATGTGTTCATAAATGTCGTCTATGGTATATCCACCAGAGTTCAGGGTGAGCACACAATCATCATAGTAAAACTTGTTGTTCACATTTCCACGTACGTTGTATATTCGATTGTACGTTTCAAGTGAAACAAGTCCTAAACCATAAGATCTTTCACTCAATTCAATAGGCGGGTAAAAGTCTAGGCTGACTTCAGGTCCGCGTCCATGCAGTGTAAACGTCTTACTTTCCGCTGACATACTGTTAACGTTTTTGCTTATGCTGCGTCTTATATAAAAATTAAACACAAACGTCCACACTGTTGGCTATTAAATGTTGGCTCACGTTTCACATTATAATATATCTTGATCATGTTTCCAAAACAGGTCACTAATTCCATGGGCGGGGGCAAGTTCCCAAAACTGTCAAAGTACCATACGTTGGATCCCTCTTTGACATAAGCTACATAATGTGTTCCTGGTCCTCGGTGATCATCCAAATTGACAACAGCACATTCCTGTTTCCAGGGTCGTGGGGGTAATTGGTTTCGCATAAACACACCTCGAAAATGAGAAAGCTTTAGTTATTTAGCATAGCTTTCCACGTGTTGATGCGTCAGGGCATGTCTTGCTATGGCTGTGGTTAAAGATGTTTTTTTTTATTTCGAAATGGTGAAATTCCAAATCCTTGTTGATAAAAGGTTGGCTTCAAATTAGCATTTCTAGCCCCCATAGCAATGGCTTCTATCGTTTCATTGTGTCGCTGACTTTCTTTTAGTTGTTGCTTGCCCTGCTGTGCGGCTTCAATAGTTTTTGCCACCGCACTGGCACCACCCAAAAGTGAACCCAGAGCAGCCAGACCAGCGAATAATGCAGGTAAAAATCCAGCTCGTTTGGGGACGGGAATCACTCGCCCTTGTTTTGATCCCTGTCGCTGATGTTTTGGAATAACATGTCTCTGTGCCGCTCGAAGAGCTTTCCTTATGGTCAACACATTATTTTTTATTTTTTTATTTCGCGAGGGCTTGTCCACGAATGCCTTAAGCCCAATGAGAGGGTCTTATTTTTAGTCTTTTTATTCTTTCTTACCACATATCTTTGTTTCACCATGATGATGACCAACAACCTTTCACAGGAAAGTTTAAGTCATAACTAACGTCAGCTTGTTATTTCATGGCTGTATATTCCAATTCCACATAAAGCGGGAAATCGTTTATGGTTTTTCCAGCTTGCTTTTCATCCCATGTCAACATGAGGTGAAAGGATAATTCGTCACCTGCATTGACCATTTCATGGTTATGGACCAACATCCTATGACCGTTTATCTCTACATGTAAATGGTTTTCATCAGGCATCGCGTATTTCATGTGAATGGTTCCCTAATAGTGTAATCGATAGTGGTTTAAACCCGAAGCAAGCACATAGGTCAGGTGCTGTTCATGGAATAGCGGTAAATGGTTCCTATCAATCACAGGTTTTTCATTTGTCAGATACACTAAAAATGTAGATGGAATACATTTATAAAGGCTTTTCATTTGGTAGGTGAGGTAGCGTTTGGTGCAGACATCATCATCTTCTTGTGGGTCTTCCACGTGAGTAATGCGGTGATGATTAGCTGTATAGCCATCCACACTAAGCTGAGGCACTTTGTTATATAACTCATGCACCTTGTTATCCACATACATTTTTGGGACGTCTGTAGACTCTTGAGGATGTTCCACATGGGTTAACCGCTTTCCCTTAAAGTCATAATCTCCCTGTTTTATGCGTGGCACTACAGACCTATCCACATAGTGTTTATTAGCAGGATCTGTATCTTGTTTAGGATCATGTATGGTAACAGACCTAGCTTTGGCCATCAATCCACGTCCAATGACATCCATCGTCAACCTGTAGTACGAGTCTACTGTTTCTATGACAAGGTTCGGTTCCATGTTTATAGACAGCTTGCTAGCCTCCCTAAGCCTTAGTTGAAATGCAGATTATTAAGCAGCAAGAGTCATTCCACGTGGGGGACATGGTTTCCCATCTCTGTCCCACATCACGTGAACAACGCCATGGTTCACTGTTTCCATCTTCCATTCGCTGCATCATTGTGGGGCCTTCGGGATGTGGAAAGACTAATCTTTTGCTGACGCTTATTACAGCGCCCAATGGTCTGGGTTTTCAAAATATTTATATTTTTGCAAAATCTCTCTACCAACTCCTCTACGTGTTTCTGGATCAAGTCTTGTCTGGATTACAAAATGAGAATATGGGTTATTTCACATTTTCCATGCAAGAAAATGTTATTTCACCGGATGATGTAAAGCCTGATTCACTCATGATTTTCGATGATGTATCCACTGAACGACAAGGCATCATTCAAAGCTATTTCAGCATGGGTCGATACAAACATATGGATTGCTTCTATCTTAGAAAAACGTATTCTAAAATGTCAAAACAGTTGATTCGTGACAATGCCAATGCCATTGTTTTATTTCGTCAGGACGAGAGGAACAGTTGTCACATTTATAATGAACATGTGAATCCGGATATGACCTTTCAAATGTTAACAGAATTGTGTGCTAAGTGCTGGAACACTCAACGTCATGCCTGTTTAGTGATTGACAAACAAAGTGAACTCAACCAAGGGTGGTATCGCTTAGGGTGTGATCATTTTATTGCTATTTAAGGCACTGTGTCATTCCCTCTCAAGTCATTTGTGAAGACACCATGGTGTTAGCAGAGAGTCAATTGAAAAAGCATATTATTAGAGCAAAAAATACTATTCGCCAAAAGTTCCGTCAATTGAAACGATCACGTGCGGATCATGCTTTGTTTATTCAACAACATTTAGCACCTCCGCTAAAGGCCATGTTGAAACCCTCTTTCAAGCCATCTGAAACGCTACCTACCGTTTCACAAGCCACTCAGACTCTCCACAAGGACCCTGAGGAAGAGGAACAGGAACAGGAAGAATTAACTAGTGTTAGCGAGGTTGAGGATGACGAGGAACAAGTGTTTACACCTCTAAATAAGACCTCACCCCTCGCAGAGTTTTTACGACAAAAGAAATCCTTGGCCATGGTCGAAACACCTTGCCCTTCCAGATCGTCGCCGTTTTCACAACTCTTGGCCACCCCTCAACATAAAGCTCAACTGAAAAATATTTTAATAAAATATTATGGATCAACACTGGAACCCTATTTCACTGACTTATTGGAAACACAGATACCACATACGGTGTTCGCTATGAGGATGATAGTTTTAAAATTGGGGATTCATCGATTAAATTTGCTCGTACTAAAGCTGTCATTAAAAAGATCAATTATAAATTAACACCAAGACTGTTGAAGCTGCTATTCTCTCGGACCCCCTCTTCCCATGATTATACGCCAGAGGACCTTGCCAAATATAAATCCATTTTATTGGACACCCATGCCCAAAGACAGTATGATCCCACTCAACAAGTGAATGCCAATATATCTCAAAAATATAAAACCATCACTGCAAAAATGTTCCCCACCAGTCAAAGTGGTCGTCGTAAAGTGTCCGCTTCGGGAATGACATTAAAACCATTAAAACCCCTTGTGGATGTTACCTACTGACACAATCCCAATAAGCTCGTCCAGCGACTACAGCTGTTGCATGCTTCATGTCAAGCCGGTCATACCGGTCACGATTGGGAAATTCAAGAAATTGAAGAAGAACTTCGAAATGCCAAAATTATTGTTTAAGCCTTCACCCATTAAAGTGGGTATTGCTCATGAGTTGCATCGTCCAGCTAGACGTCATTATCCACGACTTAAGATGATTTCACAAGGTGTGGATGAACTTTGGCAAGCCGATTTAGTGGAAATGTTTCCCTATGCTAGTGTTAACGATGGTGAACGCTATATGTTGACGGTCATTGATGTGTATTCCAAAATGGCATTTGTTCAACCCGTTAGTCGCAATTCTGGTCCGCAAGTCACCAAGGCCTTTAAACATATTATTCAACAATCCAAACGTCAACCTCAGTTGTTACAAACCGATCAGGGAAAGGAATTTTTCAACAAGGATTTCTCCAGTTTTCTCAAATCTAAGGATATTCACCATTACACCACATACAGCAATCTCAAAGCCAGTGTGGTCGAGCGGTTTAACCGAACATTGAAAACCCATATGTGGAAAGCCTTTACCGCTCAAGGCTCATATCGCTGGCTGGACTTATTACCTGAGCTAGTATCAAGTTACAATGACAGCAAACACAGAACCATTGGGACTAAGCCACGACTTGTAACCAAAAATATTCCGCGACTGGATAAACTGTTTAACCCCATAAAAACAGCAGACCCTAAACGTCATCGCCTTAACATCGGGGACTATGTTCCTGTGAGCAAATTTAAGTCTATCTTCAACAAGGGCTACACACCAAATTGGGGGACTGAACTATTTCGAATTCGACAAGTCAACCTGAACAGTCCAGTCACCTATTTGCTCAAGGACCTCAACCATCAACCCATAAAAGGCAGGTTTTATCTCCAAGAACTCCAAAAGACAGCGTTTCCAAATCATTACCTTGTGGAAAAAGTGTTGAAACAAAAAGGAAATAAACTATATGTAAAATGGTTGGGATTTAGCTCAGCCTTTAACTCGTGGATTAATAAATTACATGTTGTATGAAACTGTGCACCTTGTATTTATTTATTTATTCACTCATGTTGTACTTAACCTATAGCCCTATGTGTGTACAGTCCTCAGCTCCACGTGTATTATTATAAGCAATACATATTTCTTTCTCTCTTCACCTGTGTTCTCTCTTACACCGACTCCCCCCCTCTCCTCCCCTTCACCTCCCTCCAAACTCAAAACATGATGTAACTTGTTAGCTCTTATCGCGCACGTGCACAGCTAACGTTCAAGGTGAACACCTGTGTGTTAGGTCATATTGTAACGTGTTTTTCGAGGGGTTTTATGCAACTGGCATAAGTCAGTAGGAAGCCATTCTATATTTATTTACGCGGCAAATTGTTCAGCCAAGATAATTTTTCATGTTAATTTATTATTATTATTAATTTATTATAATTATTATTTAGATATTTTCGGAGCATTTTATAAAAATTATAAGCATACAGATAGGTTTTCTATGTCTTAGAAAACGCTATCAAGCAAATTATTACGAACGACGATATCATAGAAAATTATCTGATTACGGAATTTTACGGAGTTTTGTCAGTTAGGGTATTTGAGAGACATGACTCACTGGGAATTCAAATGCAAGCTGATTCCTGTCGAGAAGCATGACGCAATCTTGGGTCGCAAGGTCTAGAAAAGGCGAATTGTCGAAACGGAACTCTCGCGCGCCGAGTGTAATGAGGCAAAGGAGGGGAACTAGCGGCGTGCTCAACCAATCAGTGTGGACCACGCAAGCTGAAGCCGGCTGTAGAGTGGGGAGCCGGCGTGTGGATATATCGTTCGACGCGCCGTGAGACGAGGACAATCTGTGAAATACTTGCGGAGGATGGTTATACGCGGGGGACGCTCCGATGTTCCGTGGAACGGACAATCTGTGTAGAACTTGCAGTGTACGGTCGCAAGTGCGTGACGCTCCGATGCTCAGTGGAGTTAGCGACGAACTTTTGTAAAACGTAACCAGTGCGGTTTTACGAGAGTTTGGGTCCGATGTACGGACCATAGAATTATCTAATCTACCAGAATATCATCAAATTTCGACGGAGATGACGACGTCCAGGAGACTGTGGGAAGCACACAGCATCATCAAGAACGAGGGAAATGCTTTGGCAATTTCCAGGGGTAAGCGCTAATGACGCAGAAATACGCAATCTCTCATTTTTCTTTGTTTTATATTTCATAATTCAGTAACTTCATAGCTTGGAAATAAGAGTAAAATCAATTTATCAGACTCCGTTTTCACGTAATTTTCTATCGGTAATATTAAAATCACAACGCTCCAATTTAAATTTTATAGTTATTATTATTATTAATTTTGCTATACTTGTTTTATATAATAAATTCATTTCTTTTACAATGCAATCTTTGCTTTCAGTAGGTAGCATTAGATATAGACCAATTCCTTCTCCTGATACAATTGTTTGTTGGGTTAATGATCAAATCATACCACGATCTGAGTGAATAGAGTCTTGAATGTGTTCTGCCAGAGCTAGACGTTGTTAAATACAAATTTAGATTTCAACATTGCATTGAGGTCTTGGCGCCCATTAAAACAACATAGCTTAGGCAAAGGTAAACACTTACATTTCTCACCCAACAGTGTGGGCTAGCAAAAACGTTTCATTTCACTACCAACATGGGGCACTAATTACCGTTTCATTTGTACGCTCAACGTGGAGCAAAGTAAATACCGTTTCACTTGTCATCCCAGCCTAAGTAGATAACGTTTCAATATTACACATGAACTTGCATTTTCTCACGTACGAACTAAAACAGGATGTGACATGTTAGCGTACATGTGGTTTTCACAAGGGAGGTGGTAATAATGTCATCTCGCACGTGTTCACATGTATTTCGTCACTTTCCTTTCATATAGTTATGAGATTGTAGTAGTGAGGGCTGGCGAACAACGTCAGTTCAACACACTGCTTTACATACAAATGTAGTTAGGCCCTTTGGCATAATTTGAATAAATTTCATGGGCCAGTCCATAGGGAGCAGGCCAAAGGGGCCGGTCCAAAGGGATCAGTCAAAAGATGATGATGATAATTGTTGTTTTAAGGGGCCTAACATCTAGGTTATCGGCCCAGGGATCAGTCAAAAGGGGCCCGTCAACAAGGACCTGCCAACAAGGACCTGCCAACAAGGACCCGTCAACAATGACCCGTCAACAAGGACCCGTCCACAAGGACCTGTCAACAATGACCTGTCAACAGGGATCCGTCCACAGGGACCAGTCCAAAAGGGACAAATCAACAATGACAGGGGCTCTCACCTCGAGGCCTGACATGTCCTCTTCGATTATTGGTTTGGCTATCGACAAGCGCTGCTTGGAATACTTTTTTATCACCCCTCGTGGGTTGGGTAAGGTTAAGTTACACTACAGCCGCCATCTTTAAAAAGCCCGCCCTCTTACAAAAACTGTGAGTGGGCATGCGTAAAAACAAAAAATAAGCATGTTAATTCATATTGGCGTTCCACCGTACACATGTCTCTTGTGTAAAACAACGTTTAATTTCATATTAACATCCAAGATCCCACATGTCGCACTTGGAAAGCGAGATTTTCTAAAAAAAAAAAAATTTCACCCCCTAGTAGGGGTAGGTTTTATTAGAGGGTGGAAATGTGTTGTTCAATGGAAGGGGGTATCAGCCCGAGTTCAACGACACCTCATTTGTCAAAATCCGACCATGCGTTTGAGAGATATCGCACCACCGTCATCTTGTGAGGTGGGTGAGGTGGAGGTGGTCACCGTACTCTCCAAAAACCACTACTATAATACGTTTGCGTTTTCAGCATGCTCTGACGCCGGTGTATATGGCACGTATGAACCTTCGCGAGGATGCTAGATGTGTGTGTGGTCGAATGAGGGGTACACTTCACCATCTTATGTTTCAGTGTGACGTTTTCAATGGACCGCGGATAGTAATGCTCAGAAAGATAAGATCTTTAGGGTATACGTTGCCCTTAAATATGACCACTATTTTGCATTCCTATTCCATTGGTCGAGGCCATAATGGAGTATTTGGACCATTTCCCTTTTACATTATTATTTCTGGTCCCCTCTTTCGTTTGCTGTATTTTTCTACGTTTAACGATTTGACACGAAGTATGTGTGTGTTGATTTTTCCTTAACCTTTCTTTGTGTATCGTGCATACGGTTGTGCTACAGCCCCTATGGATAGATTTTGAAAGCAAATGGTTTAGGTTAGGAAATTTCTTTCTGTGTGTACAAACATTACGTGTGACGGGTATGTGATACCGTGGTGCAATTTGTACAGAAGCTATTGGGCGAAGAGGCAACTGTGTCCAGCAATCCTACCATAACAACAACAACACCAGGGAATGCTTCACCACCCACAACATTACGAATATCGGAATTTCATAGGGAGACATTAGTTGGTTAGCACCCAATTATTTTCAGACGTTTTCTCATTAAAACTTCATTTAATACTTTCGTCAACTGTTCTGTAAAGTGAGCCTAAGAACGCCACCATTGCTATAAATAGATAAGTTGCTGAACTATTTTGCGACTATTGTTGGTGTTACTGCAGCAGTTTATGTTGCTTTTACCACTATTGTTCTTGCGTGTATTGAGTTGCGATTAGTTCTACATGTAGTTGATGGAGTAATTTGGTTCCAGGCAGATTATTATTATTATTATTATTATTATTATTATTATTATTATTATTATTATTATTATTATTTGGTTGATTGTGAGTAGGCCTATTTATTCACTACGAAATTTCTAGGCTAGCAAAATTAAGTGTTTTGTTACATTGCCTTCACGCCACTTCCCGATATAGCATCCACACTTATCATCATCTGTGTATCTTGTAAGTTAGTATTTTATTTTAACGAATTGTTTAATTTGAAACATTAATTTTTCAAGGGGTAGGCCTAACATGTATTTTGGAGAGTGAGTGAAAATTAATAGAGTAAGTAATTTAATAGTTAGACAGATTTCCCAGCTTCCTGATGAGGATAAACTTACATTAAATACACTCGGTAGACCATTACCGGATAAGTATTGTCCAAAATATAAGAGGGTGTTTAAAGGAGATATTAGGGCAATGATAATTGGTTATGTGAATGCGATATTAGAAACGCTTTATTCTGTTTCCCATGTCTGTTGGTGGAGAATCCGCATGGACCAAACTAGGAGTTACGGACATTAATCACTAAAATAAAGAAACATGAATCTTCAGCTGTTTGAGATTGATACTTTTTGGAACTGTTAATGTAGCTGCACAATTGGACAGTGTCTATGGAAGGAAAATTGCGGAATATAACGAAGAAGTTAGGCACAATAGGTAGGAGTTAAATATTGTAATAAACTGTATTCGTTTCTGCGTCTCTTTCGAACTGGCCTTGCATGGTCATGATGAAAGTGTAAAACCAACAAATCGAGGTGTTTTCAGAGGACTAATTAATTTTAGCGCTGAGTTGGATGCTGTATTGAAAGGTAATTTGGTAAGTGCAACTGTTTTCAAAGGAACGTCCAAAACAATTCAAAATGAACTTTTACAGATTATGTTGGAGATTTGCCAAGAAGATGTATCAAAGCAAATAAAGGAATCGGAATATTTAGCCGTTACAGGGTATAGTAGATGAAACTAATGATATTTCAAACATATTTCAGATGGCTGTTGTGTACCGATGTCGGCCCCGTGGTGTTGAGGTGGGGTAGGGCGCCTACCTCTCACCCGGAGGCCCTGGATTCCATTCCCGGCTCCGTCAGGGATTTAGAAACTGACGTGAGGGCTGGACCGGGGTGCACTCAGCTTGTGAGGAGAATTGAGTACTGTAGCTGTCTAACAGTGAGGCAGCGCCCCGATCACGAAAACCAAGACTAACGGCTGAGGGAACCCGATGCGCTGATCACGCGTAACCTCAATATCTGCAGGCCAAATGGCTGGGCAGCGGTCGCTTGGTAGGCCTAGCCCTTCACGGGCTTTAGTGCCGGGGGTTATTATTGTTATTATGTTGTGTACCGTTACGTAGTAAGAGGCAAACCAGTAGAACGGTTTTGGAGTTTCCTTTCTCCCTCCAAACATAACGCACACATTTAAGCAGCGTGTTTACTGGAAGAATTAAAGAAGCAAAAATTGAATAAAACTCCGCAAAAATGAATAGCACAGATGTATGATAGAGCGCACGTTATGTCTGGTTCCTCTGGTGGGGTTCAACCTATAGTTAACAAGAAGTTCCGTGACGAACTAAAGAGCCTACTTTTCTTAAAATTCAAGATTCATGCCAATAATTAATCTATATGGATCTATCTAGAATAATGAAGAAATTAAGTTGGTAATATCAAAATTTCTAATTAGTTCGAAATATTGTATACCTGGCTGGCATAATGTAGCCTAATAGAGAACTACAGTTGGCAGCCCTGGTGACTGTATATAGTATTAGTTCCATCTCTTAAGGTACTGTGCCCAACTCTAGGAATGGGTATTCCAAGATTCAGACACCTAGATATCAAGGGAAAGGCTGTAGCCGCTTTTG
Organism: Meconema thalassinum; assembly: GCA_946902985.2. Lineage (NCBI taxonomy): Eukaryota > Metazoa > Arthropoda > Insecta > Orthoptera > Tettigoniidae > Meconema > Meconema thalassinum. The sequence goes on from OX336390.1 coordinate 840,505,866, forward strand.
AAAGTTGAGATATTTGAATATCGCGCTACATTGCTTCGAGAAGCATTTAGAAAGAATTTACCGATAGTTGGATGTCAAGTGACGTAGCGAGTAATAGCAGAGGTGGAGGCTATTTATTGATTAAATAGTTAACTATGGAGTAGAGACTTGAGACTTGGATCAGATTACTGGCACGGCCAAATGAAAGAGAATGCAATTAGTATCAAGTAAATCGGACCAGGGATTCAAGAGATATGAGGATTTCTAGATATCAGGTGATGACGCGTGACCCTGACAGTTTTGAATAAAAGCCAGCTGGGCGAGGCATGGTCAGCTCATTCTAACACAAGCACTTGGCGAGCAAGTTGCGTCTACGCTGAGCCAAGGCACATGGTTGCCAGATCTACGCAGAAGTTCTTTTCAAGTCGTAATAGTCACGAAAAGTGCTGCGTTACGAGTTGGAACTTAGTAAGTTTCTGGTGAGGAGAATCACTGAGGTGATTGATTTTTCTACAGACATTGGTGGAAATATTTATATTTCTACAAGGACATATGCTAGACTTTGTCTAGAATTTAGTATTTTGTCACAGTCCAGTAAAAACTTAATACTTGGATGTTTAAATCCATTTCAAGTCAGTTTTCATTTTTGTAAACTAGTTAACCACTTCGATCTGTCAGTACACTGAAGACTAGTCTATAACGGTGGCGTTCATTAGTCTACGCAAGGGAAACTGCAGGTTGCTTAGCGCATGGCAGATGGTGATATAACAAACCATGCCCAGGGAACGATCTTCAGAACAGCCGTAAATTGCTTAGACTGTCAGTGTTTTTCTTGTACTGATAAGATTACCGTGAGTTATGTTACAACTGACATATTTAAGAAGAGATCACTTAGATCTGACCCTATTTAAACAAACTGGTATGGCTTTGATAGAAGCCCATATTAAAATGGAACCACAGTTAATTCAAACGTCGAAAGATACTACCACTATGTCTGACTAGACGAATTGTGGGTATATGATGGCGGCGGATACAAGGATTATACATGCTTGTCCGATAGGGCATGTCTATGGATAAATCTGGTACAGACCAGGTTTACTACACTTCAAGACCATCAAGAAATGTAAGCCACATTTGAATTATATTATGCCTAGCTAATTGGAACAAACTATTTTTCTGCAGATGACCAACACATTTTTTTCGTCGTATTTAAAGCTTGCAATGATTTACGCAAGACTTATTAGAGTTATTTTGAGCATTTGCAACACTCAGAACAGTTTAGGATCGATGACCGAGCATTTCGAAGATTTATTTGAATTTTTCATATTTTAAGGAAACCACGGAAAACCCCCGATGTAACTGTAAAAGTTAAATTTATTTTTGTTAAGGAATGGATATTTTTTCCATATTCGAAGGTTCGAACATGTGGATTCTCACATAATGAGATGATAATTAAACATATTTAAAATAATATGAATAATAATAATAATAATAATCCACTAATAATAATAATAATAATAATTTTCATAATTTTTCTAAATAATTTTTGGATATTATATTTTCTAATAATCATATGTATTGAGAAAGAGCCTATGAAGTAGTTTAATCATTTCTAGTTTGGAACAGGAGATTTTCCGAAGGAGAGTGGTTAGCGCAAGCCCGCATTCAACCAACATTTCAGTTCTGGTTGAACAGTTGATATTTGCAATGAGCAAAGTATATTTTTCAGATAACACGGAGAGGCATGAAACGGGAAGCAATTGATATTTGTATCAAATAGGATATTTTTGTATTTATATAAAATCATGACGTAAATACACTCGAAAGTGAAATAAAGATTTTCATATGTATGGTAAATTCACGGGTTGAACTGAATGGTAAAATAAAATAAACTTGTCAGTTTATTAATCTTCCAGTGTTGATAACAAGCAGAGGCTTGATTTATTGTATAAATTTTGGGAAGATAATTTATGTGTGGAGTAGTTGAATGCCATTCCCAGGTGCGCATGTTTAAGTCGCAGGAATGAAGGTTTTTTCGAGCATCAATCAAATAGCAGGTTCGATGGCTCAGGTTTATAGTAGGAGTATTGGAGCCACACATTTCGTCGGATGAATGACCCGAAGGTTATTTCTTTAAAACCATCAGTTCTTATTTCAACCTTGTTTACGAATTCCATTTAGACTTTGATTTTGCTAGAACCCGGATTTGTCATGATAGTAGTTTATTCTTCTTCAGAGGAAGACCTTTACCGTTGTTGTTGTATTATTGTGTTCTTACACAAATAATAGAATGGGCCACTGCCAGTTAAAAATAATTCTTTAACCACGAATAATTTGAAGGATATTTTCAATCCTAGTGCCATGATCTAAATGAATTCATTATAAAACTACAATTCTTATTTCCGCATTCTGTCGAAGAATTGCAAGTTGTGAAAGTTACTAAGAATGGCCATGAATATAAATATTTTTTTCATAATGATTCCAAGTGGATAATTGAATAGTTGAATGGTTCAACCATTTATTGATCAAGTTGATGATTCAGAAATCATGTATTTTTTTTGGAACTTGAAGTTCATAATCGAGTCACTTCTCGAACTGTTTAATGTCAGAAGAACAATTAATTGTTGTTGTGCTTCGCACAGTTCTTCGATGCTATGCTCAATGGTCAAATACTTTTCAGATGTTATTAATATGTGTTCATAATTTGTATTGCTTCAATGATGATAATATTTTTCGACGATGTATTTTTGAAACTGGAAAACAAGTGAAAGTTTAAAAATTCTATAAACACTTATTCTACGAGTGTTAATATCATGTAAATATCCAAACAGTGATCTACGTTATTTCCAGTATAGACAATTAACTTTGAACTGGAATTAAATATTAATAATTTTGGAACACAGTCCAGAGGACTATTAATCGGACTTGTGTTTCCAAAAAGATTGTCAAATGTGTTTGGAAAATTTCTGCATATTGTGTGTAAATAAGTGTGTGGATCGCCACACGTGGATGATGCTGCTTTGAGCATCCTTGCAGTCAGGTTTTAACTTCTAAATAAACTGAGATAATTTTACCAGATGTGTCTTACCCAATTAAATCTCCTTCTATCCTTATTGTTGCATTGAGCCAAAAATCAGTAAAGCATTTTTTTAATTTGATGTCGTTTTTGCGATTTGCTTTAACCCATCTGGCGCTCCGGGATATTTTGATTCTCGTGCTGACTGATTATTGGTAAAATGCATATGTGGTCGTGCGGACTCCGGTCTAAACGGGCACATAAAATAAGATAGAGAGAGAAATGGCTTCGAACGTGGGTCCCGATTTAGACATGGTCAATCGCATGCCGATTTGAAATTGTGATAATTTTTATAGAAATATTTTGGGAGTTGAGAGATGTCTGGTTTGGATGAATAAATTAGTAGGAAACCCAATTAGTGGGGAAAATTAAAAATTTAACTGGTTAATAATTAGATTGGGTTTGATTATTTTTGATAATGGCTTAACCATTAGTGCGTCAAGTAAATTCAGTAGTAAACGTTCGATGACTGGACATACACATTATTAGAATCCAGGTGGAGGATATTTGAGAACTTGCATATTTTTCTTGTGATATTGTGGTAAATGTAATTCGTAAAAGTAGAGAATTTTGTTTTTCCATCACGTCGATATTAGGACAAATCTCATTTTATTATAGTGTTCCAATTAGCTATTCATATTTCTTGTTCTAGTTATAAGCTTGTGTTTGCCACTGTTGTATACCCCTAAGTTTTGAATAATAATTGAAAATTATGGAAGAAATGATGAGGATGATGAGGAGTTTGGAGGAGAGTTCAAAAGAGGCTGGACGGCGTGTAGCCGCTATTATGAAAGAAAATACAGAGGCTTTAGAAAAGAAACTTAAAGAAAATTCTGATTCTTTAGAAAGTAAACTTAAAGAAAATTCTGATTCGTTAGAAAATAAACTTAAAGAAAGTTTAAATGAGAAACTTAAAGAAAGTTCTGATTCTTTAGAAAATAAACTTAAAGAAAGTTTAAACGATAAACTTAAAGAAAATTCTGATTCTTTAGAAAATATACTTATAGAAAATTTAAATGATAAACTTAAAGAAAGTTCTGATTCTTTAAAAGGTAACTTGAAAGAAAGTTTAGAGGATAAACTCAAAGAAAATTCCGATTTGTTAGAGAGCAGGTTAATAGATAACTTAAAGGAAAATTTAAATAGTAAATTTAATTCAATGGAAAGTAAATTTAAAGAGAATTCTGAAATTTTGAAAATGACACTTGAGAGTAAAATGAATAAATTATGCGACAAAACACATGAGCTCGAAACTTCATTAGCTACTAACGCAAGTTTAATGGACGAAAAATTTCGCGATGCCGATCTTCGATCCCAAAGCTTAGCTGATAGGATAGAACATGGTCTTAGGAAAGTTGGTGAAGACATGGTCAACCTGGAAGTCAGAGTGAAGAAGGAGAGTAACGAGATGGGAATTCTAGTTGTTCAACGTTTAACGGAACAATTCAAAGAACTTGTCATGGGAGAAATAAGAGAAGGTGTGATTAGTGAGTTGCAAACTGAAATCAAAACCACAGTTGTCAATGAAATTAAAGACACACTCAAGCTGGAGAATCAAGAAGGAATCAAGGATATTAGGGAATCTTTGTCATCCCATATTGAAGTAATTGCCAAAGATATCCAAGCAACTCAGAAGGACATATCAGACATGACAGGGTCATTGAAAAGTCATGAGGCTGTTATGAACCAGATATCCACTGATGTCAAGGAAAATTGTAAAGAAACTGAAGCAATTAAGAAGATGGCAGAAGAAAACCAGAAGGAACTTGAGGCTATGAAAACTCAAATCAAGGATGAGAAACAGTCTGATCATCTGTTGAAAATGCCAAATGTAAGGGGAAAGGAACAGATACAGATAAATCTAGGAGGAGCTAGAGAGACTGATAGACAGGATGAGGTCAGGACAGTATTTCAATCCAACCCCATAACTGTATTTAAGAATATAGAAGATAAGCCTTCTAAATTTTCAGGGCGAGATTCTGTAACACCCGTGGAATTTTTGAGAGAAGCAGGTGATTACCTGAAAGATTCTAAGATCCCTAAAGAAAGACAGATCCGAGTGATAGGGAAGTTTTTGGAAGGTCCTGCACTTCTTTGGTTTAGAGCTTTTAGATCCACTCTAACCACTTTTGAGGAGTTTTCTCGTGGGCTATTGAAGAAGTTTTGGTCCCCGGAAACCCAACAGCAAGTCAGAGCAGAGTTATATTCGAAGAGATTCTCGACGTCACAACCTACTCGATACTCTACGTACTTTTCTGGACAGCTGTCTAAACTTCAACATTTAGATCCGCCGATGCCAGATAACGAGTTGATTACTGCATTGATACGTCAATTTCCAGCAGACGTCCAGAGGACTTTGATCGCTGCTGATATCTATAATATGGAACAATTTGATGAAGTATTACAGAAGCTGGATCATACAAACGCTCAATTCTTCCATCAGAAGGGAGTAAAGAATAACAACGCTGTGTATGCTGTTATGGCTGATAGTTATTCTCAGACACCTCGAGAGATTCGAGAGGAGCGAGAAGAGAATACGCCGAGGGAAGATTCCAATAAGTGAGGATGGAACCAGTACAGTAACAGATACAGTTACAAGCCATATGCAAGACCGGATAGTGGTAATCGATACAATACTCGATGGAGAAGACCACGAGATACTCAAGGAAGGTACCAGGAAAGAAGATATTATGGTAGAAACAACTACAATAACCGAGGGAATGTGGATACTCGTCAGTCCAATGAAGAGTTTAACAAGGAGACGAGGAAAAATTTGGAAGCAAGACACCAAGATAACTTGCAGTTTTTGGAGCAGAGGCCCAACGAACCAGGTCCATCGGGAACACAACAATCCCGGGGGAATGGTAATGAAAAAAAAAACTTCGAATTCACAGTAGAAGATAGAATTTTGAACACTTTCACTTCCAGAATTATTAAATGGCAAGCAGAGGATGATGACTTAATTCAACAGAATGACGAACGAAAAGAAATGGGTACAAGAATTAGAATGCCAATCATATCATGCGAAGTATTCGGTATGCCTGTCGATACTTTGATCGATACTGGGGCTATGCTTTGTCTGGTGAGTGAGAAGCTTTATATTCTGTGGAAGCTCAAAGAGAATTTAGAGGAGATTCCAGTATCAGCAATTAAGATCCAAGGAATAATACCCAATAAAATATCTCTGTGTAAAACACAATTATACTTATGTATTACGATTGGAGGACATGATTTCCGACATGTATTTGTTGTAATGAAGGACATGGCTTTTGACATGATATTGGGAGCAGATTTCATTCAGAAATATCAAGCAGTGATAGATATGAAGACAGAGACGATCAGATTCAAGAATACCGAAGAGATAAACTTCGAGGGAAAAGAAGAGGAAGACATCGAGGGAGATGCTCAATGGCCTCTGATTTTTCATGAAGCTGAAGGAAGAGAAGTCTACACTGAGAAGGAGTCCCCAGAGCTAGGGAAAATTTTGGAAGAGTATCACGATATTTTCGATATTAAACCTGGTGAAATTAAAGATTTTGAATATTGCGGAAGTAAACAATAATGGAAGCTATGAAGTAGCCAATACAAGAACTGGTAACATCGTGGGAACTTATAATGCATCGAATTTGAAGATTTATTATTCAAGAACCAGATGATTTAATGTGTAGATAGGAAAAATAAAAATTTTTCAATTTTTATTTTTTGCTAGGTGTGGGGTGGATGTGCCCAACTCTAGGAATGGGTATTCCAAGATTCAGACACCTAGATATCAAGGGAAAGGCTGTAGCCGCTTTTGAAAGTTGAGATATTTGAATATCGCGCTACATTGCTTCGAGAAGCATTTAGAAAGAATTTACCGATAGTTGGATGTCAAGTGACGTAGCGAGTAATAGCAGAGGTGGAGGCTATTTATTGATTAAATAGTTAACTATGGAGTAGAGACTTGAGACTTGGATCAGATTACTGGCACGGCCAAATGAAAGAGAATGCAATTAGTATCAAGTAAATCGGACCAGGGATTCAAGAGATATGAGGATTTCTAGATATCAGGTGATGACGCGTGACCCTGACAGTTTTGAATAAAAGCCAGCTGGGCGAGGCATGGTCAGCTCATTCTAACACAAGCACTTGGCGAGCAAGTTGCGTCTACGCTGAGCCAAGGCACATGGTTGCCAGATCTACGCAGAAGTTCTTTTCAAGTCGTGATAGTCACGAAAAGTGCTGCGTTACGAGTTGGAACTTAGTAAGTTTCTGGTGAGGAGAATCACTGAGGTGATTGATTTTTCTGCAGACATTGGTGGAAATATTTATATTTCTACAAGGACATATGCTAGACTTTGTCTAGAATTTAGTATTTTGTCACAGTCCAGTAAAAACTTAATACTTGGATGTTTAAATCCATTTCAAGTCAGTTTTCATTTTTGTAACTAGTTAACCACTTCGATCTGTCAGTACACTGAAGACTAGTCTATAACGGTGGCGTTCATTAGTCTACGCAAGGGAAACTGCAGGTTGCTTAGCGCATGGCAGATGGTGATATAACAAACCATGCCCAGGGAACGATCTTCAGAACAGCCGTTAATTGCTTAGACTGTCAGTGTTTTTCTTGTACTGATAAGATTACCGTGAGTTATGTTACAACTGACATATTTAAGAAGAGATCACTTAGATCTGACCCTATTTAAACAAACTGTTATGGCTTTGATAGAAGCCCATATTAAAATGGAACCACAGTTAATTCAAACGTCGAAAGATACTACCACTATGTCTGACTAGACGAATTGTGGGTATATGATGGCGGCGGATACAAGGATTATACATGCTTGTCCGATAGGGCATGTCTATGGATAAATCTGGTACAGACCAGGTTTACTACACTTCAAGACCATCAAGAAATGTAAGCCACATTTGAATTATATTATGCCTAGCTAATTGGAACAAACTATTTTTCTGCAGATGACCAACACATTTTTTTCGTCGTATTTAAAGCTTGCAATGATTTACGCAAGACTTATTAGAGTTATTTTGAGCATTTGCAACACTCAGAACAGTTTAGGATCGATGACCGAGCATTTCGAAGATTTATTTGAATTTTTCATATTTTAAGGAAACCACGGAAAACCCCCGATGTAACTGTAAAAGTTAAATTTATTTTTGTTAAGGAATGGATATTTTTTCCATATTCGAAGGTTCGAACATGTGGATTCTCACATAATGAGATGATAATTAAACATATTTAAAATAATATAAATAATAATAATAATAAAAATCCACTAATAATAATAATAATAATTTTCATAATTTTTCTAAATAATTTTTGGATATTATATTTTCTCATAATCATAAGTATTGAGAAAGAGCCTATGAAGTAGTTTAATCATTTCTAGTTTGGAACAGGAGATTTTCCGAAGGAGAGTGGTAAGCGCAAGCCCGCATTCAACCAACATTTCAGTTCTGGTTGAACAGTTGATATTTGCAATGAGCAAAGTATATTTTTCAGATAACACGGAGAGGCATGAAACGGGAAGCAATTGATATTTGTATCAAATAGGATATTTTTGTATTTATATAAAATCATGACGTAAATACACTCGAAAGTGAAATAAAGATTTTCATATGTATGGTAAATTCACGGGTTGAACTGAATGGTAAAATAAAATAAACTTGTCAGTTTATTAATCTTCCAGTGTTGATAACAAGCAGAGGCTTGATTTATTGTATAAATTTTGGGAAGATAATTTATGTGTGGAGTAGTTGAATGCCATTCCCAGGTGCGCATGTTTAAGTCGCAGGAATGAAGGTTTTTTCGAGCATCAATCAAATAGCAGGTTCGATGGCTCAGGTTTATAGTAGGAGTATTGGAGCCACACATTTCGTCGGATGAATGACCCGAAGGTTATTTCTTTAAAACCATCAGTTCTTATTTCAACCTTGTTTACGAATTCCATTTAGACTTTGATTTTGCTAGAACCCGGATTTGTCATGATAGTAGTTTATTCTTCTTCAGAGGAAGACCTTTACCGTTGTTGTTGTAATATTGTGTTCTTACACAAATAATAGAATGGGCCACTGCCAGTTAAAAATAATTATTTAACCACGAATAATTTGAAGGATATTTTCAATCCTAGTGCCATGAACTAAATGAATTCATTATAAAACTACAATTCTTATTTCCGCATTCTGTCGAAGAATTGCAAGTTGTGAAAGTTACTAAGAATGGCCATGAATATAAATATTTTTTTCATAATGATTCCAAGTGGATAATTGAATAGTTGAATGGTTCAACCATTTATTGATCAAGTTGATGATTCAGAAATCATGTATTTTGTTTGGAACTTGAAGTTCATAATCGAGTCACTTCTCGAACTGTTTAATGTCAGAAGAACAATTAATTGTTGTTGTGCTTCGCACAGTTCTTCGATGCTATGCTCAATGGTCAAATACTTTTCAGATGTTATTAATATGTGTTAATAATTTGTATTGCTTCAATGATGATAATATTTTTCGACGATGTATTTTTGAAACTGGAAAACAAGTGAAAGTTTAAAAATTCTATAAACATTTATTCTACGAGTGTTAATATCATGTAAATATTCAAACAGTGATCTACGTTATTTCCAGTATAGACAATTAACTTTGAACTGGAATTAAATATTAATAATTTTGGAACACAGTCCACAGGACTATTAATCGGACTTGTGTTTCCAAAAAGATTGTCAAATGTGTTTGGAAAATTTCTGTATATTGTGTGTAAATAAGTGTGTGGATCGCCACACGTGGATGATGCTGCTTTGAGCATCCTTGCAGTCAGGTTTTAACTTCTAAATAAACTGAGATAATTTTACCAGATGTGTCTTACCCAATTAAATCTCCTTCTATCCTTATTGTTGCATTGAGCCAAAAATCAGTAAAGCATTTTTTTAATTTGATGTCGTTTTTGCGATTTGCTTTAACCCATCTGGCACTCCGGGATATTTTGATTCTCGTGCTGACTGATTATTGGTAAAATGCATATGTGGTCGTGCGGACTCCGGTCTAAACGGGCACAGTACAGAATACAAAATTTGGTTGAAATCCAATGAATAGCATGGACGTTACATGCAGTTAAACATTGGATATAACAGCGCGCGTAAAATCATGTTGGCAACAATGGCATACATGTATTGGTCAGAAATAATCTGAAATAATATGATCTATTGTTGTGTCAATTTTGAATGAAATCCATTAGTTAGTATAGAAGTTACGTGCATTTTAAATTTGGACCTATCAGCAGGCTTAGAATCATGTTGGCAGCACTGGCGTAGACCTATATTAGTTACTCCAATATAATCTATAATGCCAGGTACTATATGTGTGCAAAGTTTAGAGCTTTGGCTTGCATACTTTCTGATATATTGATATTAGGGTAACAAAAATAGAGACCGTATTTATTAACAGTTGGCAGCCCTGGTTACTATTAAGAATCGGCATAGTCATATCTGTTATGGTACACATAGCACACACGAAGTTTGGTTGAAATCCAAATGATAGTATAGAAGTTACATGTATTTAAAGTTGGACCTCTCAGCAGGCTTAGAATCATGTTGGTAGCACTGACGTATATAAATTACTCCAAATTAATATAGAATGTCAGGTACTATACGTGTGCATAGTTTAAAGCTGTCGGCTTGCATACTTTCTGATATATGGGTATTTGGATTTTAAAAAATGAGAGCATTTATTAACAGTTGGCAGCCCTGGTGGCTCTTAAGAATACGCTCAGTCATATCTGTGGTAGCGCTGCACACCGTGAGAACATGTGTATAAAAAATGAGTAATGAAATTAGCCAAAGTACATGTAGTAATGGTATCTGGAGATGATAAATTAATAGATGTTGCCTCGTCCGCTGTCATAGACCCACCCAGCCATCCCAAATAGCAACTCTACTTATATAGTTGAAATGAAGTCTCTAGGAGAAATCTTTCTCACTAAGTCAGGAATGCCAACCCCACGCATTTGGTAACATCTCGCACCGGGTATACAAAGAAACAAAAGAGCGTCGATAATGTAATATACTATTGCGCCAAATCCAACTCGTCAGTCGTACTTTAACCATGGATTGTGTGGCATGTGAAAAATAAAATTCTATCTTATTAATGTTTTACATACAAAAACAAACCTAACCTGGGGCTTACGCCCCAGACCCCCTTGCTCGTGGTACTAGCAGTAATTTTCGGCCAGTCAGTACCTAACCTAGTAGCGGACATAAATTCTCTCTTATTAATGTTTTACATACAAAAACAAACCTAACCTGGGGCTTACGCCCCAGACCCCCTTGCTTGTGGTACTAGCAGTAATTTTCGGCCAGGCAGTACTTTACGTCTTTACGTGTGAAATGGTGAATGGTGAATTTTGTGTGCGACATGTTGGTAACGTAGTCACATGTCTGTCTGCCGAGTGTCCAAGATGGCGTCCGTAGTGAAACGAACACGATAAAAATTCTTTATTTTCGTAAAAAAAAACACATTATTGAGGTGCGGCAGTTGTAGTGGAGATTGTGAAACGACTCCCAACAACTCCGAGAAAGGTATGTAAACCATAAATCCTATATTTTCAATAATATACCTCGTTAAAAGTTACGAAAAGGCATGTTCTCACGGCGTGCAGAATTACCATATCTGTTTATGTACTCATACCACATACGAAATTTGGTTGATATCCAATTGATTTAAAATTTGGACCTATCATCAGACTTATAATCATTATGGCAACACTGCCATGTATGGCCTCCTGGAAATTAAACTGCAATATTATTATCTATATGTGTGCCAGTTTTGAAGTAGCTCCCATTCATACCTTCCAAGATATCCAACATGGAGCTCAAATTTCAATTGCGAATTTTCAGCAGTTGGTAGCACGGACATCATTTCCAAATATGGCCGTGAGATATTCAGGTATAGATCTTTACTCCTACCAAATTTTGCTTCGATTGCTGCAGCCGTTTATGAGTTGATAGGGGGGGGGATTACACAGACAGACAGACACACATTTGACCGATCTCATAAGTCTACTTTTTCCTCATTTTTGCAAAATGTGAAAAGTAGGCTAAAAATCCTATCCTTATGCACAATATGTGCACGTCTTTGTTGGTAATACATTTTTTCGTTTACGTACAAACTTTTCGGTTGCCATGTTGAGAATGTTTATTATCCCGGAGATTGAGAGCCAACCGTAGACAACCTGCTGTGTTTAAAGTTCCTCCCATTAACTCAGGCATAGGGCATCGCTTAGTTACATACATGTGATTTTTGATGAATTCCTATAGGAAAAAAGCCAAAAAAAAAGCATTAAAATCTGTCTATTTGTCGAACGTACATTTATTTTGGACAACCCCCGTATTTCAGTTTTAATATAAATGTAGTTTATCTAACGTTAATTCATTTTTAGCCTATTTTTATTTATGAAAAAAAAATAGGCTTATGAGATCACCTTTTGTCCGTGTGTCGGTCTGTGTGTGCGTTTGTGATGGTGAGTGTCCCCCCTAAAAACTTCTAAACGGTTGGAGCGATTTCAATGAAACTCAGTAAGTTCATAGCACTATTCCGGAACACCCCGACCGTGCCCTTCAAATTTTGTTACGTCTCACCAATCCAACATGGCGGCTGTGCGAAATATTTCACCAGCATTCAATATCTCCGAAACTATTACCGATATCACCCTGGAATTTTTTACGGTGATAAAAGAAACTACTAGAAGTTCACTTATGTGACACATGAAAACCTGGTAACTACAAAACCAACATGGCGGCCAAGCGAAATTGTGACTTTTAAATAGACGTTTCTCTCGAGTTAACCAATCAAACGTAATAAAACTTGGTACAGTATATGTTTATACACATTGTAGTGCACCGACATCTAACTTCGTTCAATTGTTTACATAACCTCAAGATGGCGGCTGTGTGAAATATTTCACCGGCATTCTATATCTCGGAAACTATCACCCTGAAATTATGTACGGAGATAAAGGCCACTACTGGAAGTTTATCTATAAGACTTTCAAAAACCGGTTAACTACAAAACGAACATGGCGGCCAAGCGAAGTTGAAAATTTTAAATAGAACTTTCTCACGATTTAATTATCCAAACGCAATGAAACTTGGTACAGGAAATGTTTATACACATTGTAATGCACTGGTATCTAAGTTAGTTCAATTGTTTACATAACCTCAAGATGGCGGCTGTGCGAATTTTAAAATTAAATTCTTATTTCTCGCGTCGTAATGATGCGATCGAAGTGAAAGTTTGAATAATGAACTTACGCAATAATTTTCCTTTAATGGTACTTGACTCTATTGCCCATATATATAACAATCCAACATGCCGACCATCCGAAATATTTAGACGGCTCTGATTATCTACGAATCTATTATAGCAATCAAACTGAATTTTTTATGATCTTAGGGGCTATGAACATAAGTTCGCCTATAGAACTCTCAATATCCTGGTGATAACAAATCCAACATGGCGGCGACGCGAAGTATAAATATTCACATGGACATTATTCGCAATTTAACCATACGACTGCAGTGTAACTTGGTACAGTAAACCTTATACAAATGTTAATCCACTGGCATCAAATTTATTTCAATTATTTCCATAACCACAAGATGGCAGCTGCGCGAAATTTTAAAATCTCGTTTTTACTAATAATGCGACTGAAGTTTGAATACCACACGTACACAATAATCTTCAAGTAACAGTACATGACTCTAGGACCTACATATATAAAATCCAGCATGGCAACCATCCGAAATATTTAGTCGATTCTCAATATCTACGAATCTATTACAGCAATCAAACTGAAATTTTGTATGTTGATAGTGGCAATTAACATACGTAGGTTATATGAAAATAGGCTATGTAGTTCTTCACGGAACTACTTGTTACTTGTGTAAACTTCCCATATAAAATTGATCAGAAAGTTTGGTGTACACCCAGCTTTATCTGCCACCAGCCGCCACTGGTCGTTACGAAAAAATACTGCATTTTATGTCTTCGGTCTACAAACAAATATCTGTACTTGGCCGGGTGGTGACAAATTCTATTAGGTTTCTCATGAAAAATAATATGGACACTAGCCTATTTTCTTTCTCTAAGGTGCATTTTAACACGGTATACATATTGTTTCATTTGTCTTCCATTCCTCCCACTGTGTGTACTGTATTCATATTCACTCCAATTATACATATTTATTTTGGCCCTGACTGTTATGTGCTGAAGTTCTTGTAATTATGGTATTATGCGATATGAACAAGGATGCCATGGCCCACTCAGAATAGGCCTACACTGCCACTAAATTCTGTACTTAAGAACTGTAATCGTACCAACCTCTTCTCAGTTGTCCTTATGAGGCTTTTTGCATGATATTCCAGAGCTGGGAATCAAACAATCTCAATACATACTTCTAGACCACAACAATGTCAAGAAATTTAAACAGAAGGGACTCGATCTGTGTTGGTGAAAATAATTCCTGGATAAACTCTTGAGTACCATGGTAGCCCTTTTATGTTCCCACAGTTGTAAGGCCAAGGGAAGGGGATTTTGATTTTACTGACTACTTTGTACATATCATTCATGCGTGAAGTGTAAATGTTTGTGAGAATGCTAAAAACAAAGCATACAGTATTTTTGTCAGGTCACAATCAGAGTAGGCCTACTTAGTTTGTAGGGCTCAAGGTTCTCAGAGCCAACACACAACCAATACATTACAAGTCTGTAAAAAACTCAACTGTGCATGCGCACAAGTTATGGCAGGCCACGCCAACCCGAGCATTTGGTGCTTGCGCGCCCCGGTGCTTTTCCCCTCCCACCCCTCATTCTCCACAGTCAGACTTGGATGATGAGCAATGGATCGCTGACCTCGCTTTCTTGAAATACATCACGGGGTATTTAAATAACTCGTTGCAAAGCAAAAATAAATTAATCAGTACTATGTGTGACCGTATTGAAAGTTTCGAATTGCAGCTTGTGCTTTTTAAAAGTCAGCTTCAAGAAGGAAATTGGGACAATTCTCCCTCTCTAAAATGCTTCAATCAGTGAGTACACAAAAGCGTTACAGTCATTGCATAATGAATTTGTAGAGATAATACAAGTAAAACCGGCACTCAAAGTTTTTATGGTACCCCTTTCGGTACGCCCAAAGGATGTCCCATCAAGTCTGGAGACTTCAGCAGATAAAACTACAGTGCAATTCAATTTTGAAAGACCGCTATTACCAATATAAAGGTGATTTGATATCATTTTATAAAGGCGTTGTGGAAAAAGAATTCGCGAGTATTCATGCCCGTGCCCTGAAATTTGTTGCTATGTTCGGAACAACATTCGTTTGTGAACAAATATTTTCAATTATGAATATTAACAAAACAAAGTCATGTTTGTCTGATGCTTCCTTGGAAGCTATACTTCGGATTGCAAATGCCAAAACGATTGTTCCAAATATCGGAAAATTAATGGCTTCAAAGCGATGCCAAAGATAAAGAAAGAATTATTGAAAATTAGTGCAAAATCAGGAGCGCAATAAGACTATTATTTCTGTCTACACAAAATTAGCATTATTATTATTATTCGTTTTCATACCGGTACGTCGCCTGACGCGCACTGATTTGCCCAACCCTATTCACAAATAAACAACAACACGACTCTCGCCTCGCTAAGAGCTGCTATTACAACTTCCTCTCTTACAGCAGAGCACGGTGCTTTCCCAGGTGCCGGCCAGTGTTCGCGAAGCACCTGAGTTGGCGGGCCTGGGTTATGGAATACTCAACTGTGGGTGTGTGTTAAGGGGCGGAACTACGAGGTCATCTGCCCCTCTTAACACAGATTAAAGAATACAAATTTGGAATTGAATTTAAAATTTAGAGGTGGACACCTAAATTTGAAAAGACCTAAAATTAATAAAACAAAATATTAAATAAAATAATAATTATAAAAATAAACAAAAATTACGGAAAAACTAAAAGTTATTATTCAAAAACGAACAAGTCGTTGAGTCAATGTTCACTGGAATATTTAGATTGCTGGTCCTATCCCACTCTCACTTATAAAGCGGATAACGCGATCAGCAGCCTCCGCGTCATCGGCTAATATAAGTTTGAGTGTCATCTGCAAACCAAGGTTTCTTCGTAAGTCAGTAAGATCCACACACTCTGTTAAAATGTGGGCCACGGTGAAAACGGCTTCACAAGTACAAAGTGTGTGTGTGGGGGGGTCTTCCCTTCCCATTAGGTACGAGTGGGTGGATCTTGTTTGACCTATCCTTAGCCTACACGAAATGACGGACTCTTTCCGTGACCGGAAAGAGCTCTGCCACACGCTAGTAGTTCCCTTGATCGCTCTCAGTTTACTGGGCAGTGGGTCAGCTAGCCACTGACTCTCCCAAAATGCCAGAACTTGTAGGCGTAACTGAGAGCGAATATCTCTATCAGGTACCTCCATTGGTCGAGGTGGTAGTGATACCGCCTCTTTTGCAGCTTGATCCACTAACTCATTTCCTGCAATTCCCATGTGGCTTGGAAGCCACAGAAAGGTGATTCGAGTGTCAGCGTGGCACAGCCCGGCTAGTAGGTCGTGGATTCGCTGCACTAGGGGGTGTTGCGGGAAACATGTAGCAATTGACTGCAACGAACTCAAAAGAGTCGGTAGACACGAGAAAGTGGAGTTGTGCATCCTGTAGTGCAAACTACAGAGCTTCATAGATGGCAACGAGCTCTGCAGTAAACACACTACAGGCCTCAGGCAAAGAGATCTTGGTATTTGCACCATCAATAACGTAAGCACAACCCACTTTCTCGTCCACCTTCGACCGAAGTAGTATAGGCGTAGGTATGGGACAGCCAATTAAGTGTGGTCAAAAGTGACCATTAAAATTCTATTAAAAAATAATGGATAAAGTGACCTTAAACTTCTTGAAAAAATTTGTCCAAAGAAAATATGGTTATCTTAACCATTACATTTTTTTCAGATAAATTATGGTTAGGACTAACCATAATTTGAATTACTTTTTATGGCTAAAGATAACCATAAAAAGTACCTATAATTTCATATGAAATTATGGCTACAACCAACCATAAAACACTATCAAATTTATGCTTAAAATTAACCATTAAATGTTCACCAACTTTTAAAGTAATATGGCTACTACTAACCATAAAACGTAATAAAAAATATTGATAGTAATGATGGTTAAAACTAACCATAAAACACTATTTAATTTGTGGTTACCATTATCCATAAAAATTAACCATAAAAATAATAAAAAGTTATGGATAACGTATCCATAAAATTACCAATGTTATTTTTTAAATTATGGTTAAAACTAACCATAAAACTGACTCGACAAAGTAATTCTAAAATTAAGGCTAAAATTATGCTTAAAATTAACCATAAAAAGTAATTAAAAATAGGATAGTGGCTAAAGCTAGACATTTTTAAAATTATGGATAAAGCTAAGGCTAGAATTTTTAAAGAATTATGGATAGCATAATGGATAAAACAAGGCTAAAATTATCAGTAACATTTTTAGAAATTAGGGATAGAATAATGGTTAAAATAATGACTAAAATTACCAGTAACTTTTTAAAAGATTATGGATAAAACAAGGGCTAAAGTTAAGGCTAAAATTTCTAATACCTGTTTTAGAAACAATGGAAAGAATAATGGCTAAATTTAAGGCTAAAAGGAACCAGTAAATTTTTAAAAGAATTAAGGATAGAATAATGGTTAATACAAGGGTGTAAATAGCTATAAAAATAATATGTACACAATTATATTTAGTACCCCCAAGGAAGTGTATCAATTATGTTGTCTTCTTCTTTCTGGATCATAAGCTTGTCGTAGTCGACTTTAAATTCTTTGGCAATATTTTTATTTACAAGGCTTTTTGTTTTCTTATCTCTTGTTATCATGTTATTGCTTATAACAACCTTATTATTAGAACCTTGTATTAAGTCAGTCATTGTCTTCATGTTAAGTTTTTTGGCATTTTCGTGGTTGAGAGTAAATCCTTTGATCTTGGTAACCTGTTTGTCTTTATATGTTTCGTACGCATAACTCTTAGGACCTGTGCTTATCCAATCAGTGCCATGATCATCTTTGCCAAATTCGTCAGTCCATTCACCAAGCATACAACCGGTCTCTACGGTGTTTGTTCCATCATCTATGTAAACAATACTATCAGTGTCATAATAAACTACTGCCTTTCCTAATCTATCAAGCATATCGTATAATCTTATTCTAGCATTGGAAGTGGTGAAAGCTGCCACAAATATGTTCGTATTTGTGCTATTTTCTACATAGAAATCATTGTAGTGGTATGTTACCTCAATTACTTCCTCATTGATGTACATTACATTAGTAATTTCTATCTTATCATCTAATAACAATTTGTACCACCTCTTAGGGTCATCAATGAACTCTGTTTGTGACATGTTTTGCCTCTGACCGAACTTTCCCCAAAGAGAATTTAAGCATATTTTAGCAACAGCTCGCTTACCTGAATTAGGAGTTATATTATCTATATCAAGCTCGATGCCTTGCTTTTTCTTGATAACCCTTGCATATTCTTCTTTAGATTTGTAATCACCATCCCAAGGACTAGTTTCTAGCTTAATTTTCATAAAGGTTTTAATGTAGTCCCTGAAAAGCTCATTACTTTTCTCTTCAAAATGCCATACTTCGTAAATTTCCTGTATTTTGTAGCCTTTCTCAAGAGCCTTATTAAGTTCGATTGTAGTCCAAGTTCCAAAAAGCGCCCTCTCTTCATTACTATGATTACAGCGGCCGACCTTTTCTTCTGCACACTTTGCGCACAGAGAGAACATTAGCTTATCTAACTTTACAGGAAGGACTGGATGATAAAGGCCTCTTGGTGGAAGAACTTTACATTTAACTAAACCAAACCAGTCGGTATTGTATTTTTCTGGCATAAATATTTTAGTAGGGTGTCCTACAGGGTACCAGTCATAAAACATGACTGTTGGGTATAAACTGCATATATCTATATATCTCAGCTTTTTTCTAGAAACTTTCAACTTTGATGCGTTTGTCCTACCACCAAAGAATGCGTCTCTGGGGTTTAAAGGTTCCACAACATCTATGGTTTTATTTAGACTCCTTTTGTAGCGTTTAGAATTTTTCCATTTACAGCTCCACATTTCAACAACCTTGTACCCGGCATTTTTAAGAGCTTGTGTTCGCTCTATAGTTTTTGTAAGCAAGTCATCCATAGTTTCATTGTTTACATTGTTAATGGTATCGCCTGAGTAGCAGTCGGGACAACCATGCCAAAAACAACCATGATACTGGTACACAGTTTTAGTCTTATAGTCGTACCCATCGACTTTGGCTCTACAAATTGTGACCTCGCCACCGTTTAATGCGTGTCGAACATTAGGGAACGAACTTAACCATGCTATAGACTCTTTACTGAACATTTCCTTTTTTTGCTCTTTGACTACAGCAATCGTGTCTTCTTTAAGGAATTTTGACCTGTAAATTGCCATACAAACACTGGCTATAGTTATGTATTGGAAGGGGTCTATATTTGCTATTTCTAAAAATGACTGTCTAAAGGCGAGGCAACCTCGCCGTAATATATCGACATCAGAATGGCAATACTCGGCTAATTCTTTCTTAAAGTCAAACACGTAGTTTTCTTTCACTTTCTCAGCGTGCCATTCTAATAATACTTTTCTAGCATCAGGTTTCATTGTATCAACACCATAGTATTTAGTAGCTGGAATGGACCCTACGTAATTTTGATTTTCTTTTTTGTTGAAAAAGTGTGAAAAATACCCCTTTTTTAGTTCTTTTAGTTCAAATGTTTTGGGAAAGGATGCGAGACCTCCTTGGATAAAGTTTATGCTGTCAATTATTCTGAGCCTTAGGGCTGGTATTTTGAGCTCCATAATTTTAGACCCTTGGTATATAGTTTTAGGCTTAAAGCCATTATTGACGCAATATTGTAAAATAAAATGCGCATCATAACCTTTTGCATTGTGTGCTATACACGTAAAACCTTTGTGGTTGTCTGATATTAGCCACTGACAAAATTCGTCATTTTTTAGGAAAGCCCGCCTAACACCATTAAAGTCATAAACGGATACAAAGTTTGGGACGTGTACTCCGGTATCTTGTTCAGCTTCGTAATCGAAAAAGTAGTAGTTTTCCGTGTAAGTGCACCATTTATATCGCTTATCAGCCTTTCCATTGCAAATACAATCTTCCATACAGTATCCCCCACGGTTTTTCTTTCCTTGCATATAACATTGGTGCTCTTCTCTTTTCACGATATCATTACAATTCCAACACTTAGAGTACCCACAATTGTGCTTATCACTTCTGTTACATATCTTATTACACTTTTTGCACTTGTAAGCTACCTCACACACTCTCTCATGGTTATCAACGCAATCTTTACCAAAACAATATCTATTGCACTTTTTACAGTATACTCGGGGTCGCATACCTTCTGGGAAATCATGTTTTGGGCACAAACACAAATTACACACATTTTTATCTTTTTTACACGAGTGCTTGTCCTGATGATCGTAAGGTATATCACATTGTTTGCAGTAATATGAACTTCCATAAAAACCTCGTATATTATTAATGGAATCATAATGGTCGTTATGCAAGTACAAATAAATTGTTATCGCGTCATTTACACCTGAGGAATGGATTACCTTGTTAAAATGGGCAGCCGAAACAACTTTAATCCGAACACCCATGAGATATGCAACACTTCTAATATCGTCTAAACTAAACCCATCTTCACAGTTCATTCCGAATCTTGTGCATAACTCTTTTGCTAATTCTTCCTGCAGGCCACGTCCTTTCCTAATGTAGGTAATTTCATTATCAGTTAATGTCCTGTCCAATATATTTTTAGTTTCATAGGTTAAGGCTGTGATTATTGCTCTTGGTCCGCACAGGTTATCGGTGTTTGTTATTTTGTTTATGCTTCTTTTAGCCATAACATCTTTAGCAATATTGATTATTTTCTTACCCTTTGCTCCTTTTCCTTTGGGTATTTTGTAAACCTCGAAGTGAAAAGTGGTATTGTTGATATCTACATTTTCATTAGATGTTATTATTCTTTCAATCTGGTCAAGTAGATGTGAAGCATTAACTTTTATTTTTCTTTTTGATGAAATCATATGGTTAAAATTATTATTTTCTGCAACTACTTTCATCTGATCACCTGGCTTAAAATCAGTTAGTTTTCTTACTTCTTTTATGGCTGCATGCACACCTTTTCTGACCGCTTTCATTTGTTCTATTGGTTTTCCTTGCAAATCTTTTATGTGTATAGTATAAGCTGTCTGCCATACGTTAAACGTTTTGTGCAGCACAGTACGATTACCTTGATGAATTTCGAAAGGTGACTTTTTAGCTACTGTTTCATTAAATATTTTTTTCTTAAAAGGAAAAATTTGGCCCAATTTTTGCTTCACAATATTTAAGTCCTTAGATTGAACAGGTTTTGGTTCCTTTTTAATTTCAAAGAGGTCTTGATCAAATCCAAAATGCCTGATTTTGTCCAAACGTTCCTTTTCTTCCGCTATCAAATTTAGCAACCCTTTCTTTGAATGAATTACTGAGTAGCCCTTAATTTTGTTTTCTCTGGCGACTTGTTTTAGTTCACGAACGCTCTTCTTAGGCAGCTCTGATTCTTGATACGTAAACAAAGCACTATCTTCGGCATTACTCCAAGCACTGCTTACAGCTTCAAGAAGATCAGCCTTCTTCATCTTGTATACTCCTTTTAGTTTGAGTTCCGTTGCCAGAACCCTTAGTTCCTTTACAGTTGCACCGGTTCGGTGCTTAATATTTTGTTTTAAGTCCATTTATTATATAACTTTTTTTAATTAAAAATTTCATTTTTTTAAATAAAAATAATTATAAGACATTACTCGAGAGAAATGATAGTAAAATATTTATGTAAATAAATGAACAGAATAATTACATTTTGCATTATAATTGTTACCCTAACAAAGGTTCAATTAGAAATATTATCTCATGAAAATCAGAATCAATTTGCTATCAACTATCTGCGTAGTTTTGGATACTTGACTATAGACGAACAAGAAATATCAGAAGTAAATGTAACAACTTTCCAATCTGCTTTAAAATTGTTCCAAGAGTACTACAATCTCGATATCACTGGTGATTTAGATGAATGTACTTTACAATTAATGAATACATCGCGATGTGGTATCACCGATGACGATATAAATTTTACTACTCGGCGGTATAAATGGAATAATAAAAATATAAAATGGCATTATGCTTTAGCTAATCAAGCAATGCAAAGTGTAGCTAGAGCCGCTTTCGATGTTTGGAAAAAACATACAGATCTCTCATTTGAGAACGATTTGAGGAATCCAGATATGATTATATCAAATAAACGTGGTAGCCGTCATAGAAATCACAAAATAAGTGGGCAATGTTTTAGTGGATTTGATGGAAAAGGTGGAGTTTTGGCTCATGCAAATTACCCAAATAGCATTAATTCACCTATTGAAATTCATATCGATCAAGATGAATCTTGGTATTTAAATACGGATGCTAATACTCCTCAATATCAAACAAATTTACTTTCTGTTATGATACATGAAATAGGCCATGCCTTAGGTATATCCCATTCAAACAATCCGGATGCTATTATGTATGCATACGCTAACAATCAAATAGAGCTACATCAAGATGACATTTTAGCTATTCAAAGTTTATATGGTAAAGCCACAGAGCCTAACGTACCAGATAAAACACCAACTCCAGATACACCAAAGCCAGAGCCAAATTTATGTGATTTGAATGTCAACACTATTTTAATTGTTAATCAGTTAATGTATGTCTTTTATGAAAAATGGTTTTGGCTTTTATATCTTGATAACTCAACAGCCTTAAAAAACAAACGACCCCAGTTTATTACAGATTGGTTAACCTTCTTACCTCAAGATTTTAAAACTATTACAGCCGTTTATCAAAGACCCTCTGGTGAGATCGTTATGATTATTGCCAACAAAATCTACATGATGGATTATCCGAGCTTAATATTGGTAAATGGTTATCCAAAAGCCATGTCCATGTGGAACATCAGTCCAGATACAATAATTCATGCGTTGTTAAACACTTACTCAGGCCACACTTATATTTTTTATAATGACGCTTTCTTTTCGGAAATAGACGAATGCAGCTTTAAACCCAAGCAACATGGCATATTATCAAGACGATTTCCTGGCTTACCGCCTGCAATGGATTCAGCCTTTAGATATATTAACGGAATGCTGTATTTTTTTAAAGGTAGACAAGTATATCAATACAATGAATTCACGAATTCTTTGGTTAAAGCTCAAAAATTTGATCTTTCAATGATTGGCATAGACTGTCCAAAAAGGTCATCTTCGTTTATGGAAGTAATAAAGAGTTTGAAAAATACTGTAGCTCAACTAGAGGAAATAAAATAATTATATTAAATATTTAAAAATTTAAATATTTAAAAAATTAAAATAATTTTTTGTATATAATAAATGGAAAAGAAACAATTTCTTGAGAAGCTCAATAGCATCAACGAACAAAAGACGTTTAAAAAGCTCAGTGAGTTAGAAATAGGGAACGAATACCTTATAACGAATGCAGAAGATATAAATACAAAATATGGAAATAAAACTTTTCTAGAACTTGATAGTGAATTTAAGGTTATATTACCCGATAGATATGCGAAGGTACTAAATTGGGAAGATGGAATACAGAAAATGACAGGATTGAAAATGGTATACCACGGCACAAAAGAAGTTAATGGTTGTAACAAAGTGCACAATCTTGAATTTTCTTAAAAAGCCCCACACCCCGATACATTTATGGTTTTAATGGTTAGTAACCATTAAAATCAAATACCAGAATCAACGTAAAATTAAGGATTCTTTTGTAGCTTTATGAAAATTGTAACAGCTATCTATGTCATCACCATTAAGTTCAAAAAGATAATCTATACTATCCTCAGACAACTGATTTATAAATACTTCTACATTTTCAGTAGGATGTAGTAAAAACAGGAAGAAAGAAAGAGTTATTCGCTTTACTCGGGCGTCCATTTATATATACAGAAATATTACAATATAACATTTTCTTTATTAACCCAGCTATTGTGAGAATTATCAAAACCCAACCATTTGACATATACCCGATTTCCTTTCTTTCTCAAAACTTTTTCAACAAGATATGCCTCTGGATACTTTGTTTTCTGTAATTCTTGCTCATAAAAGTTCCCCTTTATTTCTTCCGCATTTACATCTTTCAATTTGTACGTAATAGGGTCGGAATAAACGATATTTTTTATTTCAAATATTTCAGTCGACCAATTTCCTGTGTATCCTTTTTCGAATATACCTTTTAGTTTACTAATTCTGACTTGATCGCCAACTTTAAATTTCGCTTTTTCTTCCGCTCCTACGCTTACAGTGTAAACAGTTTTCAACAAATGTACTTCATTAGCTTTGTTTACGTTTTTTGGCTTCATATTTATAGTTGTGTGCGTCGTATTATTGTAGCCATTAATTAACTTTGGTAAAATGCCAACCCAGCAGTAGTTTCCTTGAATATCAAACTGCTTCCACATTTTCTCTTTTAAGGTCCTATTGAATCGTTCTACAACTGAAGCTTTTACTTCAGTAAAAGTCGAATAATGATTGATACTACACTCTTTCATTAATTTTGAAAATTCTTTATTGTAAAATTCTTTACCGTTGTCTGTTTGAAGTTTTTTAGGTTTTCTGTTTTTTAAAATATCATTAAACGCTTCAGCAACACTTTTACCCGTTTTATCTTTGACTGGTACACCCCAGGCATACTTTGAAAATACATCAATGACTGTTAACAAATAATTGTAGCCTTTATTAAGCTTTGATATCCCCTTTATTTTTCCAGAGTCCATTTCTACCAAATCTGCTTGCCAAATGTCATCAATGCTATGAGTTGTAACCCTCCTTCTCGGAAAATTCTTCCTCATGGGTTTATGAATTTCGTTTATAATTTCTTCCCGAATGCTAACGGGTGGTTCTCTAATTTGTGTAGAACCCCCTATTTCTACACTATCATTAACTTTTTTTTTAAACCGGCTTTTCTTACTCCCACACTCGGAACATAAACCTTCGATTCTAGTTCGACCATTTTTTGTCGAAAGGGTGTGAGGATGCAGTGTTTGAGTAAACGTTTTGCACTTTAAACACCAAATGTGATTATTCATTTATTAACTAATTA
Source organism: Meconema thalassinum (assembly GCA_946902985.2). Lineage (NCBI taxonomy): Eukaryota > Metazoa > Arthropoda > Insecta > Orthoptera > Tettigoniidae > Meconema > Meconema thalassinum. The sequence continues at coordinate 840,531,220 of OX336390.1, forward strand.
ATTAATTAATTATAAAATAAGCATTGGTTTATTCAGGCACCCAACATTGAAGAACGCAAACTAACTTACAAGAAACAAGGGTCTACCCTTTGTTGAGGAAATTAACTTTTTTATATTTATATTTATATTTATATTTTAATTAATTAATTAGTTAATAAATGGAATCAATTACCGATATTCTAAACAGCAAACTTGTCTATAATAGCAAACAAGTGGTTATTGCTATTGATGAAAATAACGATTCATGGTTTAAAGCTAAAGATATTGCTTTAATATTGGAGTATAGAGATACAGATAAAGCAATTCGAAAACACGTTGCAATTGAAGACAAAGGTACATTCGATACCTTAAATAACCCCGCCGTTTTGGCGGGGTTAAAAAATATACATCCTCAAACCATATTTATTAATGAATCTGGTTTGTATTCGCTTATTTTATCATCTAAAAAAGAGGAAGCTAAAAAATTTAAGAATTGGGTAACGAAAGAAGTCCTTCCATCAATTCGAAAGTATGGAGAATACAAAATTAAAGAAGAATATAAGAACCAACTAGTTGGGTTAATGCAGAAACTTCAAATAAAGGAAGCAGAAAACGAATCTCTTACCCCATTAGCCACACCTCTTGCACTTAAAACTAGTAAGAATAATTGTCTGCTTATTATAGATAAGCATGAACCAAACGAAAAGTACAGGTACTATGCAATAAGGGCGCAGAGACAACAGGTGAATCAAGCAATCAAAAAAATATGCAGGCGGCACCCCGATTGTGAGATAGTTTATGAAAAATATAATGATCCTAATAGCGTAAGGTTGTATGTGCTTATGAAAGAACAAATACAAATTAGCTATTCGGGAAACCATTTCAACATTCCATTTACTCCTGATCTTCTTAAAGGAACAATAGAGATGTTGTATAAAAACCTGTTACATTAAAATGTTTTTAATGGATATTTTCTCCATTAAAAACTAAAATATTTTAACATTAGTGTTATTCGACCGATTCATCAGGATGAGGTTCATATGCATCAAGTATTACTTCACCAAACATCGTCACACTAACATTTATTGGAAGTTTTAAAATTACGCTGTCCATTTTGTTTTTAAAGCATAAAGCATCACCAGATTTAACGTTGAAGGGGTTACTAGTATCTACCATAATTTTTTCTTCTTTGGAACGTGCAATATAAACGTCTAATACTGTTTTAATAGCGTTATCTGTATATGAAGTAAATACTTTATCTGGGTCTACGATACGAACAAATATTTTCCTAATCGTTGCGTTGTATGTAAAAATATGCTTAATTTTATCTTTCTCTGCAAAAAGGTCCTTTTGTAATATTATCCTATCAAACACCTTTCTTTCTAAGTTGTCAACCTTTTCTGTTAATGTTGCTACTGGTGCAAGACAAGTAGTGGCATATTCCGAGAACAATTTTTCTATTTCTTCTTTCGTGAAGTAGTTATCTTTAGGAAAATCCCCTTCAGTAGTAAGTGGTTTTAGCTTTTCTAAGAGATATTGCTTATTAAAGACATCTTTATTGTTGATTGGATCTTCAATATTCACTATCCTCTTTCCCTGAAAATCAATCCATGTTTTTGAAACAAAAAAAAGCTCACTAAGGCGTTTATTTAGACCCGTAACTAGCCTCGAAAATCGTTTTTCTAAATCATCCTTTGTGATAGCCTTAATATTTAATGAACTACTCTCTCCGTTTATAATTTTATTTCCAAATATGTCCATTTATTAAATCTATAATTTCGTTAAAATGAGCGGGATTAGGGGAACCCAAATTCGAAAACAACTTTAAAACAAGGACACATAAATGACCACATATATATTCATCAAACATTTGAATTCTTTCGGCGTTATAAAATAGGTTGCTAGCTCCCAAATAATTTACTAGTTTTTCAGGAACATCTCCACCGAACGAGTCAAAGACGAAATTTTGATTACCCTTTTTAAAGTAACAAATCCAATGAGTACCTGCATGATCCGACGTATCCAAGTTTACAATTCCTGATTCACAATCATTAGGTTTTGTAGGCAATTCATCAATCATAAAAACATTTCGAAAATGCTTTATGTTCATTTCGTGTATTATTTTAAGAATATCGAAATTACTTAAAGGGTGCTTATAGTTGGAAAGTATATCACTCAATATCAATGAAATTTCTCTCTTTTTTTTAAATTTTAGTTATTCCCAAACAACCTTGTCCAGTCTTTTTTTCGATCACCAGATTATGTCTAATTTGTTCAGCCAATTCCGCATCTTCTTTTTGCTTTTTATGAACAGCGCTTGCAATGGCTGCAGCGCCACCTGCCAGCGAACCAATGGCACCCAATGCAGCTAATATTAATGGCAAAAATCCTCCTTGGTGTTCATTAATTCCAGAACCTTCTTTCTTCCTACTGAGATATTCGAATATTTTCTTTACAATTGGAATGGACAAACTTATAAGTAAGCTACCACCTTTTTGAATTTTTCTTGCTTTCTGCTTCTTTTGTGTATCTGTCAAGTACTCATCTAGATAGTCATGCTTTTTCAGATCTTCGTTGGAGAGTTTTATTTTAATAGCTTTGGGTTTTAGTTTCCCTTTTTGGGAAACGTTGTAATCAATACTAAATCCTTTCATTTATTTAATGAAAAAATTATAAACAAAAATTTTACAAATTTATACTCAAACGCCCCAACCATTTTCATCTAACCCCATTCCCATTTTTCTTTTTCCATACATTATTCCAGTAACGGCTGTAGCTGCTAGTCTCTCACTCAAGTTAGCATCTTTACTGAATATTCTCTCTTTTGCAGCCTTTTGTAATTCTTTATCTGCTTGATGTCTGTGCTCTAATTTTGTATGGTCGCGGTATGCTATATCATGTAATTTACATGCTTCGTCTAATGGGTTAGAGCCCTGAACACCTTCGGCTAGTTGCTTGTCTAATGGATTACCAGGACCACAAAATTTATATCCCGGAAGTGTTAAGTCAATATTATTTTCACCTATTTTATTAATCATCCAATTAACTAATCCTTTTCCATGTTTTTCAGATTCCCAGAATGTATGGGGAATGTTATTTAAAAACCTAATTAGATATGGAATACCTTTAGGATTATTAACAATGAAGTCATTAAACTTACTCGTAAGCATCTTCGTTATTCCAACCTTTTCATTGTGATAGACGTTGTTTCCAGCATTTTCTTCGCCATGAATTACCATTAATCTGTCTATTAATTCCCTTACATCATCCATCCACACATATTCAATCGGTGCTTTTGAATATTTTTTTACAAAACCAAATCCTGATTTAGGAGGAGTGGTTAGAGATGCAGCTCTTTCTTTTCTATTAACTTTTTCTGAAAGCCATATATCCTTTATCAACATATTATATTTTTTGCCAACACTGCTTTTAGGTTTAGTGCTATTTGGGTCATTATTTTGATACATAGCATTTGTAATTTTTAAAATAGTCTTATATGTGCTGCGGTCTTCGTCTGTATACTCATCATCGTTAGGTATATCATTTAAGGTTAAAAATAGCATTAAACCCTTTGTAGCTTTAAAATTCTTACCCTTAATTATAATATCGTCATTACTGAATTCAACTTTTGAGTTACCTATATAATAACCCTGATAGTTCTTATCATACCTTATTCCAAATTTAGGGTCACTAATTCTAGGTAAATATTTTGAAATTATTACCCCTAAGTGGACCGTAGAATAATCAGTTATGCCTTTCCTCTTAACATTTTCTTCACTTTTATCATACTCTTCATCGGCCTCTTGAAATAAACTCCTCCCCTTTTCTTTCTGAAGTTGCGACTCTAAATTCTTTCTGACCTTTCTTGCCGATTTTAAAGCATCTTTTTGCTCATCAGTGACATCATATTCATCCAAGAAATAGGAACCTTCGGAATCTGAAGGAAAGTCTTCTTTATAGTCAATTTTGTAAGGAATTAATTGCTTCTCCACTTCTCTATTTTCTTCTATAGCTTTAATAACATTTTCACCGATGTCATTTAACTTGTTGCCTAAAACATTAACAGCATCGATAACAGGTTGATCTTCTTTTTTATACTTCTCGTATTCCGTTATAGGCTGCTTCTTCCATAGTCGAAATTCGTCTTTTAATTCTTCAAATTTCTTCCTATTCCTTCTTGCTTGTTGAACTACCTTTTGATCGTATTTCGCAAACATCTTTATTATAGGTGAAATTTTAAAAAATGACGTTGGATGCTAACATTGACGTTTGACATTTGACGCTGTACGTTGCACGCTGTACGTTGACGCTGTACGTTGTACGCTGTACGTTGTACGCTGTACGTTGGTGTTAGAATACTCAACCTAAAACCTGCCAATACCCCTGGAGTAGTTACCCAACATTTAGAAACGTTTTAATTTTATTCCTATATTTACCATCGTTAGCTTTGCGATTCATATCAATAGTAATAAAACCAAACTCCTCATTCCAACATTTGCTGCAAATATTCTTAAAGTCTTCAAATTTCATATCGCCACCAACAAATTCTTGATAAATATGATTTAAATTGGTATTATCTTGCCTAAATATGTTTAAGAAATTTAAGTTATCACGAACTAATTGTTTTGGTATTTTTGAATACATTTGAGCTAAGTAAAAACAGTCAATCCCTTTATGTCTTCCTCGTGTAAAATATTCTCGAACTATGTCTTGGTTTTCCAGTATGAAATCGTCGAAAATTACAACTGACCTATCTTCACATTTATCCAGGGGCATTATGCTTTCATCGTCATGAATAAATTGTGCAATGGACTTTCCTAACTTTTCTTCGATTTTATTACATTTTTCCATAAACTGTTGATACTTAGATTGATCTAAACTTTTAGAGAAGATGTAAAGGTTGTTTATTTTTTCCCAGTTTAACCATCCAGGTGCCAAAATATAATTGTCAATCATTAAGGTTGTTTTACCACAATTACTGGGGCCTATTATAGCACAACGAATGGAATTCGGTAATAATTTGCCATGTTTGTTCTTTACTTGCTTTTCTACAAGTCTTACTTGTGGGTCCCAATCTACAACATTTCGTTTACTCATTTTCGTTTATTTTATTAATTAATGAATGAATTAATAAATGAAGAGAATTTTTGAACTAAGTGGTAAAACTTCGGTTTTAGAGAAAAGGTTAAATGTTCCATTGCGAGATGAATTTAGAAAAGTTGGATTAATAGGGTTTTACTCAACCTTCCTAACACCAAATATTACAACAAAATACAATAAAGTACACTATGAAAAAGTATCAGGTACGATAACTGAAATGTTTATTCCACCAGGTCAATATAATGTAGAAAATTTACAAAAAGCTATTCAAAGTCAAGAACCTAAGATTAGTATTGAACAAAATAAAATTCTAAACAGATTGGAAATAATTAGTGATTATAAAATATATTTTGACCAAGAAGAAAGTATTGGTTCAGTTTTAGGTTTTAATAATCAAATTGTAGAACCAAAACCCAAAACACTTGCTCGGAACTTACCTAAAATAATTCCGTTCGAAAATATCCGCGTTCATTTCAATATAGCGGATGGAATGTTTGTAAAAGACTCTGAGCATTTTCACCGTGAAACGAATATTATTGCATCATTTAAACCAGCCCTAGAATTTAGTGCTCCAATAATTTATGAGCCGAATTATCCTATATTTTGCCCAGTTTTCGATAAAATTCAGAATTTAAAAATTACTGTGACCAATGAGAATGACGAAGTAATAGATTTCAACGGCGCAACAGTTACTGTAATTTTAGAGATGAGTTAATTATTTCCTCTTCATTTAATTTTCTATTATTTTTCTTATAATAAATGAACAAAGTAGAAAGTTACCAGTGGCAGTCTTTTCCTGTAAATGAAAAGACTAAAAACAATTTAAATTTGCCAAACAAGGACGTGGAAATAGATATTAAAGTTGGTGATGGTTGGATTGATAATAATGCGCACCTGTATATTACTTTCGATGTAACTCATGCTGATGGAACTGATTACACTAACTATGAAGGAAAGTCAAATGTAAAGCTAATTGACAATTACCCCACTCAATTTTGGAGCACTGTAACCGTGAAAAAACGAGGACACACTATCTATCGAATTGACCATCCAAATATATCTTCAACGGTTCTGTTTAATTTAACAGCCTCTTATAGTGATAAAATGATATATTCAGGTAATTTTCTTAATAATGGTAAATTGCAGAAAAAATCAAATGAGTTAAGGTACTCTTTAAGTCTCCTTGGTGGCTTTTTTAAGGATTTTAAAGAGATTATGTGGGGAGGAGATTTAACTGTTACATTTACATGGAGTCAAAATGCGACCGATGCTTTGTATAGATGGTGGACTAAGAATCCCGATGGGGGCAATGTTGCTGGAACTCTCCCGGAGGAAGAAAAAGTTACCGTAAAGTCAATGGAGATAAAAATTCCTGTTGTTAAATACGAACCAAATTATGAGCTTGAACTGAGAGAAAAAATACTAAAAGAACCACGAATACCTATATCATTCTTTGATCTTCAAACTCAAGAAATTTCAGGCCTAAGTGGTAAAAAGAATTTTGAAATAGATATTACTAATTACTACAATTCAATGGAGTTTGATCTGCCATATTTTATTTTTGTTGTGTTTCAAACTAATAGAAAAAATAACCAAGATATGAATAGTTCCAAATTTGATCATGTTCAGCTTCAAAATATTTACATGAAAAACGGAAGAAACGAAATGTTTCCGGAAGAAATGTGGAATATTAATCCTCCTAATACTTATCTAAATGCCTATTATGCTTTTAGGGACTTTAAGCGTATAACTGAGCTAAAGTATAATGTTGTTGTAACCCCCACAGAGTTCATTGCTTCTTATCCTATTTATGTTATCAATATAAGTCGGCGTAGAAATGTAGTAACACCTCAGAAAACCAGTATGAAATTGGTAGCAACATTTAATGCCAATATACCTGAAAATACGCTTGCTTATGTAATTATGTACGGTAAAAAGAATTTAACCTATGATGCTAAGCATGGAATAGTTACTGAAAACTTTTAAATGGAGAAAATAACCTTTTATGTTCCCCAGAACGTCTTTTTAAATCTATGGACTTTCCATATTTTAAAACATAATCTTTATTAGAATATGGTTGTAATATATCTTTAAAAATATCTGCTTTTTTAAGGTCTTTTACACAACCTAAATTAAATGCATATATACATGGAGTGGAGGTTACAGAACAACCTAAGACATCACTTATAGATTCTGGGTTTGCACCTCTGAGTGTACTACGGGGCAATTCTTGTCGTTGTTCAATTGTTCCTAAATGGGAGGTATAAACAACCTTAGTTGCCCATTTTCTAAATTTTTGAACTACAGGATTGCCTCTAGAGCTATAAATAACCTTTAATAACCCTTTATATGTTAAAAATGTTGAAAGTAAACCATTTTTTCTGTTATCCATCAATTGATCATTGGTCAATTGGTCAATAACAAAATTTTTATAGTGTTCTGGCGAAGTATGAGAGTAGTTGTTATTCATTTTAATAAATTAGTAAGAGTTTAGTTTTTAAGTTCAATTGAACTTAAAAGCTAAGAATAAAAAAAATGATATTTTAGGTGAAAAGGCAATTAAGTCTGCAAAATTTTGTTATTTATAGATATAAAAAACAGTTAATAAATATGGAACCTGAATACGCCGTTATCGTCCGTTGCGTCGACGTAAATAATGTGCCTGAGTGTATTAAAAAAAATAGTCTTCGATTACTACCTCAAGCTGCAAAATTTGCAACTAACGATCTTAGCACGCGTTAGTAATGAAAGTGACTGTGTAGAAATTGGTGAGGCATTAATGGAATTAGAAGAGCAAGTAAAGAAACTAATAGTTTCGGCTGACCACAGTGCGAAAGAATAGTAGTTGTTATTCATTTTAATAAATTAGTAAGAGTTAAGTTTTTAAGTTCAATTGAACTTAAAAGCTAAGAATTAAGAAAATGCTATTTTAGGTGAAAAGGCAATTAAGTCTGCAAAATTTTGTTATTTATAGATATAAAAAACAGTTAATAAATATGGAACCCGAATATAATATAATGCCTTGCAGCCTGACAAATATTTTAAAAGGGGGTTGTGTTTCAAATGCACCCACCAAAGTAAATAATGTGCCTGAGTGTATTAAAAAAATAGTCTTCGATTACTACCTCAAGCTGCAAAATTTGCAACTGACGATCTTAGAACGCGTTAGTAATGACAGTGATTTCATGGAAATTGGTAATGCCTTAGATGAATTAGAAGAACAAGTGGACAAACTAATAGTTTCGGTTGAGCACAGTGCGGAAGAAGAAGGAAGAAGTTAAAAATAAGTTATCAGTGAACTTGACCAGGAAACTCCGTTAGCCTTGATACACTCTTAGTCGATAAGATAACCTTACTATCACTCTCTCAGTTCCGTCCGCTCGCTCGCATGCAAGTGATGTGCTAAATTAAATATTACTTAGAACCCAGCTGTTAGTCTTGTTAAACCGGAAGTACTAGTAGCAAAGCAAGAAACTACGTAGTATGTATGTGTAGCGCAATCTATTAGCAAACAATAAAAGCTCTTCGTAGTGCACTTGTCGTAAGCAACTGCACCACATAAGCCCGCATACACGCTTTTTTAATCGCTTTCCTCGTAGCTCAGGAGGACAAGTGTTTGGTTTGTTGAGATTTGTTCGCTTAGAAACGGAGGCGCCCCGTTTTCTATGGTTCGAATCCCACTCAATCCTTTCAAAAAAATAACTGAGTCATTAATGGAGAGAGAAAAGAGGAGTAAGGAGCAAATGCTCTCCAGGCACATAAGGGAGCCTGAGAGATGCAAAGTAAAAAAGAGTGGCCACTCAAGGAGCGAGAAAAAGAGATCAAAGAACAAATAAAAAATCCCCAGGGGTAACAACGAAGAGAAATTAAAAACCAGCGCTGGCTTCGAAACACCCCTGGGGGTTTCTCCGAAATGCCGGAGTTTTGCAAAAATTTTGTTAACTGTGACCCTTTAACGCTTAAATAGCAGTGAGTCGTCACCAGAAATATATCATAGTCTTTGATTCTATTAAAGTTGTTATTACCATAAGATAAATCTAGAACAAGATTTTTCCACTTTCAAACAAATTGTTCTATATCATATTTCTTTAAAAAGTCACTAGAATTTACACCCTTGTTTTAACCATTATTTTATCCTTAATTCGTTAAAAAGTTACTAATAATTTTAGCCTTAAATTTAGCCATTATTCTTTCCATTGTTTCTAAAACAGGTATTAGAAATTTTAGCCTTAACTTTAGCCCTTGTTTTATCCATAATCTTTTAAAAAGTTACTGGTAATTTTAGTCATTATTTTAACCATTATTCTATCCCTAATTTCTAAAAATGTTACTGATAATTTTAGCCTTGTTTTAACCATTATGCTATCCATAATTCTTTAAAAATTCTAGCCTTAGCTTTATCCATAATTTTAAAAATGTCTAGCTTTAGCCACTATCCTATTTTTAATTACTTTTTATGGTTAATTTTAAGCATAATTTTAGCCTTAATTTTAGAATTACTTTGTCGAGTCAGTTTTATGGTTAGTTTTAACCATAATTTAAAAAATAACATTGGTAATTTTATGGATACGTTATCCATAACTTTTTATTATTTTTATGGTTAATTTTTATGGATAATGGTAACCACAAATTAAATAGTGTTTTATGGTTAGTTTTAACCATCATTACTATCAATATTTTTTATTACGTTTTATGGTTAGTAGTAGCCATATTACTTTAAAAGTTGGTGAACATTTAATGGTTAATTTTAAGCATAAATTTGATAGTGTTTTATGGTTGGTTGTAGCCATAATTTCATATGAAATTATAGGTACTTTTTATGGTTATCTTTAGCCATAAAAAGTAATTCAAATTATGGTTAGTCCTAACCATAATTTATCTGAAAAAAATGTAATGGTTAAGATAACCATATTTTCTTTGGACAAATTTTTTCAAGAAGTTTAAGGTCACTTTATCCATTATTTTTAATAGAATTTTAATGGTCACTTTTGACCACACTTAATTGGCTGTCCCATACCTACGCCTATACTACTGACCGAGTTTTGTCCCTCTGAGCAATGGTAAGTGAAACAGCGGGTGGCTAATTATAGCACTCACTTAGTCATCGGATATACCCACGCAGGCATGCGCAGGTATAAAGCTTTTTTTTAGTGTGTGTGTGTGTGTGTGTGTGGCAAAAGTTAACAATAATTGAGGCTATTTCCAAGACTGGCTTCTCTCACTTCTCATTCTTGTACAACCCAACCGAAATCAAATAGGGAAATAACAAGAAACGTGAAAGACGCAGATCTTAGTAAGAACTAAAATTATTTAAATAAAATCCAGTTCAATATTGTATTCTAAAATCTATCCGCAAATTTACTCTAAATATTAACCGCTATCCACATAGTTATGGAAACGATATCCGCAAGGCGAAATGTATTGATATCGTGCCAGGAGATGGCAGTTGGGTTTGAACTGCAGATGTCTTCCCGCTCACTGCGTATCGCGCATTCCAAAAACATTAACTTGGCCACTACTTGCTTCACTCACTCAGCACATTCCTTTTTCACTGGCTGCGAGTTGTCTGCTGCGATAACCATTGACATGCGGGAAGCCGATATATTTAGGTTTAGAATAGGCCCGCGCATACGTACTGCAAGACCCCACGCACCCCGTCACAGTGTGTTGAAATTCCGTCTCCTGACGCGATGACAATAGTAGAGCAGCCGCAAGAAGAGGCTGCCGAAACTCAAGAATGCGCAGAGACCAATATCAATTGGCGTATTTCAATGCTCATTGCGGGGCTCCTGTGTGTCCCGCGAATGCTGATTACTGGGCTCACTGCTCACTCCATTCTTCAACAATGCGGCTCGCTCCGAGGCGCGGTCTACAGCTGTAAACCAAGTGTAGAGTGCAGGAGGCAAAACACGTGTGTATTATTACTATTGTATGTATATTACGTAGCTGAAAGTGCGTTTGTTGAATACCTGAAGCCTTGAAATTTGTGTATAATATTCAGTGTACTTAGCAATGCCACCGTTTCGCTCTAAATTAGGGAGTGCCAAAACTTTACACAGTCAAACTAGGGAAGTTATTTATAATGTGTATAAATTCATGAAAAACGAAACACATCTCGCTGGGAACATATGCGCAATTCAAAATAAAGTGGTTGAAGCATCAGGTATGTCGGAAAGGTCGGTGCGGAATATAATACAAGACGCCAAAAGAATTGAAAGTGGTGAGGTGGATTCATTTTCAACGCCTGGAAAGAGAAGACCAAAATCTGTCGAGAAGTGTAAGTTACACGATTTTGATAAAAGCGTAGTAAGGCGTACGATTCATAATTTTCACTAGAGCTGGAAAAGATCCTTAGGAAACTGGTTGAGGTTATAAATTTTAAAGGTGGCGTACGAACATTAAGCAAGATAGTTTGAGGCCTAGGCTTTAGATGGAGGACGACAGAAGACATGCGTAGAATACTTATGGAGAAGCCTGACATAAGTCTCCTACGTATGCAGTACTAACAGAGCATAAGGCTGTACCGACAACAGGGTGGCCTATTGTTTACACTGATGAGACATAGTTGCATAGTTCGCACACTAAGCCAAGTGCTTGGAGTGACGATTCTCTTCATGAACTGAAGTCGCCTATCTCGAAAGGACAAAGATTAATAGTGGTACATGCCGGTTCAGATGCAGGTTTAGTTTTCAAATCCAACAAAACAACAGGGGGCTATCTCGATGAGATGAACTAAAGAAATAACGAAAAATATCTGACGGAGAAATTAATTCCCAATTTGCCAACAAATTCTGTAGTCGTGATTGACAATGCCTCGTACCATAATGTCCAATGTGAGCGCGAACCCACATCATCTTCCCGAAAAACGGTTATGCAGGATTGGTTGACCGATAAGGGTATTCCATTTTCTACAGAGATGATAAAACCTCAACTTTACTCTTTGATTAAATCCCATAAACCACGCTATGAGACGTATCAAATCGATACACTGCTTGCTGCCTATGGACACACGATCTTGCGTCTACCACCGTACCACCCTGACTTGAATCCTATCGAAATGATTTGGGCTCATGTTAAAAATTATGTGGCTGGACAGGTGGTGGTGGGGATGAATGTTTTAAGGGGTGTAACATCGAGGCCCCCTTTCCTGTTGGCATACAGTTATGCTATAGAAGGAAGAATTTCGACTCTTAAAAAAAATTGGGGTAGTGAGTAATGAGAAAGGCCATGACAGACTCCCTAGGCTTCGAAGGTCTGAAGAAAACGAGAGATGACCAAGCGAGTTGTAGTTATTGTTTAAAGGGGTGGAACAGTGAGGTCTTCTGCCCCATTGACCAAAGAGATCGCCAGGAAGATGAAAGAGGAGCCTGGCACAAGTAAGTAGACGTACCATACTGCATTCAGTAATTCAGAAGAGGCTATAGGCCTACTCTGCTCTGGGGAAATCATTAGCGACATGCACAGGCTATTGGTGTAGCATATGATATTGCACAATGATAGGCCTACATTTCCATTAGCAGCACATCAGTTGGTTAGTTAGGAAATATTTATAACAAGGCAAAGGAGTCAAGGGCTTGGTCGTCCCATTTGGCAATTTTTAAATCCAAGTTACCTTGGCACATAAAAGTTATGCTGATTATTATAGATATGGTAAACATAAGTTCTGAAATTTTTATCTATACGCTACTTCATTCGTAAAACGATCATTATTAATGCGACTTTAATGGCTAAGTCAAAGGCATTACTTCGTGGAAGGCAACTCGAATGACATGGGCTAGGCCTAACCTAAAAATTACAAACAGGTGAAATCCTAGTGTACGGTAGGCTAATTGATAAAATTGTTTATTGAGCGATATAACTATGCAGTCATCAAAACTTTCGTCTCCTAGTGGACGTATCGTTATATTACATTAAATTTATTTCGAAATAATGACTGAAACACGTTTTAAACGACCGTCAATTCGCGCCATCTTTACCGTTTTCTTTTTACAGGTAGTTGTGATGTAGCGATTTACTTCGCTTTGATGCAGCGCTGCAATTTCTCGCTTAAAAAAACACGGCCTTTTTGTGAAAGAGATCCGCGCGATGTTGTTGGAAGTAGAAATGAAAGTAAACTCACGTATGAAACAGAACCATTGTAGTATAAATATTAGAGAAAGAACGTAAAAAGGGGGCAAAAACAAAATAATTGGAGATACAGGTGAAAAGGGTGGATTATAATACAAGGTGCAATATCTTCACGCCTAGTGACCCACGAAGGCGACTTATATACCACAACTGGATAACACCGGGTCAACAGATAAGGGAACCATTTACAATGTTATAAGTGAAGTTGGCAGGCGTCTAAAAAAGAGACGATCGCACGAACAATGGGAATTGTCGGAGTGTGGAGCAAATGTGATATTCAGGGCAGTACAAATCCAAGTTGGAGCAATTCACGAAAAAATAAATGCGAGGACGTTCGAATAGAATACATTGGAATAAAAGATGTGGATGGTACCGATAGTTTGCCCACAGTTACACTGGTCGGTGGCGCGAAGATTAAATGTAAACGACCTATCCGGGGTGAGGGAGTGATTGATTCGGAGACGGATTATTGTAGTTATATGACGAAGTGTGTAAGTACAGGAGGAAAACCAAGGCGTGATTGGGAAATGGGGAACCTCTATTATGTTCAACGTAAAGCCAAAAAATATAAACAAAGCAACAAAAATTAAAACCTAAATCCAGTGCTACCACAGTACCGGTGTAATAATCGTGCTACCAATAATAAATGGCAAAACTGCTTGGACAAGTGAAATTTATTTTTGTATTCTTAGATCATGAACAAAATCCGCAGCTTTCTTCGACAGGTGTTAGAATTATTTTACTGGCTTTCCGTACCCATCGTTGACTTGTTTGTAATCTATGACTAAAAAGAAAATAGTGCTCGGAAGGCTGGTGAAAGGTGTCAGCATAGCTACGGCTGGGCTGCAGGATCTTGTTTGGCCAGCACCCGTAATTTCGTAAATTCCACCCCGAACATTCTGCTTAGAATCAGGTTCCGGAAAAACAAACATTAACATTTGTTAAGCATCTAGCATGCAAATTCTAAAGAAGCGGTTTTTTATGGCCTTTGTCTATGGGGAAAGGGAGTGATTGCTGATTGTACAATTGTCTTACTTTCTTGAAGAGATTTTTGAACACTAATAAGGTTTCAAACCACCAATGCATCGCCGTATATTTCTCAAGGCGTGTCATTACGCTTGTCAACGCCGCCTATCTGTCATCTGGTAGGCCTAAAGCAAGCACATGGCAATTGCTAATACTGCGTAAACCTTCGAACATATACTATGATCGGAGGCGTAAACATATAGATTTTAACACAAATGTTTTCCGAAAATACAACAGAATATAACCGTCCGCTAAATCTACACATAAATATCACAAATGAAGGATATACATTATCATGCTATGGACTGTCAATTCCCGATAAGATAATAATAAAATGCTACTGTACCTCTATGTCCCAATGTCTGATGTTCTCTTGTCTTACTGCTATGCCCACTGCCGACATTGACGCGTTCAGAAAATTATTTAAAACTATTCCAACGAACTTAGGGACTGCCTTAGATAATAAATCCTTCACTTTTTGTCCACAGATGCACTCATCATAGCCACAATAGGTTTCCAAGCTTAATGTTAACAGTCTAACAATAATGCACCACTGGTCACTTAATTCTAAAATAGGTACGGTGTGGTAGCTTTCTAATGAAATCAACCTTAAAGTACTTGCCAACTGAGTACAGTTCATAATGTACTGGAATATACTGTAGAGGCCACATGAAGATATATACCAAAATTAAATTACTAGGCACTGAAAGTCCACGCTGTAAGTGATTATTGGCATTGTAATATAGTAATATACCGGAAACCAATTATTTTAATAGTGCTACAAAGCGTATGTTGTTCATGCATTAAAACCAACTCAGCGGCTTCGGTGGCGTAGTCGGTAGCATGCTGAGCTTCTATGCCCAAGATAGCAGGTTCAAACCCGGCCGAAGCCGTCAGATTTTATAAGAGCGTTAAAATCCCTCAGTATGCCTTCCTTCGGAGGGGAAGTAAAGCCAGCGGTCCCATGTCATAGATTTATGGCATGTTAAAGATCCTTCCACTAATTGCACCTGTGTGAAGCTAAATTGGATAGGTTAAAAATGTAAACAACGCTCTTAGGTTTCTATGTTCGTTGCCAAGAGCCGACTGCGGTGGTGTCTAGTAGCTGAGTTCTGAACTTGGCCTAGTAATCGTTGACGGTGGCGCTTGGCGGCAAAAGTAGGAACTATTTGAAAAATTCTAAGTTGCAGTACTTAAATTAAGAAACAGATAACACACACTAATACAGTCATCACAATTAACACCGGTTATCAGACAGATTCTACACACACCCAAAGTACACGGGGCCACTTGACCGCGTTGTCGCAGCCCCTAAACTTAAGAACCAACCAACCAAAACCAACTCAGCGCCTCCAGTTTTGTTATTGGCTGTTCACTGAGATAACAATGCATGGTTATTTTCTTTATTTGATATGAAGCCCTGTTTCACCTGAGTGGTTATGTCAACTCACAGAATGACAACAGGTAGGGCCTTCTGGGCAACGGAGAATCCACATCACTTCCACCACACCATTACTTGATCAGGAGGTTGGTGTTTGATATGCAGTGTCTGCACGCCGCATTATTAGTCCCATTTTCTCTTCATAAGACGGTGAATTCGGAGCGTTACGTTTGCAACATTTTAAATCCATTTGTGGCAGCATTAACTGAGGAGGAAAGGACCTAATGTTACTTCCAACAGGATGGTGCAATGCCCATACATCCCACCGAACCATGGATCACTTTCACACAATCTTCGCTCCTGACAGAGTTGTTAGCTGAGGTCAGTCTTATCTCAGCCCTAGTTGGCCACCCAGGTCATCTGATATGTCCGTGTGCGATTACTTTTTGTGGGGAACCCTCATAGTCCAGTCAAATTAGACATCCAACCTTGCAAAAGGTGAAGTAGTTTAATTTTTTATATGTTGTTTGAACCTCTGCCGATAGTAGAAAAACAGCTAACGTTTTGCATATCTTTTGGTTTTTGCTCAATGTATTTTAAAATAATATGTATCTGCCAGAAAATAACATACCTTTCGTTTCTAAACTAGATTAAATTTACTACAATTTGAGATCCAAAGATTAAATATTTTTTCATAAAAGTAAAAATTGTTGGTTTTGGTCTCCTAATTTGACAAATATTATCAAAAATACTCATTCCATGAGAAAAGTCACCGGGAATGAACTTAAAGTTTAATTGTTTAGCTTCAATTTGAGCTCTGACAGGTACCTGTAGGCCAAGTGCTTGTGGTTAGTTGTTAATGATAACCACACACACTCCTTGTTTGCTCACTAACAACATAAGTTTGAACTTTATTTTGAAATCGTTGAAAGTACCGGTACATTAATCACCAAAACAAGCGAAGTGCGCATCACGCTTACAAAATGTTCAGGGAATACAAAATGTCAATCATGGCCACTACACACTCTCTCCCAGTGACAACGAGAGACAACGTGTGCTTACTTCTTGGGAAAGGTAACACGCCTTCCTGATCGCGTAGTCTTGGTTTGCTGCTGCGTGGCAGGTATGGATTGTACAGGAGTGGTGGGATTGATGGGGTAGTAGCTGGAAAAGTGATGAAAGAATCACTTCGGGTTGTACCTTCTGAGCATGTTAAAGTCGTTTCGTGTAGCATGAAGGCTGACTTCAGTATGTCTATGCAAACAGTTTGCTTACCCACTGGTGTCATAACTTCAAAATGTTTGTCACTACGAGACAAAACTTGGTATGGTTCATTGTACGTTGGTTATAGGGGTTTTCTATGAGCGTCGTGTCGAATAAAAATAAATTTGCTGGTCATCAATGCTGGATAGACAAACACTTTCCTGTTGGTATGACGATCGATTGGGACAGGTTTCAAGGTTTTCATCTGTTCTCATAATTTGAAGATAAAAGATGGAATGTCTGTGATTATTTCTTCCTTTTGAAGGAAATCGACGGGTAGCCTGGTTCCTGTACCATAAGTCATTTCAGCAGCGGTGCTTTCATTTTCGGGAATGATATGTGACCGAAGAACCATAAGTGCCACTGGAAGCTTCAGAACCCAGTCACCCGTAGGTTGAGCTGTTAGAGCAGTCTTCAACTGGCAGTGCTAGCGTTCAATTTTTCCATTTGCTGCTGGATGGTATGCTGTGGTCTATGCAACTGTTTCAGCTGTGATGTCGGTAAGGGGTACTGCCTCTGGCCACCGCAAAAAACGGTCGATGATAGTGAGCAGATAACGGTAACCTTGTGATGGTGGCACAGATCCAACTAGCTCAACGTTAATGTGGCTAAATCTTGACGTTACTAGTGGGTATGTTCCAATTGCACTGTGGGTATGTCAATAAACTTTGCTTCTGACATGGAATGCAGGTTGACGCCCAATCTTTAATGTCTGTCTTAAGTGATGGCCAAATGAAGCGTTTCATAATGAGGTTGATCGAACTTTTTACACCAGGATGAGACAAATTGTGGATACAGTTGAAAACTACTTTTCGGAATGGTAGAGGTATGTATGGTCGAAGATTCTCTTGGGATGCATCACATACGAGGTCTATTCCGCTTTGTAATGCAACTGTCTGGATCACTAGTGAGGATGTTGCCTGAGTTGTAGGAGTTCTTCATCAGATTGTTGAGCTTTAGCAATTTCTTCCACAGTGAAGCCTGACTGCATACCAATGGAAGAAATGCGTGAGAAGGCGTCTGCTGCGATGTTGTCTCTGCCACAGGTATAGCGTATATCTGTTGTGAATTGTCAATGAAGCTGATATGGCGAACTTGACGAGGTGAGGCTTTGAACGCTGTTGAAACATGAAGGTCAGTGGTATGTGGTCAGTATAAATTGGAAATGTACGTCCTTCCAACATGAACTGGAAGTGTTTAACAGCAGAATAAGCAGCCAGAAGTTCACGGTCGTAAGTGGAATAATTCTTATGGGTGTCTGTGAGCTTCTTCGAGAAAAATAGCAAGGGCTGTTGAGTGTCGTTCCTAACTTGGCGAAGAGATGCTCCAATGGCAAAGTCCAAGGCATCAACCATCAAAACTAGTGGTAAATTTGAATATGGATGAGCCAATAGAGCTGCATCTGCTAGACTGGTTTCAAAGCTTCGAATTTTTTTCTGTTTTCTTCGGTCCATTGGATGTTCCTTTTGTCATTTTTCTTGACACCGTGAATTAACTCGAAAAGGGTGGCTTGCTTACTGGCAGAATCTGGTAGAGCTCTGCGATAAAAATTAATAAGTCCTAGAGAACGACGCAAGTCCGTGACTGTTGTGGGTAGTGCATTGTCTGTTCTGGCAGTGGTTAATACCTTGATCGGATAAAAGATAACTGATAAAAGGTACTTCTGTTGTATTAAACAAACACTTGCTCAAATTGATGTTGATGTTGTGTTCGCTTAAACGTTGGAATAGTATTGAAACTACTTGTGCTATGCATGGGTATATATTGTATCAGTTGTACACGGGATGAACGGATTAAAATGCAAAAACACTTGTTGTTTAAATTACGTTACTGGGCACACATGAGCTTCGCCCAATGGCAAGATGGGTACTGCCCGTGTGTTGGGCAGTAAAAAAACAAAAACCAAATACAAACACCAAGGAAAGATTAAGGAACCATGAGAGTGAGGAAAACACGGGGTACATCATCTGACAGTATCTAACTACAAACAAGTAGTTCCGTGAAGAACTATACAGCCTATTTTCATATATCCTACTTATGTTAATTGCCACTATCAACATACACAATTTCAGTTTGATTGCTGTAATAGATTCGTAGATATTGAGAACCGACTAAATATTTCGGATGGTCGCCATGTTGGATTTTATATATGTAAGTCCTAGAGCTATGTACTGTTACATGCAGATTATTGTGAACGTGTAGTATTCAAACTTCAATCGCATAGTTAGGACACAAGAAAAAACAAGGAGAGTTTAAAATTTTTTACAGCTGCCATCTTGAGGTTATGGAAACAATTGAAATAAATTAGATGCCAGTGGATTAACATTCGTATAAGGATTTACTGAACCAAGTTTCACTGCACGCGGATGGTTAAATTGCGAGAAACGTCCATGTGAATATTTATAATTCGCGTCACCGCCATGTTGGATTTGTGATCACCAGGTTATTTAAAGTCCTATAGGTGAACTTAAGTTCATAGCCCCTATGAACATTAAAAAATGCAGTTTGATTGCTAAAATAGATTCGTAGATATTCAATATCGTCTACATATTTCGGATGGTCGCCATGTTGGATTGTTAAATGTATAGGCCATAGAGTCATGTACCATTAAAGGAAAATTATTGGATAGGTTCATTATTCAAACTTTCACTTCGATCGCATGACTACATCACAATAAATAAAATCTTAATTTTAAAATTCGCACTGCCGCCATCTTGAGGTTATGTAAACAATTGAACTAAATTAGATACCAGTGGATTACAATGTGAATAAATATTTCCTGTGCCAGGTTTCAGTGCGCTTGGAACATTAAATCGCGAGAAAAGTCTATTTAAAATTTTCAAATTCGCTTGGCCGCCATGTTCGTTTTGTAGTTAACCGGTTTTTGAAAGTCTTATAGATGGACTTCCAGTAGTGCCCTTTATCTCCGTACAAAATTTCAGGGGTTTACCGCTAATAGTTTCAGAGATATAGAATGCCGGAGAAATATTTCGCACATCCGCCATCTTGTGATTATGTAAACAATTGAACGAAGTTAGATGTCGGTGCATTACAATGTATATAAACATATACTGTACCAAGTTTCATTGCGTTTGGTTGGTCAAATCTCGAGAAACTTCTATTTAAAAGTCGCAAATTCGCTTGGCCGCCACGTTGGTTTTGTTGTTACCAGGTTTTCAAAAGTCACATAAGTGAACTTAAAGTAGTTCACTCTATCACCATAGAAAATGTCAGGGTAATATCGGTAATAGTTTCGGAGATATTGAATACTGGTGAAATATTTCGCACAGCCGCCATGTTGGATTGGTGAGTCGTAACAAAATTTGAAGGGCACGGTCGAGGTCGCCGGAAATAGAGCTATGAACTTTCCGAGGTTCATTGAAATCGCTCCGGCCGTTTAGATTTTATTAGGGGGGGGACACACACACGAATCACACACACACACCTCACACACTCACCTCACACACACACGGACAAAAGGTGATCTCATAAGCCTATTTTTTCAAAATTGAAAATAGGCTAAAAATACCGGGAAACACAGGGGACACCAAGGTACTAATCTTCACACCGAAGTGATCCATCTCGGTTACTAACAGTTACATTTACACAAACAAGACCGGATCACAAAAAAGGTGAAAATTATAAAATAACTCGAATGTCACTTAAAAACTTTGTGAGGATAGATAGATAGATAGATAGATTTTTATTAATTCCATTTGATCAAATACATGCATTCAATACATTTTTATATAGGACACGTCAGAATTTATATCTATAAAATAAAAGAACTAACAGGTATATATTACTAATATTATAACTATTTAACTTATTATAATAGCAAATATTAATAGATACAATCTTATTGCACAACTATTTACACCTAACTCTATTATCATAATATGAAAACTTAATTCTATAAATACAACAACATACAGCTAGGTATTACAATTAAATTAAAAAAGTAAAATATAATTATAGATTTCATCGCTCCTATACGCTAAGATATTCAACTGCTGAGTAAGAACAACGGCACTGCAGATAAGCTTTCAACATTCTATCAAAGGTTTTTATTTTTGGGGCCAGTTTTATATACTGGGGTAGTTTATTGTATAATTTAACTCCAGTGTGAAAAGTTCCTTTTTGATATATGCTTGTGTGTGTGTGTGAAATATGAATGTTTTGATTTTGTCTTGTGTTATGCCTATGAACATCATTATTTGTTTTAAGAAAAACATCTTTATTCATTAAATTCTTTTTTAAAAACATAATACTTTCAAAGATATATATGCAGGGCAGTGGGAGAATGTTTAAATCTTTAAACAGAGGCCTACATGATTCTCTAGAGTTTACATTTGCCATAATTCTAATCGCCCTCTTTTGTATCCTAAACGTGCTTAGTACATCTGGCGACATACCCCAAAATATGATTCCATATCTTAAGTATGAATGGAAATAAGCAAAATAAGTATTTCTTAATGTGTGCATGCTAGTGCAGGTTTTCAAAATACGTAACGCAAAGCACATCGAGTTCAGTTTGGTATTCAGATATTGTATATGTTTATTCCATTTCAAGTCTTGTTGTATCCATAGTCCTAAAAACTTTGTTTCTGATTTATTTTCTATTTGATGACCATTTAATGTTATATTGGGTTTCGCAGGATTCCTATTCTGTATAGTGTGGAAATTTAGACATACTGTTTTTTATAGTTTATTATGAGGCGATTATCTTGTGACCATTTGGTTAACACTCCTGTAACGGAGTCAGCAGACTGCTGTATGACCTGTTTAGTTTCACCTTTTATTACGAGTGTTGTATCGTCCGCAAACAAAATTTCCTTATGTGAATGAACGTTCTGTGTTATATCATTGATATATAGAAGAAAGAGTAGTGGGCCCAAAACCGATCCCTGGGGTACTCCAAATTCAATAATTCCCTCATTGGACAATGTTTCATTAAGTAATTTGCTTCCATCATCCTTGTGTCTCAAGCTTACTATTTGTTTACGCCTTGTTAAGTAAGACTCGATCCATTTATTAGCTAGACTTCTAATACCATATTGATCTAGTTTGGTAAGGAGGATTTTATGGTCAACAACATCAAATGCTTTCGATAAATCCAAGAATAGGCCAGTTACATGTTCCTTATTGTCAATTAATTTCAGTATACAATTACTACATTCGTAAATTGCTGTCTGTGTAGATTTTTCCGTTCTGAATCCATGTTGTGAGTTTGATAATATTTTATTTTTTTCTATGAAACTTATCAGTCTCTTATACATAATTTTTTCCACAATTTTTGCAATACCAGTTGGTAAGGTAATAGGACGATAGTTATCTAATTCATCTTTTGAACCGTTTTTGTGCACTGGAATTACTTTTGATAACTTCAAAATATCCGGGTAAGTTCCTGAGAGAATTAAACTGTTCTGTTTATTAAGTGCGTAAGTGGATTTATTATATTTTCTGCACATTTCTTTAAGATTGCATCAGGGATGCCATCAATGCAAGCACAGAATTTATTTTTAGCTCTTTTATAACTATTCTTACCTCTTCACTTGTGACATGATTTATAAATAAAGAATCACTGCATATATTTATTTTATTATTAGAATTTAGTGTATTTACCTGTGATTTATTTAATAATTTTTGTGGAATTTCCAGAAAATAGTCATTAAAAGTGTTTGCTATTTCCTCTGGATTATTAATCAATTTATTATTTCTGGTAAGTGTAATGTTCCTTTGTATTTTAGCAGATTTTCCAGTTTCTTTCTTTATCACGGACCACATAGCCCTGTTTTTATTAGATGATTGGGAAATAAAATTATCATTATGCATTTTCTTTGCTAGTCTTATTACCTTATTTAATATGCTAGTGTATTTTTTGTAGTATAAATTGAATTCAGGTGTTGTGTGGTATTGTTTATATAATTTGTGGTTATCCAATTGCTAGTTTTGTTATTTTGAACAGTTCTTCGTTTAAAGGGGAATGCTATTTCAAAATAGTGTTTTAGGGTACTGTTAAATGCATTAAATTTATCATTTACATTTTCTAGTTCATAAATTTCTGACCATGTTTCCTTATTTAATAAGTCATTGAAATATGTAACATTGGATTCAGTGAATGGACCTGCACTTTGATTTTACTCCATTATCATTATTATTGATTGTTTCGGATACTTCAAAACTCAGTATTTGTCCATGGTGGTCACTAAAAACAGGACAATAGACTTCTATTGAATGGTGATATTTATCTGTATTTATAAAAATTTGATCAGGAGTGGTTTTACTAAATTTTGTTATTCTTGTTGGGGTATTTACTGTAGGTTTCAGTCCATAGGAAATTAGTAACTGTGTTAATAATTCACAATTTCTATCAAATTTTAAGAAATCCACATTTACATCCCCACAAATTATTATATCGAAATTTACTTTGCTCATGTTATTGAGTAACAATTCTAATTTATCTATAAATAAATGAAACTTTCCTGGCGGAGAACGGTATACGCATACAATTATTAACTTAAACTGCTGTATTTTTACGGCAGAGAATTCAAAATCCTGTTCCATAATTAGATAATCGTAAGCTGTTATCTGTTCATGATCTAAATTATTTCTTAAGAAGATGCAAGTACCACCATGGCTAATATTAGATCTAGAGTATTTACTAGCTTGTATAAACCCTGGGAATTGAATTAATTCGAGTTGTTCCTCTTTCAGCCAATGTTCTGAAATACATAGTTCTGAGATGTCTTTAAGTTCATTTTTAAGCATTAGATTTACGTAATCAATTTTATTATAAAGAGACTGGACATTCTGGTGGTAAATTTTAAATTTGTTACTTTTGCAAGCTTGTGTTGGTGATTTATTTACATTATTATTATCATAATTGTTATTATTATTGTTGCTAGACAAATCCGAAATACCATTGTTACACTCCGTTAAATTTTACTTCAAAATATCTGATTGCCAAACCTCACGTTTGGCTTCTTCTACCAGTTTCCCTGCTTCCACTCTAATGATATTACTGTTGAATTATTCTTACCATTTGAATTTACAATTTTGCAGATTTCATCACTAAGATACTCTTTTCCTAATCTATTTAAGTGTAGGCCATGCCGAGTGTGGAACTTCCTGTCTAATTTACTTACATCTACAATTTGGACATTTGGAAAACTCTTACAAATTTTATGAATTTTTCCATCTGTAGCCTCTATTTCTACATTTACACATGATTTGGGAATTAAATCGTATCTCTGCGGAATGTTTACAATAATGACATTTGTTTTTTGCATGGATGGCAATGTACCCTTTAAATCTTTGATTACCTTTTTACTCTCATTTCTATAGACGTCGTTTGCTCCAGCGATGATCACTGCGTAGTCCTTTGCAGTAAGGGACGCACACTCTCCTATCATTCCGTTCGTGACCTCTGCAATTTGAGCTCCTGGCTTCACTGTCGAAGTGACCTCCATTTCTCTGCTTCTCTCCAATACGCTTGCTGCTACATCTCGCCCGTGGCTATCCGCAAATATCCGCATCTTCCTGGATTTTCTCTTTATCACATTCTTCTTTTCTTCTTGAGGAAAGTCATCATTTTCTTCGACAAGCACTCCAAATGAATTTGAGACAGGAATTTCAGTTACATGTACTCCATTTTTAGGCCTAGGCTTATTCAATCTTACCTTACCAGCAATCACTGTCGACCAAGTTTCCTTGCTTTCCTCTCTGTGTCCTTTTAATTTATTCACCTCTTCCTTTAACTTAGCAATATCTTCCTTTAGCAGCTTTATAATTTCGTCTTTTGAGGACAGTTCGTTTCTCAGGTTATGACATTCGCATGACGGTAGCGGTAGGCCTACATTACGACAATCGGTTTCACTTTTCTCCTCATTCAATTTTACCTGAGATCTTGTGATGATTTTATTTGCATTTTTTACTTTTATTTTGCACGACGAGCATAAATCCGTTACGGTTACACTACCTGACGAGACACTAACACTGTTTACTGTCGTCATACTAGAGATCTAAGTTAGCCTAGATGTTTACACCAAATTACACTAAATTTATTTTAATTATTACTACCTAATAGAATTAATCTAATTTCCTACCAATAAAGAAGAATGTGAAATACGTATATCTTCCAATCGGGTGAAGTCTCGTAAAAGCACCACTGCTCTACTTGGTTCAAACAGTGATTGAAGAAGTCACCGAATCTTTGGATACACGTTCCCACAACTTAGTTTAAGTTTATTAAATTATCAATAAGAATTTCTAAATACTATCAATATTCCGTATTACACTTGATGTAAGGAAAGTAACTTTATAGATTTTTAAACCTCTGTTATAATATTTTACCACTTTTATCAAATATTTACACTAGCTGCTATTTCACTACACTTTCACTGTGACGCCGTCTTGCCAGCGGGACCGCCGGAGTATGCAACAAAGTCGTCAAATTGAGTGGTAACTGAAAACCAAGGGAGAAAAGAGAAGCGTACATTTTAAAGCGTTGTGTATCATACTGTGAATATTGAAAAAGGATATGAGGGAGATCGCCTTGGTACAGACCGCAGGCATCACAAACAGGAGAAGCACGGACATTAATGCTATGGAGATAAGCAGGGGTGACGGCATGATGGAAGCGCATTCTAATTATAGTAGTGATGTGACGTCGAGTATAGGATCCTTGCTTAAACCACGGCCGGACCGGTATAGAGGATTGAATATATGTAGGGGCCGTATTTTTTGGTAATAGCTATACGCGCAAATTTTTTTCATATCTCCTTTCTTGCCTATATATGACCTTGTAGGTACTTAAAGTAGCGTATTTTAGCAAAATGAACTCGCGAAATATCACGAAATCTGATTTATTGCGCGAATTGCACAAATAATCACGAAATATACTCCACTTGACACGAAAATGCTAAATATTATCGAAAAAGCTTTCCAATAAATGTTTAAATGCTTCTGAGGAATTGACCATCGTGGTTTCCTTCTCGTTTGATTGATAGTGTCAATACCAAGTGCTGCATATTCTCTACACAACTGCCTACCAAGCCGGAAGTATGTTTTTTCAGTTCTGCGATCTCTAAGGCTATCGATGAAAATTGATATCTGCTATCGATTACATCAAATGGCGTTGTGGACGTAGATACAGCAGTGCGAGGTCGCGACTGATAAAACTATCGGCAAACTTCCAGCATTTAAGTATAAAAATTCCGAAAATTAAAGTCACGACAGTTTTCTCGAGGACCGAGGAATACAACAGTGAGGGGTTCTGTGTATTTGACCCTGCAATAAAGATTATAATGTGTAAATACTCCAATGTTTGTATTCAGTGGGAGCGAAAAGACACGTGCGATAAACACTGCAGGGATTCAGCTACTCATAAAAAGAGGAAGAAAGAAGGAAATAAACATAATTCTAAGCGGCAAATAACATTCGGCGATACTCTACACATTGCAAAGAAGTTGAAAAACCCTTTTACCACATAATTTGTTAGATTTACCCCATTCTATAAGGAAGATTTCAGAAGAAACATCTATCATTAAGACAATTTATTTCGCGAAATACCCACCGAAATAGCGTCAGTTTTAACACCGAAATCAACGATTCCATTTCACAAAAAAATAAGGCCCTTAAATATATGTATATGGTGTTGAGTGTTGACGTACATATTCCCGCCACTGCTGGCGCCATTCTTGGATGATGAGTTCATGTACGTGGGGAAGAAGTTCAGGATATGGTAGAGCCATATCATTAATTGTCCCCTGACCCATTGCTGCGTCTTTTGCTAAAATATCAACCTGTACATTGCCATAGATATGGGAATGTCCTGGTACCCGAACACTTGTTGACTAAGATGTATTGAACAAGACACAGGATACAGGATGCAGACAAAGGGAAAAGAACATAAAGTCAAAGAATATACATTTGACAAAAGGCAAACGATATTTACATGCGAGATTAGAAAGTATGAGAAATATTCATTCTCTTCAACAAATTGTAAGTGAAGATGTTGCTTGTGATCTTCTGAGTTCTCAGATGCCACGAGAATATCATCTATATAACAGTATACAAAGTCCAAAATACTGAATCAATGTATTGATGGAATGTTTGAGCTGCATTTCTCAAACCAAAAGGAAGACATAGCCCAGTGCAATTAGTCGAAAAAAAAGACCAAACCCGGAAATTTAGAATAACAAGTCCGGATATGAAAAAATAGTTGTAAGTTCCTTTAAATAAGATAATCCTAAAAGTCCCAATGCCTCCTTGAAGGGAT
This sequence comes from Meconema thalassinum, assembly GCA_946902985.2. Taxonomy (NCBI): domain Eukaryota; kingdom Metazoa; phylum Arthropoda; class Insecta; order Orthoptera; family Tettigoniidae; genus Meconema; species Meconema thalassinum. Next base: position 840,558,378 of record OX336390.1, read on the forward strand.
ACCTGAAATATCCTAGAAAAACCTGGAGAAACCTGGAATTTTCCTGGAACGCTTATAAATCACGAACGAGTAGTCAGAATCTGGTTGTTTTTGGCTTATTAATATTTATTTGTAGAAGAATAATATTTTTGGTACCCAGGAAAAACAAAAACAAAATTGGTACACTGTAAAAAACACTTTTGAATTTTTTGCGCTTTCTTAGGTAAAAAAAATCCGAATTTTGACACAAAAAATGACCTGTTTCCATGCTAAAATGCAGTCACATGCACGCAAAAAATTATCAGCAATGATAAAATTAATTCTTCACTGTATAAAAGCCTAAAATGTCCGAAAACACGGTGTTCGTTGCCTGGAATATGGCTACAATGGGCGTAAATCGAAGTCCGAAAAATGCTCAATTTATCGCTCATTCTCGTGTTTGTTTAATTGTCGTCTTATATGCTGAAACGTACGCTACTTTTTTGGTATATTGTATCTTCTTTACGTCCTTTGACAATGCCCTCCCCCCCCCCTTTTTTTTAACTTCCCACACAGAAACACACACACACGCACCCAATAACATAATCTAAAAACAATACTCCGACGAACAGGTTGATTTGCGCGAGTCCCACCAGAAGCGACATCAGGCAGATGCCCAGAAAATGCTGGATTGGCTGAAGCTTCACAATCCCTTCAACAAGAGCACACCACTCCTATTATCATTGTCCAGAGGACTAGTCGCCAGTAAAAATGTCAACTGTGAAGACGCGCGGGCTGTTGGTGCAGCTGCAATGAAGGCCATGATAGGGGTTCCCTTCAGCGATCTTCACTTAAAGAGAAAAGATTGTGTCGTATCACTCGCCGGTGGTGCACGTGGATTGGTCGTACGGGACAAAGTTATCGATGTGAATCCAGAGCAACTATATATTCCACCGCATGCTGGTGATCAAGCGAAACGACGAAGAACTCGCCGACTATCTCACCTACGAGCTGCGCAAGCCACCAGCTGCCCTATTCGACGACGTTTCCTTAAGACAAGGCAATAAGTCTTCACTAATGACAGCGCTACCCGTCATAGACGGCAATAGAGCAGAGAATAATCGTACCAAGTACATCTTGGATGGAGGGTTCATCTTGCGCCAAGTTCCATGGTTTCGCTCTGAAACCTACGGCCAGATATGCAACAAGTACGTGGCTTATCTGAAGAAACGGTTCAAAGAGCCGACGACCATTGTCTTCGACGGATACGAAACATCTTCAGCAAGTTTTGCCTCGAAAATATATGAAAGATATAATAATTAAAGGAACTTTCTATTGTTATTAGGGTCAGATGTCGATCTCATCGTGGACGAGCATGTTCAGTTCGTAGCCGCTCAAGACGTCTTCCTCACCAACGGAAGAAATAAAATGCATCTCATTCGCCTCCTTTCGAGATACCTTGAAGAAGCTGGAAGTGGTGCAGTCCAGGCAGCGGCAGACGCTGATAGGCCAATAGTTATATCTGCAATTGACGCAGCTAGAGATAGAGAGAAAGCCTGCGTGATTGGCCAAGATACTTATCGCACTCACTCCTGCAAGTTTGGAGATCCATTTCCAAGTATGGGGGAAGACTATCAAGACTTACAGGAGTCAGCAGTGCCAGGAGGAGGTGGGCAACATGAAAAACAACATTATTTTCATACATGCAGCTACAGGTTGTGATACAACATCAGCCAACTTCAAAATAGGCAAAATAAAACCACTCAGAAAGTTACTCAAGGATGAAAAACTACTGCGCGAAGTGGAAGTTTTTAACGACCGCGATGCATCTCCTGATGCGGTCACAAGAGCTGGCGAAAAGTTCTTACTGTCCGTATATCCTGGAAATAGCAAGGGATCGTTGGATCAAATGATACTCCACGAGTACACCAGATTAGTAGCCAAAACTCCACCGAAAAAGAAATTTGAATTGGCCAATCTACCCCCAAAGTCTTTGGCTGCCCAACAACACTCATTCCGGATTTACCATCAGGTAAATCCACCAGCAACTGTGTTCTATTTCTTGATTCCTTCTCTTGCGTGCCCTTTCCTGTAAGCTAATGCTTTAACGTCCAGGTCCAAGCGCGGTTGGGAAATGAGCTGCCCCCAACTCAATGGGGATGGCAAGAAGAAAACGGCAACCTGATCGCAGTTACAAACACAAGGCCTCTGGCACCGTCTCAACTGCTCAATCTTATATCATGCAACTGTGCGGCCGGATGCGAAACATTAAACTGCAGCTGCAGAAAGATCCGCATTGACTGCACAAATATATGTGCATATTGTGCTGGACACGGCTGCAGTAATCGGTGTGAATAATCCGATGAGGAAGAAGAAACAGAGGACTTTCCAGAAGGTAAACATTTGCAACTTCAATAGGCTTATTGTAGATTTTAGTCTTAAAAAATGCTGAGACCTCTTGTTTTGAATTGCAGAGCTCATCGACGATCCTGAGGAGGCCCCGCTACGGACGCGTCGACGTCTCCGATAATTATGTATTCCTTATACTTGTTCGTTCCAGGTCTTACCAGTACAGATATGTCTTGTTCATTCCTCTAATTTTTATAAGACGTACAATATGTACGTATATACATAAGTTATTCTTTCCACATTATATAATTCTTTAAGCGTCTACCTCATTAAGGTAGTACACCTTTGTGCCAGTGAAAATGAACCAAAGCTTTGTATTTCTAAATAATGTTAACTTGATTATATTAGCTATCTATTTTAAACAACTCAGTGTAATTTTGCTTCATGAATCCTACAAAAGAAATCAAATCATATGTTTTTAAATTTAACATAAAATTGTCGTAAGAAGCATACATTGATTGGACTAGAGTGTTGGGAACAAGGGCGGCAGAGTTGAGGGGGGGGGGGGATGGATGAGTGGGGAGAGAGTGTGGTACTTATTTGTGAAGAAAACAGAAAAAGATCATAGGTCTAACACATGGCTAAGCATCACTAGGAAAAGAAAAACAGAAACAAGATAAATTCGGTAACTCCGGGGTTCGCGGTTTATGCCCATTGTAGCCATAGTGCAGGCAACGAACACCGTGTTTTCGGATTTTTAGGCTTTTTTACAGAATATAATTAATTTTATCATCGCTGGTAATTAGCTGCGTGTATTTGCCTGCATTTTGGCATGGAAGCTGGTCATATTTTGTCGAAATTTGGATTTTTTTTATCTAAAAAAGCGCAAAAAATCTTTTTTTAACAGTGTATCAATTTTTTTCTCCTGGGCACCTAAAATATTATTCTGCATACAAATAAATATTAATAAGCCAAAATCAACCAGATTCTGACCACTGGTTCGTGATTTATAAGCGTTTCAGAAAAATTCCAGGTTTCTCCAGGTTTTTCCAGGATATTTCAGGTATCCCATCAAGGAGGCCGTGGGACTTTTAGGATTATCTTATTTAGAGGTACTTACAACTATTTTTTCATATCCGGACTTGTTATTCTAAATTTCCGGGTTAAACTCTAATTGCACTGGGGTAACAGGAATTCGAGTAATCCAAATGGGGTGATGACAGCAATCTCGGGTACATCGTCCGGGTGAACTGGAATGTGATGGTATGCTCTGACGAGATCTATTTTAGAGAATACCTATTTTCCACCTGACCGTTGAAATCTTGGAGTTAGAATGGGATACCTATCCGGCTATTGGTGATGTTATTGAGCGCACGATAGTCACCACAAAGCGCCAGGAACCATCCTTCTTTGGAACTAAATGAAGAGGGCTGAACCAACTACTTTGGGAAGACTGACAGATACCCATATCAACCATTTGCTGAAACTCTGCTTTGGCCTTTCGGAATTTATCAGGGCGTAGTCTGCGTGCTTTTGCTACAACTGGTAGCCCATCAGTAACTATTGTATGAGTGACAGTTGTAGGTGGAATGGAGAAATGAATGTTCTCGCGCAGCAAGTTGGGAAACTTCTTTAGAATATCTTCATGTAGTTGGTCTGGTGGCATAACATGCACGGATTTGTATACTTGAGGCTCGAATTAACGCGTCAGATGTTGTTAATGTTGTTGTGGAGTCAATAAGCCGTCTGTGCTTCAGGTCAAATGATACGTTCTAATGATGAATAAATCTGCACCAATAATGGCTGACTGTACATCGGCAACTACGAAGTACCACGAAAAATGACGGTGTAAACCTAGGTCGATTGCTAGAAGACGTTCTCCATATGTTTAGATGCATGTGCCATTTGCCGCGTTAAGTTTCCGATTAGAAATTTGGCGACGATCTGCTTTCAAAGGAGGAATGACCGACAGATCTGCTCCAGTGTCCACCAAATATTTGTACCCACTGGATTTGTCGTTAAACACAAGACAGCGAGAAGTTAGGCCTCCGTTAGTGTGGAGCGTTGTAGTTTGATTGATTATCCAAGACCAATTCTACAATCCTCAGATCTTAATGCAGAAAAAACACGGCGGTGATAATTGCCCATACAATAGCTATGATCATGTCATCAGGCTCGTCACAGTTCGTGTAAATTATTATTTTAACTTGCCCAAGAGCATAAAAGATATCACAAGACGAGGCTAGGTTCCGAAGAAATATGCATTAATAAATTTGACTTACCTGAATTAGTATATCTTTAGCCTATACTCCTGACGCCGAATGATGAGTTTCTCCGTCTTCACCCAAGAGACAGCTACAATAGTCTCGCTATTTTTGTGGTTGAATAAGAAGCCTTTTGGTGTGTTACCAGGATTTGTAAGCTTCCATTTGTATTATTATATATAAATATTATTAGCAAGAAATTTAACAGATTCAGGTACTGAAGTGCTATCCCAGCACATGCAGAGTAGGTGCGTACACAATCGGAATAAACCACGATGATAATAGTTGCCTGAAATAATCGAACCAACGCCATGAGATACAACTCAATTAAGACCTCCCGTGGGATTGTTTAAAATCTCGGCTCAACTATCACACCGAATTAGTTGATTGAAATATGCAAAGAAATCGACCTTTGGATATCAGAACATACGGAGATTACTAGACGCAAGGGAAAGGATAATATTGTTACGTGCCACCCCCCTAGTGGCACTTTTGTTAACTGGATTACGGTGGGTAGGAAGCACAACACCAATTACTGCTTAAAGAAGTAATTAACTTTATTGCGGCCAGAAAATTACACTAATCAGCAAATACAAGCAATTAGGAACCTTACTCCAGTTTACAAAGTCTCTTGCTTGTGGAGAGCTCTTGCCCCTTTTACTTGTCAACAAACCACAGAAGTTAATCCTGCCGCTAATGAGCCTAGTGGCCTTGACAGAACTACATGCAACTTCTTTCTAATGTGCGCCTACTACAGTACTTACGGGCACTTGCTGCGCGATGTTCACCAGCTGGGAGAAACAATGTCACTGGATTTCGACACCGCAATATCTGACACTCAGTGAAAGCACACTTACTCAGAACACGGCAGTCCCCTGTATGTTCCTCACTTCGCCGCTACACTAGGGGTTTCGCAAGTCACCACACTTCTGTCGATCAGAATAAACGCTCACACTAGCTCGTAAAACACAACAACGACTGCTTCACGGGTCACTCTTATATAGCAGGCCGGTGACTCAATAAATGGTTCTAGATCCATCCAGGGTCCACGGCTTCTCGAGGTTTGCATCGCTGGTCCAGTCACGAATCTTCTGGACTATCCCTTTGTCTGTAGTAGCCCTGTTGCATAAGGCGCGCGCAATACACGAGGCAAGGCACAGCCCAGCCCTGCGGCAGTTGTGACTCATGCGGCGAGTGATGACACAAACTCACAGCTGTAACACCACCCCCTTCCTAAAAAGGCTGATCGTCCCGATCAATCATTGGTCCGTCTGTGTCCCTCCGTAGGCTGCCAGGCGATCTCGATGCACGATCTTCATCTTCGCCCTCGGGCTCCGCTGGATCCTGTAGACGACATCGTTGATCCGTTTCACGACTCGGTACGGACCCTCCCAGGACTTCTGCAGTTTGGGTGACAGGCCTTTCTTCCGTAATGGGTTGAAGAGCCAGACCAGGTCGTCCTCGTGGAATCCTCCGGCCTCCGTCTGCTGGTCGTATCGGGTCTTCATTCGGTCGGTCTCGATCCGCAGTTTCCTCCTCGCGAACGCGTGCACGTCCTCCAGTTGGTCGACCAGTTCTTGACAATACTGGCTTACCGGGATCGGATCATTCCCAGGTCGGCCGAAGGCAAGATCGACGGGTAGACGGAGCTCCCTCCCAAACATGGCCCGGGCTGGTGTGCACCCGGTGGCTTCATGCACGGCGGCGCGGTAGGCCAGGAGAAATAGTGGAAGATGCTTGTCCCAATCCCTCTGGTGCTCGCTGACAACTATTCGGAGATGGTTCTCGATGGTGCGATTGAATCGCTCTACCATCCCGTCGGACTGAGGGTGTAGCGGCGTTGTCCTTGTCTTCCGGATTCCCAGCAGCTGGCATAGGTTCTGGAACACCTGCGACTCGAAGTTCCTCCCTTGGTCGGAGTGCAGCTCCAGGGGTACTCCGTACCGGCTGACGAATTCCTTCACCAGGGTCTCTGCGATCGTCGCGGCTTCTTGGTTAGGGAGCGCATACGCCTCCGGCCATTTGGTAAAGTAGTCGCTGACGACTAATATGTAGCGGTTCCCTGCCTCGCTTAACGGGAATGGCCCAGCAACATCGATGGCCACTCTCTCCATGGGGCCGCCCACGTTGTAGGTCTTCAGTGGACCCCGTCGTCTTCGTCCTGGGCCCTTGCTGGCTGCGCAATCGTGGCACCTCGCGCAGTGGTTCTCCACGTCTGTTCGGCATTCGATCCAGTAGAACCGCTCTCTGAGCTTCTCCAGGGTCTTCTTTATCCCTAGGTGTCCACCAGATGATCCTCCATGGACTTCCTTCAGGACTTCCTCCGTCATAGCCTTTGGAACGAAGACTTGTTCCGGAGATGTCTTCCGGTCGGTGCTCTCCCAGGTACGGCAGATGAGGCCATCCCTTACAATCAGCGAGTCCCACTGCGCCCAATAGGACTTAAACTTTGGGCTGCAGTCACTCACAATGTTCCACCCGGGTCTGGGGACACAGCCCCGCTTCCATTCGGCTATCAGTCCCAGGTCATCATCTTCTGCTTGTGCCCGCGTGAAAGATTCGCGGCTCCAGTTCCCTTGAAGTTCCACAGTAGTCCTCCGGCACTGTATCCCGGTGTTCTCCTCCCTCCTAGTACAGAAGGTGCAGTCTTCGGAGCACGGTCTTCGTGACAGGGCGTCGGCGTTAGAATGCAGTTGGCCTTTCCTGTGCTGAATCTCAAAGTTGTACTGTTGAAGCCTCTCTAACCACCGCGCGAGTTGGCCCTCGGGCTGCTTGAAGTTCAGGAGCCACCGCAGGGATGCATGGTCGGTCCTGATGAGAAATTCTTGCCCGTACAGGTACTTGTGGAAGTGTTCAATGGTCTTCACGATGGCGAGCAGCTCCTTCCTGGTGACGCAGTAGTTCCTTTCTGGCTTTGACAAGGCCTTGCTGAAGTAGGCCACTACTCTCTCCTCGCCGTCCACTACTTGCGACAGGATCCCCCCTATGCCAAAGTCGCTGGCATCGGTATCGACGATGAACCTTGTTCCAGGTCTGGGGTAGGCCAGAATAGGCGCGGTGTACAGAGCCTGCTTGAGTTGCTCGAAGGCATTGTGGCATTCTGCTGTCCACGTGAAGAGTTCGTCCTTCTCAGTCAGTCGATGTAAAGGTTTGGCGATGTCGGCGAATCCTCTCACGAAGCGCCGGTAATAAGTGCAGAGTCCCAGGAAGCTTCGTAGTTGGGACTTGTCCTTCGGAACTGGCCACTCCCTCACAGCTGCGGTCTTCTCTGGGTCGGTGCGCACCCCTTCTTCGGAGACGATATGCCCAAGGTACTGGACCTGCTTCTGGAAGAGCTGACACTTCTTGGGACTCAACTTCAGCTGGGCAGCCCGTAGCTTCAACAAGATCTCCTTCAGGTTGCTGTAGTGCTCCTCGAAGCTCCTCCCTAGAACGATGACGTCGTCTAGGTATACCAGGCAGGTCTTCCAGTGTAGTGCCCGAATGGACTCCATTAGCCTTTCGAAGGTTGCAGGGGCGTTGCACAGACCGAATGGCATGACGGTGAACTGCCAGAGCCCGCTGCCCACAGAGAACGCCGTTTTCTCGCGGTCCTTAGGGTGGACCTCCACCTGCCAGTAGCCACTCTTCAAATCCAAGGTGGAGAACCATCTTGATCCTGATATGGTGTCCAGCGTGTCGTCGATCCGGGGTAGAGGGTAGCTGTCCTTTTTCGTGACGTCGTTCACCCGCCTGTAGTCCACGCAGAACCTGGTGGAACCGTCCTTCTTCTTCACTAGCACGACCGGAGAACTCCAAGGACTATGTGATGGCTCGATCACCCCTTGCTCCTTCATCTCTTCTACCATCCGGTCGACTTCGGCTTGCTTGGCGAGCGGGACACGTCGGAATGGGGCCCTAATCGGTGCGCTGTCCCCAACGTCGATTCTGTGCTGGACCAAGCTTGTCCTGCCGAAGTCTTTGCTCCCCACGGAGAAGACATCCTGGAATTCGCGTAGCAGGTCCTGAAGTTGGCGTGATTGATCCTCGTCTAAATGGTCCTGGGATCCTTGGTACAGCTTCTGTAGTTCTTCTGGCAGTGTGCGTCTTCTTCGGTTGTCCGTCTGCAGGTGTCCGTCCGTCGTGTCGGTGATGCGGGCATTCCAGGTAACGGGCTCGCAGACTCCTAGGTTGGTGTCCCGGTGAACCGTAATGTCGTAGTCGTTCAGGTTGGACAAGCGGACGTACGGCCGAGACGTCGTGTTGATGAGGGTCTTGGCAACTAGCAATCCTTTTGTCAGGATGTCCTCATATTTTGGCTCGATGACAGCCGCCACTCCCTCAGCCGTTCCGTCGACAATTACGGCAGCGCTGACCTCCGTCCTGGCGGGAACGATGACGTCTTCTCTCAGCCTTACTCGTCGTGCGGTGATGGCCTCGTGCGCAGGTTGCAAAGCAAGTTCCTCACCTCCGAAGTGCAGAGTGTTGGTACTCAGATCCAAGATGATGATGTTCTGGTCCAGGAAGTCCAGTCCGATGATCACTTCATTTGATACGTCAGCCACAAGCACTGGATGCTTTATCGCCCGTCGACCAATGACAAACTCCAGTGATGCTTCGCCATGTACCGGTGCGGTCTCTCCGGTCGCGGTTATTAGCTGGAGGTTCCTTTGTGTGGGTTGAACTCTCCACTTCGGGATCACGGTGGGACTGACGATGGTCCTCGATGCTCCCGTGTCGATTAGCATGGGCCAGCTCTCTCCGTTGACGACTCCGTCGACCATCAGGCTGCTACTGTCCCTCCGTAACTGCGTCACACGAACTTGGACTGCCGGGGCTTGACGACTGTCACAAGCCAACCTTTGCCCCCCTAGGCTGGCTGATACTTGCTTTCCTGGGCCGCGCGGTTTCCCTACGACTGACTGTCCCGACGGAAACCCTTGGCGGCGGCGATCACCGCAGTCCTTGCTCAGGTGGCCTCTCTTACGGCAGGTCCAGCAGGTCGGTAGTCCTCTTCCGGGCCGCCTCTCCGGATGTCCTTCGGCTACGTTTTTGTTGGTGGTACTGCGATTCTTGAAGAAACGGCTTAGCGCCTCCATCAATTCGTCGGCCAGGGGCTTGGTCTCGTTGGTTTTTACTGGTTCGTCGACGTCCACTTGACGCACCCGCGCGTGCATTCTGGATGCCTGTTTTGCCGTCTCGAACTCAAGTGCGTGGCTCAGCGCATCTGCCAGGGTCTTATTGCGCGCGAGTCGCAGCGCCTGTTGAGTGTCCGAGTCCCGTAGCCCGTCGGTGAAAGTCTGCGTCGCTATCTGCCCCAGAAAGTCGGCCGGCGCTGTTGGGTAGGCGAGCCTTACGAGGCGTGCGATGTCCATCTCGAACTCCTGCAGGGTTTCCGCGTTCTTCTGTACCCGGGTCCGGAGCTGCATCTGGTAGGCCTGCTGAAGATGGCTATCTCCATATCGGGACTCCATATGGGCGATCAGTGCAGCGTAGTCCTGGGATCCAGTCGGGATGGCCTGAAGGACGTTAAGGGCGTCGCCTCTCAGCGCTACAATGAGAGCTGTAGCCTTTTCTGTGTTGTTCCAGTTATTTATGGAACAGGCTGCCTCGAACTGACGTAAGTAGGTGCTCCACGGGACCTTTCCGTCGAAGGTTGGGGGCGTTACTCTGCTATGTCCCGTTCCTGATATTCCCGGTGTAACGGTGGGCGGGCGTTGGCGCAGCTCGGCAACTTCCTCTCGTAGAGCGTTGAATTCCTCTTTCACCCCCGTCAGTGGGCGTTGGCGCAGCTCGGCAACTTCCTTTTGTAAGGCGTTGAATTTCTCCTCCACCCCCATCAGCGGACGTTGGCGCAGCTCGGCAACTTCCACTTGTAAGGCGTCGAACTTCTTTTCCACTGCCGTGACTTCCTCACGCAGACCCAGTTCTAATTTCTTCAGGTCCTGTGTCAACTTATTCTGACCGTCTTCCATCTTCTTCTGGCCGTCCTCGATCCTCTTCAGGTCCTCCAATAGCTTCTTCTGGCCGTCTTCTAGTTTGGCAGTTAGGTCCTCGGCTAACTTCTTCTGGCCGTCCTCCATCTTCTTCTGGCCGTCTTCCATCTTCTTCAGGTCCTCCGCTAACTTATTTTGGCTGTCCTTCAGGTCCTCTGCTAACTTCTTCTGGCCATCCTCCATCTTCTTCTGGCCATCTTCCATTTTGGCAGTTAGGTCCTTGGTTAAATTCTTCTGGCCGTCTTCTAATTTGGCAGTTAGGTCCTTGGTTAAATTCTTCTGGCCGTCTTCTATGCCATTTAGCTTTTCTATCAATGCTGCCAATTGCGCCTCCATTTTAGTTGTTTGCCTTGTAAATGGCATGCACTCACAGGAAAATTAGAGAAAATGATCTGCTCGGGTTTTGAAACCAGGACCGTCAGGTGTTGTGCTTGAGTTCGTAATCCGGCTTCTGACACCAGTTGTTACGTGCCACCCCCCTAGTGGCACTTTTGTTAACTGGATTACGGTGGGTAGGAAGCACAACACCAATTACTGCTTAAAGAAGTAATTAACTTTATTGCGGCCAGAAAATTACACTAATCAGCAAATACAAGCAATTAGGAACCTTACTCCAGTTTACAAAGTCTCTTGCTTGTGGAGAGCTCTTGCCCCTTTTACTTGTCAACAAACCACAGAAGTTAATCCTGCCGCTAATGAGCCTAGTGGCCTTGACAGAACTACATGCAACTTCTTTCTAATGTGCGCCTACTACAGTACTTACGGGCACTTGCTGCGCGCTGTTCACCAGCTGGGAGAAACAATGTCACTGGATTTCGACACCGCAATATCTGACACTCAGTGAAAGCACACTTACTCAGAACACGGCAGTCCCCTGTATGTTCCTCACTTCGCCGCTACACTAGGGGTTTCGCAAGTCACCACACTTCTGTCGATCAGAATAAACGCTCACACTAGCTCGTAAAACACAACAACGACTGCTTCACGGGTCACTCTTATATAGCAGGCCGGTGACTCAATAAATGGTTCTAGATCCATCCAGGGTCCACGGCTTCTCGAGGTTTCCATCGCTGGTCCAGTCACGAATCTTCTGGACTATCCCTTTGTCTGTAGTAGCCCTGTTGCATAAGGCGCGCGCAATACACGAGGCAAGGCACAGCCCAGCCCTGGGGCAGTTGTGACTCATGCGGCGAGTGATGACACAAACTCACAGCTGTAACAATATGTTATGATTTAACCTATTAAATATTCGCTTTTATCGTTTGGAATAGATGTACGCTTGAAATAGTTGATTAAGTAAATTTGGTAGACAAGCACCATCTCCCTCTTAAGGAATTATCGCGGCACACCAGCTTGCAATATGCATATATAATTGGCATTACATCGAGCAGACAATCGGTGTGCTACAGGGGGACCCACTAAGTCCTCTCCTCTTCAATATTGCAACCATTGATGTGACTCAGATTATAGAGGATCAAGATGTCTCCATCTACATGTATGCGGATGATATGGTGCTAACATTACAAGTTTAAAACTATACGCCGAATCAATACTCAACAAATATATATTTGTATATATTGGACATGTTTCGACCTTAAGCTGAGGTCATCTTCAGCTTAAAATAAATGAAAATCAATTAAGAATTAAAATGAAATAATATATATGTACTTAAATCTAAATAAGAAGTGAAATGTTACAGATAAAACTGTAATTAAGTGAAATATAGAACTAAAATGTATATCCATACAATGCAGTAATAATTAAAATAAAATTCAATATTGTTCTTTTACAATAATTTTTCAAAAATGCAGTTAAAAAGTAAGAAATATTAATTGTAAGTGTAAATAAATATCAAGCTTAGTAATAAAAAATATATACACAAATAAATAATTTTAAAAATCAAGTGCCAAAAATCAATAATTAATTCAGCTCAGCGCTTGAATGAGTAAGCTAAATCTTCTTACGGAGTTTAAATTTGGATCAAATATGGAGTTTAAATTTGGACAAGTGCCAACCAGTTATTACGTCGACATGGAATAACCGTGTTGTAAAGGATGGAGAATTCGGTATAAATCTTATAAGAGTTTGAGAGAATGCCCAATGTGTATAGGTGGCAATTCTACAAAAACGGGACCTTTGTAGTGGAATTATGGCATAGTTCCACTTAACTTGTCAAGTAGTGTATGGTTATGTCTTCTTTCTCGTAACTGTGATATTCAGTCTTCCCGTAGTATGTAATGCAATATTATAACCTATATTATGTTCAGATCAATTAAGTTAAGTCATAGGTGGCATGTCATTATTAGCATTATTAGCATTAAGGACTTACTAGCGGACCCGTGCGAGAAATCTCGCATGTTCATAAACCACACTTTCCCCAATAGGTTTTTAATGAGAGACTTAAGGAGAAAGGTTAAGTTTTTATTTCAACCAAATGATTAGGCCTATAGAACACTATTTACATTTCAGGATAAATGAAAGACCTCAGAATATTAACTTAATATGACATGAAACAGGCGTCACAGCGGTCCGTGGACAGCAATTATGGAGCGTACTTTCCTTCAGCAACGGTGTTTGCAAATCGCACACTTCGTACAATTTTTTAAAAGTCATCTTTTAAATAAATTATGGCTATGAAAGAAATTATAGTGCAATAAGTCACTCCTAATGTCTATTCTCTTTCATTTGAATGCTCATTTGTCACAATCGGTTGCTTGTGAGCGCCGCAGGAGGGATTTATACTACTGAAATAATATATATGATGATGATTAGTATTGTAGTTGGTCCTGGATTATCAGACGTTTGTAGATTAGCTGGTCGATATATAAACATGGACTTTGTCATTTCTTTGCTCTCGAGTTGTATTTAAAATGGTACCAATAAAATGTTCCACTAGGGTTGAAACGTGAAGTTTGTAAACTCCTTGAGCGATGAGAACTGTCATGAGAAGAGCGGGAACTGCTGCGTGAATACCGAGATCAACCCCCGTGAAGATGGAGAGTTTTGAAATAAGATCATTGACGCCGACTGTAAGTTGCGCGATTTGTGTCTCCAGGTGAGAAACACGATCGATAGTCGGACTTGACGTTTGATTGAGGGTAATCCATGGGCGCCCGCAGGGAGGGGCAAGGTGGGGCCGTGCCCCCCCCCCCCCCCTGGAATTCAGAGAATGTTGATATTCGATTGGTCATTATCACCAGTTCATTTCATAAATTGAAGTTTCTGATAATCAACTGACAAATGTTACAATAGAAAACATCCTTAATGTTTCTGATCTAATATGTATTTATAATCAAAAATATATGGTTCTAATGATGTCATGCACTAGGCCACCAATGGAAACTTAGCTCCATTTTTAGCCTATTTACAATAAATGAAAAAATAGACTTATGAGATCAACTTTTGTGCTTGAGTCTGTGTGTGCGTGTGTGTGTGATGGTGCGAGTGTGTCCCCTAATAACTTATAAACGGCTGGAGCGATTTCAATGAAACTCTGTGAGATCATAGCACCATTCTGGCCGACCCCGACCATGCCCTTCAAATTTTATTGTGTCTAACCAATCCAACATGGTGGCTGTGCGAAATATTTCACCAGCATTCAGTATCTCCGAAACTATTACCGATATCACCCTGAAATTGTGTACGGTGATAAAGGGCACTACTAGAACTTCACCTATGAGACTTTCAAAAACCTGGTAACTACATAACCAACATGGTGGCCAAGCGAAGTGGAGACTTTTCAATAGACTTGTCTCGCGATTTAACCATCCAAACGTAATGAAACTTGGTACAGCAAATGTTTATACACATCGTAATGCACTGGCATCTAACTTAGTTCAATTGTTTACATAACCTCAAAATGGCGGCTGTGAGAAATATTTCACCGGCATTCTATATCTCCGAAACTATTACAGATATCACCCTGAAATTTTGTACGGTGATAAAGGGCACAGGTACAAGTTTATATATGTCACTTTCATAAACCTGTAAAGTACAAAACGAACATGGCGGCCAAGCGAATTTTAAACATTTTAATTGACTTTTCTCGCGATTTAACTCTATGAGCGCAGTGCACTGATCTCTATACATGGATGGCTGGTAGCTGAGGCAGCAGTAAGCCGAATAGACGATGACAGGAGGTATAGCAAGATGGCAGCGAGCGCATGGTGCAATATTGCTCGTAGACCACGTGGTCCGTAGAGCGCTCTTGTCTTATTCAGTGACGCCATGCCCAGTGGCCAGGCCTCTTGATTGTAGTTCCACGAGTGTTCTGTGTTTTGTTAATGCAAAAGAAGTAGTAGTGTATTTTGCGAATTTAGGTTCGATGTCTAGTACTATACTTTACAAGATTCAATTTCAATGTGTACTATGTGTTCATGTGAATTCTGACTGAGGTTTCAACATGCCGCAGTGTTCAGCATTTGGTTATTTAAAGCGTAAAATCTTAGTTTCAAGTACCGGTTTGGTGACCCATCATCCCAGGCAAGTCGGTAATACCTTTACTTCTCAGGCAGACAGGTCACCTAGCCGTAATTTTGAAGTTATTGTGAAGTTAAGTATACATATGCAGTGGTGCTGAAGCAGACGTGATCGGCTAGGCCATAGCGTTTTTAAATTTGATCCTATTTCAGGGTTTTTCGGTTAAGGGAGCGAATAGTTCGCTTAATAGTTGTAAAACTGTGGGGAGAGTATAGTTTGAGTAGGTTTTTAGTTGCGTTAACTTTAATTTGGAGCTGAGGAGTGAAATTGGTTTAAAGTGCAGTTTGGCCTAGATCTACTTCCCTTTATTATTAAGTTTATTGTGCTGCTAGCGTGATTAAAAGCTGTAGTATTTGATGTAGAGTGCTGGGATTAGTAATTAAGCGCTGTAATCCTTCTCCCCCCTCCACCATTTCTTTCCGATTTCGCACCCTGATAATTATATAGGCTACCGGTACATTTATTTTTGTGTAATTTTTACTGTGGCAATTAAGCTGCTGGTTATGTGATATATTGACAAGGTCTGAATATTTGCTGGTTTCATAAATGCGTACAGTTTGCTTAAATGATATTTTCATTTTATAAATTAAACTGCGCGTTATTTCATGGAAACAGAAATTCATTACCAAGAACCGATTACGATATGTCGAGTGTATAGTGAGCTACGTTTATAAGTAGGCCTACATCATTTGAAGAATGCATAATTTCGTGGCATATATATTTATACAATTTACAAGAAAGTTTCCAGAAATTGTTTTTCACTCGTTACTCTGTTACTGATCGCTAATTGCGTGTACTCAGCACCTAAATTGATATTTGTCAGCCGTTATTATACATTCATTTTTATTGCTATTCCGGAGATTTACTAACCTCGGAATGACGTGTCAGTGATCCCAATGCCCTTACGCTATGAGTGGACATATCTCTATAATTTTTTTTTGGTCCAAAGCACCATTAATTACGATTTAAAATTGACTAGATTATCATTGCTTCCCCATAAGAATGGCTCGAGAATGGGCACACCAACATGGCGGACCGCGCGCTCAACCTGGCGTACTTTCTCGTGCAGCGGAGAGCTGCCATCAGCGATACATGTATAGAGATCAGTGGCGCAGTGCAATGTGGTACAGTAAATGATTATACATATTGTAAAGCACTGGCATCTAATTTAGTTCAATTGTTTACATAACCTCAAGATGGCGGCTGTGCGAAATTTTAAAATTAAGTTCTTATTTCTTGTGTTGTAATAATGCGATCGAAGTGAAAGTTTGAATAATGAAGCTACGCAATAATTTTCCTTTAATGGTACATAACTCTATGGCCTATACATATAACAATCCAAAATGGGGAGCATCCGAAACATTTAGACGGTTCTCAATATCTACGAATCTTTTACAGCAATCAAACGGATTTTTTTTGTGTTAATAGAGGCTATGAACATAAGTTCACCTATAGGATTTCAGTAACCTGGTGAGCACAAATCCAACATGGCGGCGACGCAAAGTATACATATTTGAATGGACGTTTCTTGCGATTTAACCATCCGAGTGCAGTGAGACTTTGCACGTTAAATGCTTATACAAATGTTAATCCACCTGCATCTATTTTATTTCAATTGTTTTTATAACCGCAAGATGACAGCCGTGCGAAATTTTAAAATTAAGCTTTTGTTTCTTGTGTCGTAATCATGCGATCGAAGTGAAAGTTTGAATAATGAAGCTACGCAATAATTTTTCTTTGTGGTACTGTACCCGATATCCGGATAGTAGGCTGTCAGATATCCGCCCCCTCAATCGGATTGCCAATAATCAATCGCACCGGCACAGCTACATCAATGAAAATGGCACTGACAGATACTATCGAGATTAGAGCACAATAGTTAACAAGAAATTATTGTGGAACACACCAAAATATACGGGGGTTCATACTTACCTTTACTTACCTCTTAAATTTATCTCGGGGACTGGGTTGTCAACTGGATCACTTAAAGTATGCCCTCACAATAACCTCCACCATGATATTTAAAATGAACCAGAACGAAGACTAGAAACTTTAAACTGCACAATAATTTATTTCACATAAAGAATGATTTTAACAAAAATAAACAACAAAATCCACGTGGCAGTCAGAAGCCATCGTCCATATAATCATGTCCTCCTGTAGGACTTGTATACTCTACATACAATGTTTCAGCTTTCTCAAGCTCAAAGTAACGTAAAAATAATAATGCACTTGGAATGGAAACGGGATTTGGGACGAGACACATATATCAATTGTTTTGCGTGTTTATATACTTCACATTTTATTTATAGCCACAAGGCTATTATGGATACGTCCTTGGCCTCTGTCATACAGTTGTCCGGGCCAGCTGCAATGCACCTGCATCGTCAAAGCGGATTCACCCCGTTCGTTCAACCCTAGCATAAGCGAGTTACCTCAGAGCTTGGCTCTCCTTTTCAAAACACGTAAATGTTCACATCTCAACTGAAATATTATCACGCAAATGTTTTAAATGCTCCATTCAAACACCAGTGGATTACTCCAACAATCCCAAATCATGTTTAATTGTTCAAACCACTTGTTTAATTAGCGTTGTTTAGAGTATAAAAACAAAACTCTTAATGTTAATAACAAAAGTTCATTAATTATTTATAACAATAATAAATTGTTTATAACAATGTCAAACGACAATTGGAAATTTTATACACGCCTCTATTAATCCTTTTCATTTCAAATTATTTAACAAAGATATTTACAAAATTATTTACAATATTAAATTGTTTATATTATTTATACAAGAAATACATTAAACCACACATTTATCAGGTTGATAATTGCTCAAATCGTGGTGATATAATCGACCAATGAAGGTTAGTTATATTTAACTGTCAAATTCAGGTTTAATAAGGTTTAATAATAATTATTATTATTTGTGACGGTAACCTCCATTCAAAATCTTTATCTCAAATTATTTAACACTCTTGTTAATTTTAACAGTGTCTTCATATGAATAACTTTCAAAGAACCAGGACAATACATTCAGCGGCAAAATACTTCGCTCAAAACGCACAAAATTGTACAACACTAGGCCCAGAATTCATCATATATCTTCATATATATGGCATAAAAATCTTCCAAACTACATACAAAAATCCTCCACTTATAAATTCATCAACTTCATTAATTACTGTGGGAACCTCCTTCATTATTCACGGGCATTATTCATCAGCGACTTTTACATGTCCACTGAACTAACGATTATACATCCATTGTTCCTCTTTAAAAATTCTTATATTCATCAATTGTATTAATGACTGTTATTATTTAACCTTCGTGGGTTTCATTCATAAATCGATATGAAGTAAAAATTTGCCAATCACAAATAAATTTAATAGCAAATACGATTAGACACTCCTGCCTGGTCTATCAAAATTGAGATTAATATCTTCAAAGTAACGCAGTATAAAAATACTATCTTCAATCAAAGTTCATCTAAATTGTATGAATAGTCGAATAGAATATAATTAGACTGTGGAATGCAAACATTATTGTTCCAATCTATAATTGAGAAAAACTCCTATCAAAATTCATTACTATAGTGTATTCAATAAATCGTAATCAAAGTTCATATTTCATAAAATTGTCTATAATGCAATGATAAATGTCTATGTTGCAATCATGTTCATAAGACGACTAGTATTTCAAAGATCGTCGATATCGTAATAGATTTTAACGCTCTAAAATCATTTAATCATTCTTCTTTCTTGAGGATGACAGAAAATTGGTCAAAGTAATTTACTGAATAGAATTACTTTAATAAAGTGACACGCTGTCTGAATTCAAATCTGCCATAGCAAATTGTTAACTTTACCGTCAAATCGTGAATACAAAAATATGCAAATTACTGAAAGAATCTAAATCATCAGTCTCAACTGATCCAAAATTAATTAAGTATGCCAATGACATAACAATGTCTCAACAAATCGAAGAAAAAGGCATAAATCATCGAAGTGTACTGAGTACAAAAATGTTAATCAAGAAAATGGGGCACAAAAAAGATATGGGACAGAAAATATGGGAAGAATGGTTGCTCAGATATCGCTACAAGACTCAAATAATACAAGAAACGTTCACGACCACCTTATCTGTTGATTGAAGTTCTAGAGGAAAGTTTTCAAAGAAAACTGCTGTTGGTTCCATTTCACCAGCGTGAAGATGTGCTCCGTCCTCGAACCTGGAATCAGCGTCCTCGGAGAAGCGAACTGCTTCCTTCTCCGGAAATTGCACTGCTCCGTGGATACGAAAACATCCTTCTGGCAAAACTCTTCTTTGTGAGCCGGGTCCACCCTAGCCTCTCTTGAAAGTTCCCTGAAGTTCCGGTCGTAAATCGCCATGAAGTTTATTGTAGTTATTTCCGCAGAAATATTCATAATCGTGGAGTATGAAAATATTTCCACTGTCATCTGGTATAATTCAGCGATGGATTCACGATGCATGAGTGTAGTTGGATGTTCATTACATGCTCGCTTTTGTAGAAAGACGATTAACGAAGTTCCATGCTGTTATTTCACTCCAGCGATATATGTCCCAATTGCATTAAAGCCTTAGCCTTCCATCTCAACTTCCGTTATAATCATCGAAAGCACTGCAAGATTATAATGTTCCATAGTAGACTGTATCGTTGTATTACCAAACGTATTCTCCAATATCACTGTTGCACTCCACGTGTCAGCCGTAGTGTATAATGTGGAATTTTAAAAGTGTTTCTCATGTGGCGAGAAAATCACTTTTGTTGGCAGCCTTAAAGTGCCAATATCTTTCGAAGTATAACTGTGAAATTGTTCAAATCTTCTACACACCTCAATGTTGTACTGCCCAATTGAATTACAATAAAGGCTGAAGTTAACTCTTGATATCTTATCTGGTGGAAACGTTAATGTGCGCGTTTCAACTTCACCTAGTTTCGAGCAGCGTAAAATGGAACTGCTCCGTGTTCGTTCGATGCGCCGGGCTTTAACCACACGCTAAAGACAACTTGCTTCACTTATTCACTCGAAAATGACTCTATAACATCTGAAATATATATGCGGTATCAGCGGTATGATCCGTATGAGTTCTGAGTATGAGTTCTGAGTTCTGAGGATATGAGTTCTGAGAGCTCCTCTCTTCTGTGCACGACCTTTTATCAACTTCTTAAGGGGCGTATCCATCCCTTCCATAGCCTGTTGCTCCGTCATCGCTAGAAGTTTTAACTTTGGCTATACTTGACGGATTTTCAAATTTCAAAAACTCAAAATTAATTTTTTCAAAATTCCAAATCAATGCCATAACTGAAAATAGTTTTCCACAATTCTGCATGCCAAAAGTAATCAAATATCGTAGTTTCAGCAATCTCAGTCTTCCTTCCAAACTATCGTTCATTGGTTCGAGTCTCTCCTCCAATAGCGTAACTTCTTCCTTAGCACAATACCTTGTTTCCTGCGACTGCGTCGTAAATCTCCGATCTTTCTCGAACAAAATCATGACGTCACCAAGAATCTCAGCTCAATCAGCCTACTTGCATGAAATCTGCGTCATTCGTGCCTACGTCATGAATATACACGTCACAACTATGACATCCATAACTTTACTCATTTATGCCAATACAGCCATCGTGGTCTCAATATAATTCAATTTACGGGGGCATTCTCCCTTCACCACGTTTTAAAAACAGTTGCAAATTGTTTTTAAACTCTGTGTTATAAATATCTCAATTCACTTGAACACGAAATTGAATTATATTCTACTCTTGTATGATATTTCTTCTATGTTCCTTAATCATAAGTCTCTTCTTCTCTGGATTGTGTGTGGCTAATGCATTCTCTTCTCTCTACTTTCTCTTTTGTCCTGTATTTCTGTTTTCCAAGTTCTGCTGACTTGTAGAAGGACCAGGATCGATCACTACATCCTGTCTTTTCTTTTGGTTTTCAGCTTCCTTCTCTCGTAATTCCTTCAGATACTGCTGACTTTCTTTCTCTCTCTCTTGATACTTGTCGGGTGTCATAACCTGACCTTGAGAATTCTGATTCTGATTCTGGTACTGGTTATTTCGATTGTAGTTTCTATTATAACCATTGTTATAGTATCTACCTCTTCCGTTGTTGTAATTCCCTCTATTATTATTCCAGCCTCGTCTTTGCTGATATGGACGGTAACCTTGGGTTCTGTTGTTGCGGAAATAATTATTCCTGTGAGGACCTACATTTTCAGTTTTTCCTTCCTCAGGCTTATCAGTTTGCTGCACTTGATCCATGTAGACTGTATTAACGTCTTTGAATTCGTGCCTCTGACCTTTTTGTACCAAATTTGGCATTGGACTCGTGTAGTCAAGCCTTCTCAATAATTCGTCCATACTTGTCAAATCTCTGATATTTGACGATATGATCAGTCTTCTTACCTCTACAGGCAGCATACGTGAAATCGCATCTATCAACTGCTCTGTTGACAATGGGGGTTGCAAAAATCTCAAGCGTGATAGTTGGCTCGTGAAGAAATCAGCGTACCGTGTTGGAAGAGTACCTGAATACTTCCTCGAGTATACCTCAGCTCTTAATGAATTCTGAGCTTCTATTGACCAGAATCGTTTTATCAGTGCCTCTGCAAATTCGTCAAAATTGCTGAAAGTGTACCGAAATGCTCTGAACCATTCAAGGGGTCCTCCAGCTAGAAATCTATCTACGATTCTCATCTCTCTCTCTCTCTAGGAATGTGGGCTTCTATGAAATAGTCTTTAAGATTCCTGATATATTCGATCGGTGTGAGACTATCAGTGTTGCTAAATTTTTGAGGTTTGTCTTCAAAATTCCGGATGACTGTCACATTTCTCGGATATGAATCCATATAATTCCTCCCACTATCACGATACTACCATTCGGGTTCAATATTCCGATCCTCTTCTTCTTCCCTGAATCTGGATATACGTTCCTCAGGACTAATATCTCTCTCTTCTGTAGTAAGGTTACCTCTTCTCACGTAATTTCTATCCTCTTCACCAGTCAATCCTTCGGTATCCTTGTCTGTGATTTCCGTGATGACTTTCCTAATCAACTCTTCCTTATAGGTTTCCATCATGCTAGCTTCTCCTAGTTTCAAATTCTGCAGTTTGCTCGTAGTTTCATTAACATCAGAGACAACCTTATGAATTTGTTCCTCTAACGCAGTTTTTAATGCTTGCACGTCCTGACCTATTTGAGTTCTATCCTCTACCTGCTTTTCGGATAGCGAATCCATCCTTACATTCAAGTCTTTCCTAATCTGAACTACTTCATTATTTATGTCTACTTGTGTACTGGCAAGTTTTCTTTCAATTCGCTCCTGAATCTGATCTACATGTTCCCCCACTTGACCTGTTCCATTCATCTTTCCAAACCGTTACATTTGCAGTTAACATTTCCGCGATATCTACTTCGATGTCCTCCTTAAGTAAACGATTGTGATCTAATACTTGGGTTCTCATGACCTCTACATCGTATTTTAAACCAGCTAAAGAAGCTGTTGTCCTAACAGACTCGTCAACTAACCTAGTTGTTAATGCACTAATGTTACGAGTACAAAGTGTTTTTGAAGTTTCAATTTCTTCCCTAACTTTGTTAACATCAGTTTGAACTTTAGCAATGTCTACAAAAACAGCATTGACTTCTACTTGTATTTTATTGATATCGCTTTGCATATCGTTAACATCTGAATGAATATTGTTGATGTCTACTTGAACATTTGACACATTAGTTCGAGCATTTCTAACCTCTTTTTGAACTTCTACTTTGTCTTGTACAGTAGCAACATCATTCCTTACAACAATTACTTCAGCTCTAGCACATGAAATATCACCCCGGACATTAGCAACATCAAGATTCAACATGGTAAGATCTTTCTGTACCTTAGAAACATCAATTTTAACATCAGAAACATCTTTGTGAATGTCACTCACGGCATTCTCGATTCCTTGGGTACTGATCTGTAAACGCGACACATTATTTTCTAGGTTTGCAGAACTGGTCTGAAGAACTTTCAGATTTTCATCCAGCCTAATAGACAAATTACTAGCATTCCTAGTTTCCATCTCCTCCATTCTAATAGACAAATTAGCAGACATATTACTAGCATTCTCCTCCATCATCTGCTTCATTCGGCTAGCATTCCTAGCTTCCATCTCCCTCGCATTTTCATTCATGCTAGCTTTCAACTCTTCTAACATCATCCTCATACTCTCATCTGCCATTTCAATAATATTTCAATAATAAACTGCTTTAGGGACATACATCAAACAGAGCAAAATAACAACATCTGAGCAACATTCTTCACCATATATAAATTTGAGCAATTTTCTGTCTTAAATCTAACTTATAATTACCTTATAATTAACTTTCGTAGACACTTCATGTTGAAATAAACTCAAGCACATGTTCAAGTTTCTTTGGTTCATTTTAAAATATCCTAACACAAATAATTTACATTTACAATCCAAATAGTTTAATTTTATCTTTAATATGACTAAACATGTCATAAGCCGGTCAAATAAAATAAGATTCCAGATCATAGGCGATTTTTCTAAGTTCCCAGCCTATTTAACCTCTCTCAAGTTGTATAAGATCTGATCTTTTCTGAGTGTAATTTTCCTAATACAATACAACATTTTATTCCTATATAATCACACTCTCAAATTCTACAATTGGCCAAGACATCTAACAAAGAATCAACCTCTTTATTTGAGTCTTCACAATCCCTTTGACATCGATAACTTGGTAATCCAATGTTATTCGAACACTCCACAAAAATTGCGGTGTCAATTCTACTGCAATAACTTGGTAATCCAATGTTATTCAAGCACTCCGAACTTCGATTGTGCCAATTCTACTGGCGTTCAACCTGGTAATCCAGTGTTGTCAATCGAGCCCCACCGAATTGCGGCGCCAATCCTACTGGTGTTCAACCTGGTAATCCAGTTTTGTTGAACATGCCCCACGTTATAGGGTCGCCAATCCTACTGTACCCGATATCCGGATAGTAGGCTGTCAGATATCCGCCCCCTCAATCGGATTGCCAATAATCAATCGCACCGGCACAGCTACATCAATGAAAATGGCACTGACAGATACTATCGAGATTAGAGCACATTAGTTAACAAGAAATTATTGTGGAACACACCAAAATATACGGGGGTTCATACTTACCTTTACTTACCTCTTAAATTTATCTCGGGGACTGGGTTGTCAACTGGATCACTTAAAGTATGCCCTCACAATAACCTCCACCATGATATTTAAAATGAACCAGAACGAAGACGAGAAACTTTAAACTGCACAATAATTTATTTCACATAAAGAATGATTTTAACAAAAATAAACAACAAAATCCACGTGGCAGTCAGAAGCCATCGTCCATATAATCATGTCCTCCTGTAGGACTTGTATACTCTACATACAATGTTTCAGCTTTCTCAAGCTCAAAGTAACGTAAAAATAATAATGCACTTGGAATGGAAACGGGATTTGGGACGAGACACATATATCAATTGTTTTGCGTGTTTATATATATCACATTTTATTTATAGCCACAAGGCTATTATGGATACGTCCTTGGCCTCTGTCATACCGTTGTCCGGGCCAGCTGCAATGCACCTGCATCGTCAAAGCGGACTCACCCCGTTCGTTCAACCCTAGCATAAGCGAGTTACCTCAGAGCTTGGCTCTCCTTTTCAAAACACGTAAATGTTCACATCTCAACTGAAATATTATCACGCAAATGTTTTAAATGCTCCATTCAAACACCAGTGAATTACTCCAACAATCCCAAATCATGTTTAATTGTTCAAACCACTTGTTTAATTAGCGTTGTTTATAGTATAAAAACAAAACTCTTAATGTTAATAACAAAAGTTCATTAATTATTTATAACAATAATAAATTGTTTATAACAATGTCAAACGACAATTGGAAATTTTATACACGCCTCTATTAATCCTTTTCATTTCAAATTATTTAACAAAGATATTTACAAAATTATTTACAATATTATTTTTTTTATATTATTTATACAAGAAATACATTAAACCACACATTTATCCGGTTGATAATTACTCAAATCGTGGTGATATAATCGACCAATGAAGGTTAGTTATATTTAATTGTCAAATTCATGTTTAATAAGGTTTAATAATAATTATTATTATTTGTGACGGTAACCTCCATTCAAAATCTTTATCTCAAATTATTTAACACTCTTGTTAATTTTAACAGTGTCTTCATATGAATAACTTTCAAAGAACCAGGACAATACATTCAGCGGCAAAATACTTCGCTCAAAACGCACAAAATTGTACAACACTAGGCCCAGAATTCATCATATATCTTCATATATATGGCATAAAAATCTTCCAAACTACATACAAAAATCCTCCACTTATAAATTCATCAACTTCATTAATTACTGTGGGAACCTCCTTCATTATTCACGGGCATTATTCATCAGCGACTTTTACATGTCCACTGAACTAACGATTATACATCCATTGTTCCTCTTTAAAAATTCTTATATTCATCAATTGTATTAATGGCTGTTATTATTTAACCTTCGTGGGTTTCATTCATGAATCGATATGAAGTAAAAATTTGCCAATCACAAATAAATTTAATAGCAAATACGATTAGACACTCCTGCCTGGTCTATCAAAATTGAGATTAATATCTTCAAAGTAACGCAGTATAAAAATACTATCTTCAATCAAAGAACATCTAAACTGTATGAATAGTCGAATAGAATACAATTAGACTGTGGAATGCAAACATTATTGTTCCAATCTATAATTGAGAAAAACTCCTATCAAAATTCATTACTATAGTGTATTCAATAAATCGTAATCAAAGTTCATATTTCATAAAATTGTCTATAATGCAATGATAAATGTCTATGTTGCAATCATGTTCATAAGACGACTAGTATTTCAAAGATCGTCGATATCGTAATAGATTTTAACGCTCTAAAATCATTTAATCATTCTTCTTTCTTGAGGATGACAGAAAATTGGTCAAAGTAATTTACTGAATAGAATTACTTTAATAAAGTGACACGCTGTCTGAATTCAAATCTGCCATAGCAAATTGTTAACTTTACCGTCAAATCGTGACTACAAAAATATGCAAATTACTGAAAGAATCTAAATCATCAGTCTCAACTGATCCAAAATTAATTAAGTATGCCAATGACATAACAATGTCTCAACAAATCGAAGAAAAAGGCATAAATCATCGAAGTGTACTGAGTACAAAAATGTTAATCAAGAAAATGGGGCACAAAAAAGATATGGGACAGAAAATATGGGAAGAATGGTTGCTCAGATATCGCTACAAGACTCAAATAATACAAGAAACGTTCACGACTACCTTATCTGTTGATTGAAGTTCTAGAGGAAAGTTTTCAAAGAAAACTGCTGTTGGTTCCATTTCACCAGCGTGAAGATGTGCTCCGTCCTCGAACCTGGAATCAGCGTCCTCGGAGAAGCGAACTGCTTCCTTCTCCGGAAATTGCACTGCTCCGAGGATACGAAAACATCCTTCTGGCAAAACTCTTCTTTGTGAGCCGGGTCCACCCTAGCCTCTCTTGAAAGTTCCCTGAAGTTCCGGTCGTAAATCGCCATGAAGTTTATTGTAGTTATTTCCGCAGAAATATTCATAATCGTGGAGTATGAAAATATTTCCACTGTCATCTGGTATAATTCAGCGATGGATTCACGATGCATGAGTGTAGTTGGATGTTCATTACATGCTCGCTTTTTAGAAAGACGATTAACGAAGTTCCATGCTGTTATTTCACTCCAGCGATATATGTCCCAATTGCATTAAAGCCTTAGCCTTCCATCTCAACTTCCGTTATAATCATCGAAAGCACTGCAAGATTATAATGTTCCATAGTAGACTGTATCGTTGTATTACCAAACGTATTCTCCAATATCACTGTTGCACTCCACGTGTCAGCCGTAGTGTATAATGTGGAATTTTAAAAGTGTTTCTCATGTGGCGAGAAAATCACTTTTGTTGGCAGCCTTAAAGTGCCAATATCTTTCGAAGTATAACTGTGAAATTGTTCAAATCTTCTACACACCTCAATGTTGTACTGCCCAATTGAATTATAATAAAGGCTGAAGTTAACTCTTGATATCTTATCTGGTGGAAACGTTAATGTGAGCGTTTCAACTTCACCTAGTTTCGAGCAGCGTAAAATGGAACTGCTCCGTGTTCGTTCGATGCGCCGGGCTTTAACCACACGCTAAAGACAACTTGCTTCACTTATTCACTCGAAAATGACTCTATAACATCTGAAATATATATGCGGTATCAGCGGTATGATCCGTATGAGTTCTGAGTATGAGTTCTGAGTTCTGAGGATATGAGTTCTGAGAGCTCCTCTCTTCTGTGCACGACCTTTTATCAACTTCTTAAGGGGCGTATCCATCCCTTCCATAGCCTGTTGCTCCGTCATCGCTAGAAGTTTTAACTTTGGCTATACTTGACGGATTTTCAAATTTCAAAAACTCAAAATTAATTTTTTCAAAATTCCAAATCAATGCCATAACTGAAAATAGTTTTCCACAATTCTGCATGCCAAAAGTAATCAAATATCGTAGTTTCAGCAATCTCAGTCTTCCTTCCAAACTATCGTTCATTGGTTCGAGTCTCTCCTCCAATAGCGTAACTTCTTCCTTAGCACAATACCTTGTTTCCTGCGACTGCGTCGTAAATCTCCGATCTTTCTCGAACAAAATCATGACGTCACCAAGAATCTCAGCTCAATCAGCCTACTTGCATGAAATCTGTGTCATCCGTGCCTACGTCATGAATATACACGTCACAACTATGACATCCATAACTTTACTCATTTATGCCAATACAGCCATCGTGGTCTCAATATAATTCAATTTACGGGGGCATTCTCCCTTCACCACGTTTTAAAAACAGTTGCAAATTGTTTTTAAACTCTGTGTTATAAATATCTCAATTCACTTGAACACGAAATTGAATTATATTCTACTCTTGTATGATATTTCTTCTATGTTCCTTAATCATAAGTCTCTTCTTCTCTGGTTTGTGTGTGGCTAATGCATTCTCTTCTCTCTACTTTCTCTTCTGTCCTGTATTTCTGTTTTCCAAGTTCTGCTGACTTGTAGAAGGACCAGGATCGATCACTACATCCTGTCTTTTCTTTTGGTTTTCAGCTTCCTTCTCTCGTAATTCCTTCAGATACTGCTGACTTTCTTTCTCTCTCTCTTGATACTTGTCGGGTGTCATAACCTGACCTTGAGAATTCTGATTCTGATTCTGGTACTGGTTATTTCGATTGTAGTTTCTATTATAACCATTGTTATAGTATCTACCTCTTCCGTTGTTGTAATTCCCTCTATTATTATTCCAGCCTCGTCTTTGCTGATATGGACGGTAACCTTGGGATCTGTTGTTGCGGAAATAATTATTCCTGTGAGGACCTACATTTTCAGTTTTTCCTTCCTCAGGCTTATCAGTTTGCTGCACTTGATCCATGTAGACTGTATTAACGTCTTTGAATTCGTGCCTCTGACCTTTTTGTACCAAATTTGGCATTGGACTCGTGTAGTCAAGCCTTCTCAATAATTCGTCCATACTTGTCAAATCTCTGATATTTGACGATATGATCAGTCTTCTTACCTCTACAGGCAGCATACGTGAAATCGCATCTATCAACTGCTCTGTTGACAATGGGGGTTGCAAAAATCTCAAGCGTGATAGTTGGCTCGTGAAGAAATCAGCGTACCGTGTTGGAAGAGTACCTGAATACTTCCTCGAGTATACCTCAGCTCTTAATGAATTCTGAGCTTCTATTGAGCAAAATCGTTTTATCAGTGCCTGTGCAAATTCGTCAAAATTGCTGAAAGTGTACCGAAATGCTCTGAACCATTCAAGGGGTCCTCCAGCTAGAAATCTTTCTACGATTCTCATCTCTCTCTCTAGGAATGTGGGCTTCTTTGAAATAGTCTTTAAGATTCCTGATATATTCGATCGGTGTGAGACTATCAGTGTTGCTAAATTTTTGAGGTTTGTCTTCAAAATTCCGGATGACTGTCACATTTCTCGGATATGAATCCATATAATTCCTCCCACTATCACGATACTTCCATTTGGGTTCAATATTCCGATCCTCTTCTTCTTCCCTGAATCTGGATATACGTTCCTCAGGACTAATATCTCTCTCTTCTGTAGTAAGGTTACCTCTTCTCACGTAATTTCTATCCTCTTCACCAGTCAATCCTTCGGTATCCTTGTCTGTGATTTCCGTGATGACTTTCCTAATCAACTCTTCCTTATAGGTTTCCATCATGCTAGCTTCTCCTAGTTTCAAATTCTGCAGTTTGCTCGTAGTTTCATTAACATCAGAGACAACCTTATGAATTTGTTCCTCTAACGCAGTTTTTAATGCTTGCACGTCCTGACCTATTTGAGTTCTATCCTCTACCTGCTTTTCGGATAGCGAATCCATCCTTACATTCAAGTCTTTCCTAATCTGAACTACTTCATTATTTATGTCTACTTGTGTACTGGCAAGTTTTCTTTCAATTCGCTCCTGAATCTGATCTACATGTTCCCCACTTGACCTGTTCCATTCATCTTTCCAAACCGTTACATTTGCAGTTAACATTTCCGCGATATCTACTTCGATGTCCTCCTTAAGTAAACGATTGTGATCTAATACTTGGGTTCTCATGACCTCTACATCGTATTTTAAACCAGCTAAAGAAGCTGTTGTCCTAACAGACTCGTCATCTAACCTAGTTGTTAATGCACTAATGTTACGAGTACAAAGTGTTTTTGAAGTTTCAATTTCTTCCCTAACTTTGTTAACATCAGTTTGAACTTTAGCAATGTCTACAAAAACAGTATTGACTTCTACTTGTATTTTATTGATATCGCTTTGCATATCGTTAACATCTGAATGAATATTGTTGATGTCTACTTGAACATTTGACACATCAGTTCGAGCATTTCTAACCTCTTTTTGAACTTCTTCTACTTTGTCTTGTACAGTAGCAACATCATTCCTTACAACAATTACTTCAGCTCTAGCACATGAAATATCACCCCGGACATTAGCAACATCAAGATTCAACATGGTAAGATCTTTCTGTACCTTAGAAACATCAATTTTAACATCAGAAACATCTTTGTGAATGTCACTCACGGCATTCTCGATTCCTTGGGTACTGATCTGTAAACGCGACACATTATTTTCTAGGTTTGCAGAACTGGTCTGAAGAACTTTCAGATTTTCATCCAGCCTAATAGACAAATTACTAGCATTCCTAGCTTCCATCTCCTCCATTCTAATAGACAAATTAGCAGACATATTACTAGCATTCTCCTCCATCATCTGCTTCATTCGGCTAGCATTCCTAGCTTCCATCTCCCTCGCACTTTCATTCATGCTAGCTTTCAACTCTTCTAACATCATCCTCATACTCTCATCTGCCATTTCAATAATATTTCAATAATAAACTGCTTTAGGGACATACATCAAACAGAGCAAAATAACAACATCTGAGCAACATTCTTCACCATATATAAATTTGAGCAATTTTCTGTCTTAAATCTAACTTATAATTACCTTATAATTAACTTTCGTAGACACTTCATGTTGAAATAAACTCAAGCACATGTTCAAGTTTCTTTGGTTCATTTTAAAATATCCTAACACAAATAATTTACATTTACAATCCAAATAGTTTAATTTTATCTTTATTATGACTAAACATGTCATAAGCCGGTCAAATAAAATAAGATTCCAGATCATAGGCGATTTTTCTAAGTTTCCAGCCTATTTAACCTCTCTCAAGTTGTATAAGATCTGATCTTTTCTGAGTGTAATTTTCCTAATACAATACAACATTTTATTCCTATATAATCACACTCTCAAATTCTACAATTGGCCAAGACATCTAACAAAGAATCAACCTCTTTATTTGAGTCTTCACAATCCCTTTGACATCGATAACTTGGTAATCCAATGTTATTCGAACACTCCACAAAAATTGCGGTGTCAATTCTACTGCAATAACTTGGTAATCCAATGTTATTCAAGCACTCCGAACTTCGATTGTGCCACTTCTACTGGCGTTCAACCTGGTAATCCAGTGTTGTCAATCGAGCCCCACCGAATTGCGGCGCCAATCCTACTGGTGTTCAACCTGGTAATCCAGTTTTGTTGAACATGCCCCACGTTATAGGGTCGCCAATCCTACTGTACCCGATATCCGGATAGTAGGCTGTCAGATATCCGCCCCCTCAATCGGATTGCCAATAATCAATCGCACCGGCACAGCTACATCAATGAAAATGGCACTGACAGATACTATCGAGATTAGAGCACATTAGTTAACAAGAAATTATTGTGGAACACACCAAAATATACGGGGGTTCATACTTACCTTTACTTACCTCTTAAATTTATCTCGGGGACTGGGTTGTCAACTGGATCACTTAAAGTATGCCCTCACAATAACCTCCACCATGATATTTAAAATGAACCAGAACGAAGACGAGAAACTTTAAACTGCACAATAATTTATTTCACATAAAGAATGATTTTAACAAAAATAAACAACAAAATCCACGTGGCAGTCAGAAGCCATCGTCCATATAATCATGTCCTCCTGTAGGACTTGTATACTCTACATACAATGTTTCAGCTTTCTCAAGCTCAAAGTAACGTAAAAATAATAATGCACTTGGAATGGAAACGGGATTTGGGACGAGACACATATATCAATTGTTTTGCGTGTTTATATATATCACATTTTATTTATAGCCACAAGGCTATTATGGATACGTCCTTGGCCTCTGTCATACGGTTGTCCGGGCCAGCTGCAATGCACCTGCATCGTCAAAGCGGACTCACCCCGTTCGTTCAACCCTAGCATAAGCGAGTTACCTCAGAGCTTGGCTCTCCTTTTCAAAACACGTAAATGTTCACATCTCAACTGAAATATTATCACGCAAATGTTTTAAATGCTCCATTCAAACACCAGTGGATTACTCCAACAATCCCAAATCATGTTTAATTGTTCAAACCACTTGTTTAATTAGCGTTGTTTAGAGTATAAAAACAAAACTCTTAATGTTAATAACAAAAGTTTATTAATTATTTATAACAATAATAAATTGTTTATAACAATGTCAAACGACAATTGGAAATTTTATACACGCCTCTATTAATCCTTTTCATTTCAAATTATTTAACAAAGATATTTACAAAATTATTTACAATATTAAATTGTTTATATTATTTATACAAGAAATACATTAAACCACACATTTATCAGGTTGATAATTACTCAAATCGTGGTGATATAATCGACCAATGAAGGTTAGTTATATTTAACTGTCAAATTCAGGTTTAATAAGGTTTAATAATAATTATTATTATTTGTGACGGTAACCTCCATTCAAAATCTTTATCTCAAATTATTTAACACTCTTGTTAATTTTAACAGTGTCTTCATATGAATAACTTTCAAAGAACCAGGACAATACATTCAGCGGCAAAATACTTCGCTCAAAACGCACAAAATTGTACAACACTAGGCCCAGAATTCATCATATATCTTCATATATATGGCATAAAAATCTTCCAAACTACATACAAAATTCCTCCACTTATAAATTCATCAACTTCATTAATAACTGTGGGAACCTCCTTCATTATTCACGGGCATTATTCATCAGCGACTTTTACATGTCCACTGAACTAACGATTATACATCCATTGTTCCTCTTCAAAAATTCTTATATTCATCAATTGTATTAATGACTGTTATTATTTAACCTTCGTGGGTTTCATTCATGAATCGATATGAAGTAAAAATTTGCCAATCACAAATAAATTTAATAGCAAATACGATTAGACACTCCTGCCTGATCTATCAAAATTGAGATTAATATCTTCAAAGTAACGCAGTATAAAAATACTATCTTCAATCAAAGTTCATCTAAACTGTATGAATAGTCGAATAGAATACAATTAGACTGTGGAATGCAAACATTATTGTTCCAATCTATAATTGAGAAAAACTCCTATCAAAATTCATTACTATAGTGTATTCAATAAATCGTAATCAAAGTTCATATTTCATAAAATTGTCTATAATGCAATGATAAATGTCTATGTTGCAATCATGTTCATAAGACGACTAGTATTTCAAAGATCGTCGATATCGTAATAGATTTTAACGCTCTAAAATCATTTAATCATTCTTCTTTCTTGAGGATGACAGAAAATTGGTCAAAGTAATTTACTGAATAGAATTACTTTAATAAAGTGACACGCTGTCTGAATTCAAATCTGCCATAGCAAATTGTTAACTTTACCGTCAAATCGTGACTACAAAAATATGCAAATTACTGAAAGAATCTAAATCATCAGTCTCAACTGATCCAAAATTAATTAAGTATGCCAATGACATAACAATGTCTCAACAAATCGAAGAAAAAGGCATAAATCATCGAAGTGTACCGAGTACAAAAATGTTAATCAAGAAAATGGGGCACAAAAAAGATATGGGACAGAAAATATGGGAAGAATGGTTGCTCAGATATCGCTACAAGACTCAAATAATACAAGAAACGTTCACGACTACCTTATCTGTTGATTGAAGTTCTAGAGGAAAGTTTTCAAAGAAAACTGCTGTTGGTTCCATTTCACCAGCGTGAAGATGTGCTCCGTCCTCGAACCTGGAATCAGCGTCCTCGGAGAAGCGAACTGCTTCCTTCTCCGGAAATTGCACTGCTCCGAGGATACGAAAACATCCTTCTGGCAAAACTCTTCTTTGTGAGCCGGGTCCACCCTAGCCTCTCTTGAAAGTTCCCTGAAGTTCCGGTCGTAAATCGCCATGAAGTTTATTGTAGTTATTTCCGCAGAAATATTCATAATCGTGGAGTATGAAAATATTTCCACTGTCATCTGGTATAATTCAGCGATGGATTCACGATGCATGAGTGTAGTTGGATGTTCATTACATGCTCGCTTTTTTAGAAAGACGATTAACGAAGTTCCATGCTGTTATTTCACTCCAGCGATATATGTCCCAATTGCATTAAAGCCTTAGCCTTCCATCTCAACTTCCGTTATAATCATCGAAAGCACTGCAAGATTATAATGTTCCATAGTAGACTGTATCGTTGTATTACCAAACGTATTCTCCAATATCACTGTTGCACTCCACGTGTCAGCCGTAGTGTATAATGTGGAATTTTAAAAGTGTTTCTCATGTGGCGAGAAAATCACTTTTGTTGGCAGCCTTAAAGTGCCAATATCTTTCGAAGTATAACTGTGAAATTGTTCAAATCTTCTACACACCTCAATGTTGTACTGCCCAATTGAATTATAATAAAGGCTGAAGTTAACTCTTGATATCTTATCTGGTGGAAACGTTAATGTGAGCGTTTCAACTTCACCTAGTTTCGAGCAGCGTAAAATGGAACTTCTCCGTGTTCGTTCGATGCGCCGGGCTTTAACCACACGCTAAAGACAACTTGCATCACTTATTCACTCGAAAATGACTCTATAACATCTGAAATATATATGCGGTATCAGCGGTATGATCCGTATGAGTTCTGAGTATGAGTTCTGAGTTCTGAGGATATGAGTTCTGAGAGCTCCTCTCTTCTGTGCACGACCTTTTATCAACTTCTTAAGGGGCGTATCCATCCCTTCCATAGCCTGTTGCTCCGTCATCGCTGGAAGTTTTAACTTTGGCTATACTTGACGGATTTTCAAATTTCAAAAACTCAAAATTAATTTCTTAAAAATTCCAAATCAATGCCATAACTGAAAATAGTTTTCCACAATTCTGCATGCCAAAAGTAATCAAATATCGTAGTTTCAGCAATCTCCGTCTTCCTTCCAAACTATCGTTGATTGGTTCGAGTCTCTCCTCCAATAGCGTAACTTCTTCCTTAGCACAATACCTTGTTTCCTGCGACTGCGTCGTAAATCTCCGATCTTTCTCGAACAAAATCATGACGTCACCAAGAATCTCAGCTCAATCAGCCTACTTGCATGAAATCTGCGTCATCCGTGCCTACGTCATGAATATACACCTCACAACTATGACATCCATAACTTTACTCATTTATGCCAATACAGCCATCGTGGTCTCAATATAATTCAATTTACGGGGGCAGTACATAACTATATGGCCTATACATACAACAATCCAATATGGCGACCAACCGAAATATCCAGACGGTTCTCAGTACCTACGAATCATTTGCAGCAATCAAACTGTTTTGTTTTATGTTCATAGAGGCTATGAGCATAAGTTCATCTATAGGATCTTCAATAACCTGGTGAGCACAAATCCAGCATGGCGGCGACGCGAAATATAAATATTTAAGTGGACGTTTCTCGTGATTTAACCATCCGAATGCAGTAGAACTTTGTACCGTAAATGCTTAT
The DNA here is from genome assembly GCA_946902985.2 of Meconema thalassinum. NCBI lineage: Eukaryota > Metazoa > Arthropoda > Insecta > Orthoptera > Tettigoniidae > Meconema > Meconema thalassinum. The sequence goes on from OX336390.1 coordinate 840,593,914, forward strand.
ACAAATGTTAATCCACTGGCATCGAGTTTATTTCAATTGTTTTCATAACCACAAGATGGCAGCTGTGTGAAATTTTAAAATCTCGTTTTTACTTCATGTGTACTAATCATGTGATTGACGTTTGAATACCACACGTAAACAATAATCTTCATGTAATAGTACATAAATAAAAATCCAACATGGCGACCATCAGCGATGGTTCTCAATATCTACGAATCTATTACAACAATCAAACTGAAATGTTGTATGTTGATAGAGGCAATTGACAGGAGTAGGATATAAGAAAATAGGCTGTATCGTCCTTCACGGAACTACTTGTTCAATATGGTTATGCCTAGTTTAAATACCGTATGTTTACCCAACACTAACAAAAGTGGTTAGGCTGGCTACTACTTTCGCCACCTCACTTTGGCAGTGACGATATGAAAGCACATTCTGGAGATATTTTTATACATTGCAACACCGATAGCGGATTTCAGCCCCTAAAACGAGGTTTTCTATGCTGACTATTAAAACACTGGTCCCTTAAGGTCGCGCTTACAATTTAGGGTGATTTACTGTTTTCAGGCCCGTAATTACGGGGGAACAATCAGGGTAGCTGCCCAGGGCGGCAGGATTTATGTGCGGAAAACAATCTAGAAAACTGTATAAAACCGCTTGGGTAAAACGCCAAGTTATTAAATTTTAACCCCCTTCACACACACACATACTCACACAAGAGAATTATTCATTGTCGCATATTGCAATGTTCAAACGGGATTGTGTTAGTCATCTTGGTGCTTTTGCTTTTGAATCTGACTTGAAAGTGAAATTGGACTAATGAATTCCTAATCTTGTTTGCAAATGACAAGGGAAGGAATCCCCTTGTTATTTAAATAATTGGTGTCTTTTGCCACCCTCTCTCTTCCTCACATACTACACGAAGTATGGACCAGTAGGTTCCAAGATGGATAGGTAATGTGGAAATAGTGCTACCCAGTACTTTCACAGAGGTTATCTTTTGAGAGACGATACCCAACATAAAGTCCAAGTAATAGAAAACACCAGAGTCTAATAACGTTATAATTGCATTTAAGAACCTTTTAAAACAAACAATAACAGAAAATCTTACCATCCAAAATGAACAAATAATATTTTAGAAAATGAGGAAACTAAATCATACAAAATAATTACCCTTATGACGATATATCATATATCAGCATTAGCAGAACAAATCTGTCCAAGTCTTCCATAGGAACGTTGAAGAAATTAATAGACGTCTAAGACAAGCTCAACTATGACCAACCATAATGGTCATCAGATACTATAAGTCAAACACGAAGAAATATTAAATTATATGCAATCGCAAACGAGCTAGGAGTTAAAACGTCTTATCATGACCAAATTCTAAGATGGAGTCCCGAAAACAAAAGTTTTTAAAAGGATCACCGAGATCAACAGATGGAAATCTGCATCGGCTTGGTAAAATAAATGTAACACTTAAAACCAAACACAATTACACTTGGAAGACGAACTAGTTATTACCATGATCTGTATATAAAATGAAACACTCACATGAAACATACAACCACTTGCACCAACACATCAAACATGTGATTTGAACCAAAACAAGATAGGTAACAGAGTACCAACCTACTAAAGGTATAAAATGTTAGGCCCAAAACTCAACTCACATATACAACCAAACATAGACTTTTCACACGTAATATAGAGGATCTCGACTCAATTGAAATATCAATGAACTAAAAATTGTAAAGAGCAAGACCCAAAATATTACAAACACATACCAACCTCGACACACAACTCATAACCAAACTTCCATTCACGCTACATTTCATCCGTACCGATCATTTTCAATAACTAATTTGTCGACCATTACATGTTACACGTACCTTCTGTCGTCATCAGTTTTTTAAATAAAACATATAGTCTATAGAAAGTTAAAACGTGACTTTCCTTGACGTCTTCAACTTGTTTTTCCATTAGATGTGAAATGGCAGATGGGCAGTTTCTGGCGTAGTCCAAAGGACTAGCCTAAGTCTATTAAGGGGAGACGTGCACGAAAATGCATTGCCTTTCTAAATTTTCTATAACTTGGACATTATTTGAGTTAGAATCATGAAACTTTGCACACTGATTAAAAAGGCATTGGTATTTGCTACTAAAATTAATCAGTTAATTTGGGTAGAACGTTTTTGAAAAAAAAATGAAATTTGAATTTTGGTCACATATATGTACCTTTTTCTCAGCAACGCTAAGGTCCTGGAACTTGTAATTTATTTTAGTGGCTTCTATAACCTTTTAATGCAATCCCTGGAGCCGTTTTTAATTCCATGCCTATTTAGACGTTTTGAAAATGAAAGAACTTTTGAATTTGAAAAATTTACAAAAAATGCATACATATGACCCTCTGAAATCCATAAAATTACATATTTTGTAATTCCCTTCCAGTAAAATGTGTAACAATGTTTAACCTGTCTGCCTACCTAGTTTTGAATTGGTATCTTTAGTAGTTCAAGGTGAAAAGGTACATTTGTTTTGGAAAAAGGAAGTCCAGGAAATGACAATTGAATTTTAGCAAGGTAGACATGCTACTTGTCTCGACTCAACAGCATCAAAATTGACCATATCCATAATGCTCATCATCCACCTCTTCAGCTGATTTCCTCTCAAGTGTTTTCTTTTGCCTGGCCTCCTTATGGATGTCATCCACAGCCTTGTTTGCAGAATCAATACGCCTCTTGTCGATGCCCTGTAGAATGTTCTCCATGAAGAAGCGAGCGACTCACAGCCGAAAAAGTAGTTCCGTGAAGAACTAAATAGCCTATTTCCATACACCCTACTTACGTTATTGCCTCTATCAACATTTTAAAAAATCAGTTTGATTCCTGTAGGCCTAATAGATTCGTAGATATTGAAAACCGTCGAAATATTTCGGATTGTCGCCATGTTGGATTTTTATATATGTAGGCTATAGAGTTATACTATTAGATGCCGATTATTGCGTAGGATCAATATTCAATCGTTGACTTCGATCGTATGATTAGGACACAAGAAATAAAAACTAATTTCAAAATTTCGCACAGCCGCCATCTTGAAATATGTAAACAATTGGACTAAATTAGATAAGCCCGGTATATTTTTCTTTGTATTCAGTACAATAGATCTTTTAACTTTCTTGAACACTCTAGCAGACCTGCCCATTGTTATTAATAACGTATCTTTATTTTACTAAGTTAAAGTGTTTTACTTTTCTCCTTGTCTATTGTCATGTCTAAGTCAGAATTTCCACCCGTCAAAAAGGAGTTAAATTTCATGGGCTTTGAATCTTTAACAATGCCCACGCCACTATTGCAAGATACGACACAGGACCTGCTAATGATAGACCCTCCACTTTTAGATTGCTCCATCGCCCCTGTTGGCACTGTTAATAGTGCTCGCCACAACGTAAATGTTGCATCAGTAGTGAGTAGGTGGGGTTTGACTTTTTCCGGAGAAAACAATACCTCATCAGTTTTTTGTTTTATCCAACGTGTGGAGGAATTGTGTTATTGTCACGATATTAATCCCGACAGTATTGTACGTTGCTTACCTATTCTTTTGTCTGGAAAAGCGCTGATGTGGCATCGCACTTCTCCAAATTTTTATAAGTCATGGGACGAATTTGTTGGGTGTATTAAGGACCGTTTCACGCCACAAGATTTCGATTTCGCTCTCAAACAAGAAATATACTCCCGCACTCAGGCTCCTGGGGAGATGATCGACGATTATGTAACCTCAGTCCGTCTGTTAGCAGCGAACCTCCCCCAACCCTTTCATCCCAGGGATCTGTTGGAAATTATATACAGGAATTTAAATCCCACTTATAAATACTTCATTCGGCGTACATCTGTTTTTTCCATCGAGGACATCATATTGCAAGGCCGTGAGTATGAATCAAATGCACGAGCCTGTTCGAACTATACTCCACCTCCAAGAGCCGATAATACGATTTTCCCCGAGTTAGCCTACTCCCCCCAGACAACATTGTCTAACCCAGCTGTCGACCGAACAAAAGACGACACCTTACGGTTTAAGCCGTCTGCTCGCCGTGCTGAGTCCCTTTCTAAGAATTCTAATCCAGACCCTTCTGTGGCTCGTAATTCTTATGCTGTTTCCCGTGAAAAGACTACACACAACCCAACAACAATCGCACGCAATGTTTCTTCTGGTCGCATAACTTGTTGGAACTGTAATGAACTTGGACATCATTTTAAAATGTGTTCTTTAAAACGCCGAAAATTCTGTTTTGGCTGTGGGATGAATGAGGTCACGACTCGTTCCTGTCCGAATTATAATTCCAACCAGGAAAACTCATAGGGAGGTGTTCTGAGTTCGACTCCCGGAGCAGTCCTCCATCCAAACTTGACAATGCATCTAATTTTGATGTTGTGTTACAACCAGGAGTCTCAGTAAATTTCGATAATGTCTCGGCACCTGCTATTTTGGATACAGGCGCCACCAGAAGTTTCATCCACCGTTCAGTGGCAGATAGCATTCGATCTTCGCAAAAACACCCCATACAGAATAAATGTCAGTTCCTGTCTGCGGGATCGTCAGTTATCGATGTTGCCGAAACTATTTTATGTCGCATTAAAATTCACGGATTTTCTTGGAAACATGTTTTTCATGTGGTTAACAATCTCTCCACTCAATGTATTCTAGGAATTGACTTTATGCATAAAACTGGTATGCAGTTGGATTTTATTAACGATTCATTTTGTTTCAAATTTCGCTCAGATAAAATGTTCCCCTTTGAAGAATGTACTTCTAACTACATTGATGTGTCTCCTGTATTTTCCGTACATCTTCCATTAACTTTGATGTCCGAGCAACGTGATACTCTGAGCGATTTAGTTGAGGAATTTTCTGATGTCCTCACAGAATATTTAGGTTCTGCTGTAAATCACGAATGCCACATTGACTTGAGCGACAATGTACCTGTTCGAAGTCCTCCATTTCCTTGTAATCCGCCCAAGCTCTTGGCCATGAAAAAGTATATCAATGATTTGCAAGATCGGGGAGTAGTGGTTCCTTCAAAATCAGCTTATGGGTCTCCTGCTTTCTTAATTCCCAAGAAAGAAGAGGGCGAGTACCGGCTAGTAGTAGACTACCGAAAATTGAACAAGAAGGTAGTCTTTGATAATTTCCCACTGCCTACTATTGAGAGTGCTTTTCAACATTTCCACGGGGCCAGTGTGTATTCGATGATTGATCTAAATAGTGCCTATTATCAGATTCCTTTGGATGCTGAGAGTCGCCACTTCACTGCTTTTAACACCCCTTTCGGGTTATATAATTTTAAACGTCTTCCTATGGGTATAGCTGTTGGTGCACAAGTCCTCAGTCGCGTGCTAGACGACATCTTGGGAGACCTGAAGTTCAATTTTGTATTTAATGATCTTGACGATTTAGTCGTATACAGCAGATCTTTTGAGGAGCATGTCGTTCATCTTAGGGAAGTTTTCTCCCGCCTCAGGAAGGCCGGTCTCACTATCAATCCAAAAAAGACCTCTTTGGGCTGCACTCAAATTAAATTTCTGGGTCACATTCTGTCAGCCGATGGTATCCGTGTCATACCCGAGCGCGCAGATTGCATTCAGCAGTTACCTGTACCCACCACAGTTAGGTCCTTGAGAAGAGTAATGGGTATGTTCACGTTCTATTCTCGTTTTATCAAAAACTTCTCTGACATTTCGGCACCTCTAAATGCTCTCAAAAAGAAGAATGTGAAATTTGTGTGGGGGCCAGAACAGGACAAAGCTTTCAATGTTTTGAAAGAAGCCCTTATGTCAGCACCAGTACTGCACACGCCTGATTTCGAATCAGCTTTCTTTTTACATTGTGACGCCAGTGATTTGGCCATTTCTAGTGTTTTGAGCCAGCGAGTGGATGGAAAATTTGCACCAGTGGCCTTCGCGAGTCGTATGTTGAATCAACATGAACGACGTTACTCAATTTTCGAGAAGGAAAGTCTTGCTGTGGTATTTGGATATGAACAATTCAGGACTTTTTTGGAACACCGTCACTTTACTGTTTTTACCGACAATGAGGCTTTGAAATGGAGTCTCACGTGAAAAAGCTTGGACGCATCAACAGGTGGATTTTGAGGTTGTCATCTTTTAAGTTTGATATCATCCACGTAAAAGGGAGCGAGAATCCGGTAGCTGACTGCCTGTCACGCATGTTTGAAGAGACCCCTAGGACTCCAATCGAGAGCGTTTCTATCAGTACACCACTTCAAGAAAATCTTTTCCTATTGCAACATTGTCCTTGGTCTTTTGTGGATATCCGGAAATTCCAGTCAGAGGATCCATTTTGCACTGACCTCCGTGCAAAAATTGCAAACAAAGATCCGGCAGTAAGCAACTTTTGTGTTCGAAATGATGTTATTGGCTATGTTCTTCCTAACTCTTCTAAATTTAGAATTTTTGCTCCATTAGCAGTACGTGATATGCTTTTGACATATTATCATGATTCTGCACTGGGAACTCATGCAGGGATGCAGCGCACTTTCCGTAAGATATCCGGTGAATTTTATTGGCCCTCAATTAAAGTAGATGCTTTTGCTCATGTCAGAAGATGTTTAACCTGCCAGCGTTCTAAACCTGCCCAGAACACTCGTGTAGGCTTCCACCAAGCTGGTATCGTCACTCGTCCCGGCGAACGCCTTTTCATTGATTACTTTGGTCCAGTCGTGAGATCAAAATCTGGCAATCAAGCCATTTTAACTGTCATTGATGGTTTTTCGAAGTTTGTTTGGTTATTCCCTGTAAAGAATATCACTTCTCAGACTACTATCCATTTCTTGTCTAGATATATATTTGGAGTTTCTGGTCCTCCCAAGTACCTTGTGTCAGATAACGCCTCTGTATTCCGATTCAAAGCTTTTGAAACTATGGTATTTAACTGGGGCATCCAACATATTTTCTTGTCACCGTATCGACCGCAGGGAAATCACGTAGAGCGTTTTCACAAAAACTTGAAGGCTTGTATGTCCGCTTTTCACAATGCCGATCAAACCTCCTGGGATACGAACCTACATTATTTCAGTCTCGGGTTCAATACCTCTTTCCATTCGTCCGTTCAAACTACTCCAGCTGAATTATTCATTGGCCGAGCACTCGTCGACCCCTTGCTACTCAAATGGAATATTGAATATCTTTCCGAACCCTCTCGCACTACCTCTGTTGCTCAAAAATGGGCCATCGCTACCGGTCACCTCAAGAAAGCAAAAGCCAGAGTAGCAAAGCGCTATAACTTAGGCCGTCGTGATGTTAAATTCCAAATTGGGGACAAAGTTTTGTGTCGTTTACATCCTTTGAGTGACGCTACCAAACAAATTTCCAGTAAGCTGTGCTTACGTTGGTCAACTCCCAAGACTATTGCTCGGTTTTTAAATCCGGTCTCTGTTGAGTTAGTGGACGATCACGATAATTCAGTGACTTCGGCCCACGTCACGCAGTTGAAAAAATTTGTCAAATGATCTTGTGAATTTCACCTCGCTATAATGTTGTATTTTTGTTTTCCTTTTGATCACTTTTGTGATACTTTCAATGTTTAGCTTGGCCCATTTGTCGGTCAAATTTTATTTATTGTTACTGAGATCCCCGAATGGTAATTATTTCTGTATAAATGTTAATTGCTTAAACCATATGCATAATCTTGTTATCAATCACTTATTCCTAGATATTATAGTTCTCACCTCGAGTGTTTCAGTCGCTCGCTATCTCAGGCGTCCTCACTCACGCCATACCAGACATCTACTGGTTGATCCACTGTCTGCTGAGTAGTGTCGACTGACGTCACCCTGACTTTCGTTCGACCAATGGCAGGTCTTGGTCTGGTCGGGCGATCTCCAAACTTCGAGAGAGTTCTATGGTCCCTATTTAAGACGCCGCTTGCTGGCGTTCTTCATCACTTCTGATCAATCACTTCAGATCAACCGTCACTTCGGATCAACCGCCACTTCTGAACCACTTCAACCCGCTGGTCACCGCTACACCATCGCTGATATCTACGCTAGCGGGCAGTTACGTCACAAGATCTGCACCATGACGTATTGCTCAAGATGGCAAGAATAATTGCCAGCCGCTGTACTCTTCAACTTCACCTTGGAGAGGATACTTGGAACCGTCCTTCAAAATATCTCTGGATCAGCTCTTGGAAACTATAATTGTCATTCCTGCGCAAGAAAAGAAAGTTGACATTTTATCGATGGTGCACATAACTCTAGGCCATGTACGCCTCCTTCCAAGAAAACCGTGAAGACTTTTAAATCTACGTGTGCTAGCTGGAACTCTTTTTAAGGAGCTGGCTCTTCAACTCTCTTCAAAGATAAGTTTAATTTTATAAAGAGCTTATATCATACCAGTTATTACACTCTTAATTATTTTTTATGGTTCTCTCTTTTTATAAACTGCATTTTATATATTAAGCTCAACTTTTCTCCAATCAAGCAAGCTTTTCATGGACCTTTCTATAATCTGGGTTCTGTAATCAGGCCCTCACACTTTGCTACATTTATAATTGTTAATTTCTGTAATAAGCACTTAAGTGCAATTTGTTTGTTCATTATAAATTCATTATTAGGAATAAAAATTGTTAATGCATTGCTCCCTATATTGGTTTTCTAGTCACGTATTTCATGCTCAATACCCCGCACCGCTTCAGTCTAATTTTCTTGACCACAGTAGTTATTTTGGCCAGGCTTTCGCCTGACGCGTTTCGTTCTCCCGTATGGGGAAGTTTTAGGACAGAATTTATACTTCTCCATAAATTTTGGTGCCGAAACCCGGGATTTTCTCTAATTTTCTTGCAAGTTTTTGGTGCCTCACCCCCGGGAAACATATCTGTTGCACCCTGTATCCCTATACAAGTTTAATATTGTGAATTTTGCATTAACAATTTTTGTTCATTGTGTTTCAACACTAATTCACATTGTACGTTTCAGCTTAAGGCGCATGTGCAGCAGAGGAGAGAAACGTAAGCTAAGCCGGTTTCTTCCGCATCAGACTAAACCTTACTACATAGCAAGCTGTCATCCTCTGACTTCCAGTACTCGAAGTCACAATATTGACGTGAGTAACAAACAACTTGTAATATGCCTAACCTTGATGAAAAACTTAGCAACTCCAGAGCCTCTTGTAAGGACAAGCTCACACGGTTTCGTACTTTCTTAACGGAACTCGAACCCCAAGAGCATAATCTTGACATAATTTCGCAGAGGCTTAAGGATTATGAACAAGCCTTTGAGAAATATGATGAGATACAATGCAGTATAGAAACTCAGCATCCGGACCAGCAAAGTGATAGGTTGGAAGTTGAAAAATTATACTATCAGGGATTTGCTGAAGCTAAACAGCTTATTAGGGCTTTAACTTTAAAAGAAAAACAAGAAGATCAAACTTCTGCAGCATCTTCTACATCTTCTTCACGCATTATATTACCCAAATTATAAATACCCAAATTTACTGGTAAAGACATAGAATGGGAACCATTTTTTGAATTATTCAATTCTTTAGTACATGAGAATACTTCTATACCAGTAATACAAAAATTTCACTACTTGCGTCTGGCAGTTCAAGGCAACGCACTTAACCTGATTCAAGCACTTTCTTTGACCAGTGATAATTATGAAGTTGCTCTGAATCTTCTTAAGGATAGATATGGGAACATTCGTTTATCTATTCAACGCCATATACAAAGCTTATTCGAGTTACCTAACGTGCAAGCAGATAACAGTTTATCACTTCGTAAGTTGATTGACACCGCAGAGTTACACGTCAGAGCATTGTCCAATTTAAACCAACCTGTAAATCACTGGGATTTATTTCTAGTTCACCTCATTTCTGCAAGATTGGATGCAAATACATTAAAAGCCTGGGAAACAGAACTTTCCCAGAATTTGCAATGCACTTATGAGGCGATTATTAGCTTTTTGAAGGCCAGAAGCCAAGTCTTTTCCGCCATAGCTAATCAAAAAACTAGTAGTTCAGATTCAAAAGCCTTCCCAAAACATAAGGTTAGCAGTTCTAATCAAAGAATTTTAAGATCACAGGCTCTTCCTGTTGATGCTCGGTCACCTAACCAAATGCAAACGTGCGGTCTGTGTCAGCAATCGCATAATTTATACAATTGTGATGAATTTAAATCTTTATCAGTAGATGAAAGACGAAAGTTCATTACGAATAAAAAACATTGTTTCAACTGTTTGTCAGGAACGCATATGTTAAACAACTGCCGTTCACAACGTTTATGCTTTCATTGTAGGGCAAGACACCATTCACTTTTGCACAGGCATGAAAGACCACGGTTATCAGGACCAAGCAGTTCCAATGCCAAGTCTAATTCGGAGACTTCTCAAAATAGTGCGCAGTCGTATGCTCAAAGTTCTACCTCGCTTGGCAAAGTCCAGGTTTTATTATCTACCGTGCAGGTTCTATTGAAAAATTCTCACGGAAAATGGGTATCAGTGAGGGGATTATTGGATAATGCCGCTACCAACAATTTTATTAATGAATCGTTGGTACAAAAGTTAGGCCTTCCAAAACATCCTACCTCAATAGAGGTTACAGGAATAAACTGCTCTAAATCGCAATCCTTAAGCTTTGCTAAAGTGGATCTGAAGGACTCTAATAATCTTGGTACGCAGTTGCAATTAGATTGTTTGATTATCAAGTCTATAGGCAACAATATTCCTGGCACTTCTTATCCTATTCAAAGTTGGAATATCCCAAATTTTGTCCAGCTAGCTGACCCTCATTTCAACAGAGCTTCACCCGTAGAGCTTCTTTTCAGCTCAAGCGTATTTTGGCAATGTCTTCATTCCAATAAAGTAAAAATTGCTCCTAATGTTTTCTTCCGCGAAACTGATTTTGGTTGGATTGCTACTGGCCAAATATACCGTAATCCTATTCAAACTGTATCCAATTGTTATTTTGTTGGTACCGATTTGAGCCAAGAGCTAACCAAGTTCTGGGATCTTGAGAATGTTCAGGCTACTTCTTCTTCTTCTTCTTCTTCTTCTAACGAAATTTGTGAAAAGTTATATAAGGAAACCACTGTCCGTAATACTGAAGGCAGATTTATAGTAACTCTTCCACGTATTCCCAATCCTCCCGCCATTACGGGCTCGCATTCCAGAGCATTTAGGGCACTATTTGCTATTGAAAATCGGTTCAAACAAGATGCTTCTGTCAAAACTCAATATGCTTCCTTTATGGAGGAATACGAATCATCCAATCACATGGAGGTAATTTCTAAATCAGAAGAAATTGACCATCCTTTAAATGAAATAGTTTATTTAAATCATCATCCGGTATGGAAAAATTCCTTAACACAAGACAATACAAGAGTAGTTTTCAATGGCTCATCACCAGATTCCAATGGAATCTCTTTAAATGATACCTTGCAATGTGGTCCCGCGATTCAGACAGATCTCACCTCTGTTTTGCTTAATTTTCGAAGGTTTCCTATTGCTGTAATCTCAGATATTAAGCAGATGTATCGGCAGATTCTCGTAAATTCTGAGCAGCAAGATCTGCAAAGAATATTGTGGCGCGATGAGAGTTCCAAACCCATAAAGATATTTAGATTGAAGACTGTGACATATGGCCTGAAGCCTTCAGCCTTTCTTGCGATTCGGTCTCTCCACATGTTAGCCGAGCAAGATGGTCATCTATATCATCCTTTGGCCTCTGAGTCATTAAAAACGGCATTTTATGTCGACGATTTCTTGTGCTCTTTCCCTAATATTTCTGAAGCGCTCCTTGTGTGCGAAGATTTGAAATCCCTACTCCTAGGAGGTGGTTTTCCGCTCCATAAATGGACTTCAAATTCCACTGAATTTATATCAAAATTTTCATCAGAGGTCCCAGTTGATGAATTTGTTGCCATTCCTACTGATGAAGCAGCCGTAAAAGCATTGGGTGTTTTTTGGTGTCCTTCTTCTGATACCTTCTCTTATCAGGTACATCTGTCAGAATCTCCCCCTGTAACTAAGAGACAAGTTCTGTCAGAAATCGCAAAGATCTTTGATCCTTTGCAATATATTGCTCCTATAGTTATTGTTGCAAAAATGTTCTTGCAAAAGCTTTGGTCATTAAAATCAGACTGGGATGAAAAACTCCCCCTTCCTCTTGTAGAAGAATGGTTAGAGTATCGCAGCAGTTAGCTGGATCTCTCCAAGATTTCTATACCCCGCCCTTTAATTTCTAATCCCTTATACCAGCAGTATGACCTGCATGTATTTTCTGATAGTTCAGAACGAGCTTATGGCTGTTGTGCATACATAGTAGGACGTTCCTCAGACACTTTTCCTGGATTTTCTAATTTAGTGTGCGCTAAATCTAAGGTTGCTCCACTCAAAACAGTATCATTGCCAAGATTAGAATTATGCTCTGCTTTAATGGCAACAGAATTAGCTACTAAACTAAATGTCAGTTTAAAGTTAAAATTTTCCCGCACATTTTTTTGGAGCGATTCTTCTATTGTATTAGCTTGGATTTCCAAGCCTTCTTCTCATTGGAATACCTTTGTGGCAAATCGCGTTTCTAAGATTCATGAAGTCTCTCATTCTGAACAATGGAGACATGTTCCTAGCCGTGAAAACCCCGCGGATATAATATCACGTGGTTGCACGCCTAAAAAATTGATTTCTTCAGACCTGTACTGGAATGGTCCTCCTTGGCTAAGTCAGGAATCATCTTGCTGGCCTCGCTTAGCTAATCAATCTGCAGAAGAAATACCTGATGCCCGTAATGACCCTGTCACGTCGCATCTTACTTCTACTTCTACTAGCCTTTTTCATAGATACTCTTCATTTGATAAATTGATTCGTGTAGTGTCTTATATCTTCCGATGGAAATATTTAGTAATTGCTCAACCATTGAAGCCTCAACCCTTTCTTTCCAGAGTAGAGTTAGAATTTGCTACTTGCAAGATTTTGTTACTTGTTCAGCAGGAAGTATTTGCTCCTGAAAAGCAAGCTCTTATAAGTGGTAAAGATTTACCCAAGTCTAGCAGGCTTTCACCACTCACTCCTTTTCTAGACCAGGACGGCATAATACGTGTGGGTGGAAGATTAGCTATGTCTAGTTGTGAGGATGGGAAAAAGCATCCCATCATCCTTCCTTCAAAGCATCCTATCACTACCCTTATAATAAAAAAGTTTCATTATAAACACCTTCATGCTGGCACTCGCACCTTGCTCTGTCTAATTCGTGAACTCTACTGGATCATCAATGGCGTTCATGAGGTTTCTTCTGTTGTCAAAAGGTGTATACCTTGCTTCAAGGTTAAACCAAGGCCCGCCACGCAGATTATGGGTAATTTACCTCCATTTCGTTCAGAACCTAGTAAGCCCTTTGCTCTTACTGGGATCGATTACGCAGGTCCTTACATATATCAGACCAATCCCTCTTCATCTAAGCGCAAAATCTTAGGTAAACTCTACATCTCGTTATTTGTATGTATGGTGACGGGAGCTATCCACCTTGAGTTGGTTACGAACGCTTCTGTACCCTACTTTCTGGCCGCCTTTTCTAGATTTGCTGCTAGAAGGGGTGTTCCATCTGAAGTTTTTTCAGATAATGCAAAAATTTTTGTAAGCGCTTCTGATCTCTGGGAAAAAGTGTTAAGCTCCCCTTCTGCTAAAGAAAAAATTTCCAACTTTTCCTATTCTAAAGGTTTCAAATGGCATTTCACCCCGCCTTATGCTCCCCATCATGGGGGCCGATGGGAGTCCTGCATCAAACTTACTAAAAGACAGCTTAAGAAAACTCTTGGTCCTACCATACTTTCTTATGAGGAATTCAACTCTTTGATTATTCAAATTGAAGGTATTGTAAATTCCAGACCTCTGGCCCCTCTTTCAAACGATCTTAAGGATCTTTTACCTTTAACACCCAGTCACTTCCTGATTGGCTGTTCGCTTGCTGCTACTCCGCCTTTGCTGGTTCGACGCTGTGATCCTAACTTACCTATCTTTTGGAGAAAAGTAGAATCTCTGCGCTGTTCTTTTTGGCGCCGATGGAAGTTAGAATATCTCAGCTTGCTAAATAGGCGTGAGAAATGGCGGCTTCCTCAACCAGACGTACGAGTGGGGGACATGGTTCTTCTTCGAGACCCATCTCCGCCTCTCGTGTGGAACTTAGGTAGAGTTATTCACTGCCACGTTGGCCGTGATAAACGCGTCAGAGTTGTTGATGTTTTAACTAGTAAAGGTCGTTATACTAGACCCATCTCTGCTATTTCTGTTTTGCCTTTCGAGTCTTAGTTTCTCCTCGTCTGTTATCCATGTTTTGCTTTGACTGATTCTTTTGTTTGTTTTCATTCGGAGTTCTCGGAGCATGATCACTTTTGTGATACTTTCAATGTTTAGCTTGGCCCATTTGTCGGTCAAATTTTATTTTTTGTTACTGAGATCCCCGAATGGTAATTATTTCTGTATAAATGTTAATTGCTTAAACCATATGCATAATCTTGTTATCAATCACTTATTCCTAGATATTATAGTTCTCACCTCGAGTGTTTCAGTCGCTCGCTATCTCAGGCGTCCTCACTCACGCCATACCAGACATCTACTGGTTGATCCACTGTCTGCTGAGTAGTGTCGACTGACGTCACCCTGACTTTCGTTCGACCAATGGCAGGTCTTGGTCTGGTCGGGCGATCTCCAAACTTCGAGAGAGTTCTATGGTCCCTATTTAAGACGCCGCTTGCTGGCGTTCTTCATCACTTCTGATCAATCACTTCAGATCAACCGTCACTTCGGATCAACCGCCACTTCTGAACCACTTCAACCCGCTGGTCACCGCTACACCATCGCTGATATCTACGCTAGCGGGCAGTTACGTCACAAGATCTGCACCATGACGTATTGCTCAAGATGGCAAGAATAATTGCCAGCCACTGTACTCTTCAACTTCACCTTGGAGAGGATACTTGGAACCGTCCTTCAAAATATCTCTGGATCAGCTCTTGGAAACTATAATTGTCATTCCTGCGCAAGAAAAGAAAGTTGACATTTTATCGATGGTGCACATAACTCTAGGCCATGTACGCCTCCTTCCAAGAAAACCGTGAAGACTTTTAAATCTACGTGTGCTAGCTGGAACTCTTTTTAAGGAGCTGGCTCTTCAACTCTCTTCAAAGATAAGTTTAATTTTATAAAGAGCTTATATCATACCAGTTATTACACTCTTAATTATTTTTTATGGTTCTCTCTTTTTATAAACTGCATTTTATATATTAAGCTCAACTTTTCTCCAATCAAGCAAGCTTTTCATGGACCTTTCTAT
Source organism: Meconema thalassinum (assembly GCA_946902985.2). Taxonomy (NCBI): domain Eukaryota; kingdom Metazoa; phylum Arthropoda; class Insecta; order Orthoptera; family Tettigoniidae; genus Meconema; species Meconema thalassinum. The sequence goes on from OX336390.1 coordinate 840,609,255, forward strand.
AATCTGGGTTCTGTAATCAGGCCCTCACACTTTGCTACATTTATAATTGTTAATTTCTGTAATAAGCACTTAAGTGCAATTTGTTTGTTCATTATAAATTCATTATTAGGAATAAAAATTGTTAATGCATTGCTCCCTATATTGGTTTTCTAGTCACGTATTTCATGCTCAATACCCCGCACCGCTTCAGTCTAATTTTCTTGACCACAGTAGTTATTTTGGCCAGGCTTTCGCCTGACGCGTTTCGTTCTCCCGTATGGGGAAGTTTTAGGACAGAATTTATACTTCTCCACCTTTTATTCTAATTGGATGCCCGAGCTCCTTAATAGCCAACCTAGCATGTGAGCCTATTCTGATCTTAATTCGTGTGCTTCCTTTTTATTTATTCCTGTGACAAGACAGGAGACACCCGTGGCCTTTTTCTCGTACGCGAGTGTGTCGTGAATTCTTGACATCTCTGTCGAGCTATATCTTTGCCTGAGGCCGTCAGCATATAACTGGTCGGTCACTGTTTGCAAACCACTCCTACCCCTCTTTTGTACTGTTCCCCGGCTTAACTCCTATTGTTCGGCGACAGACAAGGACCCTTCAACACTTCCTGTTTGACCTTGTAGGAACTTTGTATTTATTTTAAATTTATTGATGTAATTGACTTTTTGTGTCATGGTTTTGAGATAGCATGCACCTTTGTGTCATCTTGATTTTGATGTTTATTGTGAAATCATGTATTTTGTTTGGTTCTAAATTGTCAAGTGTTCTTAGAAAGTCGTGTATTGTCTAGTAACCATCCTGACGGGCAGCCAGTTACAACAAGCAGCCTTTGTGTACCTGGGCTAACACAGCTGGGGGTCTTCTCGGAACTCGTTAACGGACCAGTCACCCCCCAATGGATCTATACATGGCTTTATTTTCAGGTGCTGAAAAGGAGAGTACTTTCCCTTTCGAAGACATTATGACACTATTGCATATTCCCCGTTGACGCAACGAACGGTCCTATATACAGGGTGTCTCAATTGTATTTTTTTAAATGTGATCACGATTTAACTTTGTCTGTCTTTTCTCATCAGAGGCTGGAGAGATTTGCAGTCTCGGGGTAACATCCATCTTGAAGATTTCCACATCCGCATCATCATGAACTAACAAGAACAATGATCACCATTTAATATATGAACTCACTGTATTTCCTTTTGAACGCAGTACTTTTGACGTTAGTGGCTAGTGTTGACGAGCAATGAAGGGGGTACCACCTTCATTTCACGGTCAGATTAGTCAACTGTTCATTTTTTTTGTATTCTCCTAGAGGTCCTTAGTACCCATTTTTTTTTAGTATTCAATTTTATCCCCCTTTACAATTTTTTTGCCTCTCCATTTGTACGAAAAAAGAAATTTCCATGGCCAGGAAAATTCCTTTTTTTTTGGGAGAGCAGGGGAATTTTGACCGTTTTTATCGGGTTCATTATTTTTTTGTCATATTATTATTATTATTATTATTATTATTATTATCATCATTTCCTTCATGTCGCATTATTGTGACATATGTTTCTCTGTCTTACCTACTGCGTTCAAACTTTGTAATTCTGCGTAAATGTTTCGTCAGATGGTGAAACTTTTCACCCCTACTGACACAATTTAACCATTGGTTGAAGCATAACTTGTTGCTAAGCTTTGCTTCTCCCATTGGCCCCCTTTATGTTCTGGAGAGGGGATGTTTCTACGACTTATTTTTCTCGGGCGCGTTACTACTTTCCTTTAGAGAAGGTTGCCCCCTTCCAATTTGAGCCGTCAGTTAGACGGACGTGTGTGCACGTGTCAGGCCTTTGCCCGCACCTAGAAAGCAACTAAGCGTAAGTACGATTCGATCACTTGATTTACCTTGCATGCTATCATTTTTGAATTTCAGTTTATCCATTTTTTTATTTTATTTTTGTGTCTCCTTTGATTCACTTACAATTTCCCTTTCTTATGATGATGTGAATTCGATCCATGAACCCAAGTCCCTTCGCCTTTGTTTACGTTAGTTTAGCGAAGCCTCTGTGTTTATTTGTCATCCCTACCTTTCATGTAATCGGTTTTATTTTTACTCAAATCTCTCAGGTCTGAAATATATGCTATTTTTCTACGAGGCTTAATTATGCTCTGTATTGCGTCACCACCTGGTTCGGCGTTCTTTTATGACGACCTCCGGTGGATTGTCGCATCAGAGCCTTGTTTTTATGGATGGAATCGGCGAAGTTACGGAGCTGAGTCTCACGTCTTCAGTCAGATCCTCCCTCTGTTTTATTGAAATGTACTGTATGTGAGCGATGGTCACCGTGCTAATCGCTGTCCATGCGCCGCATTACTTTCTTTGTTTCATCGTATGTCGTTGTGATTCGGCATTTCTACCTCTGTGTAAGCCTACATCTTCCTACGAAGCATATTTCTTAGCTGATTGATTTTTTTTCTTTTATTTCCTGTCCCGGTAATGTCACGTAATTTAATGTAATTTTCGTTTCCTTTTTTTTTGTTGTGTTAATTTTGTGTTGCTTCCTCTGGCTTCGTTATATTATGTAACTCCGTGTCATCCCCCACCCCCGTTTCCTACATACGCACTCCTCCCATCCCCACCACTTTCTTGGCGCGGGGCATTCTGTCCAGGTCATCCTCGTAAGTAGAGGTGTTCTCTTATTCGACCCGTTCATACTCTCTATCTTTTTTTGTATTTTAAATTTTGGTTATCGAGTCGCGCTTACGGTTTAGTTGCACATTGATTGTAAGTACATTTTAATTAATCTTGTTTCATCTTTGTTTGTGCTTAAGTTCATTTATACACTTTTCTCTTGATATTGTTTTTGTGTACCCCTTTCTTAGGTACCATCTTTAATTTTAATTTAATTTTGTTTGTTATTAAGTGATTTTAATTCAAGTTTACCTTTCATTTTGTGCTTAGATTTAATCCTTACTCTTATGCGCACCTGTTTTAGTTTGCTTTAAATACATTAGTAAGTAGTTCACTTTGGTTTCGTCCTCTTTCATTTGTAATTTTAAGTTCCCTCATCTCTCGTTCGATTTCGTCGGTCTTGGCTTCGTACTGTAACGCAGTCACGACCTACACGCTTCTGGGTTATTCGATCAATTTGATAAATTTAATTCCGCTTTTGATTTTGTTTTAAACAATTCATTCGTTTCCTTTTTTGGAAAGGATGTCTCTTTCGATGCGTGCTGGGCCCAAGATTCCGGATCGAAAGAAAGATACTTTCCAAAAAAGGAAACGAATGAATTGTTTAAAACAAAATCAAAAGCGGAATTAAATTTATCAAATTGATCGAAAAACCCAGAAGCGTGTAGGTCGTGACTGCGTTACAGTACGAAGCCAAGACCGACGAAATCGAACGAGAGATGAGGGAACTTAAAATTACAAATGAAAGAGGACGAAACCAAAGTGAACTACTTACTAATGTATTTAAAGCAAACTAAAACAGGTGCGCATAAGAGTAAGGATTAAATCTAAGCACAAAATGAAAGGTAAACTTGAATTAAAATCACTTAATAACAAACAAAATTAAATTAAAATTAAAGATGGTACCTAAGAAAGGGGTACACAAAAACAATATCAAGAGAAAAGTGTATAAATGAACTTAAGCACAAACAAAGATGAAACAAGATTAATTAAAATGTACTTACAATCAATGTGCAACTAAACCGTAAGCGCGACTCGATAACCAAAATTTAAAATACAAAAAAGATAGAGAGTATGAACGGGTCGAATAAGAGAACACCTCTACTTACGAGGATGACCTGGACAGAATGCCCCGCGCCAAGAAAGTGGTGGGGATGGGAGGAGTGCGTATGTAGGAATCGGGGGTGGGGGATGACACGGAGTTACATAATATAACGAAGCCAGAGGAAGCAACACAAAATTAACACAACAAAAAAAAAAGGAAACGAAAATTACATTAAATTACGTGACATTACCGGGACAGGAAATAAAAGAAAAAAATCAATAAGCTAAGAAATATGCTTCGTAGGAAGATCTAGGCTTACACAGAGGTAGAAATGCCGAATCACAACGACATACGATGAAACAAAGAAAGTAATGCGGCGCATGGACAGTGATTAGCACGGTGACCATCGCTCACATACATTTCAATAAAACAGAGGGAGGATCTGACTGAAGACGTGAGACTCAGCTCCGTAACTTCGCCGATTCCATCCATAAAAACAAGGCTCTGATGCGACAATCCACCGGAGGTCGTCATAAAAGAACGCCGAACCAGGTGGTGACGCAATACAGAGCATAATTAAGCCTCGTAGAAAAATAGCATATATTTCAGACTTGAGAGATTTGAGTAAAAATAAAACCGATTACATGAAAGGTAGGGATGACAAATAAACACAGAGGCTTCGCTAAACTAACGTAAACAAAGGCGAAGGGACTTGGGTTCATGGATCGAATTCACATCATCATAAGAAAGGGAAATTGTAAGTGAATCAAAGGAGACACAAAAATAAAATAAAAAAATGGATAAACTGAAATTCAAAAATGATAGCATGCAAGGTCGAATCGTACTTACGCTTAGTTGCTTTCTAGGTGCGGACAAAGGCCTGACACGTGCACACACGTCCGTCTAACTGACGGCTCAAATTGGAAGGGGGCAACCTTCTCTAAAGGAAAGTAGTAACGCGCCCGAGAAAAATAAGTCGTAGAAACATCCCCTCTCCAGAACATAAAGGGGGCCAATGGGAGAAGCAAAGCTTAGCAACAAGTTATGCTTCAACCAATGGTTAAACTGTGTCAGTAGGGGTGAAAAGTTTCACCATCTGACGAAACATTTACGCAGAATTACAAAGTTTGAACGCAGTAGGTAAGACAGAGAAACATATGTCACAATAATGCGACATGAAGGAAATGATGATAATAATAATAATAATAATAATAATATGACAAAAAAATAATGAACCTGATAAAAACGGTTCAAAATTCCCCTGCTCTCCCAAAAAAAAGGAATTTTCCTGGCCATGGAAATTTCTTTTTTCGTACAAATGGAGAGGCAAAAAAATTGTAAAGGGGGAAAAAATTGAATACTAAAAAAAATGGGTACTAAGGACCTCTAGGAGAATACAAAAAAAATGAACAGTTGACTAATCTGACCTTGAAATGAAGGTGGTACCCCCTTCAAGCGCTTCTATGAAGTGCTTCCGTTCATAAATACTGTAGATAAATGAGAGCGTTCACACCCAGCCACCGCCACAAAAAAGTGGGGCTGCAGACGCTGTGTGTAGTTGACTTCGCCGCTGGTGGTGGCCACAAAAAGAAGCGCTTCTCTTCGTGAAACCAGGAACTATATCGTTGGTTTCAGACGAGGCCACAGATTACCTACTACTGGACGAGGCTGCAGCCACGCCACTAGTTAGTGGCGCATACGTAGCGCGTTAGTGGCGCGTCGGTAGCGCTACTAACGGACGGCTCGCCACATGGTCGTGTATTTTCACGCCCGACTGGATGCCAGCTGCACTCTCCACTACCGGCCTAGACAATGAGGCTTTTTACATGAAATCCCGTTAGTTACTCAACTGCTCACACAGCGCAGTCAACACCGCATAGCATAACAATGACTTATGACTTATTATAATTTCCGCAATATCAAAATGCAAATTATATCACAAAATAAAATAGCGCGATATTAAATCTGAGAGAAACTAGGCATGCCTTACACCTTATTAAAATAGAATTCCATTAGGTTCACTCGTTTTTTTTATAAAACTTCATTAACTTTCCTGCTGAGTGGTTAGTACAGAAGGCATTTGGAAGCAACCGGGAGCCTATTTCGGCTTGTGCAATACGGTCTAATATCCGTAATCGGTGATACAAATTTCTCTGCAATGACGCTGGCAAGTCTGTTGCTGTGGTTAGATTAATGAGTTAGAGTTCTGAGAAATGCAATCCAAACATTTCATACAATAAATTCTTTCCACTGTGTATATAACGTAACCCGGACATGCAGTTTTCACTGTCGGCAAAGGTATTGCTGAAATTGTAATTTGATGTTTGTTGATGTTAAAGGGCCTAACATCGAGGTTATCGGCCAAATGTTTGGGTGAAAATGAAATATGATGAAATGAACACTAGAACTAAAACTTACAACTAACTTATGGATTAAAGAAAAGAACAAAAGGAAGGAAAAAGGGAATTAAAATACAGGTAAAAGAAATACCCTCAACCCTCAAAAACTGAGAATTGATGGATTTGGAAGGATGTAGAGCCACGAAAGGCACATAGGAAGGGAAATAAGAGAGTCCACCCCAGAGTCACTGGAAAAGGGAAAAAAACAGATCCAGCTCAGGTATCCTCCCAAGCTCAACAGCCGTGAGCCCTTGAGGGTATAGTACTATCCAGGGCGCACCTTCAGTGGTGGGTCTACACACACCCTGCCTCCTTTATGACCTTGTGCAGAAGGCAAGAGATATGATGACAAGAAAAACAAGAGATCTGACCTTTGAAGAATGAGGGTACCGTATCAGGAAAGATGAACAAGGTCCAATTAAGGCAGGAATTTGAAAGACTCCCTAGACCTCGGATATCCTAATACCGTCAGGGTTGGAAGAGAACAAGAGTTGATCAAGGGAGGTCGACAGGAAATATGCCAGAGAGGACCCCGGCACAATTAAGTGGAAGCAATCGCGAACTCAGCTGGGGCCCGTGGTCACCAACCAACGTCCCACAAGTTGTAAGCCCCTGAGGGAGGGCGAGTGTCGTAATGTCGTAAGTGAACGAAAGGTGATCAAGGGTGGTTGACATGAAAAATGACAGAAAGGGGCCCGGCGCAAGTAAGTGCAGGCAATAGTGGACTCAGCTGGGGTCTCGTGGTTACCAACCCCACGTCCCACTAGTCATGAGCCTCTGGAGGATGTACTGAAGAATGATTCAACAGAATCGCAAGAAAACATTATGATACCCATTTTTCAGAAGATACCTTATGGGTATGCACTGGCTGGTTGATTCCGTAGTTAATTGGATATCTTCGTAGGTCTCAGAGGCCAGGAAGTCCTTATCATATGAGTTACTAGCAGTGGTAAAGTAATATCCCGGCATTTGCCTAGATCGAGTGTAGAAAAACCACACTCTGGATATTTTCTTTCAGTGCTGGGTTTTGAACCTACGATCTCTAGACTTGCTACAGCTGCCCTCATAGCCGTGGTGCATGATTAAACGACCACAACTACAGGGAAAAATGACCTCGTAGTTCCGCCCCTTAAAACCTCAATAAATAATAAACTAACTACGATCACAACTACGGCGTGGGACTCTTAAAAATAATTTTTTGGACCTGCGAAAGTACGCAAAGAACTTTTCGTCATCCTGTTGTAGATCATCGAGTAAGGTGTAGAACAGTCCTCGATTCTGCCTTTCCAAAACCAATGGATGCACCCAGAATCTTCTTGTTTTCCGTTTAAGTCTCTTTCTCCTCCGTATGAGGAGCATGGCAAGAATTATATCACCTTCTAAGTCCATGTTTACTGGAAAACTGAGCTACGCTTGGTAGAAGCGCCACTAACGCTCTGTAGAAGCGCCACCAACGCGCCACCAACGCGCCACTAACGCTTGGTAGAAGCGCCACTAACGCTTTGTAGAAGCGCCACCAACGCGCCACGAAGCAGCGCTGCTAAGTGGCCTCGTCTGAAGGGGCCCTAAGAGCTAAGACGCACTGCCAACTCGATCGATCGATCCAGCTGGCACTGGTAAGAGAAACAATCATCGCGTGGTGTCGAAAATTATACCATGACGCACTCTCGGCCATGTGGAATGTATATGACATACTGAACGGAAAACGCTCATGCGAACTCTGGTGTCACGTTTAAACAAATGACATACCGGTAGTACATGTTCGAAGTCTTCGTATCAGTATTTAAATGGTAAAATGCCTTAATATCAAACATTGTAAGTAGTCGGCATTGCATTGGCATAAGGCATTTTAAACTCAATGTCACTCAGGGACAGTATCGAAACAAGCAAAATATAAATGAAACTTAATTCCGTAATGCAGTATTATTGGAACGTGGAAATAAGTCACCATTTGTGCACAATATTTGCGTAGTCGAAATAGCCGTGGGGTTATTGCGTATGACTGTGTATCTAGAGATCTTAGGTTCGAATCCTGGGCGGGGTAGATATTTTTGCTACCAGATTATCATTTTAAACGATATTTATCATATCAATATGACTCATTTTAACAGAATCCATATGAAATTACGTGTTGGTCTGTGAATCAAGAGGGCCTGTTTATAAGGAATTTAAGGTTATGAGCGGTGTCGCGTCTATTAATCTAGTAGATCCATATCGTATTCTTTATTTAGGCTAGTGCTGGTGGAAGCTACAAATCATCTAATAAAATGAGTTCCGTATTATAAACTACAATATCTGTAAAACACTCCCTTTTACAATACATTAATATTTGTGCCAACAATAGTATAAAATACCGGTGTATCAACAATTTCAGGTGAGGTTTCTTCTATGTCAGATGGTACACATCATAATATGCGACTACTGTAAGGCTCGAATCTTTTTTAATGGATTAGGCATTGAATTCAAACAAATCCTTTTGGGAATAGATTCACAAGATAATAAGCTTGCAATTTCAGCAACAACAACAACAACAACAAAAAATTCAGAAGAATTTCGTGCTCGTCTCCCCTTAAGTCTCCGCGATATAAAATTACATCCTTCTTCTTCGATGTAAATCAGGTAATTATTATTGTTTCCAACAAAGAACCTTGTTTCGTTGCCTCCCCTGTGGGTGGGGGGTTTTGAATACACCCACGGTATCCCCTGCCTGTCGTACGAGGCGACTAAAAGGGGCGACCTTGGCTATTCTTTTAGGTTTCCGGCTTGTCTTGCGAATTGGACCTCCCGTGGGTGGGAGGGATGGAATACACTCACAGGTATACCCTGCCAGTCGTAGAAGGCGACGAAAAGGGTTTCTTGGCCCAGGTCCCCTTTACGGGTTTGACAGCCAGCTCTAAACGCCCCACTTTGTGCGATATAACTCTCATTAGGTTATATCGTACGCCTTTTTCCGTTCATGTTTTTGAGGTCTGGCACTCAAAATTATATGTGCGTGCTGTCAGGGGAAGGGCCACCTAAGTGTGCGACTACGCTCGAGAGCCTGTTCGGTCTGGCACACCGACAGGTGGGTGCGTCATGTACTCTGCAGTAGTATCCGCCTGACAACGCAGGTCCCCGCACAGCTGCATGCCTGTGCTGGAAAACTCTCGAATATATGGCAAGGGGTACATGCCTGTATGGCATGTCAAACATCGGACCCCCGGGCAATGCCTTCCAAGCTAGGCGGGCCTTGCCTTGGTAGCGCCTACAGAGACAGCCCGTGATTGGAGTCGGTGGCATTCAGGGAGGATGAAATGGCCATGGGACAGAAAAGGAATATTTCCCACCAGGGTGGTCCGCCAACCAAGTCTTTAACTTTTGATTCCCTACGGGGATCAACCCCCTGGGGACAGTCTGTTCGTGAGAATCTGGGTGCTAACACTCCCAAGTTTCTGGTCGCAACCAGAACGGATGGGGGTGATTTCAAGATGGTAAAGTCTATTTTGTTTTCTCGCCACATAGAAGGGGTCTATGGTGAGCTCGAGAAGGTACAAAAGATGAGAAACGGTAGCTTGTTGCTCAAGACTAGGACTGGTGAGCAGGTTGAACAACTTCTGAAATGTGACCACTTTGGCGAGATCCCTGTCAAAGTGGAAAAGCACACGTCTCTGAATCTGGTCCGAGGAGTTATTTTCCACCGGGACCTGATTCTGAACACCGCCGAGGAGCTCAAGGAGGATATGCAGCACCGTCACGTGACTGATGTCCGGCGCATTACGCGCAAGGTCAATGGTCAAATCGTGGATACTGGTGCTTTCATTATTTCCTTTGAGCTTTCGGTGATCCCGGAGAAAGTCAAGGTTACAAGTTACCGTTGTTACGTATGGCCTTATATCCCTCCACCAATGAGGTGTTATAAGTGCCAGAAGTTCGGGCATATGTTATCTCGATGCTCAAGCCCTCAAATCTGCGGCACATGCGGTAAGGTACCCCACAAAGCGGGAGTGCACCACACCATATCAGTGCACTAATTGTCCTGGATTTAATTCTACTCGGGACAGGAACTGCCCTGTCTTCCTGATCCAGGAGATCAAAACCCTGGATGGTCTCACCTACCAGGAGGCCCGCAAGAAGTACCATACCACCATTTCGCCTTCTCCAAAGATTGATTATAGAGCTATACTACCCAATTTGGTTCCGGCTACCTCATCCTTTGTCTCAGCTGTGAAGCCTTCTAATGTACCAACGCCATCTACATCTGTATCTACACCCCCGAATCGGAAAGAGAGCCCGAAGGTGACTTCAACCCCACCTTCGGCCCCAAAGACGGCTGTGCGAGCGAAGGCTGCTCCGCCCGCACAGCAGGGGAGGAAGTTGAAGACTTACTCCCCACTCGGGAGGAAGCTTCGACTTCCTCCCCACCCAAACGGTCGGCGAAAGCCACGCCGAAGCCGGCGGAGGCGGCATCATCGACCAGGATCAGGACTTCGGCTCCTGACCCTTCTATATATCTTAAAGAGGCGGGGAAGAAGGGACCCCGCACTACGCATTCCCTTTCTCCAAAAGGGGGGAAGCCATCCGCCCCACCACCTGCGGATGCTTCTGCGCCTGGGGACGTTCCGGTCCCCAGATCTGCGCGCTCCCCACGGAGATCCCCCCGCCCCGCATCCGCACGACTGTTATCCGCATCCGCCCCGCATCCGCACGACTGTTATCCGCATCCGCCCCCGCATCCACACGACTGTTATCCGCATCCGCCCCGCATCCGCACGGCTGTTATCCGCCCCGCATCCACACGACTGTTATCCGCATCCGCCCCGCATCCGCACGACTGTTATCCGCATCCGCCCCGCATCCGCACGACTGTTATCCGCATCCGCTCCCGCATCCACGCGACTGTTATCCGCATCCGCCCCGCATCCACACGACTGTTATCCGCATCCGCCCCGCATCCGCACGACTGTTATCCGCATCCGCCCCCGCATCCACGCGACTTTTACCCACACGTTTGTTATCCGAATCTACTGGCATTACAATAATACAGTATTTTCAATGCGTGGCCTTATACTTTATCTTTTAGACATTTGAGCAGCAAGTCGAACCCTTAGGCTATGTACTGTACAGTATGTCATGTGCTATGTCTAAAATGAATGTTATTACAGGCAGAATTGCAACCCTTTTCAGTTCGGAGTGTAGATTATGCTTAATGACATAATTTGAATGCGATTAGCGTAAATCATCTTACAATTGTCATGAAAAACCATAACGGGGAAATATGATATGTCAAGAACATCCTGACCCTAGTAAGGGATAGGCTAGTTAAGCAAGAATCGGTCTTGTGATGATGAAATAATAGATATCACAACTGCAGTTATGAATAAGGGAGCCTTAGTAACTCTATATTCGATGTGCAGAAACAAATTTAATCCAAAAATAAATTTGGTGGACTATAATTCGAAATCTCGCAAATATGCATTTGCGCACGATTACCCACCCTGCAGGGTAATCATGCGCATGGGTTGGGAAATTTTGCCCATGGGATGAGTGTTGGAAAACCATAATAATACAATGTGAATTGGCAGATACTTGCACTGTGCATTAACATTAGAATATTCCAATGCTTTTTACAAAAGCATAACAATGCAATGAACTGAAATTCTGCAGTTTTGGATATTAGAATAACATAGCTTCGTTTCGTCAGTATTAAAGGAGGCAATCCAATTTAGGCTTGTTCTTTCAGGCTGTCTCAACGTTAATGCAGGATATCGCTTCAAGAACTCATACAACCAATATTTGCCTGCTAGACTCTTAACCTTATGGAAATTATGGGGAATCTTCTTCTCCTCTGCAAACTTAAACTCGAACCGTCTGACAAGCTTTGGAGGTGTTAAGCCATAAAATAATTTTGCCAATGTCAAAAGGTATTCGGATAATGATGACTCCATTTCGTTGGTATAACAGCTTTACGGACTAGACGAGGTGGAGCAAGACAATTTTGCAGCAACTGCTTTGGTAGGATTGACTGGAGAATGTTGAAACTTCTCCCCACTTCCCTTATTTTCCTCCCATCATCCCTAATTGCACGTCGAGATTTCCGCACATTTTCTGCTGGGTAGGAGTTTTTCTCCGTTTTCCGCGTATAATTTCTTGGCATCTCGAGAACAAACACGAAATATTTTGCCATTAATGTCGTGTTGTATTTGTAGTACTTGTATCATACATGATCTGCGCGCCATACCCCACTCTGCTTTTAAAACGTAACTCACTGAATCCCGGTAAACTAATCTATTATATTGAAAAATAAATACATGCAAAACCACTGTACACACTGGCATTTAAAACTACATTTAATTTTAAATAATTGAATCACAACTGTAGGCTTAACTTCTTATTTGCTGGCTACAGAAAATAACATGCAACGTGTTAAGTTTCTTCATCCAAGTCTCCGGTTATCACATAGCGACTGGCATCATGCTGACTGTCCCTATGTGATAAGTACGATGACAGATTTAGAGTAGCAGTGAACTGAGTTGCTAGATGTACTACCAACTCGAAAAACATAGGTGCGCACGATTACCCAACTTTCCCCATGCTATTCAACAAGTTCGGATTGTATGCTAAAAACTATCCGCAAATTTACTCCAAACATTATCCGCAGCTTATCCGCTATCCGCAAAGACATGCAAAGTATATCCGCATGGCGAAAAATGTTGCGGATATCCGCGGGTTTATCCGCGGATATCCGCATCCGCGCAGGGCTTTACTGATCACAGGACTGTTCTGAGAGGTTTCCGACTATACTCTAAAGAGCGACAAGACGCCGGGGGCGTTTGTATCTTCGTTTGCTCTGACTGCTATAGTGAGGAGTTTCCACTCGCCACTCCTCTGGAAGCTATTGCAGTTCGCGTGTCCTTTGCTTGCTATGACAACTGTTCGTAACGTGTACCTTCCACCGAACCAGCCCCTTGATATTAATGACGTCTTTGATCTTTTTGCTCAACTTCCAGTCCCTTTCCTACTCGTGGGTGATTTCAACTCTCATCACCCCCAATGGGGATCACCATCTTCCTGCCCCAGAGGAAGGGACGTGGAGGACTTAATTCAAGGGTTGGATTTATGTCTATTAAATACAGGGGAAGCTACACATTTTAGCTTAGCGCACGGCACGTACTCACACATTGACTTGAGTGTGTGTAGCCGTGCGCTGGTCCCCCTATTTGGTTGGTATGTACACGACGACCTCTGTGACAGTTACCATTTCCCGATCGTTCTTACACTTCTGAACCAGACGCCCGTGGAGTTCCCCAGTCGTTGGGTGCTTAAGCGGGCAAATTGTCCCTCGTTTCAAGAACGAGCTGTGTTCGTTGATCTTGGTTGCCGGAGCGTCGATGACGAGGTACCCTTCTTGCTGCCGCCGAAGAGTCCATTCCATCCTTTTCTGGGACTCCTCGTCGCAAACTCGTCCCTTGGTGGACAGAGTATATTGCAGCGGGAATCAGAGACCGTCGTCGAGCTCATAAGCACTACCGTCGGCGTCCAACCATGGCCAATTTGGTGGCGTTTAAGAAATTTCGTGCCAAGGCACGGATTCTTATTCGCCAGAGTAAGAAACAATCCTGGGAACGGTATGTGTCTTCTATTACGGCACATACCCCCTCCTCTCAAGTGTGGACTAAACTACGACGCATTTCGGGAATTCAGACATCTTCTACTGTACCGGGAATTTCCATTGATAATGAATTGGTTACAGATCCTTATCGCGTTGCAAACCATCTCGCCTCGTATTTTGTGGATATATCCGGTTCCGATAACTATGACCCTGCCTTCGTGGCCCTGAAGCGGGAAGCGGAACGTTTCCAGCTTAGTTTTGCTTCCCGCGCTTCGGAGGAGTACAACGTGCCCTTTACGGAGTGGGAACTCCGCGGAGCTCTGGCGCTCTGCAGGGACACGTCTCCCGGCCCGGATAATATTCACAACCAGATGCTTAAGCACCTTAATGATGAGAGCATTCGTTATTTGCTCAGGGTGTTTAACCGAATCTGGTTGGAAGGTGTGTTTCCAGCGCAATGGCAGGAAGGTATCATTATACCTATCCTGAAGCCCGATAAGGATCCCAATTTGACAGGGAGTTACAGACCTATTTGTCTCACTAACGGTCTGTGCAAGCTCTTTGAGAGGATGGTCAATCGGCGCCTGGTGTGGGTCCTGGAAAAACGGGGACTCCTGTCTGAATACCAGTGTGGTTTCAGGGCGTCTCGGTGTACCAACGACCATCTGGTACGCCTGGAGACCGCCATACAGGACGCTTTTCTCCGGAGACGGCACCTAGTCGCTGTTTTCTTTGACCTCGAGAAGGCCTATGACACCACTTGGCGTTACGGCATCCTCTCTACCCTGCATCAATGGAAATTCCGAGGTAACTTGCCGGTTTTTATTGCGAATTTTCTGTCCCTTCGCCTGTTCCGTGTCCGAATAGGGGGGACATATTCGCAATATCATATAGAGGAAAACGGAGTCCCACAGGGATCGGTGCTTAGCGTAACATTATTTGCGATTGCCATAAAAGGTATAGTCGCTGCTGCTGGTCCAGCAGTGGTACCGTCGCTATATGTAGACGACTTCGCTCTACATTATAGTGCGCAAAATATGGCGGTCGCTGAACGACAGCTACAACAAGCTATTCGGAGAGTGGAACGCTGGACACTAGAGCATGGCTTTCGATTCTCAACCGCTAAGTCCTCGGTTGTCCATTTCTGCCGAAAGCGCACTCTCCATCCTGATCCTGAGCTTTATCTGGGCAATGTAGCTTTGCCTGTTGTTGCTGCGTACCGGTTCCTTGGGCTCCTTTTCGATCAGAAATTGACGTGGGAGCCACACGTGCGGTGTTTGAAAACTGCCTGTGCTAAGAAACTCAACATGTTGCGGTATCTTAGCGGCACATCATGGGGGCGGACCGCGCGGCGCCCCTACGCTTTTATAAGGCACTGATTTTATCTAGATTAGATTATGGCAGTGTAGCATATGGTTCGGCCCGTAAGTCAGTGCTTGTTGAACTGGACAGTGTCCACCACGGCGGTGTGAGTCTGGCGACGGGTGCCTTTCGGACGAGCCCAGTCGTCAGCTTGCTCGCCGAGGCTGGCGTACCTCCTTTACACCTGAGGCGCCAACAAGTACTGCTGACCTATGCTGCAACTATTCGACAGATGCCCCTTCATCCAAGCTATCCATGTTTGTTTTCCAATCCAAATCGCCGGCTGTATGATGCGCTCGCCCGAGCCACTCGGCCGGCGGGGATTCGCTTGGATGACTTATATCGTCAGTTCCGATTTCCTTCTGTCTCCTGTATCGTCCGAGTACCTAGCAAGGCCCCTCTGTGGATGGTCTCTCGCCCTGATATCATCCTGGATCTGCACACCGGCCCCAAGTCGGACACTGACTCCTCCGTCCATCGGAGGCTGTTCCAGTCCGTGGTGAGCCGGTATCCGGGATCAGGGCTTCTATTCACGGACGGTTTGAGGGTAAACGAGAAAGTAGGCCGTGCATTTGTGGTTGAGGATCGTCGGTTTCTCTTTTCACTTCCCGAGGCCTGTGGCGTGTACACAGCGGAGCTCTATGCCATCTTAGAGGCTCTGCGGAACACGTTATCAGACGATCACCAGCACTTTCTTGTGTGTACTGACTCTCTGAGTGCGCTGCAAGCGATCGATGTGTGTTTCCCGAAGCACCCGTTGGTCCAGCGTGTGCACGACCTGCTCGTCAGTTCGCGTAACGCTGGGGCCGGGGTGTCCTTTGTGTGGCTTCCTAGCCACATGGGAATTGCGGGAAATGAGGCGGCGAGAGAGGCAGTCGCACTGCCCTCGCTACCGTATAATGTGCCTGCTAGTGATGTGCGCTCTCAGTTGCGGCATTCGTTCCTGTCGCATTGGGAGGAAGCATGGCGTGCCACGCCTCCACCCAACAAACTGAGAGGCATCAAGGAGACAACGAAGGTGTGGAAATCTTCCTTCCGATCTCTCCGGAAGGAAGCTGTGGTACTCTGTCGACTCCCACTTGCTGAAGAGAGAAGATCCCCCTGTGTGTCCTCGCGGCGCCCACCTAACCGTGGCACACCTTCTCTTGGAGTGTGTGGATCTGGCCGATCTGCGCAGGACTCTTAAACTGCCTAATACCCCCTCCCTTATTCCCCGTGATGCCGGGCCGTCAGCTGACCTCGTCATCCGGTTCACGAGGGAGAGTGGTTACTTTTTTAAGTTTTAATGTGTAGTTATGACTTTTACTTCAGGTTAAATCTGTTTTATGTTTTTTATTGTGTTCATCTATTTTATTGTTCACTATGCCTTATTTGTTTTATCCTTTTTTACCATCCGCCTTTTATTCTTTTTATTCAAATAAGGCATAATTTTTGGGGCTCACTGTCTGTTTTATAAACACCATTTTCGTTTCATCCATGGCAGTGAGTTGTTTTTCTCTACATCCTTTTATTTCACGCTATTTCATTTCATTAGGGGCCGATAACCTCGATGTTAGGCCCCTTAAAACAACAATTATCATCATCATCATGTTTCGTTGCCAAGACGATATAATCATAGATGATTTTGAATCAAGACAAGCAGTTGGATAAGAAAACGACACAGCACGAGCCATCTAGCGGAATACTAGGATAACTCACAAGACAGTTTCCCAGGATATCCGTAAGGTGGTGCGCAAGTCCAAGAAAATGATGACACTCCGTAAGTTCCTTAACTGTCACATAGATGGAGTGAGGTCTTCCTTATTTTCGAAATCATAGTACATACCAGTAGGTTTTTAAAATGAGGTTAAATATAACCGTAATTTGTGGAATATAAATGTCACTTTTTTTATTGTTTTCTTTTTTTTCCTTTTTTACGTATGGCTCTCGGTGCCGGGAGTGTCCGAGGACTTGTTCGGCTCACCAGAGTTTGTAGATGCTTCTATGCGGACACCCATGGGGTGAGCTACAAGTACCGTCACGTGTGGAGTGTTGTCTGGGGAGGAAAGTGTGTAAAGAAGAGGCTAATAGTCGTATTGACCGACTGAAAGTTACAATTCAATATAGATCAATTAGGTCATAAGCCAAAGTTCAAGGAGGGATCGATAATGATGTGCTTCTGAAAGAAGAAAATTACAGAACAGACATTGACAGGCTTTTTACTCCAGAAACATATATGTGACATTCTTAAGTACGAATGTATAGTAGTTAAATGATCCCGCGATGTTTGTCGTTATCAATGCGAATAAGTAAGAAGTACATGATTTAGTGAGTTTTATATATTTTACTTAACGGTCAGGAATAATCAAATGAAATATTTTCTTTCTAAAACGAAAATTTGCCAATGCCATGGGCGGCACAAGTACGAGTAACGTAAAATATGTATGCTTCACTTCGTACAAAATTCAATACGCCAAGAAGAGAAATGCGAAGTATTTCTGATAGATTGTTAAGAAGAGGAAGAACGTGATGGATCCGCTGTGCAAACTAGATATTTGGAAATAGTGCTATTTAAATTATTAGGCAGATTCATAAGTAGGGATATTTCCACAGTTCAATTTAAATCAATAATTTGGAAATATCTGAAAATATGTCCTTTAGAAAATAGGAGGACTGGATTTACATTAGCAGTTACATGAACTACTTGATTTTCATATTATTGTCGATACATGGTGATACCACTATTTTTACCTGTTATTAAGAACTGAATATTATGACAATGAATCACGAAAGAAGAAACGCGAACTTCCGTGGACAAAAACTGTGAACTAAAAACAAAACATTCCTCTCAATCTTGCCATAAAACAGCCAACGGTTTCAGACCAGTCAAATAATGAATTTCACGAAGCAAGTAAGAAATAAAACGAAAACTGAGAGCGGGAGTAATGAAAAAGATTGTAACTTGCCCCCCCCCCCCCCCCCCCCCTTCTGGAAAAAAAATCCTGCGGGCGCCCATGGAATAATCGTTGGCATTGGTTGACTGCAACTCTGTGAATAAATAATAACTGAACTTGAGGGTGAGAACTCGACAATTTTACCGCCATGGTAGCTAACGTGTCCAAATTATCCTTACTTGACGCCAATATAGGACGGACTGTTACTGGAAGTCTTTGAATAAAGATAGCTTTTAGAAAGTCGTCTTTTACTTGAGTGCCTGCCAATGTTCTCATTTCTCTTAGTAGATGTGATGGCTTTCTATCTCTTAATTCTAACGACAGCCGTTCTACATAGAGGAACTACGCCTGAGAGTGTCAGTGCCTTCTACACTTCAATATCAAGACCAACTACAATCCTCAGACCGTAATGTAGAAAAAACATGGCGGCAATAATTGCCCTCCCAATAGCTAAGGTCATGTCATTGGGCTTGTCCCAGTTCCAGTAAATTAACTCACCTAAGAGCATACAAGATATCACAAGACGAGACTAGGTTCCGAAGAAATATGCATCAATAATTTAGACTTACCTGAATTAATTTATTTATATAGTGCTGACCTTGAATTATAGGTATTTTCGTCTTCACCCAAGGGGCACTACAATATTCTCGCTCTTTTTGTGGTTGAATAAGGAGCTTTTTGGCGAGTCATCACGATTTGTATTTAAGTTCAATAATTGTAGATAAATATTATTAGCAAGAAATCAAACAGATTCCGAAGTAGGAGAGAAGAAAGTGCCCCAGTTATAAGTGTTATCTCTGCACATGCAGAGTATTTGTGTACACAATCGGAATGAGAATAGTTGCCTGAAAAATCGAAACAACGCCATAGAGATACAACTCAATTAAGACCTACCATGGAATTATCTAAATTCTCGGGTAAAACATCACACCGAATTAGTTGATTGAAACATGCAAAGAAGTCGTGTGGATATCAGCACATATGGAGATTACTACACACAAGGGACACGATAATACGTTACCATTTAACCTATTAAATATTCGCTTTTACCGTTTGGAATAGTTGTACGTTGAAAACAGTTGATTTAGTAAAGTAGATAGGCAAGCACCATTTCCCTCCTATGGAATTATCGTGGCACACCATCTCGCAATATGGGTTAAGTACATAATTGGCAAGGTACTCATAACACCTTACTACACACATCATAATTAAAAATAACTTGCAAGCTGTAAGAATCACAAAAGTATGAATAATGACGGAACACAATGAGTTCACTGTTTGGCACAGGGTAAACATCTTCCTTGACCAATAAAAAAGTTCACTGTATTATTTGGCGTGTATACAAGGCAGTGTAGAACATCTGCCAGACTGGTAAGGATTTACGGAGACACATGTTGCTAAGCGTTCAACGTCAACGGTTTGGTCTAGCCGTAGATGTTCTTTGCGTTTTCCCTTTACGTACCGGTACTTAAGTTCGACACTACTGAACTGTACTAAGCACTTGAGACACTTCTATTAATGCTTTAGCTTTAGGTACTTCAACATCTGCAGTGAGTGACACAATGCCATCGGTCGACTGAACAATCATCACACAAACGAACTAGTCCATAATAAGCGTATTATCACATATTTACACCCGATTGCAGTACATTCAAGCGAACTGGACCTTACAGATTTACTGAAGACACTAATAATAACAGATGAGCGATATTTTATCCCAACTTTCATCAAAAGAAGCTAATCAAAGCTAATATTGTGTCCCAGCAACGAATGTAAACAAACAATATGTCGGGCTTCAGCAAACGCCATTTTCACCCTTTCGATACCTGCATTAAGGTCTGAGCAATACAAACTACAATCCTCAGACCTTAATGTAGAAAAAACATGGCGGCGATGGTTGCCCTACCAATAGCTAAGATCATGTCATCGGGCTTGTCACAGTTCGTGTAAATTATTATTTTTACTCACCTAAGAGCATAAAAGATATCACAAGACGAGACTAGGTTCCGAATAAATATGCATCAATAATTTAGACTTACCTGAATTAATTTATCTATATAGTGCTGGCCTCGAATTATAGTTTTCTTCGTCTTCACCCAAGGGGCAGCTACAATAGTCTCACTGTCTCTGTGGTTGAATAAGAAGCTTTTTGGCGAGTTATCACGATTTTTATTTAAGTTCAGTAATTGTAGATTAACATTATTAGCATAAAATCAAACAGATTCTGAAGTAGGAGAGAAGAAAGTACCCGGTTACTGAACTGCTGTCCCAGCACATGCAGAGTATTGTGTACACAATCGGAATAAGAATAGTTGCCTGAAATAATCGAACCAACGCTATAGAGATACAATTCAATTACGACCTCTCGTAGACTTTTCTAAAATCTCGGCTAAAACATCACACCGAATTAGTTGATTGAAATATGAAAATAAGTCGTCGTGTGGATATCTGAACACAATTATGGAGATTACCACACACAAAGGACACGATAATATGTTACCATCTAACCTATTAAACATTCGCTGTTACCGTTTGGAATAGTTGTACGCTGGAAATAGTAGATTTAGTGAAGTAATGTAGGTAGGAAAGCACCATCTCACTCTTACGAAATTATCGCGGCACACCATCTCGCAATAGTTGGGGGGGGGGGGGGGGGGGCTTGCGGGCCTCCGGGGGATTTGGAGGGTATGGATTTTTTTTTTTAAATATAAGTGCAATATGGTGAGTTTTGCAGCAGTCTGAGCTTAGTTTTCTTAGTATTGTTGCCGTTTTATATATTTATTTATAGTGGATACAAAAATAAAACATTAAAAATAAATTTAAACATTTTTAATAAATCCCTTCAAAATTGATGTACGATGATTTTTAACATACTCATACAGCATGAATGACAAAGAGTGATTATTTATGTTCATTTGACACAATTATTAACACAATTATGAAATAACGTTCATAAAAATGTAGTTAGTGCGATGAATGGAACTGCTTTGTATCGGTACTTAAAATTTCTCCCCATTTTGGCTCGAACTTAGTTGCACCAATCATTAATAAGGATGTTAAGTGTTCATCAGTGAGTGAAGCTCAAAATTTTGATTTTATGTAGTTCATTTTGGAAAATGCTTGTTCACAAACGAAAGTTGAGCCAAACACTGAAAACATGGTACGAGCAAACATTTTCAAAACTCAGCAATTCTTCTAGGTTTGTGCCGTGTCTTGTGTGGGGTTTCGCCTAGGACACCAAGCTGGCTCATCGGCGGGCTCTTGGTGTCCCCACCCGGACCCCCACAGGAGTGACGAACTGCGCGCCACCTCCCTTTATATTAGGTGCAACTGCACCACTAGACTGCGAGAACTAAAAGCTCAAGCAGCCCTAACCTCCCTTTGAAGGCTTCCAAAAAGATGGTATATTGGCTTTCACGGCCGGTGAAGTTTTTGAAATCTTCATTGTTCAAGGAGCTGTAGAACGGCAACAGGTCACCATTTTTGTAGCACTCCTGAAAATGTTCCTTGTGTATTTCATTTGTTGTTAAGTCAATGATTTCAAGTTGAAGGCTTGTTGGCACAGAATCAATTTCACATTTGAAAGGATTGTGAAATAGGTTGATTTTGTCACATTCTTGGTCAAAATCTTCAAATCTGTCATTAAACTGCTGGCTCAATTGCTTGACGACATCAGCAGCAAAGTCAGAAGGGAAGGGCGCACCAGCTTCAGATAAAAAATCTTTACACGTCTCAAAGTGACCCAAGTCGTTCTTGGTAAGCTGCTTCTCAAACAGTGCAAGTTTTTTCCTGAAAGCCTTAGCCTAACATGATGGTGGGCATCAAAAACAAATGAAGTGACTACCTGTAGTTTCAAGTTTTAAAAGTTTATGTTCATTGTAATATCAACTAAAAATGCTAACTTCCACAGACACAACGGATCAGAAAGCTCAGGCACTTGACGGCCTTGTTCAAACATAAACATATCTACTGCTGCACGGAGTTCAGAAGACCTTTGTAACACTTTACCTCTACTGAGCCGTCGGACCTCACAATGATAGGGAAGGACCGGATAAACACTGTCCATTTCGGCCAAAAATAACTTAAACTAGCGGTGTTTTAGGGAGTGTGAGCGTATGTAATTTGCTGTTTTAACAACAACAGTCATAACTTCAGACATTTTCAAACTGTTGCCGCACAAATCCTGCTGATGTATGATGCAATGCAGTATGATTGGTATTTCTCCACCGGTGTCTTTCACTGCTTTGCATACATTTCCAACAAAACCAGTTTTTTCACTATACATGTTTCGACCTCCGTCTGTAGTCACTCCAACTAAGTTCTTTAAGTCAAGTCCAAGTGCAAAAATAGTTTCCTTAACCTAAAAACATATTTCTTCGCCAGTTACTGTAGTTTCCATTGAGCGAACTCCCGCCAGTACTTCGGTAATTTGAAATTCACTATTCACTCCTCTAATAAACAATAGAACCTGAGCTGAATCAGAGGTATCAGTGGACTCATCCAAAGCAATAGAAAAACAATCAAATTTTTCACAAGCTAATATTAATTGACGATTGACGTCTTTGCCAAGATCTTCGGTTCGACGAGTCATAGTGTTACGATTCAGACTAATAGAATTTACCAACGGAAGTTTGTCAGGGCAAAGCTCCTCAACAGCTTTTGAAATGCAATTTTTTACTATTTCCCCATCAGTGAAAGGTTTGCCTGCCTTAGCTAAAATATGAGCAATTTTGTAGCTTGCGCTTACTACAGACTCATTTTCATCAGTACGTTTAGTAAATATCTTTGTAAGGTCAAGGAAGCCTTCATAGTGGCTAATGTTTCTATTCTAAATTTACCCGAGAGCTGAGCATATTTGCTTTGACCATGTTTGGTTTCAAAGTGTATTCGGACATTGTACTCTTTTAGGACCGCTATGGTTTCATTACTGTTACGTGCCACCCCCTTAGTGGCACTTTTGTTAACTGGATTACGGTGGGTAGAAAACACAAAACCAATTACTGCTTTAAAGAGAAGTTAGCTTTATTGCTTGCAGGAAGATACAGCACTCATCAGTAAATACAAGCAATTATTACCTTACTCCAGTTTCCTCAAGTCTCTGCCTTTGGAGAGTTCTTGCCCCCTTTCACTTGTCAACAAGCCGCAGAAGTTAATCCCTCGTAATGAGGTGGCCCCGTGCGTTGGCTGGAAATATCTGCACTCAGCCTGTCACCGTACTACACACTGTTTCACAATGCACCACAATCCCTTCCTCGCTGCCAAGAGAATCAGCTTCACTAGGGGTTTCGCAAGTCACCACACTTCTGTCGCTCAGGATAAACACTCGCACTAGCTCATAAAAACACAACCACAACTGCTTGACAGGTCGCACTTATATAGCAGGCCGGTGACTCAATAAATGCTTCTAGATCCATCCAGGGTTCACGGCTTCTCGAGTTCTCCATCGCTGGCTCAGTGACGAATATTCTGGACTATCCCTTTGTCCTAGTAGCCCTGTTGCATAAGGCGCACGCAATACACGAGGCAGGGCACAGCCCAGCCCTGGGGCAGTTGTGACTCATGCGGCGAACGATGACACAACTCACAGCCGTAAAACCACCCCCTTCCTAAAAAGGCTGATCGTCCCGATCAATCATTGGTCTGTCTGTGTCCCTTCGTAGGCTGCCAGGCGATCTCGATGCACAATCTTCATCTTCGCCCTCGGGCTCCGCTGGATCCTGTAGACGACATCGTTGATCCGTTTCACGACTCGGTACGGGCCCTCCCAGGACTTCTGCAGTTTGGGTGACAGGCCTTTCTTCCGTAATGGGTTGAAGAGCCAGACCAGGTCGTCCTCGTGGAATCCGCCGGCATCCGTCTGCTGGTCGTATCGGGTCTTCATTCGGTCGGTCTCGATCCGCAATTTCCTCCTCGCGAACGCGTGCACGTCCTCCAGTTGGTCGACCAGTTCTTGACAATACTGGCTTACCGGGATCGGATCATTCCCAGGTCGGCCCAAGGCAAGATCGACAGGTAGACGGAGCTCCCTCCCAAACATGACCCGGGCTGGTGTGCACCCGGTGGCTTCATGCACGGTGGCGCGGTAGGCCAGGAGAAATAGTGGAAGATGTTTGTCCCAATCCCTCTGGTGCTCGCTGACGACTATTCGGAGATGGTTCTCGATGGTGCGATTGAATCGCTCTACCATCCCGTCGGACTGAGGGTGTAGCGGCGTTGTCCTCGTCTTCCGGATTCCCAGCAGCTGGCATAGGTTCTGGAACACCTGCGACTCGAAGTTCCTCCCTTGGTCGGAGTGCAGCTCCAGGGGTACTCCGTACCGGCTGACGAATTCCTTCACCAGGGTCTCTGCAATCGTCGCGGCTTCTTGGTTAGGGAGCGCATACGCCTCTGGCCATTTGGTAAAGTAGTCGCTGACGACTAATATGTAGCGGTTCCCTGCCTCGCTTAACGGGAATGGCCCAGCAACATCAATGGCCACTCTCTCCATGGGGCCGCCCACGTTGTAGGTTTTCAGTGGACCCCGTCGTCTTCGTCCTGGGCCCTTGCTGGCTGCGCAATCGTGGCACCTCGTGCAGTGGTTCTCCACGTCTGTTCGGCATCCGATCCAGAAGAACCGCTCTCTCAGCTTCTCCAGGGTCTTCTTTATCCCTAGGTGTCCATCAGATGATCCTCCATGAACTTCCTTCAGGACTTCCTCCGTCATAGCCTTTGGAACGATGACTTGTTCCCGAGATGTCTTCCCGTCGGTGATCTCCCAGGTACGGCAGATGAGGCCATCCCTTACAATCAGCGAGTCCCACTGTGCCCAGTAGGGCTTAAACTTTGGGCTTCAGTCACTCACAATGTTCCACCCGGGTCTGGGGACACAGGCCCTCTTCCATTCGGCTATCAGTCCCAGGTCATCATCTTCTGCTTGTGCCCGCGTGAAAGATTCGCGGCTCCAGTTCCCCTGAAGTTCCACAGTAGTCCGTCGGCACTGTATCCCGGTGTTCTCCTCCCTTCAGGTACAGAAGGTGCAGTCTTCGGGGCACGGTCTTCGTGACAGGGCGTCGGCGTTAGAATGCAGTTGGCCTTTCCTGTGCTGAATCTCAAAGTGGTACTGTTGAAGCCTCTCTAACCACCGCGCGAGTTGACCCTCGGGCTGCTTGAAGTTCAGGAGCCACCGCAGGGATGCATGGTCGGTCCTGATGAGAAATTCTTGCCCGTACAGGTACTTGTGGAAGTGTTCAATGGTCTTCACGATGGCTAGCAGCTCCTTCCTGGAGACGCAGTAGTTCCTTTCTGGCTTTGACAAGGCCTTGCTGAAGTAGGCCACTACTCTCTCCTCGCCGTCCACTACTTGCGACAGGATTCCCCCTATGCCAAAGTCACTGGCATCGGTATCGACGATGAACCTTGTTCCCGGTCTGGGGTAGGCCAGAATAGGCGCGGTGCACAGAGCTTGCTTGAGTTGTTCGAAGGCACTGTGGCATTCTGCTGTCCACGTGAAGAGTTGGTCCTTCTCAGTCAGTCGATGTAAAGGTTTGGCGATGTCGGCGAATCCTCTCACGAAGCGACGGTAATAAGTGCAGAGTCCCAGGAAGCTTCGTAGTTGGGACTTGTCCTTCGGAACTGGCCACTCCCTCACAGCTGCAGTCATCTCTGGGTCGGTGCGCACCCCTTCCTCGGAGACGATATGCCCAAGGTACTGGACCCGCTTCTGGAAGAGCTGACACTTCTTGGGGCTCAACTTCAGCTGGGCAGCCCGTAGCTTCAACAAGATATCCTTCAGATTGCTGTAGTGCTCCTCGAAGCTTCTCCCCAGAACGATGACGTCGTCTTGGTAGACCAGGCAGGTCTTCCAGTGTAGTCCCCTCAAAATGGACTCCATTAGCCTTTCGAAGGTCGCAGGGGCGTTGCACAGACCGAATGGCATGACGGTGAACTGCCAGAGCCCGCTGCCCACAGAGAACGCAGTTTTCTCGCGGTCCTTAGGGTGGACCTCCACCTGCCAGTAGCCACTCTTCAAATCCAAGATGGAGAACCATCTCGACCCTGATATGGTGTCCAGGGTGTCGTCGATCCGGGGTAGAGGGTAGCTGTCCTTCTTCGTGACGTCATTCACCCGCCTGTAATCCACGCAGAACCTGGTGGAACCGTCCTTCTTCTTCACTAGCACGACCGGAGAACTCCAAGGACTATGTGATGGCTCGATCACCCCTTGCTCCTTCATCTCTTCTACCATCCAGTCGACTTCGGCTTGCTTGGCGAGCGGGACACGTCTGAATGGGGCCCTAATCGGTGCGCTGTCCCCAACGTCGATTCTGTGCTGAACCAAGCTTGTCCTGCCGAAGTCTTTGCTCCCCACGGAGAAGACGTCCTGGAATTCGCGTAGCAGGTCCTGAAGTTGGCGTGATTGTTCCTCGTCTAAATGGTCCTGGGATCCTTGGTACAGCTTCTGTAGTTCTTCTTGCAGTGTGCGTCTTCTTCGGTTGTCCGTCTGCAGGTGTCCGTCCGTCGTATCTGCGATGCGGGCAATCCAGGTAACGGGCTCGCAGACTCCTAGGTTGGTGTCCCGGTGAACCGTAATGTCGTAGTCGTTCAGGTTGGACATGCGGACGTACGGCCGAGACGTCGTGTTGATGAGAGTCTTGGCAACTAGCAATCCTTTTGTCTGGATGTCCTCATATTTTGGCTCGATGACAGCCGCCACTCCCTCAGCAGTTCCGTCGACAATTACGGCAGCGCTGACCTCCGTCCTAGCGGGAACGATGACGTCTTCTCTCAGCCTTACTCGTCGAGCGGTGATGGACTCGTGCGCAGGTTGCAAAGCAAGTTCCTCACCTCCGAAGTGCAGAGTGTTGGTACTCAGATCCAAGATGATGTTGTTCTGGTCCAGGAAGTCCAGTCCGATGATCACTTCATTTGATACGTCAGCCACAAGCACTGGATGCTTTATCGCCCGTCGACCAATGACGAACTCCAGTGATGCTTCGCCATGTACCGGTGCGGTCTCTCCGGTCGCGGTTATTAGCTGGAGGTTCCTTTGTGTGGGTTGCACTCTCCACTTCGGGATCACGGTGGGACTGACGATGGTCCTCGATGCTCCCGTGTCGATTAGCATGGGCCAGCTCTCTCCGTTGACGACTCCGTCGACCATCAGGCTGCTACTGTCCCTCCGTAACTGCGTCACACGCACTTGGACTGCCGGGGCTTTACGACTGTGACAAGCCAACCTTTGCCCCTCAAGGCTGGCTGATACTTGCTTTCCTGGGCCGCGCGGTTTCCCTACGACTGACTGTCCCGACGGATACCCTTGGCGGCGGCGATCACCGCAGTCCTTGCTCAGGTGGCCTCTCTTACGGCAGGTCCAGCAGGTCGGTAGTCCTCTTCCGGGCCGCCTCTCCAGATGTCCTTCGGCTACGTTTTTGTTGGTGGTACTGCGACTCTTGAAGAACCGGCCTAGCGCCTCCATCAGTTAATCGGCCAGGGGCTTGGTCTTGCCGGCTTTGGCTGGTCCGTCGACGTCCACTTGACGCACCCGCGCGCGCATTCTAGATACCTGCTTTGCCGTCTCGAACTCAAGTGCGTGGCTCAGCGCATCTGCCAGGGTCTTATTGCGCGCGAGTCGCAGCGCCTGTTGGGTGTCCGGGTCCCGTAGCCCGTCGGTGAAGGTCTGCGTCGCTATCTGTTCCAGAAAGTTGGCCGGCGCTGTTGGGTAGGCGAGCCTTATGAGGCGTGCGATGTCCATCTCGAACTCCTGCAGGGTTTCGGCGTTCTTCTGTACCCGGGTCCGGAGCTGCATCTGGTAGGCCTGCTGAAGATGGCTATCTCCATATCGGGACTCCATATGGGCGATCAGTGAAGCGTAGTCCTGGGATCCAGTCGGGATGGCCTGAAGGACGTTAAGGGCGTCACCTCTCAGCGCTACAATTAGAGCTGTAGCCTTTTCTGTGTTGTTCCAGTTATTTATGGAACAGGCCGCCTCGAACTGACGTAAGTAGGTGCTCCACGGGACCTTTCCGTCGAAGGTTGGGGGCGTCACTCTGCTATGTCCCGTTCCTGATATTCCCGGTGTAACGGTGGGCGGGCGTTGGCGCAGCTCGGCAACTTCCTCTCGTAGAGCGTTGAATTTCTCTTCCACCCCCGTCAGTGGGCGTTGGCGCAGCTCGGCAACTTCCTTTTGTAAGGCGTTGAATTTCTCCTCCACCCCCATCAGCGGGCGTTGACACAGCTCGGCAACTTCCACTTGTAAGGCGTTGAATTTCTCCTCCACCCCCATCAGCGGTCGTTGGCACAGCTCGGCAACTTCCACTTGCAAGGCGTTGAATTTCTCTTCCACCCCCATCAGCGGGCGTTGGCGCAGCTCGGCAACTTCCACTTGTAAGGCGTCGAACTTCTTTTCCACAGCTGCGACTTCCTCACGTAGGCCCTGTTCTAATTTCCTTTGGCTCTCCTCTAATTTCGTCAGCAGACACTCTTCCAGATTTTTCTGGCCATCCAGAAATTTGGCGGTTTGGTCCTCTGCTAACTTATTCTGGCCGTCCTTCAGGTCCTCTGCTAGCTTATTCTGACCTTCTTCTAATTTGGAAGTTAGGTCCTCGGCTAAACAGTTCTGGCTGTCTTCCATCTTCTTCAGGTCCTCCGCTAACTTATTTTGACCGTCTTCCATCTTCTTCTGGCCGTCTTCTAATTTGGCAGTTAGGTCCTTGGTTAAATTCTTCTGGCCGTCTTCTAATTTGGCAGTTAGGTCCTTGGTTAAATTCTTCTGGCCGTCCTCCATCTTGGTTTCCATGCCATTTAACTTTTCTAGCAATGCTGCCAATTGCTCTTCCATTTTAGATGTTTGTCTTGTAAGGAGCATGCTCTCACAGGATTTTTTTTTTAAATGACCTGCTCGGGTTTTGAAACCAGGACCGTCAGGTGTTGTGCTTGTGCTTGAGTTCGTAATCCGGCTTCTGACACCAGTTGTTACGTGCCACCCCCCTAGTGGCACTTTTGTTAACTGGATTACGGTGGGTAGAAATCACAATGCCAATTACTGCTTTAAAGAGAAGTTAGCTTTATTGCTTGCAGGAAGATACAGTACTCATCAGTAAATACAAGCAATTATTACCTTACTCCAGTTTCCTCCAGTATCTGCCTTTGGAGAGTTCTTGCCCCCTTTCATTTGTCAACAAGCCGCAGAAGTTAATCCCTCGTAATGAGGTGGCCCCGTGCGTTGGCTGGAAATATCTGCACTCAGCCTGTCACCGTACTACACACTGTTTCACGATGCACCACAATCACTTCCTCGCTGTCAAGAGAATCAGCTTCACTAGGGGTTTCGCAAGTCACCACACTTCTGTCGCTCAGGATAAACACTCGCACTAGCTCATAAAAACACAACCACAACTGCTTTACAGGTCGCACTTATATAGCAGGCCGGTGACTCAATAAATGCTTCTAGATCCATCCAGGGTTCACGACTTCTCGAGTTTTCCATCGCTGGCTCAGTGACGAATATTCTGGACTATCCCTTTGTCCTAGTAGCCCTGTTGCATAAGCAGCACGCAATACACGAGGCAGGGCACAGCCCAGCCCTGGGGCAGTTGTGACTCATGCGGCGAGCGATGACACAAACTCACAGCCGTAACATTACAAATGAGACACAATGTTTAGTTGCCGTTTTCTACCACAAAGTACTTTTCACCCCACTTTTCTTGAAAAACTCGACACTCACTGTCAATGTTCCTCTTTTTGGAGCAAGACATTGTGTTTTAAAAACAAAGAATACGATTTTAAAAACTGTTAGTTTTGATTGTCAGTAAAGATGTTTATGAATTATTTTGTAATAATAGAGAAAACAATGAAACATATAAACAGATACAATAAGAAAATAAAACAATTCCACTCTGTCTATCTCTGGTCTTCTATGTTCTTTGACGTGCGTATTCATTCTTCATTGGAAGTGCTGCCACAGTACTCCCCTTCCAGTGGTGACGTTTCCAAATACTTCTTTGGAAAATGTACTCGCCGGCCAGATCTTGTTGTTTGTGACTGTGCCTGCGATGAGTTGTTTCCATTTTCATTAACTAGTAAATAGTCCAGCTAAAACCGATCAATGTTTATTGTTGTTGGCTTTCCTTTAATTTTGAGGACAAAACTTGTTTCTTGTGGTTTAAGTACATGGGCGCTTGCAATGGGGGCTTAAATGCCGTCGTGACGTAAAACCAATAATATTATTATTTATTTAGTTGTTCAAAGTTTTGGCGACACGGCGCTGGCGCGGAGCGTCGGGCCAGACAACATAGTAGTTTGGGCAGTCCTGATCTAGGTTATCGGCCAAACAGAAGTTCACTGTTAGTATACAAGGCAGTGTAGAACATCTGCTAGACTGGTAACGATTTACGGAGGCACATGAAGCTGAGCGTTCAAGATAACGTCAACGGTTTGATCTTGCCGTATATGCTCATTGCGTTTTCCCTTTACGTACTTAAGTTCGACACTACTGGTACCGAAGTGTACTAAGCTATTATTATATTGTCACTAACTAGCAAATAATTGCGGTGTATATTCGACACTTCTATTAATGCTTTAATCTGAGGTACTGCAAAATCTGCAGTGGGAGCGTGATGGCGTAGTGGCTTAGCTGCTCGTCTTTCACCCAGACGGCCGGGGATCGAATCCCGGTGACAGCTGGGCGAAATTTTCACCTGAAAAATCACGTGGCGTCAGGAAGGGCATTCGGTCTTAAATCCCCTGCCAAAACCAAAATGAGCCGGGTTGGTTCCGGCGACCCCAATTAATTGAGATAAGCCGTAGAGAATGATGACTGCAAAATCTGCAGTAAATGACACAATGCCATCGGTCGACTGAACAATCATCACACAATCGAACCAGTCCATAATACGCGTATTATCACATATTTACACAAGATTGCAGTACATTAACGCGAACTGGACTTAACAGACATACTGAAGACACTAAAAATTACAGATGAGCAATAGTTTATCCCAACTTTCATCAAACGAAGCTAATCAAAGCTAATATTGTATCCCAGCAACGAATGTAAACAAACAATATCGTGGGCTTCCGCATACGACATTTTCACACTTTCGATACCTGCATTAAGGTCTGAGTATTGTAGTTGGTCTTGGTCTGAGTATTGTAGTTGGTCTTGAACCAGACAAGACCAACCAAGACCAACTGCAATAATCAGAGTCAGACCTTAATGCAGGTATCGAAAGTGTGAAAATGGCGTATGCCGAAGCCCGACATTTTGTTTGTTTATATTCTTTGCTGGGTTACAATATTAGTTTTGATTAGCTTCGTTTGATGAAAGTTGGGATAAACTATCGCTCATCTGTAATTATTAGTGTCTTCAGTATGTCTGTGAAGTCCAGTTCGTGTTAATGTATTGCAATCGTATGTAAATATGTGATAATACGCTTATTATGAACTGGTTCGTTTGTGTGATGATTGTTCAGTCGACCGATGGCATTGTGTCATTAACTGCAGATGTTGAAGTATCTAAGACTAAAGCATTAATAGAAGTGTCTCAAGAATATACACCGCAATGATTTGCTAGTTAGTGGCAATATAATAATAGCTTAGTACACTTCAGTAGTGTTGAACTTAAAGTGAGTACGTAAAGGGAAAACGTAATGAGCATCTACGCCTAGACCAAACTGTTGACGTTATCTTGAACGCTCAGCAACATGTGCCTCCGTAAATCCTTACCAGTCTGGCAGATGATCTACACTGCCTTGTATACACGCCAAATAATACAGTGAACTTCTGTTTCATTTGTTAAGGAAGGTATTGACCCTGTGCCAAACAGTGAACTCAATAGTGTTCCGTCATTATTTATACTTTTGTGATTCTTACAGCTTGCAAGTTATTTTTTATTATGATGTGTATAATAAAGTGTTATGAGTACGCTACCTTGCTAATTATGTACTTATATAGCGGGCTGGTGTGCGGCGATAATTCCGTAAGAGGGAGATGGTGTTTGCCTACTTACTTTACTAAATCAACTATTTGCAACGTACAACTTTTCCAAACGGTAGAAGCGAATGTGTAATAGGTTAAATGGTAACGTAGTATCGTGACATTTGTGTGTAGTAATCTCCATATGTTCTAATTCCCACACGACGACTTCTTTGCATGTTCAATCAACTAATTCGGTGTGATATTTTACCCGAGATTTTAGACAATTCTACGAGAGGTCTTAATGGTATATCTATGGATTTGGTTCGATTATTGCAGGCAACTATTCTCATTTCGATTGTGTACAAACTTACTCTGCATGTGCTGGGCAGCACTTAAGTAACCGGGGCACTTTCTTCTCTTCTACTTCGGAATCTGTTTGATTTCTTGCTAATTATATGTATCTATAATTATCGGAACTGAACTTAAATACAAATCGCGATAACTCGCCAAAAAGGTTCTTATTCAACCACAAAAAGAGCGAGACTATTGTAGCTTCCCCTTGGGTGAAGATGAAGAACGTATAATTCGAGGTGAGCAGTATATACCTAGTAGATATATTAATTCAGGTAAGTCTAAATTATTGATACAAATTGTTTCGGAACCTTGTGATATATTTTATGCTCTTAGGTGAGCTAAAATAATAATTTACACTAACTGTGGCAAGCCCGAAGACATGATCCTAGCTATTGGAAGGGCATCTGTCGCGCCATGTTTTTTCTACATTAAGGTCTCGAAAGTGTGAAAATGGCGTATGTCGAACCCCGACATATTGTTTGTTTACGTTCGTTGCTGGGATAAAATACTAGTCTCGTTTGATGAAAGTTGGGATAAACTATCGCTCATCTGTAGTTCTGAGTTACATCATCCGTGGTTCTGAGTGTCTTCAGTATGTCTGTATAGTCCAGTTCACGTTATTGTACTGCAATCGTATGCAAATTTGTGATAATGCACTTAATATGGAATGGTTCATTTGTGTGATGATTGTTCAGTCGACCTATGGCAATGTGTCATTTACTGCAGATGTTGAAGTACCTAAGACTAAAGCATTAATAAAAGTGTCTCAAGAATATACACCGCAATGATTTTCTCGTTAGTTACAATATAATAATAGCTTAGTACACTTCAGTAGTGTTGAACTTACAGTAAGTACGTAAAGGGAAAACGCAATGATCATCTACGGCTAGACCAAACAGTTGACACTTATCTTGAACGCTCAGCAACATGTGCCTCCGTAAATCCTTACCAGTCTGGCAGATGATCTACACTGCCTTGTATACACGCCAAATAATACAGTGAACTTCTGTTTCATTTGTTAAGGAAGATATTGCCCCTGTGCCAAACAGTGAACTCAATAGTGTTCCGTCATTATTTATACTTTTGTGATTCTTACAGCTTGCAAGTTATTTTTTATTATGATGTGTATAATAAAGTGTTATGAGTACGCTACCTTGCTAATTATGTACTTATATAGCGGGCTGGTGTGCGGCGATAATTCGGTAAGAGGGAGATGGTGTTTGCCTACTTACTTTACTAAATCAACTATTTCCAACGTACAACTTTTCCAAACGGTAGAAGCGAATGTGTAATAGGTTAAATGGTAACGTAGTATCGTGACATTTGTGTGTAGTAATCTCCATATGATCTAATTTCCACACGACGACTTCTTTGCATGTTCAATCAACTAATTTGGTGTGATATTTTACCCGAGATTTTAGACAATTCTACGAGAGGTCTTAATGGTATATCTATGGCTTTGGTTCGATTATTGCAGGCAACTATTCTCATTTCGATTGTGTACAAACTTATTCTGCATGTGCTGGGCAGCACTTAAGTAACCGGGGCACTTTCTTCTCTTCTACTTCGGAATCTGTTTGATTTCTTGCTAATTATATGTATCTATAATTATCGGAACTGAACTTAAATACAAATCGCGATAACTCGCCAAAAATGTTCTTATTCAACCACAAAAAGAGCGAGACTATTGTAGCTGCCCCTTGGGTGAAGATGAAGAACTTATAATTCGAGGTGAGCAGTATATACCTAGGTAGATATATTAATTCAGGTAAGTCTAAATTATTGATACAAATTGTTTCGGAACCTTGTGATATATTTTATGCTCTTAGGTGAGCTAAAATAATAATTTACACTAACTGTGACAAGCCCGAAGACATGATCCTAGCTATTGGAAGGGCATCTGTCGCGCCATGTTTTTTCTACATTAAGGTCTCGAAAGTGTGAAAATGGCGTATGTCGAACCCCGACATATTGTTTGTTTACGTTCGTTGCTGGGATAAAATACTAGCCTCGTTTGATGAAAGTTGGGATAAACTATCGCTCATCTGTAGTTCAGAGTTACATCATCCGTGGTTCTGAGTGTCTTCAGTATGTCTGTATAGTCCAGTTCGCGTTATTGTACTGCAATCGTATGCAAATTTGTGATAATGCGCTTAATATGGAATGGTTCGTTTGTGTGATGATTGTTCAGTCGACCTGTGGCAATGTGTCATTTACTGCAGATGTTGAAGTACCTAAGACTAAAGCATTAATAAAAGTGACTCAAGAATATACACCGCAATGATTTTCTCGTTAGTTACAATATAATAATAGCTTAGTACACTTCAGTGGTGTTGAACTTACAGTAAGTACGTAAAGGGAAAACGCAATGATCATCTACGGCTAGACCAAACAGTTGACGTTATCTTGAACGCTCAGCAACATGTGCCTCCGTAAATCCTTACCAGTCTGCAGATGATCTACACTGCCTTTTATACACGCCAAATAATACAGTGAACTTCTGTTTTATTGGTTAAGGAAGATGTTTCCCCTGTGCCAAACAGTGAGCTCATTGTGTTCCGTCATTATTCATACTTTTGTTATTCTTACAGCTTGCAAGTTATTTTTAATTATGATGTGTGTAATAAAGTGTTATGAGTACCTTGCCAATTATATACTTATATTGCGAGCTGATGTGCTACGATAATTCCGTGAGAGGGAAATGGTGCTTGCCTACCTACTTTATTAAATCAACTATTTCCAACGTACTACTATTCCAGACGGTAAAATCGAATGTTTAATAGGTTAAATGGTAACGTATTATCGTGCCCCTTGTGTGTAGTAATCTCCATACGTTCTGATACACACACGACGTCTTCTTTGCATGTTTCAATCAACTAATTTGGTGTGATATTTTACCCGAGATTTTAGACAATTCCATGGGAGGTCGTAATCGGGTTGTGTCTCTATGGCGTTGGTTCGATTATTTCAGGCAAATATTCTCATTCCGATTGGGGTACACACATACTCTGCAAGTGCTGGGACAGCACTTCAGTAACCAGATAATTTATTTTCTCCTACTTCTTAATCTGTTTGATTTCTTGCCAATAATATGCATCTATAATTAACTTAAATACAAATCGTGATAACTCGCCTAAAAGCTTCTTATTCAACCACAAAAGGAGTGAGACTAGTGTAGCTGCCCCTTGGGCGAAGTCGAAGAAACCTATAATTCGAGGCCAGCAGTATATAGATAAATTAATTCAGGGAAGTCTAAATTATTGATGCATATTTCTTCGGAACCTAGTCTCGTCTCTTGATATCTTTTATGCTCCTCTTAGGAGAGTTAAAATAATTATTTACATTAACTGCGACAAGCCCGATGCATTATCTTAGCTATTGGGCGGGCATTTATCGCCACCATGTTTTTCTTACATTAAGGTCTGAGGATTGTAGTTGGTCTTGAACCAGACGCAAACGGTATATGTGGACTGTGCGGGAAAAAGTGTGAACGCTATCACGCGGAGATATGCGTCAAAAGAACAATAACTCTTTTGTACCTGTGTACTAAACACTAAGGTTTTTATGTGTGCACATTGTGCGATATTCCGTTATTAATTCTAACTCAGTGAGCAATTTAGAAACTTTCCTGGCCTCAGATTCCTCAAATTCTTGTATTAAACCTGCTTTGAGATCTGAAAATGGTGTAGAACTAATAGGCCGAGTCAAGAAATCTGAGATTAATCCGGCTATGTCAACCTCTAAAGACCCTATAACATGATTACATTTGGTGTTCTCGTTATTTATACCAACTGCAGAAAACTGGGCTTCAATTTGAAGAAACCATACCTTGAATTTTTTTCTCCAGATTGACGGTATTTTTACGGAGACACGTACAAGTTCAGCTTCATTATTGGGCTGATTGGTTTTACTGTTATGGTTCATTTTCACTAGTCCTCCAGTGCGATATAACCACTAAAAATGTTTTCTATGATCACGTTGGGGTCACCAATGTGGTTAGTTGTTAATGATAACCACACACAACTTCTTGTTTACTCACTAACAAAATTGGATTGATCTTTATTTTAAAATACTTGAAACTACATTGATTTGTAAGGACCACAATTGTAAGGACCATAATTAACTTTTTATTTTTAAGTGTTGGCAAGATATATTTACGTACTTAAAAAAAAGAAAAAACGGAGTGCAAAAAACATGGTGGGAAACAAAATAGTTGATGTACAGTATGTACCGTTTGTGTATTAATTTGTAAAAGTTTATATGTATTAGTGTGTGAAAGTTTATGAATAAAAATAGTGGTACTAGTTCAAAGTCGACGGTTAAATATTGGTGACCCCGACGTGATAAAGAGAAGAAAGATGTCGACAACCGAGACCACGCCGGACACGCGATTAGAAGCCAATAAGGTTAGCATCAAAATCCCATCTTTTTGGATAGAGAAACCCGAAATCTGGTTCTATCAGGTGGAGGCACAGTTTAGTATTTGCAAAATTATTTCAGAAGAGACTAAATTTAATCACCTAGTGTCTCAATTAGAACCTAAATACATTGAAAACATTTGGGACATTATTAGAAGTGCGGAAGTAAATAAATACTCATTGGCCAAGGAACGTTTACTGAACATTTTCAAGGAAAGCGAAGATAAACGTATTAAGAGACTCGTTACTGGAATTGATTTAGGAGACCAGAAACCTAGTCAATTATTGCGTAAGATGCAAGCCCTAGCAGGGATCGATGTATCAGAAAAAGTTCTTAAGACTCTCTGGTTAGAAAAACTCCCGGATTCAATAAAGAATATTCTGATCGTCAGCGACGAAGGGCTTGAAAAAGTAGCTATAATAGCAGATAAAATAATTGAAATGAATCCCCGCAACGAATTATTTGCCATGAAAAGTGACTCTTGTAAACAACTGGATGTTCCTGTTACAATGCGCGATCTAATGGACAGAATATCTGGACTAGAGCAACAAATAGCTGCCTTATCCACTGGTCATCAGGTTAGGCCTCGCCATAGAAGTAGTGAACGCCGACGATGTGATAATAGTCGTAGTAAATCACGTAATAGATACAATCCCAGGGGCAAGTACTGTTATTACCATTTCCGATTTGGACAACAGTGTAAACCGGAGAAATGTACACCTCCATGTAGCTGGTCCGAACAGGGAAACGCCGCCCAGCAGCAGAATTAGCGGCAAGTTCTGCTGCCCAAGTCAATTGTCGCAAAACCCGCCTATTTGTAACCGACAGAAAAACGGGATTGCAATTTTTAGTTGACAGTGGGGCTGATGTTTCGATAATACCGAGCAACTCCAAAGTTAATACAGATTCGCAATATAAATTGTATGCTGCCAACGGAACCGAAATTCCCACATCTGGAATTGAACTCCGTACCATTGATCTAGGATTACGACGGCAATTCCAGTGGCCATTTGTGGTTGCGAAGATTAATAAGGCTATATTGGGAGCAGACTTCTTGCATAAATTCCACTTGTTAGTAGATGTCCACAATAAGAGATTAATAGATGATATAACCAAGCTCTGGACCAAGGGCGAAGTTATGTCTATCTCAGATGAAAATGTAGTCAGTACAATGAGCCAAAACACAAAATTTACAGATCTATTGTTGCAGTATCCGGACATAGCTAAACCTAATTTGGTACCTGGCAAAATTAAACATGATGTCCAACACTTCATTACCACTGAAGGTCCACCCGTGTTTTGTAGGGCAAGACAATTAGATCCCAAGCGCATGGAAATGGCAAAACAAGAATTCAAATACATGTTGGACAATGGCATAATAAGGCCATCCAAATCATCATGGGCTAGTCCTCTTCACCTGGTGCCGAAGAAGGATGGTTCGATTCGTCCGTGTGGAGATTATAGACGATTAAATGAAAGAACAGTTCCCGATCGTTATCCTGTTCCTAGGATAGAAGATTTTCACTGTATTTTGCGAGGAAAGAACACCTTTTCTAAAATCGATCTATTAAAGGCTTATCATCAGATACCCATTGCGGAAGAAGATAAACATAAGACTGCAATCATCACACCATTCGGACTGTATGAATTTAATGTAATGAGTTTTGGTCTGCGGAATGCACCTTCCACCTTCCAACGATTCATTAATGAGGTTATGCATGGACTGGATTTTGTATTCTCTTACCTGAATGACATATTGATCGCCTCATCCAGTAATGAAGAACACCGAGCACACCTGAAACTAGTTCTAGAGCGACTGTCAGAGTATGGCCTTCGAATCAACATCTCAAAATCAGTATTTGGTGTGAATGAATTAGCATTCCTAGGTTACTGGGTTACACCAGAGGGATCTCGTCCCCTACCTGAGAAAGTACAAGCAATTTTGGAGTACAAGTTACCTAGTAAACTTCATGAGCTCCGCACATTCCTTGGTGTTGTCAACTACTATCGCCGTTATCTTAAAGATGCAGCACAAACTCAGGCTGTATTACATGAATATCTTAAGGGAGCGAAGAAGAAGGACAACAGACTCATTCAATGGACTGAGGAAGCAAAGCAAATGTTTGAGAAATGCAAAAATGGTATCGCAAACGCTGCATTATTAGCGTTTCCCAACCCAGACTTACCTCTGACACTTTGCACTGACGCGTCTGATTTTGCTGTCGGTGCTGTGCTCCAGCAACTGGAAAATGACAGCTGGAGGCCAATTGCTTTCTTCTCACAAAAGCTGAGTCAGGCACTGAAGGTTTATAGTACCTACGACCGAGAATTGTTGGGAATTTACCTTTCTGTAAAGAAGTTCAAGCATTTACTCGAAGGAAGAGAATTCATAATCCTCACCGATCATAAACCACTCACATTTGCTTTCAAGCAAAGCAATGAAAAAGCATCTCCTAGGCAGATGAGACAGTTGCAGTATATCTCACAATTTTCAACTGATCTCCGTCATGTCAGTGGCCTCGACAATGTTGTTGTGGACGCCCTTTCCAGAGTTGATGAAATAGCAATAATGGATTATGATGAGATTGCCAAGAGCCAGCTAAAAGATCAGGAATTGCAGCAACTCCAGACAGGAAACAACTCCCTAAACTTCAAGCAATACCAACTACCAACAGGAAACTCTCTTTGGTGCGACACTTCCACTGCAAATATCAGACCTTATATTCCTAAAGCATTTCGTCACCCAATATTTCTACATTTTCATGGGTTAGCCCATCCTGGCATAAGGACTACAGTGAAACTGTTGACTAGTAGAGTCATTTGGCCGAATATCACAAGTGATGTGCGACAATGGACTAAATCCTGTGTTAGCTGCCAGAAAACCAAGGTCACTCGCCACACAAGATCGCCGCTTGAAAACTTTGAAGAACCCGATGAACGCTTCAGTGTAGTGCACATTGACCGCATTGGACCGCTTCCAATCTCTAACGGTATGACTTATTGCTTAACCTGCATCGACCGCTTCACATCCTGGATGGAAGTCATACCCCTGGAAGACATCACAGCTGAAACAGTGTCAAAAGCTTTCTACCATCACTGGATTGCAAGATTTGGAGTCCCATCTCGCGTAATCACTGATCAAGGCACTCAATTTAGAACACAATTGTTTAACAATTTGGCCATCGTATGTGGAATAAAACTTCAACACACAACACCATATCATCCACAGTGTAATGGCAAAGTTGAACGACTGCATAGAACCCTGAAGTGTGCGATCACGGCTCACAACTCTTCTAAATGGACAGAAACCTTACCTACCGTCCTATTGGGTCTACGCACTGCACTACGAGAAACGTCAAGCCACTCTATTGCACAGATGGTTTATGGTAAAACCATTAGACTGCCTGGTGAATTTTTTGAGGAGCCAATTACGAGGATTGACTCTGATTCGTTTGCATCCAACTTGCAAAAGCAGATGCTGAACCTGAAACCTGCCAGATCTAAATATAGCACATCGAGATCAGTGTTTGTCCCAAAAGACCTTCAGACATGTTCCCATGTGTTTGTGAGATGTGATAGGGTCAGAAAACCATTAGAACCTACATATGATGGTCCCTTCCCTGTCATAAAAAGACATGAAAAATACTTCACCATCGAGTGCAAGTGTAAACACATAAATGTGTCAGTGGACAGACTTAAGCCAACATATGTATTGCAGGAAGAAGATGAAGCAGTGAAGGAGCTTCCAGAGTCTGCAAAGGACACTCAACTCCAACAACCCACAAATGAATCTTCGCCAAATACCAGGTTGTCAAAATCTGGAAGAACTATAAGGTGTCCAGTTCGATTTTTAGAGAACGTCATCTCTGTGAAGAATTTTTGAAGTGATGTGTCAAGTTCGTAACTGTGTTACTGGTGGGGGAGTAGTGTAAGGACCACAATTGTAAGGACCATAATTAACTTTTTATTTTTAAGTGTTGGCAAGATATATTTACGTACTTTAAAAAAAAGAAAAAAACGGAGTGCAAAAAACATGGTGGGAAACAAAATAGTTGATGTACAGTATGTACCGTTTGTGTATTAATTTGTAAAAGTTTATATGTATTAGTGTGTGAAAGTTTATGAATAAAAATAGTGGTACTAGTTCAAAGTCGACGGTTAATTTTTTTTTTAACTCCGTTTTTTCTTTTTTTTTTAAGTACGTAAATATATCTTGCCAACACTTAAAAATAAAAAGTTAATTATGGTCCTTACAATTGTGGTCCTTACAGATTACCAAAAACAAGTGAAGTGCGCATCACGCTTACAAAATGTTCATGGAATACTAATAAATGTCAATCATGGCCACTACAGGGTTCTCTCA
Organism: Meconema thalassinum; assembly: GCA_946902985.2. Taxonomy (NCBI): domain Eukaryota; kingdom Metazoa; phylum Arthropoda; class Insecta; order Orthoptera; family Tettigoniidae; genus Meconema; species Meconema thalassinum. The sequence goes on from OX336390.1 coordinate 840,650,270, forward strand.
AAACTGAATTTGAGAAAAATTGAAAGAAATCAATTCACATAGGTACTATTTTGTTTTATTACAAAGGAAAACATAACATATATGAAGCAAAAGGTCTCATCGTAATTCCATTTGTTTTGATGGCCTGGGTCTCGAAATATCTTCCTCTGATGATGGTGCACGGTCATTGGAGGAGTTCTCGAATTAAACAGCAGGTACAGGCTCGTTTTTTTTTCCTTCTATCAATTTAGCGATGAGGACGACTTTCTCGTCTTCAGAATCCTCTGGCTGAAGAGATTCCACGTATTTACATCATTTTGCCATCACAAAATCGACAAAGGGCTGAGCATTTCAGTTCAGCTTACGGCAACTCCAACCGCCACTGCAACCTTTTCTGCAGTAATTGCAGGAAATCATGCGCAGTAGGAGCTGAGGTTCAGGATATATAGTTGTAGTGATAGGGATAATACCTTGTTCATCAAGCATCTACCCCCAAATCTGAAAGATTTTTACTGACCCGCAAATACTTTTGAACTTGGTAGTAAGTTCTATAAGCATGACGGCGTGCTGCATTCTCTGTTAGGGGCAAGCGAGCAAGATTGATTTTGGTGCTGGCTGCAGATGTAACAAACAGTTGGTAAGGACGGCTATTCAGGTTTTTTTTTAGGAAATCACTCCGTACAAAGCCACAAAGCACTTCTCCCCAGCGTTTGCTATGGTTTCGTTACTGCAGTCTAGCAGCAGGAAAAGTTCTGCCAGTTCTATAAGTTGGAGATTTTTCTTTGTCAAAGACAAACTGGATGAGAGCTCCTTTATCAATCGGTGATGAGGATTCTGTCCTCCTTTCAAGCTGCGTTGCATCGCTCAAGTGCATGAAAATCCTAGAGCTGAATGCATAATAACTAAATGCTTGGAACCAAGTTTTATGTATAAATAGGTCCCAAGACCGTGGTCGTACAGCACCCATGAGAGTGCGGTATGTGAAAAAAAAAGCTACACATCAGTCCTCCAAGTGTCAAGAACAGCACGCTTGTGTTTCGGAACAACGGTTTCATAAAACAGTAGTTCCTACAGTAGGGTCTACGGATTCGGGGATGAAACAGTAGTAGGCCTACAGATTCAGGGATGACTGAATTAGCATTGCTTAAGAAATCACCGGATGGAGGATATTCATTGGTTTTATACACTTACGAGATTTTCCAGTTGTTTTATCAGGAATATAATCTCCTTTGAGATGTTTCAATATAATTAAGATCTACTGAGAACCAATGTTCCTCAGAGCTCTCCAAGAGGTACCGTAAGTGTAAAGACTATATCTTCCAATGCCTCATCTACATCATTTGCGGTCGATGTCCTCTCTTCTGTCCAGTTGTTAATGGCTTAGTGAATAACGTTTTATTATACATGTCGTGGTTTCTTGAATCAGCAAGTACCGTACCTAGTTATTTACACTGTGGGCCGCTGTATAATTTTCTTTCCCCATTGGCCACTTCGGCGTTCAGCTGCATCTAGGACTGGTAACGTGAAACCCTACTTATCTACTTTGTGGACATCATTTCTTCGTGATTTGGGCAGTATTTTTTGTAGCCTGATGAATTCTTCAGTTATTTCCTGCCGAGTTCACTTGACGATCTTGAGGGTCTGGATGGTTGGAGATCAGAATCTCCTTTACGTCGAACGGATGCTTTAACATTGCTTGCTGCAGTGTAACTCTTCCTACACGCATCATTACTGGTGACCTCTTGAATTTTTCGAGGGAAAATTTTCTTTTCTTTAAGGTCCCGTTTCACACTCACGTTAATGTGAGCGAATACCTACTTGTTCTACCACAAAAGTTGTGCCTTCACTGGAGGGCTTATACGACATTTAAAACAAAAGCCTGAAGGAATAGACATTGCATAAGGCATTGTGGTACACTAACACCATGGTGTTAGCACTGCCCCCACTCTACAATGTATGCAGCAAAACTGACAAAAGAATGTGTAGGAGGGAGGAGGGAATTGTTGATTCTTTGTCCAGGGGCCTAGCCTTCATTGTTGAGGTCTTGACACCTGCATGTTCGCCGATCCCACTTCATAAAGCATAGGGCTTAAATTAGTGGCTTATGAATGGTGGAAGCGGAAGATTGAACTACAGTTGATTTGCACAATTGTCCATAAAAAGCGCGCCCCTCCCGTATGCCGAGAACTTCGGAAAAAGCTCTTGGCGTGATAGTCATAACAGCTGATTTGCACTTCGCAACTCGTCTAACTCCATAATATATTATTGTATTACCGATATATTATTATATTATGCAGGAGAACCCATTCTGAGACTATCTTTTTGTTTGTAAATTGCTACATTAAATTGAAAATACCGTAGTTATTGTTTAAAGTGAACTTTAAAATATTGATTAATTAAATCCTACTCAATTTTCCTTTCTGTAACAGGTTACAATTAATTATTTCCATCATTTTATTGATTGGGATGCAGGGATACATGTATTGTATGTCGTATGAATGAATTGTTTCGTTATCGATTTTTATATCTTTGCTGTTGTCGAATGAGACTTTAGATTTGAATACGGTACGTAGTTTTTTCTTTAGAAATACGGAACAGTTCTTAAGGAGGACCAAAACTTGGTCTTCTTTGCAGTTTATTATCCCCCTCTCATGTCGCCAATGCTGTTTTCAAGAAGGAAGGCTCCATGATACATCATTTCTATCACAAATGTGTTACAAAGCCTCTACCTTCCACTGCTCAAATTAAAGCTAAACAAATAAACGTTAAGTTAATTGCATATGCCTTTTTCATGTAATGAGCATTTTTGATAATTAATTAATTAATGAATTATCTTATGGCTTTTAGTGCCGGGAGTGTCCAAGGACATGTTCGGCTCGTCAGAGTCTGTAGTTACTTCCAGCGGACTCCCCGAGGGTGAGCTACACGTTCCGTTCAATTTCAAGTAGTTCCAACTTTCGCTACCAGATGTCAATGATACCAAGTGGTGAATGCTGGAACTTTGGTAGAGCGTTCCAACGAAATCTAACCTAGAAATTTAGCTCCGCACAAGTTTAGTCTGTGGAAGGATCTTTTACATGCCATAAATCTATGACATGGGACCGCCGGCTTTACTTCCCCTCCGAAGGAAGGCATACTGAAGGATTTTTAACGCTCTTAAAAATCCGACGACTTCGGCCAGGTTTGAACCCGCTATCTTGGGCACAGCAGTTCAGCATGCTACCAACTACGCCACTGAAGCCGCTAGTATTTTTGATAATATTTGTCAAATCAGGAGACCAATACCAACAATTTTTACTGTTATGAAAAGAAAAAAAACTATCTTTGAAGAACTGTATCTGGGGATCTACTATACATACAGTATTCGCTTGGGTCTCAAATTGTAGTAAATTTAATCTAGTTTAAAAAGATAGGTATGTTCTTTTCTGGCAGATGCATATTTTAAAGGACATTTAGCAAAAAAACTATATATTTGCAAAAAGTTAGCTGCTTTTTTTGGGGTGTTACACAACTAGCACAGGTCTTTCGTAACTGCAAATTTGTTTTCTTTTACTACCGTATTGTCAGAGGTCCAAACAACATATAAATAAATTAGAACTACATGACGTTTTGCAAGGTCAGGCCCTTTTTTATGTTAATATTTAACTGGACTATCAAGGCTAAGGTGTATCGCAACAACCCTCATAGTCTTCAAGAACTGGAGCAGAACATTTCTGATGAGATTGCAGAAATTCTAGCTGTCCAGCTGCGATCTGCCTTCCGTAACTTGATGACCAGGGATGAAAGGTGCCAGGAGATGAATGGTGGTCATTTTCAACATCTGCTATAAGCAGGTTAGTGAACTATCTCAATTCCTTTGGTGTGTTCTTTGTAACTGGAACTCTGTTCACCGGACCATTTTTATTTTCCCCACCCTGTATATCTCAGCCAGGATAAATACCAACTTTTAGCCGAAAAGTCATATTGTTCACATGGAAACCGTACTTTATTTCTAGAGATGAGAAATGCACACATACGTGCATACAAATTAGTAGGCTACAAAATAGCTTCACTATTCCTTGCTGTGGTGCATTAATGGGCTGCTATGCCTCTTGCACGCACTTATTAGTTGGTATCTGGGATAATGTTGATCGCATAGTGAACATAGTCATTATATGGGTAGTGGAAGTACTTCGTCTTGCACAGTTTGCGATGGTAGACCTACCCCTAAATAAGCCACCAGTCTCGTTACAACCATTACTGCACTTATGATTAGCATTTGCCTAATCCATATTTGTCTAGGCCTTGGTACCTAACGTAAATTCTTCTCAAACTTCTGCTCTATTCCTTTGTCTCTCTTCCAAAACCTGTTCATACGGTCTTGTATTAGAAAGTTGCAGATCCAGTCGTATATCTTCAATGAGAAATGTCTCCCTTGCCAGCTCATAAGATAACCGCGACAGGATAAATTTGTAAAGTTCAAGGGTTGCTTTCATATATTATGTTTTTACTTTCTCTAAAGCTGTTAATTCCTGTTTGAGAGGCGCTTCCCAATCAGATGTATCCATCTATGCTGATAATATGGCCCTAGGATCGTCAAAGACGACCTTCAAGAATCATTCAAGAGAAGCGGTCTAGTTGGTATTCAGGAAAGGAGGATAAACAACAGAGGAAGACACTATTCTTTTCAAAGAAGAACCTGAAACACTTTCTTGGTTCATTTAACGTAACCTATATTTATATAAAATATATTTATGTTTATTGTATTTAAATTTTCTCGATCTGACATTTAAATTTACCGCCCACCATGTAGGTTGGTGCGTGTCTTGACTCCACTTTCATTTATTTCTTTTATATTGGTACTCTTACCTATCAATTCTGCGATTTGTCACTTCTTTCCTTATTGTCGAGCTGGCGCCAATCGCGGAGTCCATCTCGGCATCTCGCGACTAGACGTGCACTATGTCACTTTAATGTGGAAGGCACTCTGCCTATCCACATGTGTTAGCTTCTGTTGTTCTTCCGTGATCGTTGTGGCGTAAGTTAATACTGTATTTAAATTTACCTTCATTTTTAATTGTGTTTGTGCATCGTTATATTTATTGCTTCGGAATCCACGTCGCATCGTGGTGAGTTGCAGAAATTTTTAATTGTTTATTGTTTCTTAACTTCCGTCCCTCCCTTTCTCTTGAGTTTGTTACGCAAGTGTTAACCTTGCCTGGTGGTGTTTGTTTTGGTCTGGCTCTCTTTATTTATGTCATGAGGTCAGGGCTTGATTGAGTGGTATGATTCCTTCCGCTTTCAATCATGCATTTCCTGACACTCATATAACCATGTGATGGATTTTCGCCGTGTTTTTGAGTGTTCCATTATGGCCATTTCAGACGATTCTGTGTTCTCCACGTTCGTTCTGGGTCGGAAACGAACCGGCAATCCACATCATTTGGGACCAGCAAAGCGATATACACACATCAAAAAAAGTTTTGCATCACCTCGGTTCCAAGAGTTCCGGAACCTTTAAATACAAAGGGAATAGAGATCAACACAAACAACATTTCAGCTCGTTTTATTGCTCATGAGACCCACACATTGCATGTTGTACCATCATACAGCTAGACTTTCAGCATTTGTGGTCCAGATTGCAGTACACACCACTACCTCTAATACCCAGTAGCACGTCCTCTTGCATTGATGCATGCCTGTATTCGTCGTGGCATACTATCCACAAGTTCATCAAGACACTGTTGGTCCAAATTGTCCCACTCCTCAACGACAATTCGGCGTAAATCTCTCAGAGTGGTTGGTGGGTCAAGACGTCCATAAACAGCCCTTTTCAACATATCCCAGGCATGTTCGATAGGGTTCATGTCTGGCGAACATGCTGGCCACTGTAGTCGAGCGATGTCGTTATCTTGAAGGAACGCATTCACAAGATGTGCACGATGAGGTCGAGAATTGTCGTCCATGAAGACAAATGCCTCTCCAATATTCTGCCGATATGGTTGCACTATGGGTCGGAGGATGTCATTCAGGTATCGTAAAGCCGTTTCGGAGCCTTCCATGACCACCAGTGGCGTACGTCGGCCCCACATAATGCCACCCCAAAACATCAGGGAACCACCACCTTGCTGCACTCGCTGGACAGTGTGTCTAAGACGTTCAGCCTGACCAGGGTGCCTCCAAACACGTCTCCGACGATTGTCTGGTTGAAGGCATATGCGACACTCATCGGTGAAGAGAACGTGATGCCAATTCCGTGGGGTCCATTCAGCATGTTGTTGGGCCCATCTGTACCGCGCTGCATGGTGTCGGGGTTGCAAAGCTGGACCTCGCCATGGACGTCGGGAGTGAAGTTGCGCATCATGCAGCCTATTGCGCACAGTTTGAGTTGAAACACGACGTCCTGTGGCTGAACGAAACGCATTATTCAACATGGTGGCATTGCTGTCAGGGTTCCTCCGAGCGGCAATCCGTAAGTAGCGGTCATCCACTACAGTAGTAGCCCTTGGGCGGCCTGAGCGAGGCCTGTCATCGACAGTTCCTGTATCTCTGTACCTCCTCCATGTCCGAACAACATCGCTTTGGTTCACTCTGAGACGCCTGGAAACTTCCCTTGTTGAGAGCCCTTCTTGACACAAAGTAACAATGCGGACGCGATCGAACTGCGGTATTGACCTTCTAGGCATGGTAGAACTACAGACAACATGAGCAGCGTACCTTCGTCCTGGTGGAATGACTGGAACTGATCGGCTGTCGTACCCCCTCCGTCTAATAGGCCCTGCTCATGCATGGTTGTTTACATCTTTGAGCTGTTTTAGTGACATCTATGAACAGTCAAAGGGACTGTATCTTGGATACAATATACACAGTCAACGTCTATATGCCGGAGATCTGGGAACCGAGGTGATGCAAAACTTTTTTTGATGTGTGTAAGATCTATGTTGCATCGCGTGGCATCCTCAAGATTATATTTGTGTATCTCGTATCTTTGCGATATGATTTACCTCCGGTATCTTTGTCTTTACGTAGCCCATTTCTGTAGTTCATTTAGTGCAATATGGTTCCGAGGTACGGTATTCTTTCTTTAGTTTCTGTATTTATTAGTATGCGTATTTGCCGCTATTTTTAACTTATTGCGGTATGCACCTCTCCCTCCACAACGATATGTAAGTTAATTAAAGTAATTTACCTTTAACGTCATGTTTGTCTGTGCCTTAGAGTCTTTGCATCGCACGTCTAGTCTACTCATATCCTTACGTACTGCTTTTCTGTGACTACCGGTATATTCCAGCCCATATTTTATTGCAGTACTTCGGTAGTTATATCAATTTCAATATCTGCATAATTCTGCCTGTTGTTTCGAACGCTGTTTTTCATTTTAGTATGTGCACGTTCCTCTCCGCATCGTTATTTAATTTGATTTCTTTCTGAATACATCCTCTCGGCCTGTTTCATATTCCTTCGATTTATTTGTAGAAGTAGCCTACCCTCTCGGTTACGTTATAGACCGAGTGTTGGCGTGAGTTGTCTTGGGGTTTCGGCTGTGCTTGTTTCCTCGCGAAATACCCATGTCCGCACCTCTGGAGGTGACAGTGGTGCAAAGCTCTGAAAATTGTCAGCGCATTCGGAGAGGTCTCCCTACAACCAACGTCCAAATCACTTCATATACATGCTAAGGAGAGAGCTATAGCAGCTATTATAGAGCAATATTTGATATTAAGAACCTCAGATAATTAGGTTTGAGACCACATCGTGGTGTAGCGGCTAGCATTCTTGGCTGTCCTGGAGGTCCGGGTTCGATTCCCACCTCAGCCATGCTGGAAGTGGGTTTCTGTTGGCTTCCCACTTCTACTTTAAGCAAATTCCAGGATGGCTCCTAACTTAAGGCCTCAGCCGCCTCCTTCCCAATCCTATCCCCAATTTACAAATACGCACACTAGTACAGCCATCATAATAACACAGGTTATCATACAAATTCCGTACACACCGAAGTACCGTACATGGTGCTATATCACCGCGATGTCACAAAGTTAGTTAGTTATTGGCGTTTTAAGGGGCGGAACTGCGAGGTCATCTGCCCCTGCGATGTCGCAAAGCCCGTAAAATAAGCAACAACAAATTAAGCCGAAGCACTGCCATAAAACTTCTCGAAGACAAAATTATTCCAATATTGCGTTATGGTTGCCCCAGAGGAGTGCGTCAGGCCTCGGCAGCCGGCACAGTTCATATCCTCGCCGCTAGATAGGGGCTTCATTCATTCCATTCCTGACCCGGTCGGAGACTGGAAGCAGGCTGTGGATTTTCATTTTTCATTGCGTTATGGTGTAGAACTCACCTGGCACAACGTGGAGGGCGTGGGCGGCTGACGTTGCAGTGCTGTCATGGATTTACCAAGCCCTCGTCCCTTCCCAGCTTGACTATGCTTCTGCGGCATACGCTTCGGCAAGGCCAGAAACCTTGAAAATGTTTACAGTATATCTGAATACTTCCTTCTTACTGAGAAAGTTGCTCTCACCACCCTTGAATCCCCCGGTATATTTGTTACATTTGCTACTTAGTGCGCATTATCTGCGTGGAAGAACAGGATTTTCCTCCAGCAACTGAAGTTTCTTCGCTCCTCTTGTCTAACTTGCAGTTCTCAGTAGAGGTTCAGCTTATGGATGACCAGGAATTCTCAGTAATACTTACCACCTGCTTACTCAAATTCATTGCTTCCTGTTGACCACAGCTAGCATTACGTTATGACTCCAATAAGAGCTACCAACGTTATTAAGTTGCGAAGTTTTGTTAAGTCATTTTGGGAGTAAAATTTTCTACCGACAATAGTGTCCTTAATTGCAAAATTGTGAGACAAATGTTCGGACTTTTAAGAAGTTAATTTTGGAAACCTTCAAACACAAGCGAAATGTTGTTGTTGTTGATGATAATTGTTGTTTTAAGGAGCGGAACAGCGAAGTATTTTGTCCCTAACGCGAAATAATGCAAGAAAGGAAATTTTAAAAAGTTCAAATTCCTTCACTACACTGAGGAACATTAAAGCATGGATATGTTTTTCAGATCTAAATAAAGAATAGGCTACTTGATTAACTTTGTAAAAACCTCTCTTGCAAGGTTATATTACAGGCCAGTACGTGTTTGCAACACTCGCAATTTGCATGAGGATTGGGCTGTAAACTAGTTTCTTTATAATGTTGATACACAAAGCAAGCTATTTTTGTATTGAAGTTGAGGCGACAAGTACACATCCAGAACAAGAGATGTGGCCTACTTAGGAGTAAGGTACGAGGTAGACCGTCACACTTTCAATGTGTATCGTGCAAATTTTGGCTTGATCCCCAGCCCAAAACATATCCATGTTAGAAAGAAAAACACTAATTCATCCCTTATTATCAAGTACGTCCTAAATCCAAACCAATTCAATTTTCTCAAAACCTGTGTGAAGCCGTAACTACAGCAAACATTCCAATGTAGAAACTGGAAAGAGTTAATCTAAGAAACTTATTATCAAAAAATATTGGAACAAAGGCATTACAAATGAGTCTATTCTACGAGAAAGGTACCGCACGTACCCTGAATACGTGACGAAACTATCAAAAACATCCAACAAAAGGCGAAAGACAAAGATCATTGGGTATCAATGATTGATTTGTCTGGTCGGTACAATTATAGCAAATATAAAAGTTGACACTCTAGAATCAGATAAGACCGGTGAGATATTTCTCTTGAACATGGAAGAACATTGCACACTGTTTTGAAAATTCATATTTGACATACGGTACACTAAACTTTGTTTCCGCATTAAGTGCTGGTTATGTTTGTTTGGACATGTTTGTCACCTATTTTTTTAAATTCCTATACATGGTTTCTCACTTTGAAGACGATCGAACGTATGACATTTTAGATAGTAAACAACTGCCAAGTTGAATGTGATCTTTTGGACAGACATTGCCATGGATACGACTGGCCATTTCTTGATCTGTTTCCAGGTAGTGTGGTGCGATTATCTAAAACACAGTTGGTGTTAGGCCCTTATAACGTGGGTTGTGGCGTTCCTCTGGGACTTGCTGATTTTGTTTCTCGTATCGAGAGCAAAAAATGAGCGCTGTCTAGTCTTTGTCCAACTACTTGCCTATATTGGCCCATGACCATGTGCCAAATGTGTAAGAAGAATAGGGCAAAGTGTGGAAAATAAGTTTATCAAGCTAGAAATTGGTGGAGAGGTTCCTTCAATAGCCTGGATCAAAATACTAAAAGTTCCAAAAAATCCCTCACCATCTTGGAGAAATGGCCCCCATCTTGGATTTCGTATCCAGCATCGCATTGAACGTCATAACTCGGTACCTAAGGGTGATAGGGACACGCGGTTTGACCAGGATAACTTACCAGAAAGCAGGCTATTATTTTGACACTATTTAACATGGATAAAAATCGAAGTAGTTATTATAAATCACTTAAACAAACTCTCATAGGGTAGCGTTAAAAGCCATCTTGATGTTCAATGTCGATTTTTCACCTTTTCTAGTCATGGCTTGAAAAAAATACCGAAATAAATGTTGTTAAGCTCATCAAAACGCACAAAAATATGTAATCAGCACTTTCGTAAACCAAAAATTACGGGTGTGAGAAGTTGTCAAACATGCGCATGCAACTCGAGGATCGGTGCGCCGAGGAGGGGGGCTTCACAAAGCCGGTGCAGCTGGTGATGTAAACATATTCTGTAGGTGCAACTATACCCCTTTTTTAATGATAAGTAAAAATTTGACACTTTTATATAGAAGGATAGCATCTTATAACCTAATAAATAATTTAAAAAAAGCAATAATTAATTTGTTAATACAGTAACTTTGCGCTTTAAAACTCTCATTTTTAGTTACGTATATTATATTTATATATATAATAAATTAAGCAGCTAAACTAACGTTTAAGCACATTACAATTTATTTTGTACAAACACGACAAAAACGGAAAAGAGGAAATTCTGCTGCCACGGGACGCAGTAGTGCGGTGTGCCTGTAAATGAATAAGGCCAACTATTAATTATATCGTACGCGTTTAATATTGGTCATGTGTTGGTAAAAAAAAAAACGTGACACTTGCCTTATTCTTGACGCTTTTTCTTTGGTAAGGTTGAACTTTCAGAAGAGTCGACTCTGTGGCGAAGAGGTGGCGAGGATCTGCATGGCAATTCTTCGGGGGTTGTCCTCCTGTTCCATCCTCGCTATATCGTCAAGAGTGTCTGGCTCAGGCTTGTTAGAACAACCATCACCAATGCAATTGCTGCACATTACTGAACAGGAGAGACCTTGTCTTCGGAAACCGAAAGATCTGCTGCCGCATCCTGTCTTCCACTCACAGCTGATGAGGTTTAGGAGGAAGTCTGGTGCGGGAGGAGATTCTGTTGGAATCGGTAAAAAAAATTGCCGATTCTGTTCTTCTTCCATCCCCACTCAGTAGGTGGAAGAGAGATTCCGCGCCATTCATGCACTTGGTGGTAAACTCTTAGGCTATGCTGCCGAGATGCTGCTGATGTTGGTTGAAGACTTGAGAGGTCGAAGTCTGCATGGAGACGTTGTTTGGCAATGGTCTTTAAGGTTCTTCCCCTGCCTTCACGATCTCCTCTACTGCAGCGTCTGAGCTGTGAAAAACAGCAACTCTTTGGCAAAGACCTGGGTTACTGTTTAAAGTCTTGAACGCGTGTACTTTCCCCTTCCTGTAGGGAGCCGAAGTTGTTGTTGAGGTTGGCTAAAAATGTCATTTTGATATCTATGGAAGTTGGCAACCCGCTGCTCTTTTGTTTAAATAAAATAAAATCTATCTATGAAGCTCTGCAGTTTGCACTACAGGATGCTCGAATCCACTTTCTCGTGTGTACCGACTCTTTGAGTTCGTTGCAGTCAATTGCTACATGTTTCCCGCGACACCCCCTAGTGCAGCGAATCCACGACCTACTAGCCGGGCTGTGCCACGCTGACACTCGAATCACCTTTCTGTGGCTTCCAAGCCACATGGGAATTGCGGGAAATGAGTTAGCAGATCAAGCTGCAAAAGAGGCGGTATCACTACCACCTCGACCAATGGAGGTACCCGCTAGAGATATTCACTCTCAGTTACGCCTACAAGTTCTGGCTTTTTGGGAGAGTCAGTGGCTAGCTGACCCACTGCCCAGTAAACTGAGATCGATCAAGGGAACTACTCGCGTGTGGCGGAGCTCCTTCCGGGCCCGGAGAGAGTCCGTCATTTTGTGTAGGCTAAGGATAGGTCATACAAGATCCACCCACTCGTACCTAATGAGAAGGGAAGACCCCCCACTTTGTACCTGTGGAGCCGTATTCACCGTGGCCCACATTTTCACCGAGTGTGTGGATCTTGCTGACTTACGAAGAAACCTTGGTTTGCAGACGACACTCAAACTTATATTAGCCGATGACGCGGTGGCTGCTGATCGCGTTATCCGCTTTATAAGTGAGAGTGGGTTAGGGCCAGCAATCTAAATTTTCCAGTGAACTTTGACTCAACGTCTTGTTCGTTTTTCAATGATAATGTTTTGTTTTTTCCGTAATTTTTGTTTATTTTTATAATTTTTATTTTTTATTTAATTGTTTGTTTTTGTTTTATTAATTTTTGGTCTTTTTAAATTTAGATGTCCACCTCAAAATTTTAAATTCAATTCAAAATTTGTATTCTTTAATCTGTGTTAAGAGTGGCAGATGACCTCGTAGTTCCGCCCCTTAAAACAACAATAACTAACTAACTAACTAAAATAAAATCTACACTGCGGTAAAGTCGTTAAGTGAAAAATAAGTGCATGTCTGTTTTATTCAATCGAACAATACAATCTAATAGAATCTATTAGAAGTTATCTAAAAATATAAAAGAAAAGATTACTTCAACATGTCATGGGCTTCAGACACGCTCATTGAGCTAAGAGGATCGTGAAAATCAAGAAATAAGAATTAGCAAGACCAGCGTCCCAGCAAACGATGACTGAAGAAGATAGTGTGGGTGAGCTTAAAGGTTTTACCATTCTAAAGAATGCAGAAAACTATATTTTATGGGAGCTAGATTTAACAACGCTGCTAGAATCCAGGTATCTCCTATCTTTTCTGAAAGGAACTGCTACAAAACCAAATACGGATAAGGCAAAGGAGTTGGAACAATGGGAGGCCAAGGATGCCAAAGTTAGGTACTACATTCTCAAGACAATAGATTACTCTTTGAAACCTCTAGTGCTAACTTGTGAAACGTCAAAATCGATGTTCGATCTCCTAACAAAAATATACAAGAGAGACACCGAACAACAGAAGTATCAGCTAGTGTCGTCTTTCTGCGGATACAAGTATGATAACAACAAAACCCTCATGCAAAATATATCTGAAGTAAGAAATCTAGTGGCAAGACTCTGGAGTCTAAAAGAAGACATTAGTGAACAGATGGTAATCACCAAAATAATTACCACTCTGCCAGGCCAATACAGATATTTTAATACAGTGTGGGAGGCCACACCCGCTGCTGAGAGAACCCTGGAAAATCTCATTTCAAGACTTATGATACAAGAAGAATCAAATACAACTGTAGAACTCAAAGTAGCTTTCAAGACTGAAAAGAAATCCAACAAGCCAAGTCAAGTGAAATGCTACAAGTGCAACAAGATTGGACATAAAGCTAACAACTGCCCTCCTAACAGGCAAGACCAGGGAAGACCAACACAGAAGCAACAGCAGCAAGCTTCTGGAAAAAGTGATCTACAGTGTAAAAATTGTAATAAAGGTGGACACGAAACCTCTGACTGCTATGCAGGTAAAACTTTTGAACCATGCAAATATTGTGGGTTAGACAATCATCCAGATTGGAATTGCCACAGAGAGAAGCTGCGTAGATAAAGGGTTCAAAATAAAGAACAGGAGCTATACGTGGTTGAAAAACAATGCCATACAACAGAAGAAAAATCTGGAGAAGAATTTCTTGAAGAGTTTGTTGTGGATAGTGGATGCACGAGCCATATGACCAAACAAGATGCGCTGCTCACCAACAGGAGAACAACTGAGCCTCAAAATATAAAAGTTGCAAAGAAAGGTGGGACTATGGTCACTGAACTTGAAGGAGACATTGAAACCAAGGATATCATATTTCAGAATGTCTCATATGTGCCTGAGCTGAGTAGAAATCTACTGTCAGTGAACTGTGTCACAAATGGAGGTGGAACAGTTCTGTTTAAAGGCAACCAAGTTAAAATATTTGACAAGAATGAAAATGTCTTAATGACAGGCAGTAAAAATGAAGTAGGTCTGTTCGTGATAGACATGAAAAACAACTTGGAAGCTCACGCGACAAAGAAAGAAGAAACAAATACCGCCATGATGTGGCATCGGAAGATGGGCCATATCAGTACAAGATATCTGAAGAAACTGCCAGAACTCAGCCAAGAACTACCAAGCAGCCTGTCAAAATGTGAAGAAATCAAGTGTGATGTGTGCACAGAAGCTAAACAAGTAAGAGTTCCTTTCAATACTGTGAGAGCTAGAGCTACACGCCAATTGGAGATAATACATAGCGATGTATGTGGAAAGCTTGATCCGCCAACATACAATGGCAAAAAATATTTTATGACAGTGCTAGATGACTACACTCATTTTCTGGAAGTGTATCTTCTAGAGACAAAGGATGAAGCTGAAGAATATCTGCAGGAATACATTACTACAGCTCAAGCTAAATTCAACATGAAAGTGCACAAACTGAGGATTGACAATGGTGGCGAGTACAACAGAGATTTCTTCAAACATTGGTGCAAGAATAATGGAACAGTGCTGGATAATACTGTTCCTCATACTCCAGAATTGAACGGGAAAGCGGAGCGCATGAACAGGACCCTGCTTAATAAACTCAGAGCTATGCTACTTGATGCCCAACTAGAAAATGACATGTGGGGGCATGCCGTCCAATCAGAAGCATATCTCCTCAACAGGAGTCCATCCTCCACCTGTGAGAAGACACCAGCAGAACTATGGTATGGCAAGAAACCAGTCTTGTCAAGAATGTTCATCTTCGGGCAAGAAGTGTACTCAAAAGTAGTACGAACGAACATGAAACTCAACAGTAGAAGCAACAAAGGAATATTTGTGGGATACACAACAAATGGTTACAAGATATTCAACAAAACAACCAAGAAAATCTACACTTCCCATGACATAACACCAGTCTATGAGCCTGAGAAGAGAATAGCCCCAGCATCAGTT
The DNA here is from genome assembly GCA_946902985.2 of Meconema thalassinum. NCBI lineage: Eukaryota > Metazoa > Arthropoda > Insecta > Orthoptera > Tettigoniidae > Meconema > Meconema thalassinum. Next base: position 840,665,461 of record OX336390.1, read on the forward strand.
GTCACTGTGGAAGATTTTGATGAGGATGAAAAGGAAGATGAAATAAATAATCAAGAACAAGAAGACAACGAATCAGAAGAAAGTGAAGATTCTAGTAGTGAAGAAGAAGAAGAAGATGGGGATGAAGAACAAGAGGATCAACAACCACGCCAAGAAAATGAACAAAACCAAAGAGAAAATGTACGTCACGAAAACCAAAGAGTGGATGAAGAACAAGGAAGACCAAGAAGAGAGAGAAAAAAGCCTGCCTGGCACAAGGATTATTATATGGGCTCTGAAGATGAAGAAAATGAAGCTCTACTAACGTATGAAGACCGCATGGAAAGCGCTGAAAAGAAACAGTGGGAAAAAGCCATCCAAGAAGAGAAAGAATGTCTTAAAAAGAATAATACATGGACAATGGTTCCAGAAAAATATGCCAAAGGCAACAAAATAATAACTAGCCGATGGGTATTTAAACTAAAGGAAGATGGAAGATATCGTGCTAGAGTTGTAGCTAAGGGATGTCAGCAAAAAAAGAATTCTCTAGACTTTAGTGACACATATTCATCAGTTGTGAGAATTCAGTCCCTCAAAGTTCTACTCGGCATAGCAGCTATAAGAAAATATGTGATCAAGACATTTGACATAAAGTCAGCTTTCCTGTATGGATATCTCAAAGAAGAAATATTCATGAGACCACCACAGGGGTTTAATCATCCAGGCATGGTGTGTGCACTAAACAAAGCACTTTATGGACTGAGACAAGAGCCCCGTCAGTGGTACAGAAAACTAAGTGATTTCCTAAAGACTGAACATCTGGAACAAACAAAATCTGACAGATGTGTCATTACTAACAAGAAGAAGACCCTTTCATTGTCCTTCATGTGGACGACGGATTGATTATGGGCCAAACAGAAGAAGAAGTGGAAAAACTGCTGAAAAGACTGAAGGAAACTTTTGAAACTGTTGTGTGTGACCGACCAAAACAATATTTAGGCATGAACATAGAGATTCAGCAAGATGGAATCTCACTGTCTCAGAAGAACTACTCTGAACAGATAATAGAATGCTTCAAGCTAGGAAAATCCAAACCCAAGTCAACACCAATAGTGAAGAAAAAGACAACATCTGCTTTAAAAGAAGAGTTTGCTTATAGAGAGGCCGTTGGCAGCTTACTGTATCTGTCTAGACTAGACCTGACATCAGTTTTGCTGTCAATACCACTGATCCTTCTCAAAAAGATGTCATAAATGTAAAAAGGACAATAAGATACTTAAAAGGCACTGCCACAAAAGGGATTAAGTATGTTGCAAAAGAAGCAGATCTACTGAAAATTGAAGCATTCTCCGACTCTGACCTGGGAGGAAATCAAGATAGAAAGAGCACAACAGGATTTGTAATAAAATATGCAAATGGACCTATTGCCTGGTGCTCCAAGAAACAGACTACAGTGGCACTATCATCGGCTGAAGCTGAGTATGTGGCTGCAGCAAAATGTGTAGCACAGCTGAAGCACATCACCACATTTGTTCATGAACTGCTCAACAGAAAGCCAACAGTGACTCTGTTCATGGACAATATGAGTGCCATAAATATGATCAAGTCTGGGCAGCTCACTCTAAACAGCAATCACATTGACATAAAATATAATTTTGTCAGTGATGAGTTGAGCAAAGGATGGTTCAAGATAAAGCATGCCTACACAGAAAATCAACAAGCAGATATCTTTACCAAGGCCCTCAACAGGGTGAAATATCAAGAATTCCGAGATCAGCTTGTCATGTAAAGCAAGAAACATCAAGACTGCTACTTTGTATATTACTTTATTGACTTTATTTACCATTATTTTGTGCCAAATTGTATGTTTATCAAAATCCCCTTTTTACAGGGGGTATGTTGAGGTTGGCTAAAAATGTCATTTTGATATCTATGGAAGTTGGCAACCCGCTGCTCTTTTGTTTAAATAAAATAAAATCTACACTGCGGTAAAGTCGTTACGTGAAAAATAAGTGCAAGTCTGTTTTATTCAATCGAACAATACAATCTAATAGAATCTAATAGAAGTTATCTAAAAATATAAAAGAAAAGAATACTTCAACAGTTGTGTCGCAACCGGACATGGCATGGAGGAAGAGAAGATTGTCGGTCATGTCCCCAAGAGCTTTCTGCAATTCCGTAGAGCCAAAGAGTTTCTTCGGATGGGCTTTTGATGGTGGCACCAGCATATAAACGTTTTTATCGCGTTCTGCAAGGCTCGAAAGAAGTACCAACAAATCGGTATCCTCTCTAACAATTGCCACATGACCTCCCTTCTCTACTTGATCGCTGTTGTCACGATGTGACGATCAGCATCAGACTTGGCATGAATAGCTGGAATCCCCTTTCCTTTGAAACAACGACCTAAAAGTGCGACGAATCTTGATTTGTTTGAAGTGTTGGCTAGGAACTGATGCTGCGACGAGGCCACTTGAAATGAAAACCCACAGCCTGCTTCCAGTCTCCGACCGGGTCAGGAATGGAATGAATGAAGCCCCTATCTAGCGGCGAGGATATGAACTGTGCCGGCTGCCGAGGCCTGACGCACTCCTCTGTGGCAATGATTAAATGAATGACAGATGAAATGAAATGATAGTGGAGAGTGTTTCTGGAATTAAATTTTGACAAGGAAAACCGGAGTACCCGAAGAAAAACCTGTCTGCCTCCGTTTTGTCCAGCACAGATCTCACATGGAGTGACCGGGATTTGAACCACGGACCCAGCGGTGAGAGACCGGCGTGCTGCCGCCTAAGCCATGGAGGCTTACGACGAGACCACTTGCACTTCCAAATCCACCAAAACTTTAGAAGATGACGTCTTGGCACGTCGTCTCATGTGCTCCACATCTTTCGTGGTAGGCCTACTTTCGGAATAGCCGTCGAACACTACAATAGCTTTCCCTTGATGTACGAAATGAAGTCCTTACAAACATCATCGAAGATTCCCGATTTCGCCATACCACCCGGTGCAGGAGATCTCCACCGTCAAACACGTAGGTAACGTCTTGGTGCACACAACTTCTCTATCACTATGTAGATTAAGGCTTTCACGGCCCGGATTACTATACAAATAATTCATGTTTTTGGGCTAATGCCGTGTGAAATTAAATTAGATACCAGACGTTTCAAAGGAACCTTGCCTCCTTTTCCAATGGAATCAAACAATGTGGCCAAAGAAAGTATATCAATGAGATTACAAAAAATTAGATAAGTTCCTCTGTTCGTCACCAGAGAGCAGCTGCCAGAAATTACTGTATGGACCATGGTAGAACGGCGGGCAGAGTAGTAAGTAAGGAGAAGGTAAAGGGGGCGGGGTGAAAATATAGAGACTCCTCGAAGAATGAAGATGTCCAAATAAGGAAAAAAGGGGTTAGGCGGGAAGGGATAAACAGATATAAGAAAAACGAAACAAAAGGTAAGTGTATCTGAATGATACCTAACGTAATATAGGCAACGGCGAAAGAAAAACAAAAAACAGATGGAAACTCCTCCAGTGACGAACAGAGGAGATCAAATCCAGGCTCTGTAGCCATAGAGGAAAACGTACAATTTGAAATAGGTGAAGAACAGAGAAACTGAGAGGAACTATCTTCCTAGATCTTTAATAACTGGTAGCCAAGTGTTACTTAGCTGATATCCAGTGTCTCTGTTAAAATTATTGGGGTTTTTACGAATTTCAACTGCCTCCCTTATAATTCTAGAGCAGTTGTGCTTAACAAAGGCAAGCGCATGAACATCCTTGAAACATACATCGTGCCATGAAGACAGGGAATGTTCAGCTATAGCTGATTTGTCAGGTTGGTTTAGAAGGATGTTCCTTTGATGCTCTTTGATGCGAGTTGCAATGGACCGTTTTGTTTGTCCAATGTATACTTTTCCGCAAGTACAAGGGTCTTCATACACCCCAGGTTGTTGTATTGGGGACAATTTATCTTTGTTTAATGCTAAACGTTGACCAATTTTCAACATAATGCCGAAAACTGTTTTTATCTTGTGCTTGCAGAGAATCTTAGCAACGCGGTCAGTGATGCTGTGAATATAAGACAGGTAAGCAGTTCCCCTCACGTCGGAGCTCTGAGAAGGTTGTCTATCCCTCCTTCTGGGATGTAGGGACCTAGATATAGTGGACTCATTATAGCCATTACTCTTACACATGGTTTGTAACGCATGTAACTCTTCCTGAAGAGTTGTTGCCTCACAAATACGTTCCGCTCTTTTGGCTAGAGTTGTATTAATTCCTTGTTTTTGTGCTGGGTGGTGGTGGGAGTCTGCATGTAAATAACGGTTAGTGTGAGTTGGCTTACGGTAGACGCTGTCCCCCATGGAGCCATCCGCCTTCCTCCTCACAAGAACACCCAAAAAAGGTAAGCATCCACCCGACACTAGTTCCATTGTGAAGTGGATTGAAGGATGAAGCTGATTTAGGTGGTTCAGAAAGTGGTTCAGTTTCTCAGAACCCTCCTCCCACACCTTGAACGTATCATCCACATACCTCCACCAAATCACAGGTTTGAAAGACGCTGAAAAGACCCTCAAAATGTTCCATGAAAAAAATTGCCACGACAGGCGAGAGTGGACTTTCATTGCGAATTTCATGTCCGTGTAAGGGTCGGTAGGAAATTATCGCAATACTCTACTAAAGAAAATGGAGTTCCCCAGGGTTCAGTGCTGAGTGTCACCTTGTTTGCCATAAATGTTGCCGCCGGGTCCGCGGTAGTTCCATCGCTGTATGTAGTCGATTTAGCTCTGCATTACAGCTCTGGAAGTATGGCAGTCGATGAACGGCAATTGCAGCTAGCTACTGTATCAACCGGGTCGACAGGTGGGCTCACGACCGGGATTTTCGTTTTTCAGCAGCGAAAACCTCCGTCGTCCATTTTTGTCGGCTCCGGAGGCTACATTTACACCCTGAACTACACCTCAGGGATGCTGCGTTGCCGTTGGTTGACACTTATCGCTTCCCGGGGCTCCATTTTGATAGCAAATTAACGTGGCAGCCCCATGTACGGCAATTAAATATGACGTGTCTCAGGAAACTTAACATGCTCAAGTTTCTTAGTCGCACTACGTGGGGGGCTGACCGTGCGGTGCTGCTACGGTTCTACCAAGCCCTCGTCCTGTCCCGGCTAGACTAGGGTTCTGCGGCATACGGTTCAGCAAGGCCGGCAACCGTGAAAATGCTGGACAGTATCCACCATAGTGGCGTTAGGCTAGCTACCGGTGCCTTCCGGGCCAGCCCGATACCCAGCCTACTCGCCGAATCGGTGTTCCAACTTTAAATTATAGACGCCAACATATGCTTTTAGCATATGCTGCCAATGTGCGTCAAATGCCGCAACGCCCGACCAATCAAGCTCTCTTCGGTACCCAAAACCACCAGGGGGTACGCCAACCGGCCTCGTGCCACTCGGCCGGTTGGTTTTAGACTTGATAGCTCGTGTACTGAAATAGGAGTGGCTGTAGTTCCCTGTATGATCCGGACAACTAGCGAGGTGCCTCCGTGGCAAGTCCCGCGTCCGGAAATTCGGATAGATCTGCACCGAGGTCCTAAAGTGAACACGGATGCCTCCGTTTACCGGAGGCAGTTCCACAGCATAGTTCACCAATTTCCGGACGCTGGCATTCTCTACACGGGTGGTTCGAAGGTGGCCGAGAAGGAGGGTTGTGCTTACGTTATTGATGGTGCAAATACCAAGATCTCTTTGCCTGAGGCCTGTTGTGTGTTTACTGCGGAGCACGTTGCCATCTATGAAGCTCTACAGTTTGCACTACAGGATGCACGAAACCATTTTCTCGTGTGTACCGACTCTTTGAGTTCGTTGCAGTCAATTGCTACATGTTTCCCGCAACACCCCCTAGTGCAGCGAATCCACGACCTACTAGCCGGGCTGTGCCACGCTGACACTCGAATCACCTTTCTGTGGCTTCCAAGCCACATGGGAATTGCGGGAAGTGAATTAGCGGATCAAGCTGCAAAAGAGGCGGTATCACTACCACCTCGACCAATGGAGGTACCTGCTAGAGATATTCGCTCTCAGTTACGCCTACAAGTTCTGGCATTTTGGGAGAGTCAGTGGCTAGCTGACCCACTGCCCAGTAAACTGAGAGCGATCAAGGGAACTACTCGCGTGTGGCGGAGCTCTTTCTGGTCACGAAGAGAGTCCGTCATTTTGTGTAGGCTAAGGTTAGGTCATACAAGATCCACCCACTCGTACCTAATGAGAAGGGAAGACCCCCCACTTTGTACCTGTAGAGCCGTTTTCATCGTGGTCCACATTTTAACCGAGTGTGTGGATCTTGCTGACTTACGAAGAAACCTTGGCTTGCAGATGACACTCAAACGTATATTAGCCGATGACGCGGTGGCTGCTGATCGCGTTATCCGCTTTATAAGTGAGAGTGGGTTAGGGCCAGCAATCTAAATTCTCCAGTGAACATTGACTCAACGACTTGTTCGTTTTTGATTGATGATGTTTTTGTTTTTCCGTAATTTTTTGTTTGTTTTTATAATTTTTATTTTTATTTAATTTTTTTGTTTTTGTTTTTTAATTTAGGTATCTTTAAATGTAGGTGTCCACCTCAAAATTTTAATTTCAATTCCAAATTTGTATTCTTTAATCTGTGTTAAGAGGGGCAGATGACCTCGTAGTTCCGCCCCTTAAAACAACAACCGACTAACTAACTAACAAACAAAACGGTCCATTGCAACTCGCATCAAAGAGCATCAAAGGAACATCCGTCTAAACCAGTGGTCGCCAAACTTTTAAGCGTCTGAGCTACCTTACAGCTCATAAACCTTACCGTGAGCTATCCAACAAAGTAGGAAAATAATACATGTTTTTGTTTAAATCACACAGTTGTTAGTTATCTATAAAATATACATTTCTAGTTTTTATTAAATATCTAATTAAATTCAACTTCTAATATTGCAATTAATAGCATAAGAATGTAAAAACAAAATATTTGCATTAGAAGAACATAGTGTAATATGTGGGGTGGCACACATTTTTGTCGTCAACAATATTTTTAATGTTAGGCACATATGTTGTAGCAGCCATTCGAATTCTGTTGTCCTTATGTTCATCAGTCAACCGGTTCCGGTTCTTGTTCTTAATTGATTTCATACTGGAAAATGAAATCTCACACAGATATGTTGCGCTGAACATTGCATTCACTCGTAAACCAACCTGAACTAAAATTGGATATTTTTGCATAGTAACAAGATGCCAAATATTTTTATTGCTTGAAGTGAGTGAATTTAATGAAAGGTAACTTTGAAAATCAATCATTTCCATCTCCACTGCAGCGTTCTGTTCTTCAAAATATTGCATGACACTAGCAGAGAATTCTTCAGCGTCAATTTTTACAAAAGGGGATGTGACGAACTGTGCTACAATGGAAATGTTTTTGAAGCCTTGAAAGCGTTGATTAAATTGATTTTTCAAGTCTGAAATAGCTGCAATATGTTCTTTGTTGTTGTAAGAGGGCTGTGAAGGGCCTTTCTTGTCAAAGGTCTGCTTCAAACAGGCGAAGTGTTTGTATTCACCCTGGGTAAGATTCTTTCCCCACAGCTTCAGCGTCTTTGTGAATGAGACCCCATCTGAAATGGTTCCACCTAAATTTTATCTTTGCCTTGAAGCTGCAAGTTAAGGGTAATTAGCTTTTTAATTACACACATCAAAAAAAGTTTTGCATCACCTCGGTTCCCAGATCTCCGGCATATAGACGTTGACTGTGTATATTGTATCAAAGATACAGTCCCTTTGACTGTTCATAGATGTCACTAAAACTGCTCAAAGATGTAAACAACCATGCATGAGCAGGGCCTATTAGACGAAGGGGGTACGACAGCCGATCAGTTCCAGTCATTCCACCAGGACGAAGGTACGCTGCTCATGTTGTCTGTAGTTCTACCATGCCTAGAAGGTCAATACCGCAGTTCGATCGCGTCCGCATTGTTACTTTGTGTCAAGAAGGGCTCTCAACAAGGGAAGTTTCCAGGCGTCTCAGAGTGAACCAAAGCGATGTTGTTCGGACATGGAGGAGGTACAGAGATACAGGAACTGTCGATGACAGGCCTCGCTCAGGCCGCCCAAGGGCTACTACTGTAGTGGATGACCGCTACTTATGGATTGCCGCTCGGAGGAACCCTGACAGCAATGCCACCATGTTGAATAATGCGTTTCGTTCAGCCACAGGACGTCGTGTTTCAACTCAAACTGTGCGCAATAGGCTGCATGATGCGCAACTTCACTCCCGACGTCCATGGCGAGGTCCAGCTTTGCAACCCCGACACCATGCAGCGCGGTACAGATGGGCCCAACAACATGCTGAATGGACCCCACAGAATTGGCATCACGTTCTCTTCACCGATGAGTGTCGCATATGCCTTCAACCAGACAATCGTCGGAGACTTGTTTGGAGGCACCCTGGTCAGGCTGAACGTCTTAAACACACTGTCCAGCGAGTGCAGCAAGGTGGTGGTTCCCTGATGTTTTGGGGTGGCATTATGTGGGGCCGACGTACGCCACTGGTGGTCATGGAAGGCTCCGAAACGGCTTTACGATACCTGAATGACATCCTCCGACCCATAGTGCAACCATATCGGCAGAATATTGGAGAGGCATTTGTCTTCATGGACGACAATTCTCGACCTCATCGTGCACATCTTGTGAATGCGTTCCTTCAAGATAACGACATCGCTCGACTACAGTGGCCAGCATGTTCGCCAGACATGAACCCTATCGAACATGCCTGGGATATGTTGAAAAGGGCTGTTTATGGACGTCTTGACCCACCAACCACTCTGAGAGATTTACGCCGAATTGTCGTTGAGGAGTGGGACAATTTGGACCAACAGTGTCTTGATGAACTTGTGGATAGTATGCCACGACGAATACAGGCATGCATCAATGCAAGAGGACGTGCTACTGGGTATTAGAGGTAGTGGTGTGTACTGCAATCTGGACCACAAATGCTGAAAGTCTAGCTGTATGATGGTACAACATGCAATGTGTGGGTCTCATGAGCAATAAAACGAGCTGAAATGTTGTTTGTGTTGATCTCTATTCCCTTTGTATTTAAAGGTTCCGGAACTCTTGGAACCGAGGTGATGCAAAACTTTTTTTGATGTGTGTATGTCTACAAGAAATGCAAAATCTTGCAGTCAAACCAGATCTTCTAGCTCAGGTAATGACTCACCTCGTTCTGTCAAAAATTCCACCAAAGCAGGAAGTAACTTTTTGAAACGTTGCAAAACCCTGCCTCTGCTAGGCCAACGAACTTCTATATGAAGCAATAGATCACCATACTGGCATTCTAGCTCTTCAGTCAGAGTCCTGAACAAACGCCTTTTAAGTGCATGAGCTCTCACTTTATTTACTACTTTTACGACTGTTTTCATTACATTGCTCATACATAAAGACATACCACATTTCGAGTACTGGTGTACTATTCAATGGTGAGACAGAAACTTTGGAAACCTGTTGTCTTTACGACACAAAGCAATTAATCCCTTGCCGCTACCTAACATTGCAGGAGCTTCATCGGTTGCCAAGCCCACCAAAATTTGTACAGCAAAATTTTCAGAGTCGATGAGGTTTTAAAAAGCTGAATATATGTCCTGTTCCATAGTATATCCTTGAAGTGGTAAAACTTTTACCAGCTCTTCTTTTACTTGGAAATCATCAAAAACCATGTCTATAAAAATGGTCATCTGAACTGTATCAACTAAGTTATATCGGTTGATTCGTCAAGGTGTAGGGAAAAATAACTGCAGCGTTCTAAGTCAGTTTCAAGTTGTGAAACTACATCAGAACTCATTGATTCAACTCTTCCCATAATTGTATTTGATGACAGTTGAACAGATTGAATAGCAGAAATGATCTCACCTTTGTTTTTAAAATTTTTAACAATGTGTCTGTAGCTTCTACGCCTCTTTCAGTCGCTGCTTTGTTGCTGTATAATTTCTTGAAAAAAGTAGATTGTTGAGCATGTAATTGAGATTTCAGTTGTATTACCTTCTCTTTCCTTAAGAAAGAATTCGGAGGGAAATACTTTTCATACTGGAGTGAACGGTTTTGTAATGACGTTCGACGTTTGCTTTCTTTCCAACTGCTACACTTGCATTACAAAGTAACCGACAGTAGTGGCTACGCGCGCTAAAGCGCAGCGTTAGGTCATGGGGCCAAGCTCTCTGCTGACTCGGTAGACGCGTGGGTTCGATCCCCACCGTCGGCCGTCCTTGAAATGGTTTTCCGTGGTTTCCCATTTTCAACACCAGGCAAATGCTGGGACGGTACCTATTGACAGGCCACGGCCGCTTCCTTCCACATCCTTGCCCAGTTTCATACGCCTTCATCAATTCCATCTCTCATCCCGACGCGCAGGTCGCCCACGGGCGTCACTTAGAAAGACCTGCACTCGGCCTCTCAGGAGGCCACACGAAAAAAAAAAAAAAAAATACAAAGTAAGCACACTTGTCTTTTACCTGGGTAAAAAGTTATCAGTTTACCATTCAACGTGAAAATGATTAACGCTGCGTCTGAAATTTCCCCGCGAGCTACCAAAAATTTCCCAGCGAACTACCAGTAGCTCGCGAGCTATGGTTTTCGACCACTGGCCTAAACCAACCTGACAAATCAGCTATAGCTGAACATGCCCTGTCTTCAGGGCACGATGTATGTTTCAAGGATGCTCATGCGCTTGCCCTTGTTAAGCACAACTGGTCTAGAATTATCAGCGAGGCAGTTGAAAATCGTAAAAAAAACAATAATTTTAACAGAGACACTGGATATCAGCTAAGTGACACTTGGCTACCAGTTATTAAAGATCTAGGAAGATAGTTCCTCTCAGTTTCTCTGTACTTCGCCTATTTCAAATTGTACGTTTTCCTCTATGGCTACAGAGCCTGGATTTGATCTCCTTTGTTCGTCACTGGAGGAGTTTCCACCTGTTTTTTTTTTCGCCGTTGCCTGTATGACGTTAGGTACCGTACCGTTCAGATATCAGATACACTTCCATTTTGTTTCTGTTTCCTTATATCCGTCTAACCCTTCCCCCCTCCCCTCTTTCTCCTTATTTGGACAACCTCATTCTTCGAGGAGTCTCTATATTTTCACCCCGCCCCCTTTACCTCCTCCTTACTTACTACTCTGTCCACCATTCTACCATTTTTGTCGGCTCCGGAGGCTACATTTGCACCCTGAACTCCATCTCAGGGATGCTGCGTTGCCGTTGGTTGACACTTATCGCTTCCTGGGGCTCCATTTTGACAGCAAATTAACGTGGCAGCACCATATACGGCAATTGAAAATGACATGTCTCAGGAAACTGAACATGCTCAAGTTTCTTAGTGGCACTACGTGGGGGGCTGACAGCGCGGTGCTGCTGCGGTTATACCAAGCCCTCGTCCTGTCTTGGCTAGACTACGGTTCTGCGCCATACGGTTCAGCAAGGCCGGCAACCTTGAAAATGCTGGACAGTATCCACCACAGGCTGGCTACCGGTGCCTTCCGGACCAGCCCGATACCCAGCCTACTCGCCGAATCGGGTGTTCCACCTTTAAATTATATACACCAACATATACTTTTAGGATATGCTGCTAATGTGCGTCGAATGCCGCAACACCCGACCTATCAAGCTCTCTTCGGTACCCAAAACCACCAGGTGTACGCCACTCGGCCGGTTGGTATTAGACTTGATAGCTCGTGTACTGAAATAGGAGTGGCAGTAGGTCCCTGTATGATCCGGACACCTAGCGAGGTGCCTCCGTGGCAAGTCCCACGTCCGCAAATTCGGTTAGATCTGCACCGAGTTCCTAAGGTGAACACGGATGCCTCCGTTTACCGGAGGCAGTTCCACAGCAAAGTTCACCAATTTCCGGACGCTGGCATTCTCTACACGGATGATTCGAAGGTGGACGAGAAAGTTGGTTGTGCTTACGTTATTGATGGTGCATATACCAAGATCTCTTTGCCTGAGGCCTGTAGTGTGTTTACTGCGGAGCTCGTTGCCATCTATGAAGCTCTGCAGTTTGCACTACAGGATGCACGAATGCACTTTCTCGTGTGTACCGACTCTTTGAGTTCCTTGCAGTCAATTGCTACATGTTTCTCGCAACACCCCCTAGTGCAGCGAATATACGACCTCTAGCCGGGCTGTGCCACGCTGACACTCGAATCACCTTTCTGTGGCTTCCAAGTCACATGGGAATTGCGGGAAATGAGTTAGATGATCAAGCTGCAAAAGAGGCGGTATCACTACCACCTCGACCAATGGAGGTAGCCGCTAGAGATGTTTGCTCTCAGTTACGCCTACAAGTTCTGGCTTCTTGGGAGAGTCAGTGGCTAGCTGACCCACTGCCCAGTAAACTGAGAGCGATCAAGGGAACTACTCGCGTGTGGCGGAGCTCTTTCCGGTCACGGAGAAAGTACGTCATTTTGTGTAGGCTAAGGATAGGTCATACAAGATCCACCCACTCGTATTTGATGAGAAGGGAAGATCCCCCCCACTTTGTACCTATGGAGCCGTTTTCACCGTGGCCCACATTTTTACCAAGTGTGTGGATCTTGCTGACTTACGAAGAAACCTTGGTTTGCAGATGACACTCAAACTTATATTAGTCGATGACGCGGTGGCTGCTGATCGCGTTATCCGCTTTATAAGTGAGAGTGGGTTAGGACCAGCAATCTAAATTCTCCAGTGAACATTGACTCAACGACTTGTGCGTTTTTGAATGATAATGTTTTGTTTTACCGTAATTTTTGCTTATTTTTATAATTTTTATGTTTATTTAATTATATGTTTTTGTTTTATTAATTTTTGGTCTTTTTAAATTTAGGTGTCCACCTCAAAATTTTAAATTCAATTCCAAATCTGTATTCTGTGTTAAGAGGGGCAGATGACCTCGTAGTTCCGCCCCTTAAAACAACAATAACTAACTAACTACCATGGTCCATACAGTAATTTCATGCAGCTGCTCTCTGGTGACGAACAGAGGAATTTATGTAATTTTTTGTAATCTCATTGATATACTTTCTTTGGCCACATTGTTTGATTCCATTGAAAAAGGAGGCAAGGTACCTTTGAAACGTCTGGTATCTAATTTAATTTCACACGGCATTAGCCCAAAACATGAGTTATTTCTCTATCACTGCCGTTAAGTTGATTTTGTACCTTTTCTGATAGTTGAAGCATCGAACAGCGCTGGTGGCAATAAAGCCAACTCGTATTCAAAGCAAGATTCAAGGTCCTCTGCATTGCGAGCGACACACGCAATCCGATGAAACAGCTGGTTCGGACTTACTGTACAGGTTCGGTCTCACCTCGGACAATAACGACATTGCTCATTGCTGCAAGAGTGACAACTTTGTCCTTTCGTTGGAGTTTCATTTCGGCGAACGATTTCCCTTCCAGTTTCTTCAAAGTCGCGGTTCCTATCTCCCAAGCTGAGTCGCAGGTCACCGCTTCGTCACCTATAACACCGGTTTATTAGGATACCAAAATATCTTGAGGTTTGTCGAAAGAAGAATGTATACGTAGCCATTCTGTGAATTTTTCGAGATGCTTGACGTCTCGCCTTTGGCAAGTTTGCCCAAGTTCCACGTGTTGCTGGGACGTGCTCGTGTTCACACCAGCAAAGGATTCCGAAGCTTCCACCATCTTCATTGAAGCTGGCATTGCATTGCATGTATCCAGCGTGCAAGCATAGCATCAGATATATCATGACCTCGAGTCAACACTCCTGTTGTCTTAAAATTCTTCATCAGGACTTGTTCGATGGTCATATCAGACCAAATCCCACTCCAGAATTAAAAGGAAATATTCTTTTATCTTTATACATACAACTTAAGTAGCTAAGAAAGAGAGTTTTAAAGAGAAAAGTTACTGTATTAACAAATTAATTGTTTTTTTATATTATTTATTAGGTTATAAGATGCTATCCTTCTATATAAAAGTGTCACTTTTTTACTTATCATTAAAAAGGGTCATCGTTGCGCCCACAGAATATGTTTACATCACCAGTTGCACCGGCTTGGTGAAGCCCCCCCCCCCCTCCTTGACGCGCCGCTCCTCGAGTTGCATGCGCATGTTTGGCAACTTCTCACACCCGTAATTTTTGGTTTACGAAAGTGCTGATTACATATTTTTGTGCGTTTTGATGTGCTTAATAACATTTATTTCGGTACTTTTTTCAATCCATGACTGGAAAAGGTGAAAATTCGACATTGAACATCAAGATGGCTTTTAACGCTACCCTATGAGAGTTTGTATAAGTATTTATAATAACTATTTCGATTTTTATCTAGGTTAAGTAGTGTCAAAATGATAGCCTGCATTCTCGTAAGCTATCCTGATCAAACCGTGTGTCCCTATCATCCTTAGGTACCGAGTTATGATGTTCAATGCGACGCTGGATACGAAATCCAAGATGGGGGCCATTTTTCGAAGATGGCGGCATGCTCCCCTTTAGGGATTTTTTGGGACTTTCAGTATTTTGATCCAGGCTATTCAAGGAACCTCCCCACCAATTTTTAGATTGATAAACTAATTTTCCTCACTTTGCCCAAATTCTGTCTAATATTCCTGCACTAAAAGGGATTGGTCTAGGAAATGGAGAGGAGGCAGTGTAACCATCTAGGTTTTGAAAGTTAGCTGTGCAAAAATTGGTTCAGATTGGTAAAACGGTACAGATTTCTGCAAGAAACAAAGAGAAAGACTTTCTGCTTTACATATTAGAAGATTTTTTCCTGTGTAGTATAATACTTATTTCTGTGTTATTATTGCTGCGATTCCTTCTCAACTCCGCTTCGGTAATTCACTGCACGAATAGAGAAGGTTAATTACTTTTTATATTTTAAAGTTAATAAAAATAATTCAATCATTCAAATGATAATTCTCATTAATTTAGCTAAATTTTAATCAGTTTCATTTAAAATAGTATTTTATCAAATTTGGTAATATCGTACAGTACAAAGCCCTACTACTCAAGGAAAGAGAAATAGTTGGCTGAACGAAAAATAAATTTTCACAAGTTATCAACTTGATATCGAAAGACAAATGGCTGGAAATCGTGACAGCAATTAATTACACGGAGATCATAAAATGACTGTTGTGATATAATGAATGGCGAGAAAACGTGCTTTGTAGGAACATGAGTGTAGGTATTTTCTGTTGTTTCATGAGCCCTGGATAGAGAATAAAAATAAGATCTACCTTGGTGAATGCTCATGGTCGACTTAAGAGGCTTGTTCACCCCTAGGCGAATTTTTCAGCACCCTTTCCCCTGCTTAATTCAAAATGGTATATTCTTCGAAACTTAGAGACTAGGCATACTTATTAATACACACAACACATTATAAAATAGGAACAACATTATAGGAGGCATAAAGGTATTGGAATTTTAAAAAGAGGCACTAATCTACCTGTTAAATAAGTACCGTAACTCTTTTTAAAATGTATAACAGTAGTTACTGTCTTGGGCTTACATGTGTATGCTTATTTTACTCACGTTTCCATTTTTCTGATTTGTTATCTATCTTCTTTCCGTTTCCTTGCCAGTCGCTGTAACCAACTAAAACTATCCGCTAGTAGTTTTTTGATTGAGTGTCTCACTCTTTTAGCATATTGTGAGACAAACCGAGTTCAAAATAAATTATTATTATTACTTGGCAATATTTTGGATATTGTGAAATTAAAATCTGCCCCTCATCGTTCTCTGCCCTACCTTCTGCATTTCAGAGGCTTTAACTATGTTTATGTTCGACGATGTCGAAATGTAAATATTATGTGTCATTATGGTCATTATAACACTGTTTTTCATTACGATACACTTTCTCCAGCCAATCAGAGCTCATTCATTGACCAATTAGGTAAGGATACCTTCGCGCATGCGCTCAAAATCCAACATGTCGGACATAAACACAGCATCTTTCCATATAAATTACCGACATGGAATACGCACCGTCCATATGTTCGCGTAAATAAACTGGCGAATATGAGACAAGATAGCACTGTACCTTAATATCCCCAACTCCAATTTCTACACAGCGCATTGCTTTCAAACGACTTCGGTGACAATATTAGTGAATGCTATAGGGCTGGACAGCAGGCTGTAAACATATGGCCTGCATTTATGGCATTGCAAGCACACAGAGCGCATGCGTCGGTCGGTCAGAGAACTTGTAAAACAGAGATATACCCAGCACTTGCACTCCGATCACAAAATTCAAATGGCTGACTCTCAACAGATATTTATGAATATTTATGTTAAAACATATAATAAAGTTATAATTATCGCCGAGCATAGTCGTATGCTGTCTGTCTGTTAGGTAGTCAGCCCGAAGACTGGTTGGATCCTCAAAAAACACCGCCGTTACGTTATGCGAGTAGATACCCACAAAAACCCAAGGCAGCGCTATTTTGAGGCGTTCTAGGCAAGAAGAGGAGTGAGGTAGTTTGCCATTGCTTTCCTCACTGAGTCAGAACAGTAGTCCTAACCCTATGAGTTGAACCTTTCACAGCATTCACAGGCACTGACTGTGCCCCGAATGCCATTACTAAGCACCACCCATACCTCAGTAGCTTCCATATAATCACAGCCATGAGTGAGACTGAGACATCGGTGAAAAGCCACCTTTTACTCTAGCCTGTGCCAACTGACAAATGCAAATGTACTGTATTCATCAAGAGATGGCAAACAGGCCTTTAATGGTAATTAAGACACTCGCGTCTTAATTACTGCCATTATAGGCTCGTTGCATAATGTACTATTAAATTTCTTGTTTTCGTAAGTATTGTCATACGGCCATGACTTAGTTGCCCTATTGCGAATCCGGCTCTGTAGAATGCTGTAGGCCTAGTTCTACAAAATAAACCACAAAATGTGTTCCTTGGTTAGTTCGACATACGTTGTACGATATGTTATATTAAGAGCCCTGCGTGGATAAACAAAACGTAATCCACATCCAGCCCGCATCCGCACGGCTGTTATCCGCATCCACTGACAATACGATAATATTTTTAATATATTAGATAACGCATAAAGTCACGTACCCACTAGGGGACAAGTTGCGGAACATGTCGCGGGACAAGTTCCGGGCCATGTTGCACGGAACATCTTGGAACAATGCCGCGGGTCATGTCGCTTGTACACACTAGCCAGTTGTTGCAGAGATGTCGCCCGAGCGAGGAGGTTGTCTTGATCAGCGCTGCGTACATTATTCTCAGTGAATCAAAATGTAAGAAAAAGAGAAAGAGAAGGTGGTGGGTGCGGAACTACTTACTACAAAGGCAAAGCAGAGTAAATGTTAAGTGATCTTCGAATATCTCACGGATCATTTGTAACTTTAATAGAATGACAACAACTGATTTTGAAACTTTATTACAAATTAGCAGAAGTACCCGTTCTTCGAACGGTCTTTGGTATGAATAACCAGACGTTATCAATTCAGCTACTGTTGCAATGGTTAACGGTTTGTCATTCTTTCAAAAGTTTTATCAGAACGAAGTTAGTTTTCTGGGAATATCACACACACTGTTAATTTAAGGTCCTTAAAATGTGGTTTTCGGAGACCCTTTATAGTCCTCCGAATTTTGTGTCTCACATTGAGAAGCGCAACATATGCTTTGGTCGTCCTTCTAGAATAATTTTTATAATTCGCCTATTTTAGCATGTATTTTGAAACTTTTTTTCCCTATATCCACCCTTCCATGAGAAGTACAGTGAAGAGTTATATAAATGATTAGTGTATTGACCCTCATGGATACCTACCTAATTTTACGATGCTCCAAGAATCCGAACACGATTTATAGGCGTACATAAAGATGCACAGAAATACGGACACACAAATCCACGTTTTGCTTGCATCCGTTAAAAAACACACCGAAACGCGTAAAAGAAACAAAATTGAAACTTTAATAAACAAACAATCATATGTTTATAGATAGGTGTATTTATGCAAGAGCATAGTGACCATGAGGCAAACTAACTCTATTGACTACAACGTATCACCCAGATTTCCAAATATGGATATATCAACCACACAGTATCAAACAAATTCAAGGGGCAGATGATCTCGTAGTTCCACCCTTTAAAACAACAATGACTAACTAACTCAAACAAAATCATCCTTACGATGGACCCGTTTGTTGACAAAAAAGAATGATTAGTTAAAATGTGCTCTCAAACTAAATTCACCTAACGTGTACTACCTGACGTGAAAATAAAATTGAATACCTCAAATTCCTAAAAAGCCGCAAAAATACTGCTTCAATTCAGGAATTTTTGAAAATAATATTGCTGTTTGGAGATATAATAGACCTTCTGTACAACATATCGCACGTGTAAGTCGGGTGAAAGAATTCTGGAGTGCCCCTTGACTCCCTTAAGCGCATTGACGAATTTTACAGTCTTAGTTGGTTCCGTGATAACCTTATAGCCATTTGCAAACTTTCACAGAAATGTAAGAAATGGAGTGGTATTGCTTCCTACAGAAAGAGATGGAAAGTTGGATGTCATCTCTTGAGATACTGTTGATCATCTCTTGAGATACTGTTGTCATGGTTACCGGCTTGCATTCCTTGATTAGTTTATTAAATGAAATTAGTTTTCAGGGATTATCTCAGAAACTGTGGGTTATAGAGCCTTAAAATTTAGTTTTTGGGGACACTTTAGGGCCCCCGTGTTTTGTTTCCGACACCGAGGGGCTGAAAATGAGCTTTGTCTCGTCGTTGTGTGCCATTATATAATAATAATAATAATTGTATAATTATATAGAGATAGGGATTAAATAGACCTTCCGTACCACACGCACACGTGTAAATCACGTGAAAAAATTCTAGAGTACCTCTTGACCCCCTTAAGCGCAGTATACTGTATGTATTGATGCATTTTACACCGTAATTTGGTTCCGTGATAACCGTATAGCCGTTTACAAACTTTCACAGTAATGTAATAATTGGAATTGTATTGCGTCTAACAATGACCTGTGAGATTCTGTTGCCATAGTTACCGGGTTGCATACTTTCATTAGTTTATTAAATCAAATTAGTTTTCTGGGAATAACTTAAAAACTATTGGTTTTAGGGCCTTAAAATGTGGTTTTCGGGGCTCTTGGGGCCTCCGAGTTTTGTTTCTGATATTGAGGGGCTGAAAATGAGCTTTGTCTGGCCCTTCTACACCTATTTCAGCATGCATTTTAAGGGGGTATGCCCCTCATATGAGAGGTACGGGGAAGAGTTACATCAATGATTAGTGTGGTGCCTCTGATGGATATCTGTATCAAATTTTACGTTGATCCACCCAGCCGTTCTCAAGTTATAAGGACTCAAAGTTGTCCTCAGACAGACAGACAGACAGACAGACAAACAAACAGACAAACATTTTATTTTTGCGCGCATCCATCAAAAAACAGTCTGAAACGCGCAAATAACGCAAATTTCCGTGGAAATTCAGAAAAAACATACAAACTTTCATTTATATATAGAGAGAGAGAGATGATCGTTACAAATGATCGGGCGTTCTATAGCCAAGCATGGCACGATATTACGGAATGCTGTTGAGCCTGTCAACTGGAGATTCATACTCTCCGTACTCCGTACTATCTGTCATACTTGATGATGCCGTACTGTAGTCTCGGCGGTATTTCCTCATGCGCATATCAATATATATTTTTGATATAATATTTTGCCACGAGTACAGAGTGTTCATCTTGCATCTCGCGTAACTCTGAAACCACACATTGCCATAGGCCGCAAATTCGTCCTGGGTTACTTTCAGCATTACTTCGAAGGTCTCTTCCAGTCTCTCATCGTGTGGTGTCTTTCACTTCTTAGAATGTTTGGACGTTGTAGGCGTCTTCCGGATGCATGATTGCATTGAGATGGGACGGTTTCGTAAGTACGCCCTGTGTTGGGCGAATCAGGGAATTCGCCATTGTTGTCCTGGCATTGTATCCGAAAAAATACGAAATAATTACGTAAATAATTACGAAATATTATGTAAGTTCCCGCATTCTATAGGAGATGTATACGGGAAGCACGTTTTGATTCAGGCATCTCCGAATTCCGGCAGTGATTTTTACAGCTATGAGGAGCAATTTAGCATCGTTCTCTTGGCTATTGAAGATGCTGAAAATAATTTTATATATGCTATTTGTGGTGCCAAAGGAAATTCATTTGATAGTGGAGTGTTTCACGAGTCTTCATTCTATAAAGCTATGGCTAAAAACCGGCTCAATTGGCCAACAATGGACCGAAGATGCCCCTTGTACTGGTCGTTTGCACTGACCGAAGACATGAATCCGCTGAGAAATTGGACCTGGTATTATGTTGAATTTGGAAGCGTTAGGAAGACCACCCACTCAAACTGTTATGGCAATAGAAACCAGTTCGCTGAGTATTTCATGAGTGCACAAGGAGGTGTTCAATGGCTGATATACATATTTGCCCATATGTAGGCACTATAATAAAAATATCACCGGGTGAGTTAGCCGTGGTCGTTACGGCATGACTGCTGGCAGTCGCTCACATCCGGGAGGCGAGGAGGTTCGAATCCCCCCGCCGGCAACCTTAAAGATGGTCTTCTGTGGTTTCCCATCTTCCTTCCAGGCAAATGCCGGGGTTGGTCCCTAACTATAGGCCACAGCCGCTACCTTCCAACTCCTCGACCTTCCATTCCAACTTTCCTCCCCAACGGTACTTGTAGCTCACCCATTGGGTGTCCGTCTCGAAGCAGCTACAAAACTGGTGAGCCGAACATGTCCTCGGACACTCCCGGCACAAAATGCCATACGCTAAAAAAAATAAAAAAAATAAATAAATAAAAATAAAAATATCTTAATTAAACTTAAATGTGACTTGTATCTCCAATCTGTCTATGCTGCCTGAAGTAGTCGCTCGTCTCAGTAAAAACTTCATGGAATCATAGGCAAACCATAAACCAGATTTCACACCATCCCGACCACTACCAGTGATTTTCGTACAGGTATTTGTTTTCCTTTTCCACGTATAAACTGTGAGCGGGGTGCGTGGACTTTGGCCTCTAATTCTTTTTCTTAACAATTTCAGTACATTGGCTATATCCTCCCACGCGTATTGTTTCTTAATCTTCTTATTTAATCTCGGCGTGAAGTGTCTAATAACAATGCAATAAGTTCAATAAGTTGTCTTGTTTCCTCACACTGCTGACATGTCGAGCGGCACTTATCTTTCCGTCTACACTCACTAAGAACTGACGCCGGAATGTTGCGCGACCCTGTGTGCTCGCTCGCCGAGTGAGCGCAGGCAACATGTCCCGCGTAATGCACAAATGCCGCATCATGTTGCATACAACGTCAGGGAACAGTGCGCAACGTTGCGCGACTCTATGTTGCGCGTCATGTTGAGGGACATTTGTCCCCTAGTGGGTACGTGGCTTTTAAGGTACTAATGCAACACATTTAGACATTTGAGGAGAAAGTCGTTCCCTTAGGCTATGTACAGTATGTCATGTGCTATCTTTAAAATAAACCCTTTTCAGTTCGGAGTGTTAATTATGCTTAATGACATAATTTGAATGAGATTAGCAGATAGTCATCTCACATACAGTATATCGTGGAAAAACATGACGGAAAAAATATGATATGCCATAAACATCTGGGTCCTAGCAATGATATTCAACAAGTTTGGATTGTATTCTAAAAACTATCCGAAAATTTACTCCAAACATTATCCGCAGCTTATCCGCTATCCGCACAGCCATTATATCCGCAAAGCGAAAAATCCGCGCAGGGCTTTGGTTATAATTATTCTCCTTTTCACATCGCCATGAGACATACTTAAATGCAAACGAGGTTGCTGTTTGGTCTGACAATAACGGTAATACAGAAACCCCAGAAGATGATTTCCACACGTGCTAGACAAGTGGTCTTTACACAACTTTAGAGAGGGTGATTTCTAAGTTGGGATGTTTATTAGGGTCTTTCATGAATTCTTAACAATTTAAGACAGTTCTTTCCACTAATTGCATATTTCCAGTTTCCAAGAATTAATGTAAACGAAGTTTCAGTCTGATGAATGTGGTTAAATATTTAGGAGTCGAGATTATCTAAAGACTCGAAACATGAACGTATCATAACCCTTTGAAATAATGTAATCCTCCAAAAGTTGGTCAGCAATATCACTTCAGCATCAAGCGAAAATACATGTTGATGGCCCCAATAGATCATTCTTGTATTCATCTGGCTCCAGAAATCTTGGGTTGGTGCCTGGATAAATAGGATGTTATTCTACCCTAGGTGAGGCGTATATAAATCATAGGTAAGCCTAAAGCTTGCCTGTGGCATTATCGTTAACAACTCACGTGAATCTATGGCTTCCTTTCAGATGTAGCATCTACAGTGACAGCACCTAAAAACGTATCCCAACCGATAATATTTGTAGCTAGATAGCTGATGAGGAGGACACCAATCATACCTGCTTGGGGTGTCTTCAGAATTATTTCTACTCGATTTCCTCTTGTGATATTCCCTTTAATATCTACTGGAATTCCAGGCTCAATCTCAGTGGTATCACGTAACATTCTAGATTCGACATCAGTACTTGATTCCAACATGCGGGTGTCCTCGGAAGTACTTTCTTCGAAATCTTCATAACTAAATGTACCGAATGTGAGTCCCTCTGACGTGGTATAGTCCTCTTCAAAGATTGATTTTGCTTCTTCCGAGGTAGAATAACCATCATAATTGATGCTGGCTGTAATGGGCTCCTCCTGACTGATGGCAAAATTTTTAGAGCTTTCTCCGCCTTGTGGCTTAGATTCATTTATTTTTCTCTCCTCCGTTTGGCTAACGGCAGCAGCAGGCGATTTTTCCCCACCACTTGGCTTAGATCCATTTATTTTTCTAGCCTGCGTTGCTCTTGTGATATTCCCTTTAATATCTACTGGAATTCCAAGCTCAATTACAGTGGTATAACTTAACATTCTAGATTCGACATCAGTACTTGATTCCAATATGAGAGTGTCATCAGATGTACCTTCTTCGAAATATTCATAACTAAATGTACTGAATGGGAGTCCCTCCGCTGTGGTATAGTCCTCTTCAATGACTGATTTTGCAGTTTCCGAGGTAGAATAACCATCATAATTGATTCTGGCTATAATGGGCTCCTCCTGACTGATGGCAAAAATACTAGAGCTTTCTCCGCCTTGTGGCTTAGATTCATTTATTTTTCTCTCCTCCGTTTGGCTAACGACAGCAGCAGCCGATCTACCTCCACTTCGTGGTTTAGATTCATTTATTTTTCTCTCCTCCAATTGTCTAACTACAGCAGCAGCCGACCTTTCTTCACTTCTTGGCCTTGATTCATTTATTTTACTAGCCTGCGTTTGGCTAACGACAGCAGCGGCCGATTTTTCCCCACCACGTGGCTTAGATCCATTTATTTTTCTACCCTGCGTTGCTCTTGTGATATTCCCTTTAATATCTACTGGAATTCCAGGCTCCATCTCAGTGGTATTACGTAACATTCTAGATTCGACATCAGTACTTGATTCCAACATGCGGGTGTCCTCGGAAGTACCTTCTTCGAAATCTTCATAACTAAATGTACCTAATGGGAGTCCCTCCGCTGTGGTATAGTCCTCTTCAATGACTGATTTTGCAGTTTCCGAGGTAGAATAACCATCATAATTGATTCTGGCTTTAATGGGCTCCTCCTGACTAATGGCAAAAATACTAGAGCTTTCTCCACTTTGTGGCTTAGATTCATTTATTTTTCTCCCCTCCGTTTGGCTAACGACAGCAGCAGCCGATCTACCTCCACTTCGTGGTTTAGATTCATTTATTTTTCTAGCATGCGTTTGTCTAACTACAGCAGCAGCCGATCTTTCTTCACCTCTTGGCCTTGATTCATTTATTTTACTAGCCTGCGTTTGGCTAACGACAGCATCAGCCGATCTACCACCACCTCGTGATTTAGATTCATTTATTTTTCTCTCCTCCATTTGTCTAACTACAGCAGCAGCCGATCTTTCTTCACTTCTTGGCCTTGATTCATTTATTTTACTAGCCTGCGTTTGGCTAACGACAGCAGCAGCCGATTTGTCTCCACCACGTGGCTTAGATTCATTTTTCTTTACAGCCTGCGTATGGCTAACCACAGCAGCTGCCGAACTTCCTCCACCTCGTAGTTTAGATTCATTTATTTTTCTAGCATGCGTTTGTCTAACTACAGCAGCAGTCGATCTTTCTTCACCTCTTGGCCTTGATTCATTTATTTTACTAGCCTGCGTTGGGCTAACGACAGCAGCAGCCGAACCTTCTCCACCTCTTGGCTTAGATTCATTTATTTTTCTAGCTTGCGTTTGGCTAACGACAGCAGCAGCCAATCTTTCTCCACCTCTTGGCTTAGATTCATTTATTTTTCTAGCCTGCGTTTGGCTAACAACAGCATCAGCCGAACCTTCCCCACCTTGTTGCTCAGATTCATTTATATATCTAGTCTGCGTTGGGCTAACGACAACAGCAGCCGAACTTTCTCCACCTCTAGGCTTAGAATCATTTATTTTCTCAGTCTTCGTTTGTCTAACGACAGCAGCAGCCGATCCTTCTCCACCTCTTGGCTTAGATTCATTTATTTTTCTAGCTTGCGTTTGGCTAACGACAGCAGCAGCCAATCTTTCTCCACCTTTTGGCTTAGATTCATTTATTTTTCTAGCCTGCGTTGAACTAACGACAACAGCAGCCGATCTTTCTCCACCTCTTCGCTTAGATTCATTTAATTTTCTAGCCTGTGTTTGGCTAACAACAGCATCAGCCAATCTTTCTCCACCTTGAAGCTCAGATTCATTTATTTTTCTAGCCTGCGTTGGGCTAACGACAGCAGCAGCCAAACTTTTTTCACCTCTTGGCTCAGATTTCTTACGTCTAGACTCGTTTTGATCGATGACTACATCAGATCTTATCCCATCACTTGGCTCAGATTGTTTTTCTCCAAGTTCATTGTGGCTGATGACACTAATATCAGATTTTTCTACACCTGTTCCTGTTAGCTCTGACGGTTTTCTGTCAAGCTCCGTTCTGCTTGTGACAATAGCTTGAGATCCTTGCTCACCATTTACCTTATACTGCTTTCTTCTATACTCCTTTCGACTGAAGTCAGTAACATTAGATCTACGTTCACCACTTGATTCAGATTTCATTCTTTTATCACCGATGTCTTTGGACTTAATTACTCCCCTTCGCCTGACGGCAGTAGTATTCGAGTTTTCTTCACTTGTTGGTGCAAATTCATTCTTTTTAATCTGCAATCGGCCACCAGAATAAAAACTTCTTCTTCCACCTTGCCTAGATTCCATTCTTATAGTACTGTTTGACCTTTTGGTAGCAACTTCGGGTCTTACCCCACCACTTGATTCAGATTTCAGTGTTTGCGAGTTTATACCCTCTAAACGTAGCCCACTACGTAGCTCTGGCAGCTGTTCACTAGTATTGCTTCCAGTGGTCGTTTCGGCACCACTTGATGTCTGATCGGCACCACTAGCCCCATTGGTCGTTTCTACACCACTTGCCGATGTCTGATCGCTACCACTGCCTCCACTGGTGGTTTCTGCACCATTCAATATCTGGTCACTACTACCACCTCCACTGGTGACTTCTATACCATTCAATATCTGGTCACTACTACCACTTCCACTGGTGACTTCTATACCATTCAATATCTGGTCACTACTACCATCTCCACTGGTGGTTTCTGCACCATTCAATATCTGGTCACTACTACCACTTCCACTGGTGACTTCTATACCATTCAATATCTGGTCACTACTACCACCTCCACTGGTGACTTCTATACCAATCAAAGTCTGATCACTTCCACTACCTCCAATGGTGGTTTCTATACCAGTTGATGTCGAGGTTTGATCAGCAACACTGTCATCACTGGTGGATTCTACGGATCCACTCGATGTTTGGTCGATATCACTGCCTCCATTTGTGAATTCTACACCACTCGGTGCTTGATCGCTAACACTGTCTTCACTGGTGGTTTCTACACCACTCAATATCTGGTCACTACTACCATCTCCACTGGTGACTTCTATACCATTCAATATCTGGTCACTACTACCACCTCCACTGGTGACTTCTATACCAATCAAAGTCTGATCACTTCCACTACCTCCAATAGTGGTTTCTATACCAGTTGATGTCGAGGTTTGATCAGCAACACTGTCATCACTGGTGGATTCTACGGATCCACTCGATGTTTGGTCGATATCACTGCCTCCATTTGTGAATTCTACACCACTCGGTGCTTGATCGCTAACACTGTCTTCACTGGTGGTTTCTACACCACTCAATATCTGGTCACTACTACCATCTCCACTGGTGACTTCTATACCATTCAATATCTGGTCACTACTACCACCTCCACTGGTGATTTCTATACCAATCAATGTATGATCACTACCACTACCTCCAATAGTGGTTTCTATACCAGTTGATGTCGATGTTTGATCAGCACCACTGTCATCACTGGTGGATTCTACGGAGCCACTCAATGTTTGGTCGATATCACTGCCTCCATTTGTGAATTCTACACCACTCGGTGCTTGATCGCTAACACTGTCTTCACTGGCAGTTTTTACACCACTAGATGTCTCATCACCAACACTGCTTTCATTGATGGTTTCTATGTCACCCGACGTCTGATCGCCTCCACTGATGTTACTGTTAGTGTCGTCCCTGAAACTGCCTCTACCGATGGATACTTGATCACTTGGTGCCAATGTTTCATCTTCAGCTCTGTTTTCAAATACCCCTTTTTCGCTACTTGATACAGTTGTGAGTTGATCATTAGCAGTGGCATTGGGATCGCTCTCTACCTTGTTTGAATGTGGTGGACTTGATGTAAAATCAGACTCGATACAATTTGGTGGACGAGGAATTGGGTTTCCGTGGTCATCCTTTTCATCTGGAGACCAATCTTCGCAGGCTACTGTGACCACAGGGACGAAGCATGGAGTCACAGATGATGCTTTGTTGTCATCTTCAAGCATTCGGACGGCGACAAATGGAGCAGGTGGTGTTGTAGGTGGACAAGTGTTCCTGCAGCCCTTAACCCTACCATTGGCGTCACAAATGCACACCGTACAGGGTATTCGAACGACCTTTCCAGGAGTACATTGCAGCTTCGTCCCTGAAACATAGAACAGAACAGTGTTAGGAATTGCTTTGGAGAGACCCGTGATTAGTTCGTCGACCCCCATTAACGCTGTGGTTAAACCATTTGAACTAATGACAGCTGATGCAATAATACCGTGTGAGCTGTTAAATAGTACAGTTTAACATTATAGTTTTACCTACGACTTTTTCGTAACAATGTAAGGTATAAAGTGCATATTAGCCAGTATTCGATATTGAATCAACAATAATATGTCAAATTATGTCATTTAAGTTCAATTAAAGGAGGAGGATGAAATCTAGACTCTGCGCTATGTACAACACGTATACAAATCAACCAGCATGGGGTGAGCTTAGCAAACGAATGGGAAAGCCCACTTACATGGGTAGGAGCGATCATCCTTTCAAAGTTAAGGGCCGACCACAGCGAACAAATTATGGTAAATATTCTTTTGTAAACCGTGCCATTGATAACTGGAACTCTCTACCTGCCGCAGTCTTAGAGCCTTTTCCCAAACATATAGGTGTGTTTAAGAAAAGACTGACTATTTGTGTAAATACTCCAGTTTAATTGTTATTTAATTGTTATTGAATTGTTATGTATAATTATTTATTTGTTATGTATATCCAATTTGCCACCAGGGGACACACCCCCAATTGCAAATAAATGAATGAATGAATGAATGAAAGAATGAATGAAAAAAAAGGAAACGATAGAAAACCGAGTTCAAATTAAAGTCTTTCTTGGAATATACTTTATAAGAGTGTCTTAAACCCCTGCTTAAATGAAGATTATACAATTTATTATTTTCATTAAAAAAATTGGTGCTTTTTCAGACGGTCAACATGAACCAAATTAGATGGGTTATGCCCTAATCCTGAAAAGAATTACATGAGATTAATAAATACACTTGGATGACCAGTTAAGATCGTCAAGCAATCATCATCAGATCCATTATACTTAGGCTATAAAATCTATGTCTGAAAATATGGGTGAAAATATTTACAATAAGTACACTTATTTAGTTGCAGTAGTAGTCTATATGGCTACTAGTTTATGCGTGGCGAGAATTGATTCCACGGTCTTTTTTTTTTACATTCGAATTGAGCCACTATGGACTACGGAGTAACAATCAAAATCAATGTTTCGTTCTAGATCGTCTGCCAGCTTTGATGTCCTGCCAGTATCTCTTGAGCCCATCACTCAGCGCCTTCTTCCGATCTTCTGAAAGAGGTCCCCTCCGTCTTTTGGGTTCTGCCCCTACCTTAAATCCCTGGTAATTTTTGGTTAGGTGTCTGAATTCACACCTGTTCATAATTTTGCAGTCCGGAATACCAATTTCTAGAAGGTCTTTGTTACATTCTTCAAACCATGCCAATTTTTTCTTCTTTGGTTTCACGAAATTCCAAATTTTCTTTGTTAGACGATCGTTGGACATTCTGAAAATGTGTCCATAGAACAACAGCCTTTTCCTTTTTATTGTTGACGTGACTGGTTCTATCTTTTTATATAACTCTTCGTTCGACTTCAAACGTATGTGCCCGTCAACCCATCTGTTGCCTAAAATTTTTCTCAATACCCTGCGTTCTCTTTTGACCAACTGGTCGACTAGTCCCCGCCTGTTCATAGTCAAAGTCTCCGAAGCATATAATGCTTCAGGTTTGACAACCGTGCTGTAGTGTCTTAATTTGGCTCCAATGCTCAGCGACTTCTTATTATAGAGATTTTTCGTCAGGTGATAGGCTCGGTCTAATTTCCAGATTCTAAGATTAATTGCTTCCTGTTCTAGGCCATTTTGCTGGATTACCTCACCCAGGTATTTAAATTTCTTTACACGTTTAATCTTTCCTTGGTTTGTTTTCATCCATTCTGGTCCATCACTGATGTTTGTCATGTACTTTATCTTCTCAAAGTCTTTAATAGTCGAAGACTGTCCTGAATACAGTACCATACACCACATTTTAGAGTCTAGAATTGGCAACCCACCACAGGTACACTTGCACCAGGAGTACACAGCACTTAGGAATGTGGGGAGGGGGAACAGCCCAGCGAGATAGTAGACCCTCAAACACAAGAATGTCCAATCAGTCGAGTGCTATAGGTGTCCAAGTGAACTGCTCGCAACAGGACCGCGCAAGACCCTAACCAGACAGGTAGCCTGTACAATACAGTACAATCAGAATTGACCATTCACAACAACCACATATTCACTCCAAACAGGCAAATTCCTGAGTTCTATCACAACTTCCAGTATCTCAACAAAACATCACATAGACTACAACCAACATTTATTACTGACGAGTTGCATTACTAACACCCCAAGTGTATTTATTAATCTCATGTAAATTTTTAATGATTAGGGTATAACCCACCTCATGTGGGTACATTCGTGTTGACCGACTGAAAAGCACCAAACTTTTGTTTACTAAGGAAACACTGAAAAATGGCTTCAAACACCATAAGGTATGTTCATTCATATGGACGTCCGGTTCCGTGGCTAAATGGTTACCGCGCTAGACTTAGGCCCAAAGTGCCCCAGGTTCGATTCCCGGCCATGCCATCAGGGACTTTAATCTCCTGGAGTTAATTCCGGTGGCTCGGGCCGTCTTCATCATCACATCATCCTCATTACAACGCGTAGGTCCCCCACGGGCGTCAACTAGAAAGACCTGCACTCGGCCTTTTCGGAGGCCACACGATCATTCATTCATTCATTCATATGGACTTTAAGTTCTAAACCCCACTATTGTCTATCTATTCTTTACGTCAGGGGTGCGCAACCTTTTTTTTTTAACTAAGGGCCACATTGTAAATAGTTGGGGGAACTTGCGGGCCAATAACACTCCAGGGGGTTTGTGGGGTCTGGAATTTTCTTTAAAATATAGGTGCAATATGGTGAGATTTGTGGCTGACTGACCTTAGTTTTCTTAGTATTGTTGCAGTTTTCTATATTTATTTGTAGTGGATAAAAAATTAAACACTAAAAATAAATTTACATACTTTTTATACATCCCTTTAAAATAGAAGTACGATGATATTCAATACACATACTGCATGAATGATAAAGAGTGGGTATTTATGTTCATTTTACACAATTATTAATCAAATTATGAAATCAAGTTCATGATAATTTAGTCTAGTGCGACGACTGGAACTGCTTTGGGTAGGAGTGGGCGCGCACTTCTTTGTCCTGTTGGCTTTAGTTCATTCAAAGTTCTGGCGACACAGCGCGGGCGCGAAGCAGCGGGCCGTATCTGGCCCGCGGGACGTATGTTGGGCTGTCCTGCTTTACGTAGTGATATGAAATTAATCATACCGGTATTAAGAAACTTTCCTTATTGACGTTATAATCATATATAAAATACCATGAGTATTTCACTTAAGATATCTTTTCTTTATCATAAACTACCTTTTATTACACGTCGTTGACTAGTTTATAGAGTAAAGGCAGCAGTTTACGAACGCCACTTCTAGGTCATATCCCCATCACCGAAAAAAAGAAAGAAAAGCCCTGTGAAAGAAGAACAAGATGTTAAATAAATAACACGTAGCCTACTTTCTCTTAACTGCATGGGTGTTATTACTCGTTTGCCCTCATCAAGCTGCCTAAATGAATGTACTGGTGATGCAACGTTGTACCCTATGTAAGACAAAGTCCCGTTGTTATTCCGTTATTGCATCCTGATGAATTGATTCTACAGTAACACTAGTGGCGTAGTAGGCCTGAAAAGGTACCTGGCGATAGCACCGAAACCATGAATCGTAAAATGATGGGCGATAGCTCTAAAGAGAGCTATTCATAATGTCATTCAACAAAATAGGTCATTTCAACCCTAAAACCATATCTACCCTTAACACAGGTCAAGATAGGTGTCTGAGAAGACCTGGTGACGTCATCAAGATGGCGGCGTGGTCAGTGGCATCATCAAGATGGCGGCGGGGTTTCTCCAAGGTCATGGGAAGCACGCGGGTCCTTCCCAAGATCATTGAATGTTACGGGAGATGTCCTGGCAGGGGTGTCAAGCGATAAGCATGGAATTCTCCCAGATGTCCCTCTGATTTGGGTAATTCTTGTTTCGAGCCAGCGTATGGCGGGAAGAAGGTTTATGATAAACGGTGAGTCTTAGAGGAGGGGGTGTACGAGAAAGGATAGCGTGGGAAGCCACGTGACCTTACATACCAGTTAATTCTTGTCTCGAGACAGCATATGACGTCGCATGATGATGGTAAACCGTGTCTGCGAGAGCGGTGGCCCTGTTGGTTCTAAGTGGTCAGCCATTTTGTTCTTGATTAAGGTGGTGGTGATCATAAAATGTCTGGAGAGCACACGTGACTGTATAAACAAGTTGATACTTGATATGAGACAGCATATGACGTCCCATAATGACCATCTGCAAGCTATGTTCCTCCCCCACTAACCCTCTCACAGATGTTAGAACAGTCGGTTTACCAGGTGATATGTGTGAGCGAGATGTCCAACAGTCTACTAAAAAGCCCTCTTACAGGTTATCAGATACATGTACACGCCTACACGGCGCTGATTATCAAGATTTGCGAACCCCTAAAATGAATTCACAACGGGTAGCATAGAAAGAAAGTAGTAGGTAGTTGATTATGTAAATGAAATTATTATGAATTGCAGCCAATGGCCATAGCAGGGTATTTTAATTGAACGCCCGTGGGCTCCCAACATGTTCAATTTCAAGTAGTTCCAACTTTGGCTACCAGATGCTATTGTCACTAACACCTAGCGGCGAACGATGGAACCTGATAGAGGGTTTCTAACCAGCCAAATAGGAAGTACCGGTAAACATGGGCTACATGGACCCTTAAGGTGTTACTTGAACCCACACGAAATAGTACATTATGCAACGAGCCTATAATGGCTATAATTAAGACACGAGTATTTTTATAAAACGAGCGTATGCGAGTTTTATAATTTCCATACGAGTGTCTTAATTACCATTATAGGCGAGTTGCATACGACTGTTTACGTTCGACGATAATTATAACTTTATTATATGTTTTAACATAAATATTCATAAATATCTGTTGAGTCAGCCACAAGAATTTTGTGATCGCAGAGCGAGCGTTGGGTGTTATATCTCTGTCTTTCAAGATCTCAGGACGACCGGCGCATGCGCTCTGTGTGCTCGCAATGCCATATGCAGGCCATATGTTGACATCTGCCGCCCCTCAGTAATATTGTCACTGGAGTTGTTCGAAGACAATGAATGCGCTGTGTAGAAATTATATTAAGGTACAGTGCTATTTGTTGTCTCATATTCGCCAGTTTATTTACGCGAACATATGGACGGTGCGTATTCCATGTCGGTAATTTATTATAGTTCGATGTTGTGTTTATGTCCGACATGTTGGATTTTGAGCGCACGCGTGAAGATATCGTTACCTAATTGGTCAATGAACGAGCTCTGATTGGCTGGAGAAACTGTATCATAATGAAAAAGAGTGTTATAATGACCATCATTATGATACAGTTTTCTAACACATAATAGTGAGGGTCGAACATAAAATGTGTTATCATCTTATGACGCGCCCTATACAAAGAAAGAATGAAATAGTTTCGAGATTCCTCCGTGAGAGTGGTAAGTAAACATTTCAGTAATTACACATACGGTAGTAACATTGCTGTAGGAATCATTTTCATAAGTAGCAAGGTTCTCCTAAAACTTTGTAAAATATAAAGTGTGTACACATGACCGCCAGAACAGGGCTACTTGGTCCCACGCCTAGAGTGGGTCATCTTTCTTCTTAATAGTGAATTCGGAACGAATCTCTGCCCGAATCTCCATCGAGAAACAGCGCATTATATATCATCGTTAAAACTTACTTCAAGAATATCTAGTACATCACGAGCAACATTCTTCACGCTGGTCTGACGTCATCACCTCACCTGACCTCGATTCTCGTCAGAGTGACTTCGACCACGTGCTGGAGCCTGGCAGCCATTTTGCTGTCGACAAAATATCATACTACAATCTTCGAGCTCACTTCACTGGTTTTCATCGTTTCTTCGATATCATCGCCTGCAACATTACTTCGCTCAGGCTCTCATCACAGCTTCAGTCGTCACACCAGCCAGGCATACTAGCAACTCCAACTTCACGTTCTGCTTCACTGCCAGTGAGCGGGGCTCATACAATACACAGCGTCCGCAGTACCTGGCTACCTTCGTGCTGCATTGAAGTGGTTATCGTACCAGACTACCACTTGTCATAGCAGTATTTTTTCCACTTTATTTAATTCTCCGCCGTTGACGTCACCATTCATACTCGATTCACACACTCATACACCCATTTTACACTGTTCGTCTGGAGATATTCTCTCCTGACTTTTTTATACATTCAACCCCCTACATTCATCACATTCATATCACACACTCATACATCCATTCTACACTGTTCGTCTGGAGATATTCTCTCCTGACTTTCTCATACATTCTTCCAGCTGGTCTGACGTCATCACCTCACCCATTTTACACTGTTCGTCTGGAGATATTCTCTCCTGACTTTCTCCTACATTCTACCCACTGCATTCATCACGTTCATTTCATAGTTCATCTCCGGTTTCGCCCGCTCTTTTAAGGAGTGAACCCCATATCATCCATCACGCCGTTCGCCTCGCTTAGTCACCGGCTTCGCCCGCTACGGTACCCACATCATTCCTCATACATCCCCACGCCTGGCCACCGGCTTCGCCCGCTCCTTTATTCTTTCCATCTTCCATTGTACATACAGTGAGTCGCATAGCCACTGGCCTTACCCACTATACCAATAAATACCCACATTCTCCTTCGCCATGGGCAGAGGCAAGGGCAAGACCCCTCCACCTACCCCTCCTCCCCCTAAGCAACCGCCCACCCGCTCCTCTTCTAGCTCCAAAGGTGCCATTCCTAAATCAACAACTTCTATTAACCCGGCTACCTCAACCACCCTGGGGACGCATCCGAACCTCCCACCGCTGGTCCCTAAAACTCCCAGCCGCTCCGAGAAACGCCCAGGGTCCGACACCTCAGACACGGAGGGGGGGGGGCTCACCGCTCTCGTCAACGGGTCCATGAGGGAATGGACGAATCTCAAACCGCCTCCAGGCGCCATTGCAGCCCGCCGCCCACTACTCCTTTTCTCCCTGCACCCAACGACCCCCGACTCCCTGTCACGGGACCCGTACCCAACTTTACCCCCGCTACAGTTGCACCACCATCCCTTCCCCCGTCGTTACCTACATACGCCTCCAAGGCCTCCGAGCCACCATTTAAACATGTATTCCTGTTCCGTGGACACACCTTCTCCACGAAATACCAATTTACGGATGCACTTCGCCGCATACTTGGGCACTCCAACTTCTCCGCCACTGCAGCCACGAACGGTGTCTACGTGAAAACAAACGACGACGCCACCGCCGCCGTGTTTCATAGCCCGGAAGTGGTGCAGCAACTCGGCCCACAGGTGATTGCGGAACCTCTCCGGGCCAGACAAAATCCCCCTACCCTTCCTCCTCCTCAACGCAACCCGCACTTCTCGTGCGCGATTCGGGGCGTCGATCCCGATCTGACCGAGGAGGCGGTCTTGCAAGAACTCCACCTGGAGCAGATCGATGCACGCAAGGCATTTCGCATCAGGAATGCGGACGGTCCCACGTGGATGGTTCGCATTCTCCTGGTGACCCAAGTGGAAGTGGACAGGCTTCTAACTAATGGCGTCTACCTCTACCGGTACCACCATCGTGTGGAACCTTCCAAAGCTCCCCCCCCCCCCCCCCCCCCCCAGTAGCCTTGCGATGCAACCGCTGTTTGGTCTACAATGACCACACCACCGAGCAATGTCGTGCTTCCCCACGCTGTGGCCACTGCTCCCAGCCATCTCACACCACCAACAAATGTCCCAACACCGCCCTCCCACCTCGCTGCCACCAATGTCAGGAGGCGCACCCCACATATTCACACAAATGCAAGTCAAAACCCGCTCCCATTCCCAACCGCCCCGAAACAGTTGCACCTATCAAGTCCATAGATCCCCCCACCCCTCAAGCGCAATCACAGTTCCCTTCCCCCTCCATTGAAGACCTCATCCGCTTCATGGTGGTATCCATCCACAACATCCTTCCCTATCAACGACCCCTCATACTTCCCAACTCCAGATGGCGGCACAGCAGATATTCGGAGTATGCTTCCAGCCATCATTCTCGGGGCCGCTAGCCCACTTCACCTTCTTCCGCCACCCCCGCGTCACTGCCGTATAACCCCCACATGGCAGCGCAACCGACAAGACAACGACCTCCACGGCATATCTCCATACTCTTTCATAATGTCTGCTCCTTTCACGCACGTCGTACCCTACTTAGCCATACCCTCGCCACTCATCACATTGACGTCGCTCTCTTGAACGAGACCTTCCTCCGTGGAGTTGATCACGCGCTCCTCCCGGGCTACACTCTCCTTCGAGCTGATCGCCCTCACAACTTAGGTCGAGGCGGATCCGCCCTAGCTTACCTCCCACGCTATCCCATCAGACACCACATTCCCCCACCCCCCCCCCCCTTCATTTTCCGGAAAGCCTCATCACCACGGTCTACTTCCCATCCCGAGTTCTCCATCTCGCCACAATTTACACCCGTCCTCGCCATCCCCTACCTAAAGTTTTCATAGCACACGTGGCCGAAAGCTTCCCTCATTTCCTCATAATGGCAGACTTAAACCTCCACGACCGCTCGGCCCGGGAACTCCGCAGTCTGGATATATATCTCAACCACATTAACGCCTCGCTGGTTCCCCTCCCTAAGCCCACACGTCCCTCCTCCCAAACTACCCCTGACGCCGTAATAGCGCACAACTCGCTACTCCATTTGGTGCATGTCACCGTCCTTCCACTCATCGGGGGTGATCATGCCCCAGTTCTTCTGCAGTTCGACGTTCCCACTCGTAACACCCCAACACCACCACCTCGGATGGTACAGAACTTTTGTGCGGCCAACTGGCCGGCCTACCGCAATTACATTTCCGAACAGTTGCAGACCAACACTCAGCCCTTGAGCTCGCAATCCTCTGTGGATGCATTCACCAAACATCTCCAAGAAACCTTACAACAGGCGGCACAGCGTCATATTCCCCTTACCCCATACACCCCTTCCCGACCCCCCCATCCCCCCTAAGGCCCGACGCCTCCTCGCGCTTTCCCACTCCTATCACGCAACATTTCTCCGCACCAGGGATCGCTATTTCCTACAAAAGCACCGCCAGACTCTACGACAAGTAAAGTCTTACATCGAGGCCCATAAGAGGCTCACTTGGCATAAGACCTGCTCCAGGCAGAACGGCGTGTCTCCCTCACTCACCAAGTTCTGGCGACATCTCAACTGCCTCACGGGTAAATCCACTCCTATGTCGTACCCCATCATCTACAACGACACCGCACCACCCGACTATCCTGCCAAGTTGACCATATTTGCCAATAAACTCGCTCGCGTCTTCCGCGATGCACCTCACCCCACATTTACATACGACGAAGACGAATTCATCGCCACAGTGCCTCTACGCCCACACCTTCAGCCTTCAACCACACATGCCTTCTCGCCGCACCCTCTCGATGTCCCTATCACCGAACTGGACATTTCCATAGCTCTCTCACGCACGACCAATACCGCCCCTGGTCCTGATTCCATTCGCTACCGGCATCTCAAGGAGGCACCTCCATCGTTTCTCACCGCCTTAACTCATCTTTACAACCATCTTCTTCGCACCGGGTTCTACCCCACACCCTGGCGCCATGCCACGATGCTTCTATTTCCTAAACCTGACAAGCCCCTCTCCGCCCCCGATTCTTACCGTCCCATCTGCCTCACCGCTGTCCTCTCGAAAACCTTCGAGAAAATCCTCACCAAACGAATCCACACCCATCTCCGTCACCATCAGCTCCTTCCCCTCTCACAATGTGGCTTCAGACCCCATTTCTCCGCGCAGGATCAACTTCTCCGCCTCTCTGCCATGGTAGCGGAAAACTACAACCGTCCAGCTCCAACTTTATTTATCGCCTTCGACTTCGAGAAAGCATTTGACACGGTCTGGCACGACGCCCTAGTCGTCAAACTACATTACTTCGACCTCCCCCATACCTACATCCGCTTTTTAAACACCTTCCTCCGGAACCGCACCGCAAGCATCACCATCAATGGCCACTACTCCCGCCCAATCCCCTTCGAACAGGGCGTCCCGCAGGGCTCCGTCCTTTCCCCCCTTCTCTACGTCTTATTCGTCGCTGACATCCCCCAACCCTCCCCTCCCATGCAACTTCTACAGTTCGCCGACGACACTGCTATCGTCGCACCGTTTGCCACTGTTCAACATATCAACACCCACGTCCAGCCCTACCTCGATCTCTTCACCTCCTGGTGTGGCAAATGGCATCTGCGCCTTAATCCAGAAAAAACACAGACCATCCTATTCCGCCCACGCAGGCGATCTCTCGCCCCAACCCGCAATCCCGCAAATCTCACTCTTCACCTACATCACCGCCGCTTAGCCCCCACCCCTACCGTACGATACCTCGGCCTCCTTTTCGACCAATTTTTCACCTTCCGCCCCTTCTTTAAAACCAAACTCCCTGTGGCACGAAAGCGGGCGTATCTTCTCCGGCGTCTGGCTGGAACAACCTGGGGACTGAATGAGAAACTACTACTCAATACCTACAAAGTACTCATACGCACATTTTTGGTGTACGGCCATCCTGCGTGGGCTGGATTCCCAGACTGCCCCCTTCGACCATTTCTCTCAATGGAACGCCGCCTAGTCCGCGTTGCGATGAGACTCCCATTCACTTACCGCACAGCAGACCTCGTCGACAGAATGCCACTGCCTCCACTAACGACATACGTCGAGTTACTTCAACGCCGCTACCTCAAACGGGCGCAGACAACCAACAACCCCATTGTGTGCCCTCTCCTAAACAAGCCGCTCCGTGCCCCGGTACGTACTAGGCTCGGCATCTACAGCCTCAGGGCACTTCTTCCAGCACCCGACTAACAACCCAGTCTCCGTTTATTTTGCTTATGAACGCTACTCCACTGGACACTGATGGCATCTTCGCCAGATTCGAAATAGCGAAACAACCATGTTTCTCACCACAATCAATTAATAATAAAAAAAAACCTTCATCATCTTCACCTTCACACACATTCACCGTCAATTTCACATAGTTGACATCATCACTCCTCATTTACCCATTCAATTCATCCGATTTCAACCCCCCTCCCCCAATCTGAACTTGTTAAATCGCCACCATCCTCACATCACCAGCTCTGCGTTTTTCTTCTTTCTTTCTTTCTTTCTGCTTTCTTACTTCTCTCTCTCTCGCTCCACCAATACCACTCTCGCATCTCAACAAACATCATTCATTACTCCCTTCTAATCGACATCATTTAATTTCCTCAAACTACCAGCTATTTAATTCTTTCTTCCTGTCTCTTTACTACCATAACACTCCCTTTCTCATCTCACCGCATATATATCAATACTCCCTTCTCATCACAAAATATATATTGGGGGAAAATTAAAAGGGGGCTGTGTTGAAGTCCAGATCATAAGGTGATTTTTTTTATTATATATATATATATATATATATATATATATAATAAAAAAAATCATATATATATATATATATATATATATATATATATATATATAATAAAAAAAATCACCTTATGATCTGGACTTCAACACAGCCCCCTTTTAATTTTCCCCCAATAAATTTAAAATTCATATTATTCTCAGAGCGAGCAATAGAAGTTCCTTTGTCTGCTTTGGCAGTTGCATCAGTTGTTTTCCGTGGTTTCCGCGTTTTCTTTGTTTCATAAAATTTTCGACATTTAAAATTATACATACGCACAATGAAGCAGTCACCCTTCTCCTCCACTTCCCCTTCCTGCATCTAACTCTCCCTTCTCAAAACAAAACTTCGCCCCCAGCACCATTCTCCAAATTTCCCCAGCAATGCCCCAACCAAAATTCTCACACACTTTTTCCAAATCCTAAAACCAAACCCACCCAACACCAACATTTCCACCTCTCCTAAATACCTTAACCCCCTGGCCCGAAGAGACGGCGAAACCGTCTAAGGGGGCCCGCCGCCGCAGGGGCAATAGCCATGCGGCGGAATGAAACGACTGCATATATATATATATAGTGGGTCCAAGTAGCCCATAGAATTCCTTTATCTTGTTCAGTGTGCGTGATATACCGGTCTGTTTCCATATTTTACACACTTCAAAATGCTGACTTCATGTCGTATCTTTACAAGTCTGAGCATAATGGTACACAAATATAAGAGATTGCCTGGAAGTCGAAGATATGCAGATTATACTAACCAAAGGCTTGAAGAATGTTTAGCTTCCATTCAGTCAGGGCAAATGTCGCAAAGACAAGCAGAAGGCTTCTACAAAATAAGTCGATCCACCATTAAACGGGGATTGAAAAACGCAAGTTGAGCGACAGCTCACCGAGTTGCTATGTAAAAGAGAAGCGTCTGTTACAAAAGGCGCCCAACGTGGGATACTAAGTGTATGTCGTCTATCAGCGGACCAATGTTGCTCCCTTTTGTCTCAATTTACGAGACAAATAAGCAAGTTGAGCGACAGCTCACCGAGGTGCTATGTAAAAGAGAAGCGTCCGTCACAACCTTGACAAAGTCTGTGATTTCAAATTTCCTGTTGATGAACATGACTTTAGATTTATTGAGATGTCGTACTTAGCAATGAAGGGTAGAACTGTAACAGCTTTCAAAAACAATCTTCCAGGACGAGATTGGGTAAAATTATTTTTCAATACGCACCCCTAGTTAACAGTCAGATTTGCTGCTAATATAAAGAGGGTTCGTGCAGTTGTGGATGAAAATGTTATCAGTGAATACATTAGTAATATGAGTGAGGTGCTTGTCGATGTTCCACCCGAAAATATTTTTATAAACGACGAGACCAACATAAGCGACGATCCTGGGAGAAAGAAGGTAATTTGTCGCAGAGAATGTAAATATCCGGAAAGAATATTGAATTCTACCCATTCCACCACCAGTGTCATGTTCTGTGGTAATGCAGCAGAAACTTCACTTCCTCCTTATGTCATTTACAAGGCCGAGAATCTTTGGACAACATTGACTGAAAATGGACTCACAGGAGCACGTTACAATAGAAGTAAACATAGTTGGATTGACTTGGCAATTTTCGAGGAGTGGTTCACTTCTCCAATCCTGAAGAAGAAAGAGGGAATAAAGGTCCTCGTCGGAGATAATTTAGCTTCTCATTTCAGTGTGAATGTCATGAAACTGTGTGAGGAGAACAACATTACCTTCGTCTGTTTGCCACCAAATTCCTCGCATTTAACGCAGCCTCTGGACATAGCCTACTTTCGGCCTCTTAGAATGAATTAGAGAGTAATTCTGACTGAATGGAAACAGTCAGATGCTGGGAAGAGGATGCCAACATTGCCAAAGGATCAGTTCCCAATGTTGCTGAAAAGAGTGCTACAATAATTAGAACGAAACGTATCCGACAATTTAAAGGCTGGGTTCAGGAAGTCTGGAATATTTCCATTGAATAAAGAGGAAATAATTAGTCGATTGCCTAATCAAGATAGATCTGCAAATTTGGATTTGGTTGGAGAAGCATTCCTAGCACAGCTTGCAGACAAACGAAGGAAGAAATTGCAAGTGCCTCCTGGAAAGAGTATTTGTGAAAGTGACCTTCAGCCACAAGAACTTTCTACTCCTAAACCAGTTCATAAATCTAAGAAAGACAAAGAAAAAGGATGAAACGCCATCCTTCGAAGATGACAGTTTCAGCCTTGAGTCTTCCGGACACAGTGATCTACGTTTTACCAGTAGCGATGATGAATTCATCGGCCATTCAGAACAAAATGTAGCTCTTCCCAGTAAAGATAATTCAAAACGTAAACCTTCCTTGAAAAATGTGGAAGAAGGAGATTTTGTCTTTGTTTTACGGAATGCGAAAGAATTTCCAGGTCTGGTAAAGAGCACAAGCAAGGATCGTGCCACGTTGGATTGTATGGAGCCGACCAAGAAAGCTTGGAAATGGCCAAAGGAGAAGGACACACTTTTCTACAAATGGCGTGACATTAAGTTGAAGATTAATCCTCCCAAGTTAATCACTTGTTTTCACTCCAGCTGTATGACTATGCAAATTAGCTAATATGGTTGATGTTGGATATAGATAAGACTCCTCTAGATTTTAAATATTGTGAACATGATGAACTATGGAATATTAATGAATGGTATGACCCTATTAAATTCAGAACTAAGAGTTCATTGAATTCAATTTGTGTCATCTGAACGGCAAAAATCGATTTGCTGTAGTAAGCATGGTCTAATTACAGAGAAATTATTTTGTTTGTTTTAAAATATTAATGTGGTTTTATAGTCTTTATTATGTTTTCTTTATGGGTTTTCTAGTGTAAGCAAATGTTGTTATTAGGGAACCTAATCCCTACTTGGATCCAGTGCAACTTCCAATGGCAATATACGAGAAAACATGCCATGGGTTCAAGTAGCCCGAACATGAGTGTTACTTGGTCACAATTTTTAAAAAATTCCCCCCTTATTTTGAGTTTCATACATAATATTATAAACACTCCTATGCTAGAAAATAACACCTACAGTTTCATAGAATAAATGTTAGTAGCCTCATTTCAATTTTTAGTCAACTAATACAGCAGAAAGTGAAAAACAATGCTCAAATTGGGTCCAAGTAACCCATGTTGACGGATGTAAATGATTTTTCGATTTTACCCTCCTGGTTGGTGATTCCCACGGACTCAGCGAGGGAACTCACCACTACCGCCTCTACGGGCAGTGTCCTAGATCTGGTCGGAGTGGATACAACTGACGATGTGTGATCAGCACCTCGCCCAGGCGGCCTCACCTGCAAAGCGAACAGGGGCCTCATGAGGGATGGAAAGGGAGGGGAAGATTAGGATGGATAGGCAAGGAAGCGGGAAGGAGGCGGCCGTGGCCTTTGCCCGAAGACAAAGTGGGAAACCACGGAAACCCACTTCGAGGATGGCTGAGGTGGGAATTTAACCCCCTCCACTCATTTGAGCCACCCGAGGCTGAGTAGACCCCGTTCCAGTCCTCATACCACTTTTCAAATGTCGTGGCAGAGCCGGGAATCGAACCCAGGATCTCCGGTCGACAGCTAACCATGCTGACCGCTACGCTACGAAGGCGACTAATGTAAATGAAATAGGAAGTATTTAACTACAGCATTGGACTGTAAAATAGCAAGTCAATCTTGAGTCACTCTAATAAGACAATGGGTATTAATACTCGATTAGTCACGTTTTTCTTGCATGTTGAATCAAGTACATTATACAATTATTTTATAGGAATGTTTTTGTTGCTTATTTCAGAGTTTGCGACACCGTGGTCTTATAGCCCCGTATATTTGGGTAGTGTGTAAGGTGTATGATAACCCCCCCCCCCCCCCCAGGGGCTCACATCTAGTGGGACGTGGGTTGGCGACCACGGGACCCCAGCTGAGTCCGGCAATGCATCCACTTACTTGTGCCGGACTCCTCTCTGTCTTCTTTCCTGTCGATCTCACTTGGTCAACTCTTGCTCTCTTCCGACCCCGACGGTATTAGGGTATCCGAGGCCTAGGGAGTCTCTTCCTTTCCCGCCTTAATTGGCCCTTGTCTCATCTTTTCTGATACCCTCCTTCTGCGAGGGGTCAGTCTTCGTTTTCTTTTCCTGTTATCACCTGCCTTCTGCTCAAGGCCCTCAAGGAGGAAGGGTGTATGTAGCCCCACCACTTCTGGTGCACCCTAGATATTGTTACACCCTCAGGGGCTCACGGCTGGTGTGTTCGGGAGTTGGCGACCCTGAGGGATTCCTGAGTTGGGTCTGGTTTTCCCCTTTTGTCCCTTACCTGTGAGGCGAGCCCTCTCCTCCTTCA
Source organism: Meconema thalassinum (assembly GCA_946902985.2). Lineage (NCBI taxonomy): Eukaryota > Metazoa > Arthropoda > Insecta > Orthoptera > Tettigoniidae > Meconema > Meconema thalassinum. The sequence continues at coordinate 840,708,618 of OX336390.1, forward strand.
CTTTCCTATCTGCCTTTCAAGGCTCTCCTTCCTTCCAAGTCCCTCAATCCGCATTCTTCGAGGGTTGAGGGCATTTATTTTCCTCCTGTCCTTTGTTTGCCTTGTTCTCCTTTTGTTTTCCATTTCTTCTTCGAGTCTGTAAGTTAGTAGTTGGTTTTTGGTCGTAGTTTGCATTTCGTTTTCATCTTCACGATCACCCAAACCATTAGGGGCAGATAACCTAGATGTTAGGCCCCTTAAAACAACAATTATCATCATCATCATCATGTATGATAACCTGTATTATTGTGATGGCTGTTGGCTACTAGTGTGTGTATTTGTAATTCAAGTGAGGATTGGAAAGGAGGCGGCCATGGCAATAAGTTAGGAACCATCCCGGCATTTTCCTGGAGTAGAAGTGGGGATACCACCTCCAGAACGACTGAGGTCTGAAATTAACCCACCTCTTCTCAGTTTTCAAGGGGCGTGGTGGCTCAGCGGTCTAGCTGTATGCCTCTCACCAAGGCGGTCCGGGTTCGATTCCCGGTCAATGCATGTGAGATTTTCGAAGTGAAATGCCATGTCCTGTGGTTCGGATTCCACGTAAAAAGGAGGTCCCGTGGCTCACGATCTCAAGATTAACGGTCACATTAAACTACAAGCTTCCTTCCTTTTTTTTCTTCTCAGTTTTACCTCACGAGACTGAATGTACCCCACTCCAGCCCTCGGACCAGAAAAACATTTATTGGAATCTAACCCGAACCTCTGGGGCAACAGCGTAATGTAAAGTGGTGTCTGAAGTAGTGTGTGTATTCGTATTTCAGGTTAAGATTGGGAAGGAGGTGGCCGTGGCTGTAAGTTAGGAGCACCATTTTGGTTGGGTGGTTCCTTAGTTTAGGGGCTGTGACAACGCGGTCATGTAGCCCCGTGTACTTTGGGTGTGTGTAGAATCTGTCTGATAACCGGTGTTAATTGTGATGACTGTATTAGTGTGTGTATCTGTTTTTTTAATTCAAGTAGTACTGACACTTTGAATTTTTCAAATAGTTCCTACTTTTGCCGCCAAACGCCACCGTCAACGACTACTAGGCCTAGTTCAGAACTTAGCTACTAGACGCCACCGCAGTCGGCTCTTGGCAACGAACGTAGCAACCTAAGAGCGTTGTTTACATTCTTAACCTATACAATTTAGTTTCACACAGGTGTAATTAGTGGAAAGTTCTTTAACATGCCATAAATCTATGACATGGGACCGCCGGCTTTACTTCCCCTCCGAAGGAAGGCATACTGATGGATTTTTAACGCTCTTAAAAATCCGACGGCTTCGGCCGGGTTTGAACCCGCTATCTTGGGCATAGAAGCTCAGCATGCTACCGACTACGCCACCGAAGCCACCAAGCACCATTTTCCTGGAGTAGAAGTGGGGAAACCACTTCCAGGATGACCGAGGTGGGAACTGAACCCTCCTATACTCAGTTTTACCTCACAAAGCTGAGTATAGCCCGTTCCAGCCCAGAATTAAATTTCTTGGAATCGAACCCGAGCCACCACAGTGACAGTCAAGAATGGTAGCTGCTACATCACGAGTTTATCACACCAACAAGGCATGTTTCAGACCAACACAGGGGGATGGAGTATAACCAAGCATTCGGGAACATAAAATTATCATTCCCCAGAACAGGATATAGTTGGTTGGTTCCTTAGTTTAGGGGCAGCGACAACGCGGTCATGTAGCCCCGGGTACTTTGGGTGTGTGTAGGATCTGTCTGATAACCGGTGTTAATTGTGATGACTGTATTAGTGTGTGTATCTGTTTTTTTAAATTCAAGTATGGACTGCAACTTTGAATTTTTCAAATAGTTCCTACTTTTGCCGCCAAACGCCACCGTCAACGACTACTGGGCCTAGTTCAGAACTTAGCTACTAGACGCCACCACAGTCGACTCTTGGCAACGAACGTAGCAACCTAAGAGCGTTGTTTACATTCTTAACCTATACAATTTAGTTTCACACAGGTGAGATTAGTGGAAAGTTCTTTAACATGCCATAAATCTATGACTTTACTTCCCCTCCGAAGGAAGGCATACTGAGGAATTTTAACGCTCTTAAAAATCCAACGGCTTCGGCCAGGTTTGAACCCGCTATCTTGGGCATAGAAGCTCAGCATGCTACCAACTACGCCACCGAAGCCTATCCGAAGGCGTGAATAACGTAGGCTTCAAGCTTAAGGACAAAACAGGAGATAAAGTACGTCCAATTCGGTAACACCACTTGAAAGTCGACTACTGCTTGTCGCGGCGTAGCCGTGTTCGTTAGATTGTGCATCACGACGGCGAGGGCAGCATGTTCGTAGATTGCAGGTTCTAATCCGGTTGTTGCTAAAGGTCATCGAATTCGCACCTTGATAACGCTCATAGAGCGACTGCCTTTCATGGCATAATTGAAAATGAAAATCCACAGCCTGCTTCCAGTCTCCGAACGGTTCAGGAATGGAATGAATGAAGCCCCCATCTAGCGGCCGGCTGCCGAGGTCTGACGCACTCCTCTGGGGCAATGATTAAATGAATGACAGATGAAATGAAATGATAGTGGAGAGTGTTGCTGGAATGAAATTTTGACAGGGAAAACCGGAGTACCCGGAGAAAAACCTGTCTGCCTCCGTTTTGTCCAGCACAGATCTCACATGGAGTGACCGGGATTTCAACCACGGACCCAGCGGTGAGAGGCTGGCGTGCTGCCGCTTAAGCCGCGGAGGCTTACCATGGCATAATTATACATGTAAATTTAATTTTGAGGGCCAAGTAAAAATAAATTATTCACTCGTTCTTGGGTAAGATAGGGTTGTCAAATAATCAAAGAGAAATGGCTTAGTGCCATACTTTAAACAATGTGCATTAGCTCCCAGCCAAACCCACTTTTCAATTTTTAATAATTTTTATCATATAAAGGAAATATAGGTCATTTAAATTGTGTGTATTTAAATGCCCAATTAATTAATCTGTTTAAACTTTTATACACGGCAATTTGTTTTTAACATGTGGTTAGTTATAAATATTGTCAGATTGTCTTATGTTTATGCAGAAGGGTTTGTGATTATATTAGATCTCGTTATGATTTAACTCCTGTTTTCGAGAGATATACTAGAATTTATTTTTGTTTAATCGTGTAATTTTCCATTTTGAGAAATTATTTTCATTGCGTTTTTTCTTGTTTTGTATTTATAACTTTTGTCTGTTGTGAAAATCAAATTTTATAAATTTAAACTACGCAGGATATGTGTTAGTCATTTCACTACTCATTATGTGCAGTAGTGTTTCTAACCGAAAGAATCCGGTGTGACCCCGAGGTCCGGCTGATATACAATTGATGTTAACGGTTCACAAACGGTTACACTACATGTGCATGTATGTCAATAGATTTAAGCTAAATGATGTACTGTGTTTGTGTATGGGGATGGAATCGATATTGGGCAATTGTTTAGAGCAGCGTTTCCCAAACTGTGGTACGCGTACCACTGGTGGTACGCTCGTACTGCTGCAGTGGTACGCGGTGATGTTACGAAAAATATAAACAAATATTAGATACGTTACGAAAAATATAAAAATATAAAAATATAAAAATCTAAAAATATAAAATTTTAAAATATAAAAATATTGATATGTTGCCGGAGGACTTTAAGGCCAAAGATAAGGAGCAGTTTTATGAATTGAATTGTGATTCAGAACTAAGGCAAACTTTTTCAAAACTGGCTCTTGTTAACGTTTGGGCTGAGGGGCGTGCAGACTATGCACACATATCTGACAAAGCAGTTAGATTTTTACTGTCTTTCACTAGGCTACTTCCTACTTATGTGAGACTGCATTTTCTTCACTTGTTGATCTCAAGAATAAATACCGGAATAGGCTCCTTACAGTGGAAAACAATCTTCGTTTGAGACTCAGAAATCTTAAGCCAGACATTCCTAACTTGGCTTCTTATCTTCAAGCTCACCCTTCACACTGAAGTTGTTAGTTGAACTTTGGTTTTTATGTTTAATTATTAAGATCTGGTTTATTAATATTATTTGCACAGTGTCATTTCTGAATGTTTGAATTGGATACTCATTGTAATAAATAATAAAACAACTGGTCACACTTTTTATTATTTGAACGTTAGCTCTAACAGTCTACCTCTAACAAACACAATTTACAATCTATCTTTTGGTCTGCTATGCAGTGGTGATGGGAGTTATAATTACTATATCTCTCACACATTAGGTGGTACGCGAGAGATTCTTATCTCTTAGGGGCCGATAACCTAGATGTTAGGCCCCTTAAAACAACAATTATCATCATCATCACTTATCTCTTAAAGTGGTACACACACAAAAAAGTTTGGGAAACACTGGTTTAGAGGATGGAAATAGTGTCCACATGTATGGAAACCGGTGGAAAACGGTAAATGAATGTTTTCAGACACTCGTGTGTTCTGGACGCATATTGAATGTGACCCGCAGCCAAATACCTAAGGAATTTGTAGAATCCTGTTACTTTACCTTGAGCGAACTAATACAAACTTATCTGAGAATACATCATGCTCTAAAAGTGAACAATGAATTGGTTTTGCGATTTTCTTTGCAAGAAGAATGACATTGAGTTCTATCTTTGTACTAAAATGAAAGAGAGGTATTGGATTGGAACCCGCATAGTACAAGGAAGACAGGGAGACCCAAACAAACGTGACGAAGATTAGTACAATGGAAGAAGGCAAGACCTGGAGCGAGGTGAAGAGGTTGGCAGTCAATAGGACCAGATGGAGATGCTTTGTTGATGCTCTATGTTCCACGAGGGACAACAGAAATTAAGTCATTTCAAGTAAGTCACCGCCCTCCATGCTGACCCTGCAGACCTACCGTCCTCCAGAAAGTATGGCTCAACACTAAATGTTAATGGGCACTCCTTACCAAAAGAAACGGTATATTCTGCATATTCAGATGTTAGTGCAATGTTTATCCTACGGGTTAGTGTTGAAACAAATCCATCGGGTTATTGCGTTAGCCGAAAAAGCCTGGTTAAAACCATACACGGATCTCAACACCCAGCACAGACAAGCTGCTACACAACTGTTTGAAGTCAACTTCTTGAAACTCATGAACAATTGCATTTACGGAAAGATCATGGAGAACGTACTGTACCCGTTTAAACCATTTGAGCTGCTTGTCGTATCCGAAGATCAACTGGATTGCAGAATCTCGAGGTCCCCGGCTAATAAACCTGGAAATCCTACCAACAATAGCTAAATGGGGGATGCACACTTCCTAAGATCATGTTTTGGTAAAGCAAGATGGGTGGATAAACTGAATAAACGAAGAGCTCGAGAAACTTACCATTCTCGGTTAAGTGGGCGTAATTAGTGGTTCAATAAAATCTCAAATGCACCAAAACATAATCCTTCTCCATAATTTAAATAAATCATCAAGACGTGGTTACAAAAACTAACGAATTAACTTATTAATAGAATGTATGTATGTCTACCCCTTATTTTTCCCGTTTTTCCAACGGGGTCGGGGATGAGATGCGATGGAAGTAATAATGAAAAAATTAAATCAACAAATATCCCTAGGTATTTACATATGATCCGTAAAGTGATTATGCGAAAATCCAATAATCAGATAATAAAAATAAAATCATCGTCCAACTGACGTTAGAAGTACTTCACTTCTCATAAAAAAACAATTAAGCAAATAATCAACCAGCTGTTAGCACAACGGCTCTTGAGTTCACGCTTGTTCTCTAATAATATCTGAACAAATATTGTTATTAATACAACCAATGTCTTCCAATGATATTCCTTCTTACTGTTACAAAATCATCTATTGGTAAAAATAATGAAAATTATTTAATGCTGATCTTCCATAAGATCACTTCTGTACAACAATAAACAACCTTAATGTAGTCAATTATTTAAACATCACTCCTATTAATGGTTTAAACGTTTAAAACGTTTAAAAGATTTATAATGAATTAAACAAAAGTTTAATTGTCAACCAAGATTCTCTAAATTATTTATAATAATAGAAATTATTATTATTAAACGTTTAATTAAAAGCTATTAATATTTTCTAAATATCAATTAAGTCTGCAAAATATTTATTATTTAGATGTTTATTAATTATTCGAAATAAGTATTAATCATGTTATTTCACCTAATAAACAATGTTATTATTATTGTTTTAGGATCAGCTGTTTATCAAGTAAGTTATTCAGATAACTTCATTATATCATTAAATTCTCCTAGCTATTAGTGATATTATGTTTAAATATTATTAACAAAATTTCATATATTTTTACAACACTCATGATGATTCTCAATCATCCAACCTTCCTTCTCTTGTCAACTCCTGACAATCCTTGCTCTTAAATAAAGTGACACTCTTACAAAATCATATCACATTGTTATCATCATAACATTGTGGTTTCGTTTCATAATTGGGCATATATGCATAGCCGAACGATTAAGTTAAGCTTATATAATTGGCGTCTTATTCTTGATAATATTTTAATAATAATTAACAACATTGTTATTTTCAATCGTTTCCCAAATATTTTCCGCTGATAGAACTAATCAATTCAACTGAGAGTCGTTTCACAATAATAATGGACAACAAAGGTCTTTCTTAATTCTTTACTGTAATATAGTTACTTATAATTTCCAAATAAACGCTTACAACGCGTATAATGACCTTCCCTTCTCTAATATACTGAACAAAGATCCACAGAATACTTAAACAATGACCTCACTCGATAATACAGGTAAATTCCATATAACATTTCCCTCAGCTGGCTATTAAACAAATATAGCTGCGATAATTCTTCACTTCGATCTCTTAATACAGTATTCTTGCATAACAACTTATTTGAATTGCATATAATGCCTTGCTTTCATAATATATTCATATATAATAATTACAGTGTATAACTCTTTCAGATGTTGTAATAATACATAATAGTCGACTCTAATAAACAGCGATGACGTAATGGTTTACTAATATAAATTACTTTAGAATTGCAATAATTGTTGTTAATATTTAATAAATATAAACATTTGTTACTTCTCTCTGGTCTTTCCAAAATATTGCGTTAATGCAATCAGTAGTCAACAACAATCCCTAATAGTGTTGCAAAAGTTTCGTAGAATACTCAAATGTGTTGATTTATCTAAGTCGATAAGATCTCTCAAAATAAAATAATTTATCCACTGATAAGTTATTATTAATAATGAATGGCTAAAGTTGGAATGTCCAAATAATGTTTCATTCTTCACCCAATCCAAAATGTTCGATCAAATAATTATTTGAGTAGCATCAGACTCGAAGTGAGCTAAGATTTGCAATAAAATCTTGGAAATGTCCAAATAAACAATTCATTTCCAAAGAAATATCCTTTTCCTAGCCTGGATTGATTAGGTAAATTAATATCATATTCAATAATGCTAAATAGAATTCAGTAAAATTCGATAAATTTCAATAAAATTCTATAAAATTCCCAAAGAATTCACGCTTCGAAATAAATTCGAAAATCAAAATTATTTATAAAATGAGCTTAAATCTCGAAGCCTAAAAGTCAATAATCCATATGTTAATATCCAAAATCTCACTAAAAGAAATTAAAAATTTAAATATCCAACGTTGAAAAATAATTTCTGTGCCTAAAATATATCACACACAATAAAAATGGACTAGCGTTGAAATGGTGCCATGCTCTCTGATATTCCAATCTACAACTAACTACATAAAGAACCAACAACTACGAACGAAGATTTCTCTCTCTACCTTACGATGACATCTTGTAGAAATAGTGTGGTGGAAATTACTGACGACACCAGTAACTCCACACTCGATAATCTTCCTCCTCTTCCTCCGGAAAACTGCCTCGCCAAGTCTCGAACCCTGGTCTCCGATCGCTAATCTCCCTGGCTGGTTACGAACGCGGACCTCGCCTCGATCAGCAACGCCGCACGAACCTCCAAGTCTTGAAGTGTGATGAACTACTTCAGTTCGGGTTTGATAGTATCTAGCCATGACGCGACAATCAAGTTCCGTCACGTAAAGTTGGATTGTAGCTACGCAATAGTTACACCTCATATCGAATTTTATGGTTAATATCGGTTGCCTGATATTCTAGACTGACAATGTAATATCACGTTCCCTGCGCATAACATGGCTTAGTTCATGATCACAAATGCGTTTAACACAATGTTAATTATTCCCCTTAACGCTTGCATATCGAACATCTCGACAAAAAGTTTAGCACTGAATAGAAACTTGCTATAATTGTGCGCCGCTCTCTTCAAATGTGCCTGAGCAAACACACAACGGGCCATCCCCTGCACTCGCTATTGTTCTCACTGCAGAACGCTTGCGATGCTGCCACGCACAGTGTGAAACGTGCTTAAATAACGTGAATGCCTTCAACAAAGAAAACTATCTTATTCTTTCAAATATCTTCCTGAGACGTTTACGAAATATTCACATGATGTCTCTCTTTAGTTTAGTCGAACTCTCGATACTGGTTTCACACGAGAACTGATATTATAACGACTTTCCGTTTCCCACATCATCAGCGGACTTCCCATGTTGTACTCTGACCGGCGGAACCGACCTCCTCGCCGTTAAACTTTGTTCGCGTGAGAACCCTATCTTACACACACTGGTTTCGGGACCCAAAGTATCGCAGGTCCAATCTCTACCACTGCTTCTACACAAAGACCGCAATTTGATGCGCGTCACCACGCTCGTCAAAACTAATCGAATGGCGCCTCATCAGGAATGAGCGGTAAACCATTCGTTACTTATATCTTTCTACAGGGATCTCAGACTTCCTTCCCTGAGTGACTAACAAAGTTCCTTTTAATTTAGATCCTTTCTCAATAGTTTTAAATGTGCAGATTCTCTCTTCTTTAATAAATGGCAGTATATATTATCGATGAAGCTTCTCATTAGGTGCGCTCAACTTTTCTTTCCTCCGTGTTTCTAGAAATTGGATTAGCCAATCAGCGCATTTCTCTTCCAACTCTGCACGTTGCTATGAGCGGCCAAGCAAAAATACGACATAGGATTGCCTAACAGCGTCTTCGATCGCCATTTTACTGTCGTCAAACACAATCTGAAGCTTCCCTCCATAATAAAATTTTAAAATATCGCAATTCCTTCAAAAATACTGCAATCTTCTCCAAATTTCACCAAAACATCCAAAATAGCATCCTGTCTATCCTGAATCATTTAGAATTCGAGTTCAGTACGAAAGCACCGTACCATTCATTTGGTAAATACTGTACTTGGAATGGACGGTATGGCGCAAGATGTTACATTACAAGAATTAATTTCAAAACGATCAAAATTACCAACCATGATATTGTAACGATTGAAATGAATAAAGGTAATGTCAACTTCAACAAACCCATTTATTTGGGAATGGTCACGTTAGGTATTTCTAAATTGGAAATGTATCAATTCCATCACGGCTTTGCAAAGGAACATTTCGGCACCGTATCCCTACTGTACATTGTATCCTTCAGGACCTGGGTCTTCTAGGATACGTATCTCTTCAGGGTACGCGTTCAGTCCACTACTAGCTTAACTTACACGACTATCCTAGGCATCATTTCCTGAGATCATACATAGGTCTGAATACAATCACTCACAGGGGTATCCTTAGCAATGCATTTATTCTCTAAAACTAACAACTACAACAACATGAATTTAAATAAATCAATTTGCCCCTTAAAGGAATGGTAGAAAACAAGTAAATTTGGATATGACATCCCATTAAAAGACCCTCAAGAACCACACCCCCACAAAGACGTGACCTCGGGCCGGTGACCAACTCATGTCATCAAAACACAACTCAAAATAAACAAGTAGTTCCGTGACGAAATTAAGAGCCTACATTTCTTAAAATTTAAGGTCCATGCCAATGATTAATCAATATATCAGAAATGAATTAATGTTACATTGGATCTATTAGCTCGCATGAAATCATGTATAGCCCAGGAATTTTAGTCTAAAAACGGTCAAAACCTTGAAATTTTTTTAGTAAAGCTGAAAATTGGTACAGTTGCCCTATTTGATGTTCTTAACAATATATTAAAAGTCCCCGGTCTTCCCGTGTCGGCTTCCTGGATTTCCAGCCGTTTGAACTCCTGGAATGCTGGAGAAGTAGGTGGTGTCGCTGAAATGCGCATTGTAAGCGTATGATATGGCTTACAGTGCTCTAACATGGCTTAAATTAAAGGAGAAAAAATAAGCGATAAGTTAATTCATGGGTTGGCATGTTGACGATACTTCCGGTCTAACAGGAAACGAAAAAATGCCGCGAAAATTAAAAAAAAAATACCTTGTTTTCCTTTCTTTTTTGACGTTTGTTGGCAAACTATCACGAATATCGCAGACAAGTCTTCTATAGAAGTTGTTGGCAATAAAATAAGCTTTCATTTGATGTATTTATAATTGATGTGGAAGTAATAGTTGCCGAGCTACAGAGATTTAAACAATGGCGCGCGACCTGAATCAGCCCGTGTTTGCGTTGTTTCTCAGCGGCCAACTGACGCGTTCGCCCGCAGCATTGATGCGTCGAATTGGCGGAGCTTCTTGTTTTCTTTTGTTTCTAAATTTTAAACAGTTGGTCGTTGGCCGATGTGTGTTATGCCGTATAAGTGTTATTTATTGTGTTGTCATAAAAATGAGTTTTGAAGACTGCATATTTTGTAAGAAGCCACTCGACGATCCGATGGTCGTTGTTTGTGTTTTAAAAGGTTTTAGAAGGAAAACTAACACCGCAAGAAGTATGCGAATATCAAGTCGTAACTCGGGTCATGGAGTACATGGAAGACAAGATCAAGACTCTGTCAGAAGCTAGCCAGACAGCGAAGCTTTGGGTGGAGTACTGCAGGCAAGTGGAAATCGTTCGGCTGTTTATTCGGGCAGAAAGAACATCAAATTGGAAATTCCATTTGTACTGTGTATCGAAGATGTTGCCATACCCTACACGCTGCAGGGCATATTCACAACGCTAAGTCAGCCTACTTGAACCTGCATAAAATGCTTAAGTTAGATCAGAAGATGCCCGTGGACGATTACATCAACTTCACGAAGAAGGGGTCCTTTTCCATCCGACGCTCGCATGATTTATGGGCTGAAATTTGGTCGGATAAGGCCATAGAACAGGCTCTTATGCGGCCTATGAAATCACGTGGAGGTTTAACAAGAGGACGAGGAGTGGACGATAGCGCGCTGGCTCACTTTGTCTCGGCGTTTCCACTGTACATCCCGATCTGTGAAGCTGTAGAAAATGTGTCTGGTATAAAGACAAAATCCTCGGAACAGCACGTTGAGTTGAGAGACTCGCGGCGGAAGCTGGAGAACCGCCACGCAGAAGTGTTTCGTTCGTGGGTAGAAGATCGCTCTCCGTGGGATTTAAAGAAAGAAAGTCATCAATCGCTATCCACTGGCGTAGTTGCAGACAACAGCATCAACTGCGACAAGGCTCGAGAAGTTGGTGAAGAAGAAATACAACAAATGGTGGGGAAAAGTTTTGAGGGTCTCAAGCTCGCAAGAAAAAGCCGCGTAGTCCCTTTGTCAGTTGTTGGGTGGCAACTAAAAATTCGTGATGACATCGTCCCGGTCAACCCGCACTAACTCTTCATGCGAATATATGTGTGATGAAATCGGAAGCGGTTATCGTGGAGTTCTTGATGTACAAGCTTGCACCGACGCCTCCAGCTCTCTTCGATTCATCCTTATTGAGAAAAACAGCCAAGTCAGCACTTCAACACCTTTTCAAATCTTCAGAAGCCCCCAAAGATTTTGAAGAACAACGCAAAGTAGTCGTTGATGGAGGTCTGCTTTTGCATACCGTTGTATGGCCAAGACCTGCAACTTTTGGTGACATAATCCAGTCCTACAAGTTGTACATAAGCAAGCACTATCCTTCAAACGTTGGCATTGTGTTTGGCAACTACGATCAGACTCCAAGCACGAAGAACCAGGAGCAGGCACGCCGTGCGGGGAAGCGGACGTCCATAGACATAGTCTTCGATTCCAACACAATGGTTTCCACTTCTCAGGCAGACTTTCTAAGTAACACAAAAAACAAGGGACGGTTCATCTCTACGTTGACAAAGGAGCTTAGAAATGCTGGAGTTGCTGTTCGTCAGGCGACTGGGGACGCCGACACACTAATTGTCGACGTAGCGTTGTCTCTAGATGCCGAAGATCATGCTGTTACTGTTATAGCGTCAGGCATTGATGTCCTATGCATGTTGGCAAAAGCAAGAGAGAACAACAACATCCATTTTTACAGTCCTGAAAACTCAAAATCTCTTGAAAAGATTTTCCCTATCACAAACATTTAGGAAGATATCGGCGAGATAAAAAAAAAGGTGTGTGCTATTTGCACATGCCGTGAGCGGATGTGACACAACTTCGGCTATTTTTAGCAAAGGGAAGAAGCGTCCATGGGGCATTCTCTCAAAAACAACGAAGATCTTCGGAAAACTGTCGAAGTTTTCAAACAGCCTGGCGCATCCAAGGAAGATATCAAGATAGCTGGAGAAATATTTGTTCTGGAGTTGTTCAACGGAAAGGGCTTCAATTCTCTAAACGAGCTTCGTGTGCATCTGTATGGACGGACTATCGCAAGACAGACAGTTACTGCTTCGTTCGATTTGGCCACTTTGCCGCCAACGTCCGACGCTTGCCGGCAGCATTCACTGCGTAGCCTACATATTTGCAGGTATATATTATTTTCAGTATGTTGTTACACCATTTTACTGCTGTGATAAAATTAACATTCTCTTTTGTTTACAAATTGGTTTCTAACAAAAATTATTTGAATTATTTTTATAAATAATACATTATAAACTGCATTAGTTTTAAGCAGAAATATCTACTCCGATATTCGCACTACTCCTAAAAATGGCATTAAAATAATAATTTATGATCGCCAAGTCACAAATGGTTACATATTAAAACATTAATTTTGTTTACCTAGCTCAATAAAGCACGTAGAGAACCGCACAGAGAACACCTTATAGAATGAAGAGATGTCGATTGGGGAGGGGGGGGGGGGGAGGCCTCAAAATTCGAAACTGAATTATTTTCACTATTAGGAGCAGGTGTAAAAAAGGGTATTTTCATTAAAAACACTCAAAAAATTGAAAAAAAAATCATTTTGGGGGGGGGATTTTTTGAGAGGGGTGGGTTTAAGCGTGAAATATTTTGAAAAGGGGGAAAGCACTTCATTTATCATAGAGAAAGGAAGCTCCTGTCGGATGTAACAATGCAAAATCAGAGCGCGTCCCGGTCGCAGTGTGTATCTAGCGCAGACGGAGAAGAGAATGACGTAACAATATTTTGTTTACACCGCTATAGCTCGGCAACTATTATTTGGACATCGATTATAAATACATCACATTAAAGCTTATTTTGACGCCAACAACTTTTATAGAAGACTTGTCTGCGATATTCGTGATAGTTTGCCAGCAAACGTCAAAAAAAGAAAAACGTGGCACTTTTTTTTAAAGTTTCGCGGCATTTTTTCGTTTCCTGTTAGACCGGAAGTATCGCCAACAGGCCAACCCATAAATTAACTTATAGCTTATTTTTTCTCCTTTAATTTAAGCCATGTTAGAGCACTGTAAGCCAAATCGTTCGCTTACAATGCGCATTCCAGCGACACCACCTACTTCTCCAGCATTCCAGGAGTTCAAACGTCTGTAAATCCAGGAAGCCGACACGGGAAGACCGGGGACTTTTAATATGTTGTTAATAACATCGAATAGGACAACTGTACCAATTTTCAGCTTTACTAAAAATTTTTCAAGGTTAAAACCTAAAATTCCTGGGCTAGTAGGCAATAATGTATGTATGTATGTATGTATGTATGTATGTATGTATGTATGTATGTCTTGCTTAGAATTAATCTGAAAGGGAATATTATGATCTATTATTGTCAAAATTTTCGATGAAATCCATTTGTTAGAATAGAAGTTATAAGTATTTAAAAACTGGACCTATAATCAGGCTTAGAATCACGTTGGTAGCACTGACATGTATCAGTTATTCCAAATTAATCTAGAATGTCAGGCACTATACGTGTGCAAAGCTTAGAGCTGTTGGATTGCATACTTTCTGATATATTGGAATTAGGATAAAAATAGAGAGAGCACTTATTAACAGTTGGCAGCTCTGATGGCTCTTAAGAATACGCATAGTCATATCTGTAATGGTACACAAACCACATACGAAATTTGGTTGAAATCCTCTTTTTTATTATAGAAGTCACATGCATTTAAAATTGAACCTATCAGCAGACTTAGAATCATGTTGGCAACATCGACGTATATCAGTCACTCCAAATTAATCTAGGATGTCAGGTACTATACGTGTGCAAAGTTTAGAGGTGTTGGCTTGTATATTTTCCGATATATTGCTATTAGGATGAAAAAAGTAGAGTGAGCATTTATTAACCGCAGCCCTGCTGGCTTTCAAGAATATGCATAGCATAGCCATATCTGTTATGGTACACAAGGCACATACGGAATTTGGTTGAAATCCAATTGATAGTATAGAAGTTACATGCATTTAAATATTGGACCTATCAGCAGGCTTAGAATCATGTTGGTAACTGTCATATATGGGCTCCTGAAAATTAATCTTAAATGTTATTATCTCTGTGTATGCCAATTTTGTAACAGTTTGCGGGCATAACTTGTGAGACATCCAACACAGAGCTCAAATTTCAATTGTGATTTTTCAGCAGTTGGTGACACTGAAGTCATTTTCAGATATGGCCGTGAGATATTCAGACAGACAGACAGACAGAAGGAAAGACAGACACACATTTTCCCGGATCGATGTTATAAGTCAACTCTTTCCTCATTTTAGTCTACTTTTCTCATTCTGCAAAAATTAGGAAAAAGTAGACTTATGAGATCGAACCGGGAAAATGTGTGTCTGTCTGTCCGTCTGTGTGTCCCCCTCTATCAACTCCTAAACGGATGCATCTATCGAAACCAAATTCGGTAAGAGTAAAGATATACTGGGTGATTCTTATTAACGTTTAAAACTCTCTATAGCGACGAAGATGGCATTGAGACAAGTAATTTGATATAGGACACTTAGGGTCGCAAGGCGGAAAAGGAAAGACTCCCTAGGCCTCGGATACCCTAATACCGTCGGGGTAGGAAGAGAACAAGAGTTGGCCAAGAGAGGTCGACAGGAAAGAAGACTGAGAGGAGCCCGGCACAAGCAAGTCGAAGCGATGCCAGACTCAGCTGGGGTCCCGTGGTCGCCAACCCACGTCCCACCAGATGTGACCCCCTGGGGGATCAAATACAAGAACATGGCGATGAAATAACCAGCGCTTCTAGGCTGCACACTGTGTCAAGCCAGTACACATTAAACCCTAAATAAACACCGCATGATATTAGTCAAATGTGGCATGAATGCCCTTGTATATTATTCCCAAAGCTTAAAATGTGCATAAAAATATTAAGCGGTGGTGAGGTTTGAGCCCAGCTCCCAAAAACAGGACGATTATCTTAGACCATTGCTCCACGGCTACTTGTCCCTTCAGCTTGCCTGAAAGCGTATGAGATGTGATACAGCTTTCCACTTCGAAGGTTCATTCACGTTTTTTTTTTTAGCAGTAAGCCACCGTACCTAGCGTCAATTTCGTATCCAACTGAAACCGTATAATCGGCATGTTCTTTGTATATGCCCGTATGACAATTTGATGCTTTGAATTATCACTTGTCGCACACATGTTTTTGTAAAGGTCTTGCTTCCATGTCGTCATAAATCTTATAAAGTCCTTTAGGGTCATTGTGGCTTGGCTACAGACGGGGAACTGTCGACCATGTTGGCATCAGACGTTGGAAGTGTGGCCGAAAACTAAAAAAATAAGGGGGGGCTGACTCACCTGGTATATATACTTATAACACCACATATATCAAATCTCGACTATAGCGATTAAATTTCGTTGTCCTTGATCCGCGGTAGAGTATATTGTTGTTGTGTTTTGTTGTTGATTGTATAGGGGTTTTGTGGCATCGTGGTCTGGTATCCACGTGTACTTGGCTGTGTGTAGAAGTTGTCTGATAATCTGTGTCACTGTGATGTCTGTAGGCTTACTAGTGTGTGTACTTTTATACGATAATCTGAGTCACTGTGATGTCTGTAGGCTTACTAGTGTGTGTACTTTTATACGATAATCTGAGTCACTGTGATGTCTGTAGGCTTACTAGTGTGTGTACTTCTATACGAGGAAGGAATTGGGTAGGAAGCTGTTGTTATTGTTTCATTTGAGATGCATGGAGATCATGGTCATTTAGCCCCGTGTACTTAAATGAGTGTTGAATTTTGTCTGATAACCGGCGTTATTGAGATGACTGTATTAGTGTGTGTGTATGTATTATTCAGGTGAGGTTTCAATCAATCAACGTGTAACATCCGTATAGCACATTGTATGTCAACGTGCTACTACAACCAACATTCAGTTATACTCCTTGAAAAGGACATAGAGTTATAACTATACCCATGGATTTGGGAGAGAGTAGGCTATATGTTATTTACTGAATATCTTGTTTTAAACTGAGCCTAGCACCAGATAATTTCAAATACCGCCTAGTGGGGCAATTAGCTTTCTATCTTTCGTTCTTTCTTTTCATAGTGGGAGGGAACAATCGTGTTGACCGACTAAAAACCATTAAACTTCGATTACTAAGGTAACACTGAAAAATGGCTTCCAACACGACATTGTTAAAAGAAATAATAAGGAACTAAAAAATCCAATTGGTATATTAACACTAAGTCGGAGGCACGACCCCGAAGTCAAGCGTCAAAGTATGGAGTGGCGGGGTCCAGTTTCAGGGTCACCGAAAAGTCCTGAAGGGTCAGAGGTTTTCGGACATTTCAGACATCCAACATAATGTGACGACCCGGCTGAAGGCAATCCCTAAAGAGTTTCCAGAACCTGTACAGACATTCTTAGAAGTGCATAACCATCCACGGGGATTACTTCGAAGGACAGTAACGGCTGTTTCAGATAAGCCAACTATCCGTTCGTAATATAGACCCATTCACTGAACTTTTCGGTCAGAGGTTGTATTACAATGTCCTGCAATTCCCCTATTCTCTGTATTTCAAAAGAATGAACGTGAAGGAAATGGCGGGAGCTTGGAACAGCTGAGATGTGTTGCCAAGTTTTTATAGTTGATGTAAAACAGCTGATTCGAATAATACACAGGGCTACACTTCGGATATTATTTCGGTACTAGTATGCGCAATATAATGCAAATGCCGATCCTGAGTCAACGCCGAGGACATTGAAATAGAGAAATAGGCTACGGTATAAAATAAATAAATAAATAAATAACCCACCGAAGCTATGCTACCTTTGTCACCGTTATTCAATAAATACGAGAAAGAGGCCAAACACTCGACAGCTATACAAATATAATACAAAATACAAACACAAAGTAATCTGATGATGCATACATCAACACTCACCATGCAATGATTAGATGAAACAAGAGTTTGGGTGACGGTCGCGGAAGTTACATAAAGATAGAATCTCCCTGACTTTTTCAAATACCAAGGCACAACAGTTGTCATGGTGCTATTGATACGTAACTATTATTATCAAGGAATATTGCTCCTTGTTTATTATATTGTATTAGAGTAAGAGATAAATATATAAGACTTTAATAAGTATTTAGTGTGTGTTCTTACTTCAATTATATCAAGTGTGCATTCGACCACCAAGACGTAACACGCAGTCTTAAGGAGAAGCTGGCGATGGTTTCTCCTTGCTTCTGCATTACGCTCCGAAATTTGATGCTCTCAGCAAACTTGTTTCGTGTGGCGTCGAAGTGCAAGGCTATAACCTACCTATAATAAAAACAAACTAACTAGCTAACTAAGAACACGATGAAACTAGAAAATAATAATAACAATAATAAAATAAATAACGAAGTAAAATGGGAACAAAAATATTAAAACTGGATGCTAAAGTAAAAAGTAAACAAAACGATGACAATGGAACTATATAACTCAGACACAGACAGCGGCTAACAAGCGACTGAATCGTGCGCAATGCTCTGGCAACGTGTCGGCGGAAATGTCAAAATCCAGCCAATAGGAGCCCGCGGCGGACATTTTACTATCGTTCCCGCCATTTCCTTCACGTTCATTCTTTTGAAATACAGAGTATAATTACGTTTATCCCCTAGTTACTATATTCCCTCCCATTGGTAGATCTTGGCTACGGATTTTGGAGGACTAGTAAGCGGTAATCATTCATCTTACCTGCAGAAGGCTTTTTAGGTCGACGGCTGCAGGTATAGGTGCAATTTGTCAACATCCTTCTTTCATCGCATGCGCATCGTAAACAGCGGCCTGACACTTCAACACCCGGCGTACAAATCTGCTTCACTGAAACACAACGCCTCAATTTATTAATATTGTGTGTAACGAACCGGAAAAGTATTAAACTTACAAAGAACCGCCTTTTGTGGTATTAACACTCGGTTCCAAAGGTCCTGGGTTCGATTCCCGGCTCTGTCAAGAACTTTCTTTTGGTCTGAGAGTTCGAACAGGGTACACACAGCCTCGTGAGGAAAATCTGAGAAGAGGTAAGTTCGATTCCCACCTCAGCTGCCTTAGAAGTGGTTTCCCACTTCTACTCCAGGCGAATGTCAAGATGGTTCCTAACTTAAGGTCACGGCCGCTCCCAATCCTTGCTTTAATAATAATAACTAGCAGACCCGTGCGAGAAATCTCGCATGTTCATAGGTAGGTTTATAATGAGAGACTTAAGAAGAAAGGTTGATAGTTTTAAGGTTTTAGACGACAACTCATAATAAAATTGCAGCATGTTACAGCAACAGTATTTGCAAATCGCACACTTCTTACAAAAATCGATATTAATGAAATTAGAATGCAGACGTCTGTGTCTGTTAGGTAGTCAGCCCGAAGGCTGGTTGGATCCTCAAAAAGCACTGCCGTTTGGGTTATGTGGGTAGATACCCACAAAAACCCAAGGCAGTGCTATATTGAAGCGTACTAGGCAAGATGAGACGTGAGGTAGTTTGCCACTGCTTTCCTCCCTGAGTCAGAACAGCAGTACTAACCTATCACAGCATCCACAGGCACTGACTGTGCCCTGAATATCATTACTAAGCACCACCCATACTTCAGTAGCTTCCATTTAATAACAGCCATGAGTGAGACTGAGACATCGGTGAAAAGCCACATTTTACTCTAGCCTGTGCCAACAGACAAATGCAAATGTACTGCATTCATCAAGAGATGGCAAACAAGTAAATCCTGTAAAAGAATTAACGTTTAATAGTTTTAAGGTTTTAGATTTAGACGACAACTCATAATTGCAGCATGTTAGAGTATCAGTATTTGCAAATTGCACACTTCTTACAAAAATCGATATTTATGAAATTAGAATGCATTTCGTCGCTGCTAATGGCATTATTTTGTGTGCCGAGTCAATGCGAAATTATAAAGGAAGGACCTCAGAATGTTAAGATGACATGAAACAGGCGTCACATCGGCCAAAATGTGAAGTGGACAGCAATAATAGAGCGTATTTTTTCTACAGCAACAGTATTTGCAAATTGCACAATTTGTACATTTTTAACAGTCATTTTTAAGGAAATTATAGATATTTATGAAATTATAATGCAAATTGTCACTGATAATGTTTAGTCTCTTTCATTTGAATGCCCATTTGTCACGATCGGTCGCTTGTGAGCGCCGCAGGAGGGATCTGTACTACTGAAATAACATATATGATAATATCGTATGGCCTCGGGTTCCAGGTGCAAGCTTTGTTATTTGACATCCAGAGGGCAGCTTGCATGTCGAATTTTGTTGTTCCTTGAAGCACTATGAAAGTCAAGGAGGTTAGGTATCTAAGCTCCTTGACTCTATAGCGCTTTCTGGTAGAGAAATGAGGAACTTTGTGTTGCTGGCGGTAAATCCCGAGATCAATTTTGCCATTATGAACACGACCTACTGAATTCAAATGGGTTCTTTTGACATGCCAACATCGTATGACATGCGTGTCGTAAATTTTGCCGCCTTTCAAAAATCACTTACCACGGCCAGAAGCGAACTTGTAAGCTTGGGTTTAGTAGACTGACACTATAACCACTCAACCACCGTGGCAAGCTCTTGCTTTAATTAAAAATACACATTATTATAGCCCCCACAATACTATAGAATATCAGACGTATTCTTCACACACCCAAGTAGGCCTACTCGAGACCGATGACCACTATGGCCAAGCCCTTAAATGAAAAGACAGCAAAAACAAAGTCTTTCAACGCCCGACGGTCAATTTTGAGTGACTAGGACACGAGGATGAATAAACGCTTCATTCAACTCAGATCAGCTCATTTACATTTCGTTACAGCCGAACATACAGTATGCGACTATTCCTCTCATGAATCATGCATTATAGGCCGCTTGTTCCTCTGCAGTTCACTACACTGGCAGTCTGGCTTCTCGGGACGGGACAATATAGGGGTGAATGACAGTGGCGAATCCTGACCTCAGAATCGGGTAATTCGGTAAAGATTTACATCTCAATTTCTCAAGGGTACAAAAATTGTATATACTACAAGATAGCGGGTTCAAACCCAGCCGAAGTCGTCGGATTTTTTAAGAGCGTTAAATCCTTCAGTATGCCTTCCTTCGGAGAGGAAGTAAAGCCGGCTGTCCCATGTCATAGATTTATGGCATGTAAAAGATCCTTCCACAGACTAAACTTGTGTGGAGCTAAATTTCTAGGTTATATTTCGTTGTAACGCTCTATCAAAGTTCCAACGTTCACCACTAGGTACCATTGACATCTGTTAGCGAAAGTTGGAACTACTTGAAATTGAACGGAACTTGTAGCTCACCCTAGGGGTGTCCGCTTGAAGCAGCTACAGCCTCTGGCAAGCCGAACATGTCATCAGACACTCCCGGCACTAAAAGCCACACGCTAAATAAATAATAATGATCGTGTGGCCTCCGGAGAGGCCGAGTGCAGGTCTTTCTAGTCGACGCCCTTGGGTGACCTGCGCGTCGTATGAGGATGAAGTGATGATGTAGACGTCGCATACACCGAGTCCCCGAACCACGGGAATTAACCCCAGAAGATTAAAATCCCTGATGGCTCGGCCGGGAATCGAACCCGGGGCACTTCGGGCCATGGCCTAGCACGCTAACCATTTAGTTACGGAGCCGGACTATAGACTACTAATACCATTGTCCATTACTAATATTCGCTCCTCTTCTAAATACTACTACGAGTAGTACTATTGTCCAACAATTACTACTAGTGCTATTGCTGCTGCGAGTTTTGTAAGATATTCAAATTGTCAACCCCCCGAATTCCATGTATTGGATTCGTCACTGCTGTATAGGTTTACAACAGACAACTGTCTATATAGGCTACTCTAAAGACCGACAAGCAAGCAAAAGCAAAATACAGAGGTACCTCCACACTCCACGCCCTAACAATAAAAATGACAACTTGCTGAGTTCGGCGTGGAGAAAATCGCCTTATTGCAGTTCGAAATCACGGAAGGACGTGCGTACGCTACAACAGATAGCGCATGAGCAGACACTTGATTTGGTACTGGAAGTGAGGTGAGGTCTTTTCAGCATTACTGGTCCAGGGTGCATGACAAGGAACATTCGACGTTCGTAGGTGTTGGACAGTGAGGAAGAAAACAGACCCGACCAAAAATCTCGTCTCTCTTGATAAAAATAGATACCGATAGATTAAAAATAGAATTTTAAAGTAAAGGTTTTGAAAAAAAAATCTGACGCTGTTGCACTGGCATTGCGACGCTAAACTTGCCATACTAGAGAATTCGCTACTTCTGAATGAGGGTACACCGCTATATCATCCTCACCTACCGACTCCTCGGTCTCAGTGGGCCCACAACTCTCAGCTATTAAGGGGCGGATGCCCTCGTTGTTCCGCCACTTAAAAAAAATCATCATTATCTCAGCTATTAGTCTCACCTGTGATTCCGGCCATTAAAATTTACAAGAAAAAAGAAGGTAGGAAGGTAGTCACGATAATTGGGAATTGCATTTTTCGCCCAAAATAATAAACTAATACTTATATTCCGTCCAAGCAATCTGCGAAGTACCAGTGTGAAAACACGTAGTCTGCTCACAGGAGTGACTCGGCCACAGGACCAATGAGGCGCGATGCCACTTAATAATTAGCGCAGGAGGATGGCGCGACCTTGGCTTCAAACAACTCTCGTAATTGCTAGGCTGCCAAGCTCCGCCCATCGCATTCTCTTTTCACATCCTCCGTGTAACGTCATGCGCAGACCTACTTCACAGATTCCGTGGATGAGGTTTAGAACCACAAGTCACAAAATACTGTGCCCGTCTGTGCACCTGGAGCGGCAGACAACCACATGCAAGACAGCAGTGAACACAGTGTTAGCGCGAGATCTCTCTCAGGGCGTTCTGGTTTTGGCGATAATTACCAACACTGTGCTCATGCCGCTCGTAAAGGAAAAAGGAAAGACATGGCATGCAATTGAGAATTGAAGACCATGTTTCAAGACGAACCAATTCAGAAGAAAAATATTCATTAAATTCCTGCATTCTTGCAGAAGCACAAAAATAGCACACGCATTCAATAGCAGAGTTTATGTCTCTCTTATATGAAAATCATAGTCGTATTTAAAATTGTCCATATCTTGACTATGTTTATGAATTACACTTCATTCTTTAATTTATATAAGTCGAGATGACATAAAATAATGTTTCCCTATTATGTTGCATAGTTACTCTATTTTACTATTTACAAATAGTTCTGACATTAGCACGGATTAGTTCACACGCGATTCTTCATTCAATTATTTAATAAACACACTTCTTAACGCAGTTATGTCAAAATGTCATGATGACTATTACTTGGGCACAGCAGTTAATTTTATAGCAGACAATTGAGAACAATAATAATAATAATAATATCTGGTTTCATGGAGTTAGCTAGACATATTCCTTCATAACTTTAAAGATCTAATGCAGTGACCATGAATTCATATGACCATAAAATTTGCATGACAATATTGCTTGTAATAAACCATAATAATTTGAGCTATCACATCACAGGGAAATCTTTAGGATTTTGAATACACAGAAGCATTATGGGACAGGAGACAATTCCCGCAACTCCCATTTTATTTTTTATCAAAGCATACAGCTTTCGGTGGATTTCGGATACAACTCCTCTAATCTCCACTCAACACGAGGATCTAGGCCTCTTTAAACAACTTTTACAAAGTGCCTTAGCAATTTGACTTCTATTCTCAACATCCTAAAAGATAAAAAATATTAAGCATTCAAATGGATATCAACAGTAATTATTATTCAATATTTTATCAGTAGCTTTCATAACTATTATTCATTTGGAATATCACTTCCATCATTATTTATAGAATTCAAGATTATTATTATTTATTCAGAAAAAATATTTATTTTTCTTCCTATTATTATTATTATTATTATTATTATTATTAGACATAATATTTTTCTGTCATGCAGAATAACAATTATTTAATGCATCGATTCATTGAAAATCTGCTGCTTTATGAATTAGGATAGGAAGCCTCATATTATTTACTGCAAAATTGAAACATTGAGGCTTGCACCTCGGCTGCAAGTCTACCCTGACTATATGGAAAAATTACGCCTAAAAATATGCAACCATTCTAACTGTACAAGAGTTACTTAATAAAGAAAGTGAATTGGTCTATCAGAACGGAGAGATATTCATGGACCTCTGAAATGTTTAAGCTTGCGGTAGTCTACGTTATCATGTTTCCGTGGCTATCAGACCTCCCTCGATGCAGATCAACTCCACGCACCACGGATCTGAAATGTTTAACATGCGGCATGATGTCGCGATCAACTCCCCCGGTGCAGGTCGACTCCACGCACCACGGACCTGAGAAGTTGAAACGCAGGGCATTGGGGTATGATGCAGCATTCTGCTTGGCCTACGGATCTCAGCCGCAGGTGGCTTTATTCCTCGTTCCTAAGGACATCCTGGTCTGGTCTCCTCACATCCTGCCTTCTAGCCGCTAGTCATCTCCATGGACTGGGGTAATGAAATTATCCTATCTTGGGACTGGTATCCATGCGCATAAGGCATGCTGCTAGTAATGTTCATGTTTAATAATGGAGTTCACTGGTATGACCCCCCTGGTCTGACAGGGCAGGCAAATAACAATAATTCCAGGTGATAATGTCTTTGTGAATATAGGTGGAATCTGGCCTGATATTTCCACGTATAAAAATATAAGTTGTGAGGGTAGCCTGTTAGCTTTTGCAAATGTTTGATTGCTAACTTATGAGGTGGTCCCAGTTCTTAACAGTTTGTTGTTGGTAGTGGGGACTATACACAAAACCACAGTGAAATACTTGTAAAATACAAGTCGCACACACATACCTTTTGATGTTTTGAAGTGTTCTATCAGGTGCAGAATTATAAGTTCGAAGCACTGTAAGTTATGGCTATGTTCACCACCAACGTCGCACCTAGGCTATGTCCAAACGGACAGAGTAACGTCGCACTAATTGCCTAGTTCGAAGGAGCACTCGCTCATACTGACGTCGTATTCAACTATATCGGTGACACACACACACTTCGTGGTTCGATGACGGGTCAGACTGTGTACTTGACCTGTGTCAAGGCCGGTTTTTATACCGTCTCACGGGCGCATATCGATTATTCAACTCGCATTACGTAATGCCTGATCTTCCATATCATTGGCTATGTTCATAGAACCCTCCAGAAGGTTTGTAATTTCCAATAGAATATCCTGAGTAAGCAAGCATATTACTCCTCATACAATGCTGAAGCGTTGAGATAAGTTTATTCTATAACAAAAGCTTATAACGAATATGCCTTCAATATCCGCTAGCTACACGTGGAACATGTGGCCGGTTAAAGGCTTGCGTTGAGTTGGCAGCTAGACCTTGACTCGCTGACGTCACGAGCGCGCTCTCTTTAAACTCACGCCGGACCACGACATCGTAAATGGGCACATACGCCGCCTACCTCTTCAAAAATAAAAAATCTTCGAGTCTTTATTTTTCATCTCTCCCTCGATGTTTCCTCTTCTTATTCGGCGTGATACCATCTCAAGCTGGCTGAATTAAAGGTGCCATCAATTTCTCCAAGTCATGCGGTCCTTCCTTTGGGTCAAAGATGGCGTCCTTCGCCCCATCATCCTCTATTTCTTCAATGATCTGGTTCCATCTAATTTCTTCCTTCATCAAATCCTCTTCAGTGGTTTTCCATAATACAATCGGTGTGAAACATCCTTCTGCTCTATGTCAATCTTCCGTAAAGCAGTGCTTTCTCCTTTCCTTGGCCTTCCTTCGAAGTTCCAGGTTTAGACTCTTCCGTCTCGTTCAACTGGGTAAGCTCTCCTAAGTATTTCATACTTTCTTTATGCCTCTCTTCTAAGTATTGGCGATTGTTGCCATCCCTGGAGTTTTGATTTCCCTGATTCCTTTCCTGATTCGGGAATCTTCGATCATTCCTCTCGTCTGCGTTCCTACAATTCGTGTAATTTCTTCGATATTCGTACTGTCTCCCACGGCGATATCTCCCTCTTCTCAGGTACTGGGAATATCCTTGATATATCCCGCCATAGCATTCTTGTCGCGGTCTTCCCTCATGATGATCACGTGGTGGGGAATTCCTCTCGGTATCATTTCTCTGTGTTTGGCAATGTCTGTCTGTCGTTACCAAATTAATGGTCCGAGGATCTGACCTGACGTTTCTCTCCCTATGATGTTGGTTGCTGACATGATCCAATCGTTGGAGAACTTCATCCATGTCTTCCAAACTTTCGGCTCCAGCCGCTATGAGAGTTCGCTGGACCTCTAATGGGAACTGACGTGTCAATGCCGTGATTAATTCACACTCTGGCATGGGTGACTGAAAAAATGTAAGTTTCGACAACTGACTTGAGAAGTAGCTCGAATATTGTTTAGGTTGTGTGTTCGAAAACTTCTTCCAGTATGCCTCGGAACGAATATCCTGCTGGATTTCTGGGGACCAAAATTTATTTAAGAGACTTCTTGAAAAATCTTCAAAATCCGTCATGGTGTATCTAAAAGCTCGAAACCATAAATGTGCGGGACCGTCAAGCAGTTTGCCTATCACTTTTACCTCCCTAGATGTAGAAATCCTCATCTCAGACAAATAATCCTGGACTTCTTTGATAAATTCTAACTGGGGTAATGGTACCTCCTACACCACTAAAGTTAGATGGCTTTTCATCTTTGGTTTTGATGACTGTCATCACTGAATCACGACCATGCGTGAGAATATGGTATCCTTATACTGGCCAAGTTTGAATCCTTTGATCCTATTCCTGATTGGTGTTTTGTTTCCATAGATTTAGTTTTGTTTTCTAGTGTAGAAATAGTCGCTTGCATCTCACTATATGGCATCTTCACACTTTCTACCTTTTCCTGCTCCATGCTGTCGGATGCTAATCATTCTTTTGAAAATTTGGAACTATCCATTCTTAACAACTCCAACATTTCAGATTTCAAGCGATCTGGGGAAAATTTGGAAATTTCCGCTTTAATTTGGGAGATTTCGGTATTTGTTTGTTCGGGATGAAATTTGGAAATCCTTACTTGGATGTGCCCTAACATTTCGGTTTTTAACTGTTCAGGTTGAATTTTGGAAATCTCTGCTCTAATTTGGGATATCTCCGTGTTCAACTGTTCTGGCTGAATTTCTAAAACTTCGGCCTTCACTTGTTCTACCAGTTCGGATTTCTTCTGCTCCTGAGCAGTCTGCAATTCCGTGGTAGTAACTGTTTCGGTTCAATTTTCTTTTTCATCTTGTTAAAATCGTCATGAAAACCCTGGTTGTAAGCTTCTAAGCGATCTAAGATTTTCTCGGTATTGGACACTCTTTTACCTAAATCCTTTGTGACGATATTCCCTATTTTGGCTATATCCTTCTGAATCACGCCTACATCTTTTCTAAGATTGTAATCGCATGTTCTAATGGCCTTATGAACGTCTTTCAGATCATCCTCCACTTCCTTAGCAACACATGTCAGTACCTGTTTTTGCATGTATTCAAAAATGGAATTTTTGAAATCTACAGAGATTCGAGACTGTACTTCTGTCACTACACTATCTGTGACATTATTAATCTTGCCTTCTAATCTTTCTTCCATACAGCCAGCCTCATTTTCTAACTTCGTAACGTGTTTTCGGCCACTCCTAAGTATCGCCTCTTCTAACTGCTCTATCTCTTCGTGAGTCTTTGCCATGTTTTCCTCTAGCTTAAAACACTTTTCGAGAACCCGACTCTCCACTGATCCGATATGAGCTTCTAAAGTACTAGAACTTTCCTGTATTTTCTTATCAATGGAATTAATTTGCTTTCCATGAGCTAGGTAATTACTTTTAACCCTCTTTTCTACTAACGTGAATGCAGCAGAATTATCAACGATTTGACATTCTAAATTGGCTTCCACAGATTTAATTTGTTGTTCGAAAGATTTAGAATTTTCCAAAATTTTCTCTTCCAACAAATTAGAAATACTGTCAATTTTGTCTTCCAGTTCTTTGGAACTATGCTGGATTTTATTTTGAAGGGATTCCGTAATTTTAGTTTCAAGGGATACAGAAGTATTTTGAAGGGATTCAGAAAATTTACCTTCAAGTCCTTTTGAACTCTTTTGAAGCGATTCAGAAAATTTACCTTCAAGTTCTTTTGAACTGTTTTGAAGAGATTCAGAAAATTTACCTTCAAGTTTTTTTTGAACTGTTTTGAAGAGATTCAGAAAAGTTACCTTCAAGTTCTTTTGAACTGTTTTGAAGAAATTCAGAAAATTTACCTTCAAGTTCTTTTGAAGTGACTTGAATAGTTTCTAAGGTATCAGCAATTTTATTTTCCAATGTAATTGTATTAGTTTTGACATTTTCATCTGCTGCTGAGAGAGCATCAGAAGTTTCCCTCATTTTTGTTTCTAAGGAATCTAAAATTAAAGAGTTCACTGCCATTTTTTAATTTATAGACAATAATAAAGTTTTCATTTCCGTTTCAGACATAATCACTCAATATAATAATGGCAATTAGTGAGAAGAACCATCACCAGACACTCGAGGAACTTAGAGCTAATAGTAGACTGTAACATTTCATAGCCATGAATTTTCCTCCGACAACGTAAAAATTAATATGCTTAAATGACACGGTAACAATAACAAAAAATGTCCTCAACCTCCATTACCTGTTGCTAAACAAAAACCTGAAGCAACAACTGGATCAAAATAAAAGAATAAAAAAACACTCAAACAAGTGAGCTAGAAATTACTCCTACATCTTTTCTAACCTTACGCGTGGACCGAAACTGGTCATAACTCAAGCCTAACTCGAAGACATATCTATCTCGAGCCCCACATTCGAAGCCATTTCCTTCTCTTCCTTATGTGCCCGTCTGTGCACCTGGGGCGACAGACAACCACATGCGAGACAGCAGTGAACACAGTGTTAGCGCGAGATCTCTCTCAGGGCGTTCTGGGTTTGGGCGATAATTACCAACTCTGTGCTCATGCCGCTCGTAAAGGAAAAAGGAAAGACATGACATGCAATTGAGAATTGAAGACCATGTTTCAAGACGAACCAATTCACAAAAAATAATCATTAAAGTCCTGCATTCTTGCAGAAGCACAAAAATAGTACACGCATTCAATAGCAGATTTTATGTCTCTCTTATATGAAAATCATAGTCGTTTTTAAAATTGTCCATATCTTGACTATGTTTGTGAATTACACTTCATTCTTTAATTTATACAAGTCGAGATGACATAAAATAATGTTTCCCTATTATGTTGCATAGTTGCTCTATTTTACTATTTTCAAATAGTTCTGACATTAGCACGGATTAGTTCACACGCGATTCTTCATTCAATTATTTAATAAACACACTTCTTAACGCAGTTATGTCAAAATGTCATGATGACTATTACTTGGGCACAGCAGTTAATTTTATAGCAGAAAATTGAGAACAATAATAATAATAATATCTGGTTTCATGGAGTTAGCTAGACATATTCCTTCATAACTTTAAAGATCTAATGCAGTGACCATGAATTCATATGACCATAAAATTTGCATGACAATATTGCTTGTAATAATCCATAATAATTTGAGCTATCACATCACAGGGAAATCTTTAGGATTTTGAATACACAGAATCATTATGGGGCAGGAGACAATTCCCGCAACTCCAATTTTATTTTTTATCAAAGCATACAGCTTTCGGATACAACTCCTCTAATCTCCACTCAACACGAGGATCTAGGCCTCTTTAAACAACTTTTACAAAGTGCCTTAGCAATTTAACTTCTATTCTCAACATCCTAAAAGATAAAAAAAAATATTAAGCATTCAAATGGATATCAACAGTAATTATTATACAATATTTTATCAGTAGCTTTCATGACTATTATTCATTTGGAATATCACTTCCATCATTATTTATAGAATTCAAGATTATCATTATTTATTCAGAAAAAATATTTCTTCTTACTATTATTATTAGTATTATGAGACATAATATTTTTCTCTCATGCAGAATAAAAATTATTTAATTCATCTAATCATTGAAAATCAGCTGCTTTATAAATTAGGATAGGAATCCTCATATTATTTACTGCAAAAATGGAACATTGAGGCTTGCTCCTCGGCTGCAAGTCTACCCTGACTATATGGAAAAATTACGCCTAAAAATATGCAACCATTCTAACTGTAAGTTGTGAGGGTAGCCTGTTAGCCTTTGCAAATGTTCGATTGCTAACTTATGAGGTGGTCCCAGTTCTTAACAGTTTGTTGTTGGTAGTGGGGACTATACACAAAACCACAGTGAAATACTTGTAAAATACAAGTCGCACTCACATACCTTTTGATGTCTTGAAGTGTTCTATCAAGTGCAGAATTATAAGTTCGAAGCACTGTAAATTATGGCTATGTTCACCAGCAACGTCGCATCGAGGCTATGTCCAAACGGACAGAGTAACGTCGCACTAATTGCCTAGTTCGAAGGAGCACTCGCTCATACGGACGTCGTATTCCACTATATGGATGACGGGTCGGACTATGTCCGACTGTGTACTTGACCTGTGTCAAGTCCGGTTTTTATACCGTCTCACGGGCGCATATCGATCATTCAACTCGCATTACGTAATGCCTGATCTTCCATATCATTGGCTATGTTCATAGAACCCTCCAGAAGGTTTCTAATTTCCAATAGAATATCCTGAGTAAGCAAGCATATTACTCCCCATACAATACTGAAGCGTTGAGATAAGTTTCTTCTATAACAAAAGCATATAACGAATATGCCTTCAATATCCGCTAGCTACACGTGGAACATGTGGCCGGTTCAAGGCTTGCGTTGAGTTGGCAGCTAGACCTTGACTCGCTGACGTCACGAGCGCGCTGTCTTTAAACTCACGCCGGACCACGACATCGTAAATGGGCACAATACATACCAGTAACAATTTAGAAGTAGAATTTAACTGCTGATGCCGATTGACAACATGAGGAAAAGAAATTGAATACACAGCGCTTGGGATCTCTTTCACGCTTCGTTAGCAGTAACTACGGGGGTGATCAGGGGGATCAATCCTCCGGCAGAGCCAAATAATAACAAAATGAAATTCGATTAAGTCTTTAATTTTGAACAATGCCATTCTTCGAGTTGATGACAAATGATTTGATTTTGATTGAAAGTATTTCTTTTCACTCGTGTAACATTTTTAGTGTCACCCTAAACCAAACACTTACTGAATGGGCAAATTGATCAGCTGTTCAGTTAGCCAGAGCGGTGGCAGTGAGATTGGTGTACCACTACATTTCATCATCCCTTTCCAAATCCAGTATACACTACGTATCGTTTGCCATTTTGGAAAGTGAACAATATTGTGTTAAGTTGTATTGCTGGATTAAGTTATACTTTAGTTGTAAACTGTAGTTTATTAACATTTATGCAATGTTGGGAATAGAAAGGGTAGATGATTTCGTGAAAGAAACTGGATTTTATTATTTAACTAGCAACTCGCCCCGGCTTCGCCCGGGAACAGTTAAGAATGCATTACGTGCTAGCTCGTAAACTATCGCCTCAGTAATTGAAAGGAGATTGTTGGAAGAAATACGTAAAAACACTTATAGTGGGCGATGTATTGAAGATAGAGATATGCACTCGTGGACTTTTTTGTATAACTTTTCATGGTGAACAATTCTTAACACTCACAGTATATTGATGTTTTTAACGGTTTGCCCAGCGTAAGCTTAAAAAAAGGCACGGACTCCAGGTTTTTTTTTCGACTTTTTCACTGAAATCGTTACTACTTGGCTTCCTTTGATCATAAATAAATTATTTTGTACAGAAACTTTCCTCGAGATATACTTTACAGAATGGTGAAAACCGCATCAAAATCCATCCAGTGGCTCTCGAGATTAATCGTGACATCCAAGAATCGGGGACTTTGTTTTATACTAAAAGTAGAGATATTAAATAATTGTTAATTTTCGAGTATTTTCAGATTGATAGCATAAGTGCAAATGCGACGTATCAAATGCTAATAAAATCAAACACGAAACAAATATAGATAGGAGGCTTTGAGACTTCGGGACGGTATATTAGCTTTCCTTTATTATGTCTCCTTATGTTCGAACCCTCGCCCCCTAACCAATATAATTTTGCCATGGTGCATCCCCCTCCAGGAGCAAACCCTAGTTTCGCAACGGTTCGTCAATAATGGGTAATTATCGTAACCGGTCGGAAGAACAGGCAAGATCTTAACATGCCGGACAAAGTGTTATACGCCTGCGTTGAGTATGGACAAGGACTATGATGTTCATCGCCCGAAGTCGTCGGATTTTTAAACAGCGTTAAAAATCCCTCAGTATGCTTTCCTTCGGAGGGGAAGTAAAGACGGTAGGCCCATGCAATAGATGTATGGCATGTAAAAGAACCTTCCACTAACTGTAATTGTGGGAAGCTAAATTTGTAGGTTAGATTTGATTTCGATCTATTCGTTCCAACGTTCGCCGCCTGGTGCCAGTTGTGGTGGCATCTAGTAGCCAATTTCACAGCTAGGTGTCGTTGATGGTAGTTCTTAGCAGCAAAAGTAGGAACTACTTTGAAATTGATCGTCTGCAGAACTTACCTGAATTATAGTTAACACATTTAATGCAGCCATCACAATTAACACTGGTTATCAGACAGATTCTACACACACCCAAAGTACACGGGGTTATATGACCGCGTTGTCGCAGCCCCTAAACAGAGGAACCAACCAACCATGTTGTTCTTATTAATGCAAATTAATGAGTCAAGCGGCGGCTTTGGTGGCGTAGTTGGTAGCATGCTGAGCTTCTATGCCCAAGGCCGCGACCGATGTTGTCGGATTTTTTAAGAGCGTTAAAAATCCCTCAGTGTGCCTTCCTTCGGAGGGAAAGTAAACCCGGCGGTGCCATTTAATAGATTTATGGCATGATAAAGAACCTTCCACTAATTACACTTGTGTGAAGCTAAATTATAGGTTAGATTTGACTAACGCTCTTAGGTTCCAACGTTCGTCGCCAGGAGCCGCCGACTGCGGTGGCATCTAGTAACCACGTTCAGAACTAGTTGGTCGTTGACGGTGGTGTTTGGTAGCGAAAGTAGGAACTACTTGAAAATTAAATGCCTGCAGTCCATACTTGTATTTAAAAAAACAGATGCACACGCTAATACAGCCATCACAATTAATATCGGTTATCAGACAGATTCTACACACACCCAATGTACACGGGTCTACATGATCGCGTTGTCGCAGCCCCTAAACGGCCTAAACTGAGGAACCAACCAACCAAAAGAGTCACGCGCACTGAAGGTGAGTGGCCAGATCTGAGCTTGCCTGCCCTGCGAAGAGAGCTTGCCGAGTTGTAGTGAGTGGTTTGGCACTCAGTTTTTAAAGGAGGGGAACATACAAGTATTGAAACCGGACAATATTTTGAAACACTATGCTTACACTTACCGGCAGTTGGCTCTGTACTTCCCCCATTCTACTCTCCCAGTATATTACTGCAGCGTAAAACATTTGCCTCGTCGATCGTTTCTGTGTCTGATTGTGATAACCTACTGTCACTCGCGTCAATGTTCTCAGATAGGGAAGTAGCCTATTCGGCCCGCTCCCCGCACCTCTCTGCACCCCGCTCCTACCGCTGAGCTCTAAAGGTTAAGTGCACAGCTAGATGCCGCTATCTGTACAATAATGTAATATACAGGATCTTTATTTTTGCTTGGCAAGGCGATTCCGCTTGACCTTGGCCGGCAGTCCCCGGCCATTAGCCGGCTGTTACAGGCTGGCGCGTGCGGTCCCCGGCCGTATTCCCACGCCCTTGCTAATTGAGTGTTTTATAAGGCTACTGTGTACTGTATATCGTATTGTATAGTGTTTTATTGTGATTGTGTGTAGTGCTGTAATGCCTTATGTGAAATATTCGTTACGTAAACGTGTATATCTGCACAATACGTACATAAAGTGCAGGAAATCGTGCGCGAGAACAAGACAAAAGTTTCGAGTGAAATTTCCAGGTAGACCCATTCCTATAAATTGGACAATAAAGAAACTGACTAAGAGATTCAAACGTACAGGTTCAGTAAAAATAAAAATAGACGTAAAGGTCGTTATTTCCTTACTAAAGCTAAATTAACCTGAGTAACCGGAAATTCATAAGGAGATGCCGATTATGTTTGGCAGCGGATGGGGAACATTTTCAGCATCTACTGTAAACATGGTGAGTACAAATGCATTATACTGATTTTAAGCAGCGTATTCTGTCGTACATGTGCGCGAGCTGTTGCCGGCAACTGAGCCGTCACTGGCGGTGCGCGTGAGCGAGAATGTCCTTGCCAAGCAAATATAAAGACCCTGTATTTCCGTATTA
Source organism: Meconema thalassinum (assembly GCA_946902985.2). Lineage (NCBI taxonomy): Eukaryota > Metazoa > Arthropoda > Insecta > Orthoptera > Tettigoniidae > Meconema > Meconema thalassinum. The sequence goes on from OX336390.1 coordinate 840,742,655, forward strand.
TAGGCTACATATAATGAGGAAATAAGCGGCTTCGTTGGCGTAGTCGGTAGCATGCTGAACTGCTATGCCCAAGATCACGGGTTCAAATCCAGTCGTAGTCGTCGGATTTTTTTAAGAGCGTTAAAATCCTTCAGTATGCCTTCCTTCGGGGGAAGTAAAGCCGGTGGGCTCATGTCATAGATTTATGGCATGAAAATGAACCTACCACTACAATTGGTAGTGTGTAGATAAATTTGTAGGTTATTTGGCTAAAAACGCTTTATCAAATTCCAAATTTCGGCGCTGGGTGTCAGTGATGTCTGGTAGCCAAATTTTGAACTACTTGAAATTGAACCTGCCCATTTTCTTTTATCTTCATTCATTTCATCTAATCCACATGCGACGGTACTTGTAGTTCACCTCATGGGTGTCCACATAGAAGCAGCTACAAACACTGGCGAGCAGAACATGCCCTTGGACACTCCCGCACTAAAAGCCATACGCTAAATAAATAATAATGAGAAATTTTAAATATAGCCTAAATAGCCTATGGTTGACGGGTTTGTTTCTTTTTCAAAATGTCCAGATAGACTTTGCCTATCCTGCCTGTCTTGTGAAGGCGCGCATATCCCAGTATTATAAAATGACTTCAGTGTTTCTAACGGTATGGCGTACTTACTTTTAATCACGGCGGCGATAGTCAGGCAACATATCAGAAGTATTAGATTCAGTAACAGGGACCGCCAGAGGTTCATGGTGACTTAACGCGTCCTTCCATTACCCGTTCCCTATATACCTTTCCTCAACAACAGAACAATAACAGTTTACGAGCAATTCTCTCGGGACAACAGCTCTTAGAGGGCATGCCTTCCAGGGATGAACAGACTCTTAGTACGAGGGAGAGTCAAGAAATAAGTTTCCCCATGGTATTTCTGGAGATCGCATAGAACTGGTGGGTTACCAGTGTGCTGTATTATTAATAATGACATGTGGCTTCCAGAGAATTTTGAGTTGACCTCCGTAAGCGACTTGCGCGTCATAATAATGAAATTAATGAAGGAGTTACTAACACACAATTCCCTGAGACAGATGAATTAACAGTTCAAAGTTAAAAACCCACGACTCATCCGGGATTCAAATCTCGTGGCAGGTCTACCAACTTGGCTAAGTAGCCGGGTAAAGTGTTGTGTTAACAACCCGTACCGTACGCAACTTTCTTTGTTTGCTGTAGTATGTACGATCTTCATCACTCAAGCGATTTTTTTTAGCGTATGGCTCTTATTGCCGGGAGTGTCCGAGGACATGTTCGGCTCGCCAGTTTTGTAGCTGCTTCGAGACGGACACCCAATGGGTGAGCTACAAGTACCGTTGGGAAGGAAAGTTGGAATGGAAGGACGAGGAGTTGGAAGGTAGCGGCTGTGGCCTATAGTTAGGGACCAACCCCGGCATTTGCCTGGAAGGAAGATGGGAAACCACAGAAGACCATCTACAAGGTTGCCGGCGGGGGGATTCAAACCTCCTCGCCTCCCGGATGTGAGCGACTGCCATCAGTCATGCCGTAACGACCACGGCTAACTCACCCGGTACTCAAGCGTTGCAGGCATGTAACAAACACGGGGCAAAAAAATAGTGCATGTTCAGTGCTGTGTTACAGACAGGACAACAGAATAGTGCATATCCAGTGCTGGCGTTATTATTGGAACATAAAGGCTTTTTAAGGGGCAGATTAACTCGCTGTTCCGCCCCTTTAAACGACAATCAACGTCATTGATTTTTTTTTCTTACTGTGTGAGCTGTAGGCCTACATTCCAAGAACTTTCCTCTGCAGTCCGGAGTGAAATGCGTACATAAAAGTTGCGTGATTTCTTGCGGCATATTGTTTATCCCTGTGGGTTGTGGGAGTCACCAGCATTGTAAGCACGTTATAAAATGTTGCCTACCTACGTAACTTTTAACTGCCATACCTACTGTGGGCGGAGAACTCAGCAGAACTCAGAGTAAAAGTCGATATTGAGAAAGATCAATTGATCTCTCTTCCGGTCGCTAAGTGCCACACAGAGGGCTGGTGTGATTCATTTATGTCGAGAACAATGAAGAGGGTGTCTGATGAGGCAGACTGCGTTACGACTTCACGGGAATCCTAACCAGTTGATCAGCGTCTGGAAGGTTTCGGCTACTCCGCCTTTAGGAATTTCCAGCACACATTTTACAAAATATTGTCCGCCTCGTAGCACAGTGGCTAGCATTAATGGCAGTCGCCACTGAGGCCCGGGTTCGATTCCCGGTTCTACCTAAAAATGTATTTCTGGTCTGAAGGCTGGAACGGGTTACACTCAGCCTCGTGAGACAAAACTGTCAAGAAATGGATTCGATTTTGACCTCAGCCACGCTGGAAGGGGTTTTCCGTATTTTCTCACGTCTACACCAGGTGAATGTCAGGATGGTCCCTAACGTAAATCCACGCCCCCCCCCCCCCCCTCATAATCCACACCTGAATTACAAATACACACACTTCTAACATAGATTATATCAGACAAACTCCACACACACACCCAAGTGCACGATGTCGCAAAGCCTCTAAATAAATTAACAACAACTTAAGTTATTACACATTCACTTGATACAAATAGGCTATCTCAAAATCTACTGGGACTATTTGCATTCAAATCGGTACAGAAACATAGGAAGATGTAACCTATCGGATGAATCTAAAAATTGAAAAAGGCAGCCTATTTCTTAAGATTTGTAGTGTATGAAACCCCTTAATAAGATACTACGGTACCTAAGATTCAGTTCTATTTTACAGTATTCTAAAATACAAAATTATCATTATCCTGTGTTAATTGGTAGGCTACATGAATTTTCGTATACACATCATGCATCATTTTTAAAAAAATGTTTGGTCACGTATCAATTGAAAACGGCTGAATATAATCTCATGAAACTTTGTCCTTTGAGTTACGTGTAAAGGGGATTGAAATTATAGCTTCGAATTATTAGTAAATTTTGTGTGAAGGGGAGACAGGTTTAGTGAAAAATAAAATTGGTACGGTAATATTTTCGTTAAAATTAGTCTCGCCAAAGCATTTAATAGGCCTACGCCAAATGTTGTAAGAAAATACTCATATATGTCTCATCTTTTTATTTACGTTGGACGCATGATTAACTTTCAACTCATCATTACGGAGATATTGACGTGTTTTTCTTCTATCTTCAGTACCACTCTTCTCTTTGCATTTGTCCTATGACGCTGCAATCATAGGTGTAGGTAGGCCGGTGTGTCTCTCATAACCTCCAGGGATTCACAACTAGTGGAACGTGGGTTGGCGACCACAGGACCTAGCTGAGCATGGAGTTGCTTCCACTTACCTGTAGCGGGCTCCCCTGTGTTATTTTTCCTGTTGACATCCCTTGGTCATTCTTGTTTACTCCCAATCCCAGCGGAATTAGCCCTTTTGATGCCAAGCTATTATGGGTGGTTATGTTAAAAATGCTATACCAAGTTTAGTGGAGTTACAAGTTCTTGATAAAAAAATATATCCTACGGTACTGTACCCTTTTTTAAATATTTGCCAGAATCCAAGATGGGCAGGATCGCAGATTCTTCATGGCTATAAATGCCTGACAAATAGAACAAAAGGAGTCTAATTCTACAATCGTACTATGGGACTATACAACTGGGTAGAAAACTAAATACTAAAGGACAGTGAGAAACTTACGCTTCTCGGTGTGTAATAAAAATAATGTTATTTGTTTTACGTCCCTTTTAACCACTGCGGCTTTTAGAGACGCCGGGGTGCCGGAATTTTGCCCCGAAGGAGATCTTCAACGTGCCAGTAAATCTACTGACACGGCTCCCTCGCATTTGCGCAACCTCAAATGCCAGCTGACTGTGTCAGGATTCGATCCTGCAACCTTGGGATCAACAAGCGAGAACGTTACCGCTGAGCCACGCAGTCAGCTTCGGGGTGTAACGGGTGGATAAAAGGTATTGGGCGCCTATCATTATCTCCATAGTAAAATTTCTATCTAATATAATTCATAATTCACTATTTATAAAAAATAAAGCGGACAATCGAACACCTCGTGTCCGACCATTTATTCATCGAAGACGATAGGCTATATTTTAAAAAATTATACGAGCCTTACAGTAGTCGCATATGATGTGTAACATGTGATATAGATAGCAGCAGACGTTTCATTCCGCCGCATGGCTATTGACCCTGCGGCGGCGGGCCCCTTATTAGACGGTTTCGCCGTCTCTTCGGGCCAGGGGATTAAGGTTTTTGAGAGAGGTGTCTATTTTGATGATGGGTGGGTTTGGTTTTGGGATTTGGAAGAAAGTGTGTGGGAATTTTTAGCTGGGGCTTGGTGGTGTAATTTGGTGAAGGGCGGGGAGAAGTAGTGCTTCGGAGAAGGGAGAGGTGGATGCAGGAATGGTGATGAGGGGGGAGAAGGGTGGCTGCGTTCTGTGCTGTAGGTATATTTTTAATCGTCACATTTATTCGAAGAACAAGGAAACATGGAAACCATCGCTGCAACTGCCAAAAGTAGATGGAATAACTGATATTGCTCGGGGATTTGCATGTATTTGGTTGTTAGAAGTAAGTAAGTGTGGTGAAAAGGGGGCCTGTATTTACGTCCAGATCATATGGTCGAGGCAAAGATAATGTGGGGGTGACACAAGTCAATGTGATGGGGATGATGTTCAATGGTAGGAAGCATTGCTGTAATGATGTAGGGTTGGGTTGGAGCTGGAGAAATGTTGTTGTTGGTTTTATTTTATTTTTTTATTTTTTTAATGGAGGTGATTAATGTCGATGAGAAGGGGGTAATGAATGATGTTGGTTGAGATGAGAAGGAGAGTGGTATTATAGAATAGAGAGAGAAAGAAAGAGAGAACGAAAAAAAAGAATGGTATAGCTGGTGATAGGAGGAGAGTGGCGAATTAATGAGTTGAGATGGGGGGAGTAGTAAACGGATGAAATGAATGAGTAGTTGAAGAGCTATGATGTCAACGGTGTGAGATATGCGTGATGGAGATGTTGGAAGTTTGAACCATTGGTTGCTACTTGAACCGTTGGTCGGAGCTAGAGCCGTGGGTTGATGCCTATAATTCAGTGTGTTTGGAGGGGAATAGGAGTTGGTTCTTAGGGTGTTATACGATAGCTGACGTAGGCCATGGGGCAATTACGTAATAGAATTGGGTGATTATTATGGCTATAATCTTAATAGAAGCTCTTTTATGTTAGGTGATGGATTCCGTTGTGTGAGTTACTGTATTTGAGTGTGATTGCGGTGAGAAACTCTGAGGAAGGACTGTAGTGGACAGGTTTGTGGCGCCACTGAGTTGACCAACGCTATTCTTAGTCAGGTGCCGGAAGCAATGCCAGAAGGCTGTGGATGCCCAGTTTTGTGAGCACCGGGGCGCGATGTGGTTGTTGGAGTAGCGGCGTAACCACCGGATTGCCAGTTCGTTGGGCTCGCAGGAGATATCGGCGTTGCCGGAGGTCGATGTAAGTTGTGAGTGGTGGCAGTGGTATTCGGTCTAGCAGGTCTGCCGTTCGATAGGTGAACGGCAGACGCATGGCGACCCTGACGAGGTGGCGCTCTAGTGCAAGATAGGGACGGAGGGGGCATTCAGGGAATCCTGCCCTTGCCGGATGTCCATACACTAGGAAGGTGCGAATAAGGACCTTGTATGTATACAGGAGTAACCTTTCGTTGAGGCCCCAGATGGTCCCCGCCAAGCGCCTCAGGAGATATGCGCGCTTGCGTGCGTCGGGGAGTTTGAGTTTGAAGTGAGGGCGGAAGGTGAAGAACTCGTCGAAGAGCAAGCCAAGGTAGCGAACAGTTCTGGCGGGGACCAGTCGACGGTTGTGAAGTCGGAGGTTGAGGTTGTCGGGATTGCGAGTTGGCACTGAGGCCCGCCGACGGGGACGAAACAGGATGATCTGGGTCTTCGTGGGGTTTAATCGCAGGTGCCATCTGCCACACCAGGAGGAGAAAAGATCCAGATAAGATTGAACTTGGGTGTTAATGTGAGTGATCGTGGGAAGCGGCGCAACTATTGCAGTATCGTCGGCGAACTGCAATAGTTGCATTGGGGGAGATGGTTGGGGAATGTCGGCAACGAAGAGGACGTAGAGAAGTGGGGAGAGGACGGAGCCCTGGGGGACGCCCTGTTCGAAAGGGATGGGGCGGGAGTAGTGGCCTTTGATGTGGATTCTTGCGGTGCGGTGGAAGAGAAAGGTGTTGAGAAAGCGGATGTAGGTGTGGTGAGATGGAAATAGTGTAGTTTGAGGACGAGTGCGTCGTGCCAGACGGTGTCGAAAGCCTTCTGGAAGTCGAAGGCGATGGAAAGGGTGGGAGCAGGGCGGTTGTAGTTATCGGCGATTATTGTGGAGAGACGAAGGAGTTGATCTTGGGCGGAGAGGTGGGGACGAAAACTACATTGGGAGAGGGGTAGGAGCAGGTGTCGGAGAAGATGAGCATGAATACGCTTGGTGAGGATTCTCTCGAAGGTTTTGGAAAGGACGGCGGTCAAGCAGATGGGACGGTAGGAATCGGGAGAGGAAGGTGGTTTGTCGGGTTTTGGGAATAGTAGCATCGTGGCTTGTCGCCAGGGGGGTAGGGTAAAAGCCGGTGCGAAGAAGATGGTTATAGAGGTGGCTAGGGTGGTGAAGAAAGGGGGGGGGGGGGCTTCCTTGAGATGACGGTATCTGATGGAGTAGGGGCCAGGGGTGGTGTTGGTGGTGCGGGAGAGAGCGATGGTTATGCCAATGGTGGTGATGGGGTCGTCGAGAGGATGGGTAGAGAGGGCATGGGTAGGTGAGGGCTGAAGATAGGGGCGTTGAGGCACTGTAGAGATGAACTCGTCATCGTCGTAAGTAAACGTTGGGTCCGGTGCATCCCGGAATACTCGGGCGAATTGATTGGCAAAGGTGGCAAGTTTAGCCGGATCGTCAGATGGCGCAACGTTGTTATAGACGATCGGAAATTGTGGAGTGGAGGTCTTGCCGGTGAGGCGGTTGAGATGTCTCCAGAAGCGAGATAGGGAGGGGGATACTCCGTTTAATTTTGAGCAGGTAACATGTGACATGTTATCCTACTATGTGTGAGCCGGGAGCGTAAGTCCCTTGTTAACAGTGAACTATGTTGGTCATTGAAATAACTACTTGTAAAAATCCAGTGACAAATCCTGACCGTAATAAATCATAGTTGTTATTTGCTAAGACGTTGTAGACGTTGTGAAATGTGTATATATGTATACTGCATTATGGCTATTTGGCAGCATTAAATATTATTATTATTAATTAAAACAAAGTTCTCCAATGGATCTGCAGTAGTGACATCTGCCTTCAACTAGTTGAACTACAGTATGCGGGAGCAATCCACTACCTACTTGATGCGCTGTATACCGACCAGTTCGTGAATCCATGCCAGCGATGTTATTGAAAATGGCCTCCTTTTGCCGATATAGCGCACTGCCAAGTATAGACGCGATAAAAATTAGGTGTGCAATAGGTATATTAAATGTGTTTCTCCCAGTGATACGTTTGGACTAACGAAGTTTCAATTGTTGTTAGTAGTCGGTGTTAATATACTAAATTCCTACGTTGTTTGGAGTGTTTGTTGATGCGATATAGCACTCGAGGTATCGAGTGCTTACATTAAATAAGAATACAGCAAAAGTATGAAGATATAATAAATCGTAATTGTTTTCAGCCAATATGATATAATGAATATTTTCACACCAAAGAACGACAACTTGATGATGATTTAAAGTAGGAATTTCTTTAATGGGGCCTCCAAAACTTGAGGTAAACCGTATGCGATTTACATTCCACATAGTCACATGGCCTGCAGTACGTCGTTGTATCGATCTCCGCCACCGCGCGCGCTCATTGTTTCCGTCCCATGCACTTCCGTCCCATCCACTTCCGTCCCTTTTCCAAAATCACTCCCACAAAAATGTCCAGCTACCGAGTGCCACAAACATATCCAGATACCGAGTGGAAATATGTTACACATTAAAAATAAAACTCTCTAACCTGGAGTAAAACGAAGATAAATATAACTACCGGTAACTCCATACTGAAATAGTACGACGATAAATAAAAACAAAAACCACTAAAAATTCCTCTCGCATTTCATAAAAATCTCCTCGGCATATTTTCCCTCCTCTGAAGTTGTACAAGAATATCAAAAACCCTATACGGTAATTGAAATATCTAACCATTCACCTACCCCTCTAAAATATAATAACTATTTTTACTCTATACAATATAACTTCTAGGTTATTTAGGTATATAAAATTATTGACACTCAATCTAAGTTAAAAAATAACCAGCCGTCACTATTTTCAACGTCTACAAAAAAATTACACAACCATTTACAACAAATCTTCCACGATCCTTTCTTGGCTTCAATAGTTCTGATTTTCACTTCCATAACTCACACTATCTTTACAAATGTCTACCATTATTTCTTCCAATTCTTTTCCACATGTCTTATAGAAGTATGGCTATGGCCGTCCAGTTAAGTCTAGCTCATGCATAAAATTGTCATCACCTGGTTTAATAATAAATTGAAATAATAAAAGAAAATTGCTTCCATATAATAATAGGTAGAAACCCGTGGATCACTCAGGATATACTAGAATCGATGGATGAAAGGCGGAAACACAAGAATGTAAGAAATGAAAAGGGGAAAGCAGAATACAGACGTCTGAGAAATGAGTTTAACAAGAAGTGCAACGAAGCGAAAGAAGAATGGTTGAAAGAGAAATATGCAGGCATAGAAAATTGTCTGAAATTAGGAAAAGTAGACACAGCTTATCGAAGGATTAAGAATACTTTTGGGGAAAAGAAGACTAAGTGCTGTAATAATGACACAAATGTAAAGCCTCTATCAGATAGGGAAGAGAAGGTTGAGAGATGGAAAGCTTACATAGTGTTACGAACAGAAACGTCACTTCGTACTTATTTGGGAGAATGAAAGATATTTATTTACAAGAAAATACACACACATTACAAATAACACTCAAAAGACTCCATCTTGGATGCACTGTTCCTTGTCCTTCTTTTCTCACAAAAAACAAAAATAACTGTTGCCAACTGTCTGTCACATCCTCCCACCGTTGAGGAGAGACATCCTCAACTACTCCACATATCTTACAGGAACATTGACAGTTCTACCCGAACGTGTGGTCTTTGGGGGTTGAACACCAGTTCCAGTCGGCTCTCCTAAAGCAGTAGCTGTTTTCTTATTCAAGCCAGTCCTCAAAGGTGTGCTGTCTTCATCAGGTACTTCTAGGGGGTAGAGTCGCTGTATCGGTCTCAAGAGTTCTACTTTAGGTGTAATAACCCTTGCAAGTCTTGTATTACCATCAGTTCCAAGGAACAAGCCCACAATTTTTCCAAGGGGCCAGTCTATCCTCTTAGTACCATCTGATCCAACTAGGACAATGTCACCTCTCTTGAACAAAAGAGTTGGTTTACAACTTGGTTTACCGAGTGCCAAAAGTCCCAGATATTCCTACTGGAATCTTTTCTTCAATGCCATTCTTAGGTTCAGAAGATGGCGATTTCTTTGATTCAGGGTTATAGCATCCAATGCATCACATTCTGGAACTCCAGTTGTCTTAATTTCTTGTAGAAAGCAGGCAGGGGTGAGTGGACTTATATCTTCACATCCATCGGTCAGATACGTTAGCGGTCTTGCATTTATGGTGGCTTCTATACTGCAGAGAAGGGTAAGCATTTCTTGGTAAGTTAGACATGCTTTACCCAAAACTCGTTTCAGAAGCTGTTTAATTAGACGTATTAACCTTTCCCAGAAGCCTCCCCACCAAGGAGCACTAGGGGGATTAAATCTCCAAGTAATACGTTCAACCGAATAGTGTTTGGAAATATTCTCCCAGTCAACACTTTGAAACGCGTTATCTGTACCCGTGAAATTTGTACCATTGTCTGAGTAAATCACAGAGGGGCGTCCTGTTCTTGCTACAAACCGCCGAAACGCTTGCACAAACGCCTCTGTGGAGAGAGAAGTAACCATTTCGAGATGAACAGCGCGATACACCGCACATGTGAAAACTACAATCCAAGCTTTACTTTCATCCCTCAGGAACACCGGACCTGCCAAGTCCACTCCTATCACTTCAAATACACAGGCTTCCCGTATGCGGTCCAGGGGCAGAGGGGCCTGAGCGATTTCGGTATGTTGTCCATCATGCCTCCGGCACTTGACACATTTTCTTATGATTTTTCTAACTGTCCTCCTTCCACAGATGATCCAGAAGCGTTGTCTCAGATGATTAAGAAGAAGTTGTACTCCACTGTGATTTTCTTTCACGTGCTCATCCATAATCAAGCGAGAGGTGATGACATGGTTCGCAGGGAGAATCATTGGGAACCTGAATTGCTTCAAATCTTCTCGCAGTAGTAGTCTCGTTTTAGCCCTGAGAACGCCATCTTCCAGGAATTGATGTAGTGAAGATAGACGTTTATCAACTAATCCGTGGAACCTTTCTCGTTGAATTATAGAAATGAGTCTAATTTCAGCCCTTTCTAACTCTTCAACTTGCAGATTTTCTTGCGAGATCCTCTCACGTCTAAGACAATTCTTACAGAAACGAAGAATCCATGCGATTAGATGAACTATTCTGTGATAGCTGGAAATATACCTGGCATACCAGAGGGGATCTTCATTGGTTACAGTCATAGAATTCACAGGGTTTTTCTTCATTTCCTTTGCGATACTCTCTTCGTCATACACCACTTTTGTTTGAGGCCAACAATCTGGAGATTCGTACAACCAGGCAGGTCCCTCCCACCATTGAGAGGCTACTAATTGCGAAGCAGAACAGCCACGTGACGGTAAATCAGCTGGATTCAATGAACCTGGAACATGTCGCCAGCAGTTTAAATTGGTCAAGTTCCTGATCTCATTCACACGATTGCGGACAAACACCGACCAGTTCTCAGTCCTGCAGATCCATGCTAGAACTGTGGACGAGTCAGACCAGAGAAAAAACTCATGAACTTCCAGTGAAATAGATTCCAACACACATTTAAGCAACCGTGCACCAATTGTAGCAGCCAGCAATTCCAATCTGGGGATTGTCACTTCCTTGAGGGGGGCCACACGAGATCTTGCATCACATAACTGTACACTCAATTGATTGTTGGAATCGCATCTTATGAAGACTACTGCTGCGTATGCAAGTTGGCTGGCATCACATAAGGCATGAATTTGCACATGGTCACTTCTTCCAAACCATCGAGGAATCTTGATTTCTACCAGGTGAGGTAGATCCTTTACCCAGGCCAGAAACTCGTCTCTGGACTTCTCATCAACTGCACTATCCCATCTTATATGAATCTTCCAGGTCCTTTGAATCAACAGTTTGACACAAAGGGAGACAGGACATGTCACACCAACTGGATCAAAAATTCGATGTGCGAGTGACAGAATTGTCCTTTTGGTCACTTCTCCCACCTGAATACTATTCAACCAATGCAAATTTTAAGTAAGTGTATCCTCCTGTCGATCCCATAACAGTCCCAAAACAGATGAAAGGGTAGCAGACTGGTCATCATCCTGAGAGAACTGCCATCCCCTCAAATTAAATTCCCTGTCAAGGCTAGTGACAACGTTGTCCACGTAGAAGCTCTGTAGAAGTCTCTTGATGAATAGGGGATTGAATTGTGGGATTTCCAAGTACTTCTTCAGGTGATACTCCAAGACAGCCACCAGGAGAAACGGACTACAAGTTAAGCCGAAAACCAGCCTGTCATGCTTGAAGATCTTGTAATTATTCCCAACGTCCTGCCAAATCAGGAAGCAGAAATAGTTTCGATCTTCTTTCCGTATGCTTATCTGAAGGAAGGCCTTTTCAATGTCTGCAATAATTCCTACTTTCCTCTCTCGGAATCTAAGAAGAATATCAGGGATTAGCTCAATCAGGTTGGGGCCATCATACAAACAATCGTTCAAAGCAGGGGTTCCCACTTCCTTCGCTGAGGCGTCAAATACAGGACGAAAAGGTGTCGTTGAACTAATTTCCTTCACAACGGCTCGATGCGGTAGATAGTGTCTGAAATGTTCAACCTCCTGAACCGGTTCATTAACACCACTCCTTTCCCACTCGGTGAAAATATTTTCATACGTCTCACCTAGTCCAAAATTTTCCACTTTCTTCCTTGTGTTGACTAACCTCTTCTCAGCCATGACCCTGTTAGATACAAGAAATGATTTGTTTTCTTTCCAGGGTAAATGGACTTCATACCTAAATTCTCCTTTAATAGACACGGTTTTCTGAATGTGCTCCATTGTTGCAAAGTTTTCTTCAGGTTTAGTTTTCCTTACGGCAGGATCGCTGATACCTAGCACGTCCAGTTCCCACAGATTTTCAACTGAAGCATCTCTGATAAAGAGAGAATTGACAAGGTTGGTCATGCTTGATTGATCTCCAGAAACTACTTTACCCATCACAGTCCACCCCAGCAGTGTCTCATTACATACAAGACCATTGCTTAGTGTACATGTTTGTCCAGTCATTAACTTTCCAGCTACATCAGCGCCTATTAATAGTTCAATGGGACCTTCAGTATCATAAATCTGTATCCCTTTTGCTCTTAGTTCTTGCAACCATGGGCCCTTTAACATAGTATTGTACCCTGTAATTACTTGTTGCCCTAAGACTTCAAAATTGCAGGCATAAGGCTTTCCTAAACTCTCCATGTAGATGCTATAGCACATATGCTGACTCTCTTCTGTGACTACCCCACCAAATAGTGAATGGCGTAGCATTTCTGTGTGATGACTAGTGTAACCTAACTTCTGCGCAACTGATTCAAGCATATAAGATCTCTGACTGCCAGTATCCAGTAGAACCCTTACCTCCATTACAGAGGATTCTCCAATGACCTTCACCTTTAATGTTTGCAAAATAACACCTTGCATACCACTACGCTCTTCATTTGAAATCAAAGAATGAGACTGAAGTTTCTCATTGGTAGCTTCAGTGGAATGTGTTGGGCCTAGACATATTAGGCTGTTATGTTTTTTTGCTACAGGAATCACATTTTAACTGACTTCTGCACATCTTTGAAACATGTCCTTTCTTCAGACAGAGAAAGCATGCTCTCTTGTTCTTCACAATTGCGACTCTCTCCTTTAAAGCCATCTGCTTTGCCACGGAGCAGTTTGAACTAGCATGGGACCTATCACAAAATATACAGTTTAGTTTAAGATTACAATCCACAAGTGCAGCTGCGGTAGGTGGCGATTCACTGTAAATGTCAATTTTCTTCGTATCTTTTGACTTGTCAGGATTCACATTGATGTTACCTTTACTTGGGATGGCCAGTTTGATCCTTTCCTCACTCTCTACTTCATTCTCCAGGAATTTCATCAAACCTTTAAGACGTTCACTAGGTTCGCATTCCTTCCCACTGCCACTCCTCTGCCAGGCACGTAACACATCTATAGACAAGCATGATTCAATCATAGGAAATAACATTGCTGCATATTTCTCGGAAGTTACACCTAGGCTCTCCAAAGCACCAAGTTGAGTTTCGAGTCTGTCATATAATGATGAGATGTCAAGACTACTACAAGAATTCATCATTGTCAATAGTTCTCTAGTGTAGACTTCCACCAACAAAGAATCTTTGCCAAAACGTGATTTAAGTTTCTGTATTGCTTTAGGGTAATTTCCACTTGTGGCTGGAAAACTGTCAACGATGTCGCGAGCTTTGGAGTTTGGCAATGTTGCTTGGATAAGATATTCGTATTTATCGGCATTATCTAACTCTTCATCTTCATCAATCTTTAGAAATTGATTCCAGAAACCTAACCAATCTCGTAGATTTCCACCAAATTTTCGGAATTCGATCTTTGGAAGGCGATATTTACTTTTTAGGTTATGAGTGTTACTGGTGCTTACTGTTGACTGGACTTCGTCTTCACGTTTTCTCTCCATTGCAAGAGCATCGGAAACAGCCGCTGCTAACATATGAAACTTGCGTTTATAGTCATCTACTCCGTCTACTTCTGTGATCAGGTCTTCTTCTGACACCGCATCTTCCATGAGGTGTTGGAAGATCTCCTGGTCCAGATTACTTATGAGGTTAGCCTTCTCTTCCACTAAGGCGTAATCTCCTCGGATAGCGACTATGTCCTTTATTTCTTTCTCCAGCAAAACTTGAAGTGAAGCTACAATTTTCGTGAACGATGCACGGTATACACCATGTTTTCTGATCAAACTTCGAATATCGTTCATTTTCCTTTCTATATCCTGCCACGGTCGCCAGATGTTACGAACAGAAACGTCACTTCGTACCTATTTGGGAAAATGAAAGATATTTATTTACAAGAAAATACACACACATTACAAATAACACTCAAAAGACTCCATCTTGGATGCACTGTTCCTTGTCCTTCTTTTCTCACAAAAAACAAAAATAACTGTTGCCAACTGTCTGTCACACATAGAGTGTTTGTATAAGGGAAAGGAGATTGAGAATCATGTAATGGAAAGGGAGGAGGAAATTGATGAGGATGCAAAAGGAGATTTAATATTGAGATCAAAATTTGACAGAGCATTGGAAGACTTAAGCTGGAACAAAGCACCTGGCATAGATGATATACCGATTGAGTTGCTACGCTGCATAGGAGATGAAGGTCCGATCAGGTTATATCACTTGGTGTGTAGAATTTATGAGACAGGTGAGGTACCCTCTGATTTCAAGAAAAATGTTATCATCCCTATACCGAAGAAAGTGGGAGCTGACAGATGTGAAGATTACCGTACAATCAGCTTAATTACTTATGCTTCAAAGATCCTGTCTAGGATAATTTACAAGAGGATGGAAAGCCAGATAGAAACGGAGTTGGGTGAAGACCAGTTTCGTTTTAGGAGAAATGTAGGAACAAGGGAAGCTGTACTAAGTCTCAGGCTGATTTTGGAAGGTAGAATAAGGAAAGATAAGAGAACGTTCATGGCATTTGCAGACTTAGAAAAGGCTTTTGATAACATTGATTGGACTAAATTGTTTGGAATTTTGAAAATGATTGGAAAAAGTACAGGGATAGGAGGGGGTGATCTACAATCTATTCAGAAACCAGACAGCAGTCATTCGAGCTGAAGGACATGAGAGAGAAGCTGGTATTCAGAAAGGTGTGAGGCTAGGCTGCAACTTATCACCCATACTTTTCAATCTTTACATTGAGCAAGCAATGAAGGAAATTGGAGAAAAGTTTAATGTGGGAGTGAAGATTCAAGGAGAAATAATTTCAACTCTGAGATTTGCCGATGACATAGTCATCTTGGCCGACACGCCTGAGGATCTGAATGAGTTTTTGAATGGTATGGACTCCGTCTTGAGGAAAGAATTCATGATGAAAATTAATAAATGTAAAACATATTGGAATGCAGTCGAAATAAATCAGATACCTGTATGGACATCAAATTGGCAGGTGAAAAACTAAAGGAAGTAGGAGACTTCTGTTACTTAGGAAGCAAAATAATCAGTGATGGACTAAGCAAAGAGGATATAAAAAGTAGGTTAGCTCAGGGAAGGAAATCATTTCTACAGAAAAGGAATCTGTTGACATCGAATATAGATTTAGGTACAGGGTGACACATAGGAACCGGATGTTTTTGAAATGAACAGTACTCTGTTGATTTGCGAGGGAAACTTATTTTATTGTTACCACATTTAAGAATACGTTCTACCATTTCATTTACTATTCACCGTTGTTAGGTGTGAAAGATAATGTCACTCAGGTGGCGGCCATCCTTTCGAATACAGGTTTCAAGTGGTCGCGAGAAAGCATTCATAACTCTGCCGAACACCGGACGTTTTTAAAATGGATTGTACTCAGCTGGGAGGAGCGGCAGAGGGAGGAGAGGGTAGCCATGCTCCTCGGCATAGCATACCATATCACTCACACCTACGCTTTGGAGCCTGCCATGTCAGTCGTGATAGTCCTCACCTCTTCGACTTTCCTCAATTGATGTTAGGTTTTATTCGTTGGGTGCACTTAGGCTAGTCCTATTAGCTGGGTATCTGCTACCGGTGAGATAGCAGGCGTCCTCACAGCTCGTGCACGACCGGCGGCTTCTTCTTCATGATGTTTCCTGTTGCTCTGTACGATTCAATCCATCTCAGGATCGTATTCCGGCTTGGAACTGCGCCATTCCGACCGATATTGAAATGGCGGCGAAAGATCCGCTGTGTTGTGACAACAGACTCCCCATTTAGGACATAGGTTTCATGTGCGAACACGCAGTGTTGCACGGTCCACTGCGCCATAGCCTACCAACAATTGCCTAACTGCCACTTTCAAAACCAGCCAGCCAAAACAATGCTGGCCTCAACGTCCAACAATGCTTGTCGAGACTGGAGTTGCCGCTAAGCCGTTAACGCCTATGTATGGGTGGCGGCCTTGCCTGAGACGGCTGGCAAGGAGAAGCCATGGCTGCTACTTTTCGTATTGGCAAAAAAAATAACTTGAAGCCTAGTCTCCTTAATTTAACTATAGGCTGCCTCAGCGGTAGCAGATACCCAGCTAATAGGACTAGCCTAAGTGTACCCAACGAATAAAACCTAACATCAATTGAGGAAAGTCGAAGAGGTGAGGACTATCACGACTGACCTGGCAGGCTCCAAAGCTTAGGTGTGAGTGATATGGTATGCTATGCCGAGGAGCAAGGCTACTCTCCCCTCCCACTGCCGATCCTCCCGGCTGAGTACAATCCATTTTAAAAACGTCCGGTGTTCGGCAGAGTTATGAATGCTTTCTCGCGACGACTTGAAACCTGTATTCGAAAGGATGGCGGCCACCTGAGTGACATTATCTTTCACACCTAACAATGGTGAATAGTAAATGAAATGGTAGAACGTATTCTTAAATGTGGTAGCAATAAAATAAGTTTCCCTCGCAAATCAACAGAGTACTGTTCATTTCAAAAACATCCGGTTCCTATGTGTCACCCTGTATAAGGAAGTCATTTTTGAAGGCCTTTGTCTGGAGCTTGGTGCTCTATGGAAGTGAAACTTGGACTGTTGGTGCAGCAGAAAAGAGGAGAATTGAAGAATTTGAAATGTGGTGTTACAGGAGAATGATGAAGATCAGATGGTTAGATTGGGTTACAAACGAAGAGGTATTAAGACTAGTGGGAGAGGAGATGTGTTTCTGGCGACTGCTAATGAAGAGAAGAGATAGGTTGGTAGGACACATACTAAGACACCCAGGAATAGCAAGCTTAGTTATGGAAGGAAGGGTCGAGGGGTAGACCAAGGTTAGAATATGTTAAACAGATTGCCTCAGATGTAGGGTGTGGTAGCTATGTAGAGATGAAACGATTAGCTCAGGACAGGGAAGCATGGAGATCTGCATCAAACCAGTCAAAGGACTGAAGACTCAAACAATATAATAACTTCATTCGTGCATTTTCCCTTCAACATGACCTTCCATAGCCGTTCTCAAATACAAAATACTTAGCCTCCATCTCATATTCAAACTTGCCTTATCAACCATTATCCATCACATAAACACACTTTACTATACAATAACTGAACTCAACCTTAGTCATTTTTCAATAAACCCTGACTTCTTTCATAAACTTGCACGAATACTGTCATAAAACAACAACTTCTAAATATCCTATCAGTTACTATTATTTCTAACGTCCTCCTGATCGCTTGGAAAGCAACTCCAACTTTCTTTAAATGCAATCGTTTCGTGCTCCTAATACAACAAATGCGTTTCTTACAATACTTAAAATAATGTAGACTATCTCTCTCTCCTACATGTTTCACACACTTGCAGTGCTTCAAAGATTCTATTTTCACAACCTCATTCATTATGAATTAATAATAATACGGTTTCCGTCCTCCTTTCTTATCTATAGACTACTTATTGTTGCAATCAACAATACCGAAATCTCTCTTCCAAATACAATTCTTATTCCATGTTGTTTCATTTTAGTAATAGCAAAACCTTTGCCTTCATTCTGTCACATTTTAAGTAAAATCTCTGTTCTAACAACTTTATGATCAGCTGATATCGTCTGATTCACAAATACTAGCCTCTGTGTGCATAATAATCAAAGTCATTTCAAATCAATACACGCAAAGATCCAACCGTAATTCACATCTGATCTCCAAGTGTCTATCAATCCAAATCTAAACTTCTAAATCAATCCTATCGAGTTATAAAAATCTCCAACATAAAATAACGAAGACCAAAAATCATAATCCAAATCCTAATTCTGAAAATATTAAAAATCGTCGATCCAACCAACTTCTAATCTAAATTCAAAATGCAAATCCTAAAATTAATCAAAATCGATGAAAAAATCAAAAAATAGGCTAAAAATATCAAAAATAGTTTCTCATGGAAATTCAAAATTCTACAACAAAACTACATAACTGAGCTTCACTTCTACCTTGTGTCGATCTATGATGTTGGTGAAGAATATATATCATAAGATATAGGCTACCGTTCAGCTCCCTGGTGATATCAGTGATTCGAACTCCATCTCCTCCATTCGAATTGCGTCTCCGGACCTACAATTCCGTACTCGTTCTGGTCTCGAACCAGGCTCTCCCTTGAACTGGTTCAGTCATCTTCTTTTTCTTCTTAGCGCAGATCTCGAAGTTTGCTTCTCTCTTGTACTTCTGCCGTAGATAAATTTCAATAGTCTCATTTTCTTTCACGTTAAAATTTTGTAATGTGGCATTTAAGTAATTCCTGAATTTTCGATAGTTGTTTCTTTTATTGTCAGCTGGTTACTCACGGAATTTCCATATTTCTCAATGCAGTGTTCCCTTCATCATAATTTGCACTTCCTCTCCACTACTTTTTCAAATGCATATGCCGTTCCTCTCGATATAGAAATAAATTCCATTTTTAGGTGATTTTTGAAAATGTTTATGGATTTTCCTCATAGTTCTGTCGTAACGTTGATATTACAATATCTCAGCTTTGCAAAAGTGTATAAAATCTCGAAGAAGAACAACAGTAGTAGTTCAAATAGAACGATCGTTGTTTGATAATTTTTAGGGTACGGTATTTCAATGAAAATCCTTCGTAGATGTAAATGTTGAAATCGAAGAAATGTTTTTTTAGGAATACTTTCATCTTCTTCGGATGCCTATCCATTAATGGATGTTAGCGACCACATGATGCATCTTTTGCTTATGAACTGCGATGTGGAATAATTTATCGACGCTGGCTAATCCTGTTCACTCTTATACGGTATGTTATCCACCCAGGAAATAATAATGTTCAAATAATTCACCAAATAATGTTCTTTTGATAACGATCAATGATGTTGTGCTCTCATATGCATATTTGTTTTAGCAGTGTTGTTTAAATGCTGGTTTTTTAAGTTAATGTGAGTGGAAGGAGACATTTTTAACTCAACAATTATGTGAATTTATTTATAAAGTATATTTTGAGCACGGACGACTACACAGTTTGAGATGTACAAGTGGCTGATGAAGGGAGCAGTGGAGCCCCGAAACATGTCCCGCTTAATTTAAGTGACATTTGTATTAAATTTGAGTATTGATAGGCGGAATTTCAAATAGGCTATTTTAACGTGGATACTGACATACGAATGATCAAATGTCAATAGATTAAGTTTTTAAGATATAGTCTAGTATTATGCATGCATATTTATTTTAGCAGTGTTGTTTAAATGTTGGTTTTTTTAAGTTAATGTGAGTGGAAGGAGACATTTGTAACTCAACAATTATGTGATTTCATTTATAATATATATTTTGAGATTGGCTGATGAAGGGAGCAGTGGAGCCCTGAAACATGTTCCGCTTAATGTAACTGACATTTGTATTTAAATCTGACTATTGATGAAATTTTACCACATTTGTGTATATATCAACAAATTATATCAATATTATATAGCATAAAGCAGAATGTTTGTGTGTTTGCTCCTTACATGATTCTTAACACTTACATTTGCCTTTACCAAATGATAGAACTGTTACTCTTTAGGACCTTTCAGACATAACTAACTCTATGCCATTGGCAGGCCCGACGAGATGGAGGGGCAAGCGGGGCTGTAGCCCTGGGCCCTGGATTTTCTGAGGGGCCCAAGGCGGTAAAGGGACTTAGAGTGGACACTTTATTCAATTTAATGTATAAACTATTATGAAATTTTCTGATATTACTCTGTTCGATGTATAGTGGGCCAGTGAATAGTATTCAAAACATTACAAAGAGAATATATATTTAATGTTATAAATAACCATTGTGTTTTTCGCTTTTCTTCCTGTTAAATGGAAACGTTGCCAGAGGTATCCATTTAATTAATAACGTGCTTAAGATCAAGAGCTCTTTGTGAAGCATAATGTTTCTATTTCAAACTCAGAAAAAAAACTACTCTTTACTTCATATATTTTTGAAAAGATTATGGCTTATTCTTATCGTGCCTAAACATGTTTAGATATAACAAAAGTGGAATTCTTAATGCACAGTGATTACAATCTTGAAGTAAAAGGACAACCAAAATGGGAGAGACAGAAAAGAAGAGTGGCTGAATAACTAGAACAATTCGACAGAGCAGGTTTTTTTGGGGGGAGGGGGGATAAAAATGTGCAAGCTTACCACAATTCCAAAATTATATCACGTTGAATAAAAATGGAGGGGCCCGGAAGACCTTGCCCTAGGGCCCGTGATCGCTCTCTACGGCCCTGGCCATTGGCATACACCACCTGTTTCCTTGGATTCTACACATGGGACAGTAGCGAGGCTCAAGGGATGTGACTGTTACACCCAGCAACAGGAGGAATTGAGTGCAGTCTCCACAATTTCTCCATCATGATAGCTGTAGATTTGCTAGATATGTAGTCACACTACAACATCGAACATCGTAGCCGTAAGCTCTGTGGGTTTATCGCAACGTGAGAACGGTGCGTGGGCCATATTAATATGCTGTTAGAAACATATTTGGTGATGAAAGAGTCATTGGACAGAGCAAAACGCATAATTATAGTATTAAAATGATAGAAGCCATTTTTCAATGTGGCTTAAGGAAAGCTTTCCATTCGATCAACCTGAAAGAAACAAGATACTTTAATGTACAAAACGGGGTACTGTGCCCGTTTACACGGATGATGATTAATCAGCACTCGGATTTTGCTCTTGCGGTTTCGGGGTATGGTACGTTCCCTCCACCGCTGATTAAACATCTGATATGGAATACTCAAGGTTCACAAGGATTTTAGGAAAAACACAACATTATAATTTTACAGAATTTAATTCATAAAAGAAAAACATATTCACCCAAAAACATGTAAGAAAAATCAATCACTTGGCATAGTTCCTTCAAGTGTCACTCAAAATATGTTAAAAGAAATCAATCACTTGGCATAGTCTCTCAAGTGTCATTCAAAACTAAAAATTAATCACTTTGTTAAAATTTATCAAGATCACTATAATATCATTTCATTATTCTATGAAATTTGTAACCACTTTGTAACCACTTTGTCTTGCTTAAATCTAATTATAATTGTTACGTGCAAAGCCCGTCCCAACGTTTTTAATATGCATCTCCTCTACATATTTGTATTCCCTTCCATTTGAAGCGCCCGCCTAGATGCCTTGGTTTGGCTAATGAACTCGAGATGGCAGCTTCTGTCGGCACCTCAAGCCGGGGGTTGTGTCTTCCGCCGCTAGAGTGAGTCATTGGTGTCTTCTGGCCTCGTCTCATCAAGATATATTTAAAAAATATAGTATTCTACGTCATTAAACAAAAGACTATATATGCATCATGCCGCCAAAATAACTATATTATATGCACATTGTTAAATTGTGTGTCACTCTGTGATTGGACAATTTCGATTAACATTAATGCACTGCGGCCTTTAACTTTTGGGGTTTCCGCCATGTTGGTGTGAACTTCTGAAGATAGCAAGAACCTAGCTGGTCGTGAAAAGGTGTCGTCGTTTGTGCCGGGGGCTTGCCCCCTGGCCTCCGTGAAATGTGGATCTATTCTATCTAAAGGAAATAACCTGTGCACTGAAGGATATAAATTCGAGACTTCATCTTGAAGAGGAAATGTGGGATAATCATCGTAATTTGCTGCAAGGAAAACTTGCTTGTGTACAAAGCGGCGCGTGTGCTGGGGTAGCCATGTTGAGGCAAATCTGGTGCCTTTTAACATTATTTAATGTGTGTTAATGATTTTGTTATTATTGTGTCTCCACAAAAGAAGGATTTAAGGTACGTTATATAAAATATATATATATATATATATATATATATATATATATATATTAAGCCTCCGTGGCTTAGGCGGCAGCACGCCGGCCTCTCACCGCTGGGTCCGTGGTTCAAATCCCGGTCACTCCCTGTGAGATCTGTGCTGGACAAAACGGAGGCAGACAGGTTTTTCTCCGGGTACTCCGGTTTTCCCTGTCACAATTTCATTCCAGCAACACTCTCCACTATCATTTCATTTCATCTGTCATTCATTTAATCATTGCCCCATGGGAGTGCGTCAGGCCTCGGCAGCCGGCACGTTCATATCCTCGCCGCTAGATGGGGGCTTCATTCATTCCATTCCTGACCCGGTCGGAGACTGGAAGCAGGCTGTGGATTTTCATATATATATATATATTTTTATGGAAGCTCCGATATTGGCCTTATATTGATGTTTTAATACTGTATTTAATTTCGTGTTCCAGGCCTAATTTTCTTTTTTTAAATGTTACCTGATATGTAAAATTTTGTTTTTTCTGCGCCTTCCGGAGACACGTTTCTAGTTTTTCGTACATTGTAGTTTATTATTTATTTAGTTTATTTTCTTTATGGGAATTCTCATTGTGATTAGTTGGTTCTTTTCTTTTGTAATCTTAGGGATTGGCCTATTGTTTATTTGCTTTACGATCCGTAGCGTCCTAGATTACCTCGTTTTAATCGTATTAAGGTGTAATTATTTCCTCCTTTTCTTTTCTCTCTGGTGACTTTATTTTTAAAAGGTAATTGTTTGCCGTAATTCGACTAGACATGCAGTCATCTGTTTCGTGGCCATGTTTGTTTTTTGTTTTGCCAGAGTGCATTGTGGTCTGGTGAGTGAATTCTCTTGGCGTCGAGCGGGACACTCAAACGTGTTGTGGTGGGAGATTAGAATGTTTTTTGTAAATCTTGTTGATTTTCCTTTGTGTTTTTGTGAGTGTTCCTGAGTATACCGCCGTCATGAAAGTTTTGGATTTGTAAATTGGTCCTATTTTTTTTTAACTTTTCATTTCCTCGTGGCGTTGATGCCTGCATGTCGAGTCAGTTTTGCGTACCTTAGTGGTTTATCAAGCCCTTATTTGGTGATTCCTGTCTGCTGCCTTACTTTCTTTTGGGCTTTATTATATTTTTTTATTAAATGTTTTCGTTTTTGCTCAGCAAGCTAGAATGTAAAGCCATCTCTTGTTTCCATAGGTAATTGATTTGTTTTGGCCTTAAGCCAATATGCATCACCAGAGAGTTTTTTTTTTGTGGCAATAAGAGTTTTTTTTCTTATGTTGTGTTTGCTGGAGGATCTTATTAAATTATATTTTCTTGCCCCTTTTTCGTGATTAAATGTTTTTTTTTATATTAAGCAACTGTTGTGGCATTAATTCGTCGGTGGCAGTTTTGTGGGTTATCGGAGTGTGTCTGTAGACGAGCCTGTGCGTTTTCCTCTTCTCCACCTTCCTTCGCCTTTAGGTGTTCTTCTGTTGGGACATGTCAACTGGCGGTGATTTTGCAGTTAGCGATGCGGACCTCTGAAATAAGGTAAGTAGGCCCATCCACCCCAGCCAACTCTGGTGTCATATTGGTAGCAGACCGAGCTCGTGTATCGCTTCTGCAGCTATCCCCTCCCCGTACCCGCAGGCTCATTTATGGACCCTTCTGATGCTGATAGGACGGTTGCTGATGAGATGTGTCATGTCAGTGCGCTTAATGTTATTTTATGCTAATCCTTGTCGTTTGTTTGGTTTCATGTTTGCCTCGAAAAATCCATGTGGTGATATGTGAAGTGACCTGTTCCAAGCGAGGTTTCTGTGCTGACTTATATCCTATTTATGATGCAACACTCCCAATGAAGAAGAAGCTTGGTAAGTGACTGGCATGTATTCTTGGCATGGGAAATGTGGTTTTTTTGATATTCTGATAGCCTACATGCTGCGAGTGAAGGCATCGAGGAGCCCTGTCTGAAGCTGTTCGCCCTGTGATTTGTAGCAATTTGTTGTAATTTAGCTTCCTGTTCTGGAGCCAAGCAAGCGATGACGTCTGCAGTTCTGGGCAGCATTGTGCATGATTTTGTATAGTATTGTGGCAGTGTTCGAGTGTCAACCTAATCTATGGTGTTGTTAATTGGTAGTTTATGGTATTGTTGTGAAATTGTAAACTGTCCTCGTAATTTCTAAAATTTGTTTCTTTCTGTATTGTCTGCCTGCATTCTGTGTTTTTCAAAATGGCCGACAATAATAGTGCTTTTGATTTGATTGACTTAAGAGATAACCTTGTGAATTTGGAGCGTTCGTCTGGGGTTGAACGTGAGTCAGCTCTGTTTACTAGGTCTGAGGTTTTGGGATCGATTACTGGTAGTGGTTTGCCTGCCCCTCTGTTGCCTGGTTCTGGCTCGTCCAGACCAGTTACCCCTGGATACGGTTATTCTTCTCATGTTAGGTCACCTAATGACTTCCTGGGTCCGGCCGACCCATTGCATCCCAGTTTTCTCTCTGGCAATGTAAATGTTTTGTCTCCTGTAGAGGGTGTGCGAGAAAGCTACCCTGGTAATAATGTCTCTTTTCCGAATGCTACGTACACGCCTACCGTTAATTATGGGTCGATTCCTCACCCTATTTCTAGTTTTATAACTAAGTTGAAGAATTTCAACCTAGATGACGTTACCCAGGTGGTCTTATTTTTAAAGCAAGTGGTCGAATTGGGTAACCAAGCCTCGGTTTTTGGAATGTCGGAAAATCAGATTTTCCAACTGTTGTATCCTGTTGCATCCGGTATGCTGCGCGACAAGCTGATTGAAGCTATCCACCTCCGCATGTCCCTAGCCATGTTCATTAGGGAAGTGTTGTGGGTTTTTGTCCCTGCGAGTGCCCTTAGTACTCCCGAGCAAAAGTTCTTATATCGTGTCCAAAGGTTGGACGAGTCACTTAGCGACTATGTCAGTGACATTAAGGTATATGCCCAGGTGTTTGCATCCCCTTTAACTGAACGACAATTGGTGTCGTCTATTGTAAATGGGTTTCCGCCTCAATATAGGTCATACATGACTATATGTACCAGGCCTTCGTCATTTGTCGAGCTAAAACAGGTCGTTATAGAGGCTATGGCTGTGAAACATGCAGATTCCCTTCGTGTAGCTAATGTTCCCCCTCCTTCCTTGATGTCTCGTCCCCCTCCTAAGGTTATGTTTCATCCTAGACCCAATGTTAAGTGCCACACGTGCGTGGCGTGGGACATGTTAAGAAGGTGTGTCCGAATAACCAAGTTGTGTTTCGCCAATGACGGGATATTTTGGAGAACAATTCGGGTGTTACTTCTGTGGATATTTCTGTGCATGAAAATTTGGGAAAACCGTGTGAAGTTTCTGGTCGCCCTACTAATGAAAATCTTGATAACTCTTTGAAAACTAAATCATCACGTGCTAATTCTGCTTATGTCTCTGACCTACCTAACCTGTCGGTGAGCAATGTCGTGGCAAGTCAGCCTAATTCTAAACATAATGTGAAACCTGTGGTGCGGGTGACCTCGTCATCTAATTGTAATCGTTTTAGAGTGAATAATGATTTTGGAATTTCTCCTGTGGCTAAGGGAATATCCCCGTTTATTAAAATTTGTGTTAATGACGAGCCCGTTTCTGCATTGCTTGATTCTGGTAGTGTTGCCTCCTTTATAAGCGAGGTCTGGTTTTTAACTATGAAGAGTGTTTGCAATCTACCTGAGTTAGAGCCTAACAATGAATCTTTTATTTCGGCAAATTGTTCAAACTTAAATATTTTGGGTAGTATGAGTCAAAATCCATATTCTAAATTTTTCTTGGAAGTTTAAATTTTTTGTTGCCAGAAATCTTTCTTGTTCTGTGGTCATTGGAGCTAATTTCATGTCTCACGTTGGTATGCTTCTTGATTTTGGTGCTCGCAACTTATGGTTTAAGTTTAATCCGCAAATTAAATTATCGTTTAACCCGGTTTTATCTTCTCCTGCTGTCATTTCAGTTAGTGAACCTGTGACTATTGAGGATCTCGATCTGGAAAATTTAACGAGTCCTCAAAAGGATGCCATATAGAGGTTATGTCAGGAGTATAGTGATGTATTTACTGACAAGTTGGGTGTAACCCATTTGATGGAATACAAGATTGAGCTAACCGATTCTGTGCCGGTGCGTTCAAGCCCGTATCGCCTTGCCCCGCCCAAGATGGCCGAACTTCGGAAGATCATTGACAAGATGTTGGAAGAAGGTGTAATCCAACCTTCTATCTCTGCCTACTCATCCCCTGTATTCCTTGTGCCAAAACCTAACGGTGGTTTTCGGCCAGTGGTCGACTATAGGGCTCTTAATCAAAAAGTTGTTTTACAATCCATCCCTTTGCCGGATCTTCACACATGCTTTAGTTGGTTTCGCAACGCGAAGGTGTTCACGATCCTCGATTTGAATTCTTCTTACTTCCAAATTCCCCTCTCTCCGGAATCCAGGCATGTTACTGCTTTTTCCACTGACTGGAATTTGTTTGAGTATGCCCGTGTCCCGTTTGGCCTATCCACCGGAGCTGCTGTGTTGAGCAGACTTCTGGACAAGGTGCTTTCGGAAATTAAATTCAAATTTGTGTACCATTATCTTATGTGGTGATCTATTCTGAGTCCTTCGAGGAACACGTTGATCATCTGAAGGTTGTACTTGATCGGTTGCGTGACGCTGGCCTTACCGTCAAATTGTCCAAGGTTTCCTTTGCCAAGCCCAAAATTTCCTTCTTGGGACATATTGTTTCCGAATCTGGTATCTCCGAGGACCAGTCTCGTACTCAGGCCATCAGAGATTTTAAACCGCCCAAGAACGCCAAGGGTGTTGCTCGTTATATTGGAATGGTGAACTTCTTTCGCAAGTTCATCAGTAACTTTGCCGACCGTGCTGCTCCTCTAAATCACTTACGCAAAAAGGCTGCGAAGTTTGAGTGGGGTCCCTCTCAGCAGGCAGCCTTCGAAGATCTAAAGCTTGCGCTCTCTAACGCCCCTGTATTAGCCATTCCGGATTTTGGGAAGCAGTTCATTGTGCAGGCTGATGCGTCTGGTCGTGGTGTTGGTTGTGTCCTACTGCAAGAGTCTGATCTGGGTAGGCGCTTGCCACGGTGGGTGAGTGGTTATAGTGTCGGACTACCAACCCCAAGATTGCAGGTTCGCCCCTGGCCATGGTAAGTGATTTTTGAAGGCGACAAAAATCACGACACTCATGTCATACGTTGTTGGCATGTTAAAGAACCCATTTGAATTCAGTAGGCCGTGTTCAATGGCACAATTAATCTCGGGATTTTCCGCCAACACAAAGTTCCTCCATTCTCTACTTTAAAGCGCTGTAGTGTCAAGGAGTTTAGATATCTAACCTCCTTGACTTTCATAGCGTTCAAAGGAACGACGAAATTCGACATGCAAGCTACCCTCTGGGTGTCAATTAACAAAGCTTGCACCAGGCACCCGAGGCCATGCGATAAAATAAAATCTGGGTAGGCAGCCCATTGCATACGCTTCTCGTACTTTAACGGACGCAGAGAGGAAGTATTCCATATACGAACTTGAGGGTTTAGCAGTGTTGTTCGCCCTGGAAAAATTCCGAATGTATCTTGAGTACACTAAGTTTCTCCTCGAGACCGATAACCAGGCCTTGAGCTGGGTGTTAGGGAAACCCCGTAAAACTGGTAGGATTGCCAGATGGGCAACTAGGATCCTGTCATTCCAGTTCACGGTCCACCATATTCGTGGGTCGGAAAATGCGGTAGCTGATTCATTAAGCCGCATGTATGAGGAAACATCCGAAGAGGAAATTCAAAAATGTGAACCCGTAAACCTTGTATCACCTGTAAATTATGTCAATGTCGTTCTCAGCAATTCCCCTATGCTTTTTGAAGATGTGAGGAGATTCCAGAAAGATGATCCCTCCTTATCTAGCCTAATTGACCGAATCAATTCTGGTGAAGTGATCAAGCCCTACTCTCTAAAGGATGGTGTATTGTGCTGTTCGTCTCGTCATGACCGTCTACCTAAAATTGTGCTCCCGTCGGTCCTCATTCCGGAAATCTTTCGTTACTATCACGAATCTGCTATTGGTGGCCACCTAGGAGTATTCAAGACCCGAGCTAAGATCAGACAGTTTTTCATTTGGCGAAGTATGGATGGCGACATCAGGAGGCTCATTAGAAATTGTGATTCATGTAATATTAGCAAACCTCCGGTTTCTACTAAGGTTGGCCTGTTATTATCTGAACTGGCATCTAGACCCATGGAGAGGCTTTTTATCTACCATGTTGGCCCGTTCTCTCGTTCTGGTCGGGGAAACCAATTTGCGCTTGTTTGCACTGACGGTTTCACCCGGTTTAGTTGGATATTCCCCACCAGACAGGCTACGACCAGTTCCGTCATAAAGTGTCTTAATTCCATCTTTTCATCTTTTGGGCCATGTCAGTTCCTGGTGTCAGATAATGCCAAGTGCTTTGTATCACATCAGTTCCGTCAATTCTTGTTTGATTATGCTATTTCGCATGTAACCACCACTCCCTATTTTCCTAACCCGTCTCTCGCTGAGCGAGTCAATCGTAATCTCCGTTCTGCTCTAATTGCTTTCCACCACGACGACCATTCCTAGTGGGATTCTAATTTGCATTGGCTCAATTTTGCTTTCAACACCGCCGTGCATGAGAGCACGCAAGCCACCCCTTTTTCGTTAATGTTTTCGTTTATGGCTAATTCTCCGTTGTCTAATCTGTGGAACCTGCACGATCTCCTTCCAGACAGTTTCACGCCCGAGGATATGAGGGCGAAATTCGACAAGGCTAGAGAGTGTATTAAGATATCACATGACCAACTTGCCAAGCGATACAGTGCCTGTCGCAAGCCAACTGATTTGGAAATTGGGGATGTTGTGTACGTCCGCAATTTCGAGCCCAAGGGCGTCAGTAATCTAGTATCTAGCAAGTTGACCCCTCGCTTCAAAGGCCCCTGTTATGTAGAGGCATTCTTGACTCCCGTTACTCTTCTTATTCGAAACCCAAAGGCCAACAAAATATCCAGAGTGCATCTGTCGCACATCAAAAGAGGTGGAGAGATTAGTAATGAAGAAATGCTACCATAAATTTGTAAACTGATATTTTGTATAATGTAGAGTATCCCTAATCTTCATTGAAGCCTTCAGGCATCTGTTCCTTCTGGAATTTTGAATTGGATTTGCAAACTCTACTGGGATACAGCTTGTAACTGTTGGGTAATTCCCATTTAATGGTAAATGTTAACATCGTGTAATAGCATAACCTGGTAAAATTGTAACTAATTTTGATGATCGCGTAGAAGATGCTAGCATGTAAGTAGGACTCGGTGGGAGACCTAACTCATGGTGATCATGTATACCTGTTTCCTTGGGAATTTGAGTGGTCATTCCTCTACCGTAGCTCCTTCTGAATGTATGGTCGTTCAGCTCGTGTACTTTAGAAAGGTCCTACTAGTCTGTAAAAACTCAACCTTGATAATGAACTTTACTTCGGTAAATCCTGTTATTTAATGAACTATTGTGAGCACGGATCTAGGGCATGGTCAGGATTTTCTTCATATAAATTCAAACTTGTTTCTCATATGTAAAATGTATTAAGAATTAGTAATCTCTGTAAACTTTTATTTTTGAATTAAGATTAACGACTGTTTTGTAAATGGCTGCCCACTCGTCACATGGTATCTTGCACATTGCATCCACCTACTTCTTCAAAAGCTAACAACATTGGACTTATTGAAAATTTACCTAACATGTCTCGGACTCTGTAAGCACTGAAGGTGCTGGTGTAATACGTTTCTGAAGACTTATGGACACAGTTATGCTGTTGACTAAGTGGTTTGCGAGGTGATCAATTATCCCATCACTGATAATCTGACCCTGCACTCATCCTAACCAAAACGATGCGGTTTTATCCATCAATTGGAGTTAACTGGTGAACATTATCTTCTGGAAACATGCTTGGTGAATCGACTAACTATGGAGTACTGCCTATGCCTAGGCATATTCGTGAACTGTGTTCACGCTTAAGGGAGGGAGACTGTTACGTGCAAAGCCCGTCCCAACGTTTTTAATATGCATCTCCTCTACATATTTGTATTCCCTTCCATTTGAAGCGCCCGCCTAGATGCCTTGGTTTGGCTAATGAACTCGAGATGGCAGCTTCTGTCGGCACCTCAAGCCGGGGGTTGTGTCTTCCGCCGCTAGAGTGAGTCATTGGTGTCTTCTGGCCTCGTCTCATCAAGACATATTTAAAAATATAGTATTCTACGTCATTAAACAAAAGACTATATATGCATCATGCCGCCAAAATAACTATATTATATGCACATTGTTAAATTGTGTGTCAATCTGTGTTTGGACAATTTCGATTAACATTAATGCACTGCGGCCTTTAACTTTTGGGGTTTCCGCCATGTTGGTGTGAACTTCTGAAGATAGCAAGAACCTAGCTGGTCGTGAAAAGGTGTCGCCGTTTGTGCCAGGGGCTTGCCCCCTGGCCTCCGTGAAATGTGGATCTATTCTATCTAAAGGAAATAACCTGTGAACTGAAGGATATAAATTCGAGACTTCATCTTGAAGAGGAAATGTGGGATAATCATCGTAACTTGCTGCAAGGAAAACTTGCTTGTGTACAAAGCGGCGCGTGTGCTGGGGTAGCCATGTTGAGGCAACTCTGGTGCCTTTTAAAATTATTTAATGTGTGTTAATGATTTTGTTATTATTGTGCCTCCACAAAAGAAGGATTTAAGGTACGTTTTATAAAATATTTATATACATATATATATGAAAAATGAACAAATGCCAGAATGTAAAATGAGGCTTATCGTGGTCCCTAGTTGGCCGATTAGCGAAATTGAATGAATGAATATATATATATATATTGTTATGGGAGCTCCGATATTGGCCTTATATTGATGTTTTAATACTGTATTTAATTTCGTGTTCCAGGCCTAATTTTCTTTTTTTAATGTTACCTGATATGTAAAATTTTGTTTTTTCTGCGCCTTCTGGAGACACGTTTCTAGTTTATCGTACATTGTAGTTTATTATTTATTTAGTTTATTTTCTTTATGGGATTCTCATTGCGATTAGTTGGTTCTTTTCTTTTTGTAATCTTAGGGATTGGCCTATTGTTTATTTGCTTTACGATCCGTAGCGTCCTAGATTACCTCGTTTTAATCGTATTAAGGTGTAATTATTTCCTCCTTTTCTTTTCTCTCTGGTGACTTTATTTTTAAAAGGTAATTGTTTGCCGTAATTCGACTAGACATGCAGTCATCTGTTTCGTGGCCATGTTTGTTTTTTGTTTTGCCAGAGTGCATTGTGGTCTGGCGAGTGAATTCTCTTGGCGTCGAGCAGGACACTCAAACGTGTTGTGGTGGGAGATTAGAATGTTTTTTGTTAATCTTGTTGATTTTCCTTTGTGTTTTTTGTGAGTGTTCCTGAGTATACCGCCGTCATGAAAGTTTTGGATTTGTAAATTGGTCCTATTTTATTAATTTTTTTTTAAACTTTTCGTTTCCTCGTGGCTTTGATTTCTGCGTGTCGAGTCAGTTTTGCGTACCTTAGTGGTTTATCAAGCCCTTATTTGGTGATTCCTGTCTGCTGTCTTTCTTTCTTTCTTTCTTTTGGGCTTTATTATATATTTTTTTAAATTAAATGTTTTCGACTTTGCTCAGCAAGCTAGAATGTAAAGCCTTCTCTTGTTTCCATAGGTAATTGATTTGTTTTGGCCTTAAGCCAATGTGCATCACCAGAGAGTTTTTTTTTTGTGGCAATAAGAGTTTTTTTTTCTTATGTTGTGTTTGCTGGAGGATCTTATTAAATTATATTTTCTTGCCCCTTTTTCGTGATGAAATGTTTTTTTTTAATATTAAGCAACTGTTGTGGCATTAATTCGTCGGTGGCAGTTTTGTGGGTTATCGGAGTGTGTCTGTAGACGAGCCTGTGCGTTTTCCTCTTCTCCACCTTCCTTCGCCTTTAGGTGTTCTTCTGTTGGGACATGTCAACTGGCGGTGATTTTTCAGTTAGCGATGCGGACCTCTGAAATAAGGTAAGTAGGCCCACCATCCTACCCCCCCCCCCCCCCCCGTGTCATAATAATTATTGGTAGTATATTTTACTAAGGCGTCAAGCGTGCCTATCATTCAAGTCATATAACTTTCCAAGGCTTTGGACATTTATATTCATTTCAATCTTTACCCTTCTGGGTTTCTTTAACGTTACATAATGATCATTTATCTATCACTTATTTAGTCCTTTGGACCTTACTAGTAATTCTCCACAAAGCTTTAGATTTTACACATTTAAAATACTGTACAAGAAACATGCCATGTCTGTGAATCGAACCCTTGTTCCACCAGTTCCACTCTCATGCATCAGGTGATCTTTCTTTGCAGCGTACCATGCACTGTGTTATTTATTTTTGTGGGATCTTTATTCATCTTTAAACTGTATTTTTCACAACCCGTTCTTTCATTCTTTTGAGGAAGGAATCATTTTATTTACAATAAAAGTGTTTGACAAAACCCGTCAAAATTCATGTAAATGCTTCAAACTTATATTCTGGAGAATGGTCTCCATCCCAGCATTGTGATTTTATAAGTTAATTTCAGCTTGCATCTTTTTATAAAACTTTTACATAATGGCCTTTTTATTATTAGTCTTTGACAGACCTTTACTTTACCGCGGAACCCATTAACTTTCTGTCTCACTCACTCATTACGGTAGGTCGGGTGCTAACAGCTGCCTTGCCCCTCTGGTAACACTTCGCTTGATTTATGGCGTCTAGCCAGCCACCACGCTTACAACTTTGTTTATTCTTTAACCATATGATTTACCAAGACTTTCGTTTCACTTCTAAAACAACTATTTGTTCCTGTTTTTAATTATTATTATTATTATTATTATCATTATTTATATTTCGTTTTTACAGGATATTTATTAATTATTCTGGAGAGGATGCCTAATAGTTGACTACACCAACTTTAATCACAATTTGTATGACGCCTTCTAACAATATTATTTATAACAATACGGTTATCGGTCTTACTTGCAAATTTCATTCGACGATTATTGCCTACAAACTTTATATATAACAATGCCTCATGGTCTCACATGTATATTCACTTACAACGCGTTATTTCGACGATTATGGCCTATAATATTTATAACAATGCCCTCATGGTCTCATGTATATTTCATTCGACGATTTTGGCCTACAATATTCATTTAACACAGCCTGATCGGACTTACAATGTAACTATTATTTTCAACGCTTCAATATGGCAATACAGTTTATGGGAATTTCACCTACCCAATACAACACGACGTTTACATACAACAATGCAGAAAGGGGAATCTTTTACCCACAATATTTCGATGAGACTCTCCATCTCCCGATTAATTATATCCTGATTAACGCACATTTATTAGCTTTTAGCTTCATTTATTTATTATTCGGCCCTTTTGGCAACAACGATTTCTTGCTTGGTTATTCGCGGTTTATTTAATATCTCAAATTAATATTTCATTTGTAGCGGTAAGACCTCAGCCTTCCTATCATTTAATCTTCATAATTCTGGCTCGCTAGCCAGTGATAATACATTTTCTTTGGGGGTTTTTATTCCCCAATTACTTTTAGACATTTATAAAATTGATCACTTGACAACAATGCGTCAAGACATTTTAATTTATTTCTTTCCGTGTTATTACTTGAGTTCCTTATTACGATTTTATTATCACTTTATTTTTAGTGTATTACAACTCGATAATATTTATTTTTATTATTTTCATTTCGAACTTTCAATTATTTTTCATTTCACCTTTTTGTTATTTGCCATTTAATTATAAGATCAAACTATTTTATACTTTCCTTTTCATTATTTATTTTAACAATTTCATTATGATGCATATTTATTTCATTATCTGCTTTTACTATGGCGAAATTTTAAGCCATTTAAATTATATTTTCGATTCCTTCCTCCAAATCATTTATTATTTGTTATTTCATTTCTTTGGTTTTTATTACTTTACACTACTGATCCCATTTATATAATTATTTTTCGTGGTCATTCTCGCAATTATTTATTATTATTATTTCAACATTTCAGTTATATAAGTGCAATCAACTACCCGATGAGTTCGATCGTTAAACTCCGCAGTTACGACCGATCCCATCGTGCCAGTACATCGTACACCTGCAATTTTAATGAAAAATCATGACTCACCAGTGTGCTCCGTCTTCGGATCCATCCTTGGGAAGGATTCACCCACCTAACGACATAATTAGTACTCTTCCATTGCACTTTATTTTGTGAGCGGCACCTCACTTAGGTCCAATCGACCTTCACTTAAATTTAAACACATCATTAATTTGTAAAATACTGTATTAACACTAAAACACGTATATCTTATAACTTATTTACACTGCACTAATTTTCACCACATCCCCTGTTTGCCATCTCTTGATGAATACAGTACATTTGCATTTGTCAGTTGGCACAGGCTAGAGTAAAAGGTGGCTTTTCACCGATGTCTCAGTCTCACTCATGGCTGTGATTATATGGAAGCTACTGAGGTATGGGTGGTGCTTAGTAATGGCATTCGGGGCACAGTCAGTGCCTGTGAATGCTGTGAAAGGTTCAACTCGTAGGGTTAGGACTACTGTTCTGACTCAGTGAGGAAAGCAATGGCAAACGACCTCACTCCTCTTCTTGCCTAGAACGCCTCAAAATAGCGCTGCCTTGGGTTTTTGTGGGTATCTACTCACATAACGTAACGGCGGTGCTTTTTGAGGATCCAACCAGCCTTCGGGCTGACTACCTAACAGACAGACAGTGACTCTTGGCACGTTTTTATCGGTGATCAACGCCCTGATGAGATCCCCGGACCCTGCATTGGACGTGATGCAAACTCGAACGGCTCCTTCACTGGATCTAGTTTCTGCCCTGTCCTTTAAATAGTCTATTTTGACTTCCTTTATCGTCCTTTTATTAGCGATTTTCAATTTTTACTTGTCCTACGTTTACGTAGCGGTGTATCGAACCTATGGCCCGCTTACTTCCTGACCGTATTTTGTCCTTATCTGCGACAAGTTTTCCTTTATTTCTCCTACGAGAAGGTCTTTATTGCTACGTTCCTAATTGACACACTGTAGCTTCGCTAAAGTTCACTATATTTGTTCGTGGGTCTCGAACCCGTGTCCATTTACTTGAGTTATTAGATTTCGTTCAGCATCTGTCTCTTAATACTGTAGTATTTCACTTAACTTTCACGGAGACCCGTCTGTATTATCGAAACGATGACCTCCAGCGTAATGTATCTACTGATCTGGACTGCTGTATTCTAGCTTATTACTGTTCTAGAATTTGTCGTGGCGCAATTTTACTTCGTCATGGCTTTCGAGTAGCGTATAATATATTTGATCTAGCACAAGTGCTTTAGTGATCACTTACTAACAACCGTACTTTTTACGTAGCGGATCTTATATTACCACGCACATATAACTTTTTGTTGAAACCGCGGATACTGATGATTGTTAAATTGTCTTAACACGATCCACTTTTAGCGGTTGGTAACGAACTGCGTTACTTGCTGTGACATCTCCATACAGGAGTAAGATGAGTCTTTACTAGTGTGAGGACGGACTTCCGTCCCGGCAGTTTGATAATACTGCGTACTGTATACCTATATACTGTGCGGAATTGCGCTGAGCCTCCCCGGGCTTAACTGAACTGCGACGAGTATAATGCAGCGCTTCTGCATTTTATGAGACAGCGTGTAGCTTCTCCCCGCTTACTGATGATGAACTGCTTCTGACACAGCCTATAGCCTCACTTGGCTGACGGATACTGCATTCGATGTAACACCTCCTTACGAGGTCTGTAGTAGACTGTACTTGATGCGGCGTCACGCCCCTCTCGGGCTGACCAAAGACTGCAAACTGCATGCTCTCTGGTTGAAACCTGGGCTATTTATTGGGAACTTGCAAAAATAAACTACTTTTGCCTTCTTCCTGGAGCTAACTTCTGAAATAGACGTCGCACGTATTTGAAAAGTATATCATTATGTTCCCTATAATCCAAACATCTCATTACCATTTCGTTTCCCGAAAATCGATCGTCTAATTAATTTAATTAAAATCTACAAGGCTCCTCAGCTGTGTGGGCGACTGAGTTGTTTTCTCTTCTTCCCACTACCTCGTACTATTGAACGTCAAGACAACGACCTTTCATATTCATTATTCCGAAAAGCAACACAAACCTCGCATGCAATCGACAATCAGTCTAATCACCCCAGTACGCACAAACTAGCGGGTTTCAATTCAATGGTGCACAGGGCTTTAAACATACCCATGTCAAAAGACAACTATAATAAGGAAATAAGAACTATTAAGCAAATAGCAAAGGAAAACAACTTCCCGCCAAGCAAAATAAACCAAATTATAGCCAAACCATAACGAATAGAATAAGAAGTGATATCACTGGCCTAGTACGCCTGGTCCGCCGCAGCGCAGCGCTGGCTCTGGTCTGTGATGTATTAGCATTGGCGCTTACGAGACTTTTAAAACCTTGCGACCTGTTTTACATGTTAAAACACCGCAAGATATCCTCATAGGCGCTAATAAGTTCGACTTCTGCACTTTACTGTGCCCAATTATAATTTAATAAGTCGTCTCCTGTAATAGTCCAGTTTCGACAATAAGCGAAGACAGAGAGCAAGTTCAAAATGCAATTAGTTTTGACAGCTATCGGTAAATTTAAAAAAAGAACGGAAAAATTAACCTCGCTATCAGAAAGGATTTCTTCACATTGTTACACATTTTACATTCCCTTAACAGACTTGCAACACAGCAAAAAAAAAGCCGTACGAACGCAATTTTCAACTTTACCGTAAATTATTATAAAATTCAATAATAACCATAAATTTCACTCCTCAAATACCAAAATCAGTAAACTACCATCATTTGAGAAGAACTTAACATTTAACAAACATAGAAGGCACAGTCATGACCCCTTCTTAGAGTAGGCTATTGCCTAAACCCGATCACGACTCCTTCAACTTTACCTTAGAATATTACAAAAATCAATTATACCCATAAATTTCACTCCACAAACACCAAACTCAATAAACTACCATCATTTCAGAAGCACTTAACATTTAACAGACATAGAAGGCACAGTCATGACCCCTTCTTAGAGCAGGCTATTGCCTAAAACTCATAACGCCTCCTTCAGCATTACGGTAGATATATGTTTATAAACTCATTGTCTTTTTATTCTCATCCTTTTCTTCACAGAAGTAATCTTTAATGGCATCAAGAGAATTTTATTTACACCATACTGAACAAACACAAATTAGGAAATATACATGAATGTGGAACAGAATAGTCTTTCAATCGCCAGTTGGTTCTTGGGAGAAGTACTACTTCCTTCCCTTCTACAACAAATTTGTCAAATTTAACAATTAAATCTTCTGAAAAGTGGGCATCACAGATGTAGGACTATTCAGTAAGTTCCCTATCCTTCCCTGGCATGGCCCCTTTGCACTAATTGATAAAACGTTCCTGATCTTTAGGAGGTTTGAAAAACCGTCTGACCTCTTTACAGTCCCCATAGCTAGATCTGCATCCTGGTACAAAACAGCAAGGCATCTTCACTACTCACATTAATCACTCATGAAAATGTAAGGGCTAAACTGCTGTTTACATACATTAAATAACAATACAATTAACACACGAAGATAACGTCAACACACGACAAGAAATTAAATTCCATTTCAGTTAATGCTTCCTACAATAGCATTTCAGGTATTAATACTATGAAGTAACAGTGTAAGCACTTGTATATCAATAAACGTTTGCACAGAACTCCACCAAAACACTCCGACCGATTAAATACTTAATATATCGCACATAAACACGTAAACATATGTGGAAATCAACAATTTCAAGTCGACTGTAGCGCTACGTAGCGGCGAGTGCCAACCCGATCCGTATTCATTACATGCTATTGAGGGAGAAGAGATCACACTTTTTATTCTATTCGTTATGGCCAAACATAAAAATAAAGATAAAACGATTCCCAAACCGGACAGTAATGAGAAAAAATTTGCGCGTTTCAACTATGTGAATGCGAATACATATAAAATCACCATCCTATTCAAAAAATCAAGGCATAAAGAAAGCTTTCACAACGAAAAAACACAACCGCTAGGCACCTCCTAAATAGTAATCTAAATAAACGTGACCCGTATTCAAGGTCAGGGGTATATTCTATAACGTGCCAAGACACCGGTTGTTAACCTAATTACATCGGGCAGTGTGGAAGACGAGTAGACACACGTTATAATGAACATAGGAATGCGATAAGATACGGAACACATTCAGCCGTGTGCGATCATATGTGTGACACGGGGCACAGCTTTACCAACATAGAGTCGGACCTTAAAATACCAGCCTTAAAATAATCCATCACGAATCGAAAGGCAGAGCTCTTGACATAAAGGAAGCAATCGAGGTACACCTAGCCAAACGAAACAATCCCAACAATCTAAATGAACACACCTTCATGGAGAGCTCACCCCTCTTCACGCTACTAAATAACACACCCTGTCGGAAACAAGACACAATTTAGCGACACAGCCAAGCTAGATAAAAAGGGGGGGGGGATTAGGGGTTTTTTAATAGGTAAATGTTATCTGGATCAGGTGTGCGATGTACTTTTCTTCTGCAATAAACCAAGGCCCATTTTCGCGGCAGTATTAAAGGTGCCGGGACGTCCTCATAAGACCGTCAACGCTTAGTTCGAATGGCTTATGGTCCACGCGTAGCGAGGGCTAATCCACGGTCTTTAATAGTTGTAGACCCACCTCATTCAATAACATACATCTTATCTAGCAACACCTCACATAAACACATCACTATGACTCCGCACAGCACGTATGGGCAGGGGGGAAAAGGCAGGGAAAAAACAGTCGTTAAGATAACCACCGCAGTCGACCGCACCGAGAGTTACAGTGAGCACGAAAACTGCGAGTAGATGTAGTAAGGAAGACAATCAGATACGTAGTTAGCCTATAATTTTATAGTTTAACCATAGTTGATTTTTACAACCATATAATCTCTCCAAAGTACAAACTCCGGATAGCTATCACCATTTAGCATTTCACCTAACATCATATATACTGCATTTAGCATACACTGACAGTTGCAATACCAATACTGCAACTAAATAATTGTACATATTGTAAATATTTTCACCTGTATTTCACACATAGATTTTATAGCCTAAGTGTAATGGATCTGATGATGATCGCTTGACGATCGAAACCGGTCATCCTAGTGTTTTATTAATCTCATGTAAGTTATTTCAGGATTAGGGCATCACCCATCTCTTTTGGGTACATTCGTGTCGACCGACTGAAAAGCACTAAACTCTTGTTTACTAAGGCAACACTGAAATTATGGCTTCAAACACCACAATATTAGGCTACACGTGTGCACAAATATATATATACAATATTTGGATTACCAAAGTTTGTAAAACTTGTGTAAGAAGGTGTCAATCTTATTTACAGATATTATTGCGCAGTTAGTTTGAAGCACTTCTATAGTTGTGTTATTATTAGGGTTTGGATGTTTAGGACCTTAAAGAGTACAAAATACGCAAGCAAATATACCCTAAAATTAGCTGAATATGACCTGAAAACGGGAAAATATGATCTATGCATTTCAGGGATGTGTAGCAAGTAAGTGATAATACAGCAAACTGATAGAACTACAATACCGGACACATGAAGGCCGAACTGGGCATGAGATAACTCGGAGTTTCCTTATTTACTAATTGTTCTGAGCTATTATTATTGTAAATAACTTTAGGAATGATGTTGTCTACGCGTTTTTGTTATTTATGTTCTAAATCAACCGTTACTATTTAAACTAGGCTAGTGGCCTAATTGTATTGTAATACTGGTAGAGTATCTTGATATGGCGAATACACAAATGATACACTGCCCATGTTATTTTGTGATAAATGTCTCATCTTTTAAGTTAAGGTGTTTAAATAGTTTTCCCGCCTAATGTAATTGGGCAGAATTTGTGTTGACCGACTGGAAAGCTTTCTATAATAGAACTAGGCAACACTAAAAAAGGCTTCTAATACTTCAATATTCTATATTATCTGTAATGTTTTCATGTCTACAAAGTGATATAATGATTTACATTTTTTTGAGAGTTGCTCCTATCAGTAAGCCATTTGTATCTCCTTTAACAAAATGGAAATCATTTTGGAATAAGTTGTTGTTGGCAGAAAATTGGGTGGAGAATAGGAATACGAATTAAAGACTTCTGTAATACAGTTCAGACATATGCGAAGATGGAAAGTAGTAACTTACCAGGTAAGAGCACTATTGAAACAAAAAAGTCCTCTCGGCAGGCCGGAAGACGGAGGTAGATTTCACCGCGCAAGCATGGGGATAGGCGAAAATAGGCAGAATATGCAGGTTTTCGTAGAAGGATCAGACCTCATTTATTGCGAGAAAGTATTTTATAATCGGAGCTTAATTAACTTTGTTTTTCTTCATTTTATGCATATATTGAACATTTTATTGCCTTAAGGGGACGATAACATTCTTGTCATTTGGGGTCCATTTTTATACTTGTGGTCACTCTGTCCTTATGCAAGGTTTCGACACTGATGTGTAACTATCTAACGGTCTGTTACTTGTTCACGCAAAATTTTATCTCCCGCAGAGATTTTGGTTGGTTCCTCAGTTTAGGGGCTGCGAATACGCGGTCATGTAACTCCGTGTACTTAGGGTGAGTGTAGAATCTGTCTGATAACCGGTGTGAATTGTGATGGCTGTATTAGTCTGTAATTGAGGTAAGGACTGCAGACGGTCAATTTCAAGCAGTAGTTCCTAATGTTGCTAACAAATACTACCGTCAACGACACCTAGCTGTGAACTTGGCTACTAGATGCCACCGCAACCAACAACTCGCAACGAACGTTGGAACTTCCCCTGCAAAGGAAAGCATACTGAGGGATTTTTAGCGCTCTTAGAAAATCCGATGACTTCGGCCGGCTATGAACCCGCGACCTTGGGCATAGAAGTTCAGCATATTACCAGTTAAGTCACCGAAGCCGCTTCACACTTAGTCAGATAGAAAACTGAATGTGATCTCGTGCAAGTGCGTTGTCATGGCAACGTCTGATGGTTCATCCCTCATCAATTTAGTAGTGCTGTCATGGCAACCTCTGATGGCTCTTGGCATTTTCTTATAATTCCGAAATCATTTTTCTCATCCCTTGGCGTAATGGTGGGTCATATCAAAAATTCTTTCAGACAAAAGTTTTAGGTAATTATTAGGGGGATATTGTTCATTTTGTACGGTTTTGATATTGTGCCTATTAAGAGAGATATGATTAATGTTTCCCGAAAAACCCACTTTTTTCCCACCCCTTTGGTCAATGGTTGGTGCTATCAAAAAACTTTTCAAACATAAATTTTTGAGCCTTATCCGACACATAGTATCAACTTTGAATGGATTCGATATTTCAAATATTAAGAGAGTTATAGCGATATTTCACTTTTTCGAAAAAAGACCCCCATTTTCACCCCCGTCGACTGATTGTGCCCATTAACGTACTCGACCGAGATTTTATAGGGATACATATTATGTAAAAATTTCAAAGTGATTGAAGCAAAATTGCGGTATTTATCGTGTCCACAAGAAAGTGATATATATATATATATACAAGCTGTACCCGGCATGCGTTGCAATGCCAATCAAAGAAAGTGTTGGCGTTGAAATTCTGTTTCTTGAAGTGCTTTTGGATACACAACATGTTAACTGCCTCTAAGCTATCGTAAAATGGATTTTCTAATTTAGAACCATTCGTGGGAGCGTGCACAACAACTTTCAAAAGTTTCATCGCTGTCACTCATTTGTTGAATCTACTCGTACGCTACCTATTGTGAAATGGATTTACTAAGTCGAAACCCTTCCCTGGCGTGTACACAATAACTCATCAATGATTCATCGCAATCGGATGAATGGCATATACACGTATAGGGGTTGTTGTTTAAACGATTCGTGCGCTGTCACTCATTTGTTGAATCTGCTCGTGCGCTACCTATTGAGAAATGTATTACTAAGTCGAAGCCCTTCCCTGGTGTGTACACAATAACTCATCAAGGTTTCATCGCAATCGAAGAATGTTATATGAACGCAATAGGGGATTTTGTTGAAACGCTTCGCGCGTCGTCACCCATTTGTTGCATCTACTCTTGCGCTACTTATTGTAAAATGGATTTACTAAGTCCCCTTCCCTGGCGGGTACACAATAACTGATCAATGTTTCATCGCAATCGGATGAATAGTATACGAACGCATACCTGATTTTGTTTAAACGATTCGCGCTCCGTCACTCATTTGTTGAATCTACTCGTGCGCTACCTACTTGTAAAATGTATTTACTAAGTTAGAAACCGTTACGTAAGTGTCCACAACATCTCACCCAAGTTTCATCGCTATCGGACTAATGGGATATGAAGACATAGGGAACTGTATTGAAACGCTCCGCGTGTCGTCGTTCATTTGTCGAATCTACTCGTGCGCTACCTATAAGCCAGAAACCTTCCTTGGAGTGTCCACCATATTTCACCCAAGTTTCACCGCTAACGGCAGAATGGTATATGACCTTATACGGGACTTTGTTGAAATGCTTCGCGCATCGTCGCTCATTTGTTGAATCTACGCGTGCGCTACCTATTGTAAAATGGATTTACTAGGTCAGAAACCTTCCTTGGAGTGTACTTAACATCTCACCCAAGTTTCATCGCTATCGGACGAATGGTATATGAACACATACGGGACATTGTTGAAATGCTTCGCGCATCGTCGCTCATTTGTTGAATCTACGCGTGCGCTACCTATTGTAAAATGGATTTACTAAGTCAGAAACCTTCCTTGGAGTGTACTTAACATCTCACCCAAGTTTCATCGCTATCGGACGAATGGTATATGAACACATACGGGACATTGTTGAAATGCTTCGCGCATCGTCGCTCATTTGTTGAATCTACGCGTGCGCTACCTATTGTAAAATGGATTTACTAAGTCAGAAACCTTCCTTGGAGTGTACTCAACATCTCACCCAAGTTTCATCGCAATCGGACGAATGGTATATGAACGCATAGGAGACATACATACCCACAGACAAACTATCACGTTACATTGATTTTTATCTCTTACAAGCTGTACCCGGCATGCGTTGCAATGCCAATCAAAGAAAGTGTTGGCGTTGAAATTCTGTTTCCTGAAGTGCTTTTGGATACACAACATGTTAACTGCCTCTAAGCTATTATAAAATGGATTTTCTAATTTAGAACCATTCGTGGGAGCGTGCGCAACAACTTTCAAAAAGTTTCATCGCTGTCACTCATTTGTTGAATCTAATCGTACGCTACCTATTGTGAAATGGATTTACTAAGTCGAAACCCTTCCCTGGCGTGTACACAATGACTCATCAATGATTCATCGCAATCGGATGAATGGTATATGCACGTATAGGGGTTTTTGTTTAAACGATTCGTGCGCTGTCACTCATTTGTTGAATCTACTCGTGCGCTACCTATTGAGAAATGTATTACTAAGTCGAAGCCCTTCCCTGGCGTGTACACAATAACTCATCAAGGTTTCATCGCAATCGAAGAATGTTATATGAACGCAATAGGGAATTTTGTTGAAACGCTTCGCGCGTCGTCACCCATTTGTTGCATCTACTCTTGCGCTACTTATTGTGAAATGGATTTACTAAGTCCCCTTCCCAGGCGGGTACAAAGTAACTGATCAATGTTTCATCGCAATCGGATGAATAGTATATGAACGCATACCTGATTTTGTTTAAACGATTCGCACTCCGTCACTCATTTGTTGAATCAACTCGTGCGCTACCTACTGTAAAATGTATTTACTAAGTTAGAAACCATCCTTGGAGTGTACTCAACATCTCACCCAAGTTTCATCGCTATCGGACGAATGGTATATGAACACATACGGGACTTTGTTGAAATGCTTCGCGCATCGTCGCTCATTTGTTGAATCTACGCGTGCGCTACCTATTGTAAAATGGATTTACTAAGTCAGAAACCATCCTTGGAGTGTACTCAACATCTCACCCAAGTTTCATCGCAATCGGACGAATGGTATATGAACACATACGGGACTTTGTGGAAATGCTTCGCGCATCGTCGCTCATTTGTTGAATCTACGCGTGCGCTACCTATTGTTAAAATGGATTTACTAAGTCAGAAACCTTCCTTGGAGTGTACTCAACATCTCACCCAAGTTTCATCGCTATCGGACGAATGGTATATGAACACATACGGGACTTTGTTGAAATGCTTCGCGCATCGTCGCTCATTTGTTGAATCTATGCGTGCGATACCTATTGTAAAATGGATTTACTAAGTCAGAAACCATCCTTGGAGTGTACTCAACATCTCACCCAAGTTTCATCGCAATCGGACGAATGGTATAT
This sequence comes from Meconema thalassinum, assembly GCA_946902985.2. Classification (NCBI taxonomy): domain Eukaryota; kingdom Metazoa; phylum Arthropoda; class Insecta; order Orthoptera; family Tettigoniidae; genus Meconema; species Meconema thalassinum. The sequence goes on from OX336390.1 coordinate 840,787,472, forward strand.
GAACACATACGGGACTTTGTTGAAATGCTTCGCGCATCGTCGATCATTTGTTGAATCTACGCGTGCGCTACCTATTGTAAAATGGATTTACTAAGTCAGAAACCTTCCTTGGAGTGTACTCAACATCTCACCCAAGTTTCATCGCAATCGGACGAATGGTATATGAACACATACGGGACTTTGTTGAAATGCTTCGCGCATCGTCGCTCATTTGTTGAATCTACGCGTGCGCTACCTATTGTACAATGGATTTACTAAGTCAGAAACCTTCCTTGGAGTGTACTCAACATCTCACCCAAGTTTCATTGCTATCGGACGAATGGTATATGAACACATACGGGACTTTGTTGAAATGCTTCGCGCATCGTCGCTCATTTGTTGAATCTACGCGTGCGCTACCTATTGTAAAATGGATTTCCTAAGTCAGAAACCATCGTTGGAGAGTACTCAACATCTCACCCAAGTTTCATCGCAATCGGTTGAGTGGTATATGAATGCATAGGAGACATACACACCCACAGACAAACTATCACGTAAGATTGATTTTTATATATATAGATATAAAAACAAGTGTCCTGACTGACTGACTGACTGACTCATCATCGCCCAGCCAAAACTATTAAAGTTAGAAGCATGAAACTTTGGGAATATGTTCGTTGTAAGTCGAAAACGCCCACTAAGGAAGGGTTTTTGGATATTCAGTTTCTAAAGGGGTGTTAAGGGGGTACACCTGCATTTCATTGAATAACAATATCTCCGGATTGCTTTCATTGGGGGATTTGATACTCGGCATATAAACTCATAACTAAAAATAAGAAGATACGTGTCTGAGGGTTTTTCGATGTGGTGTATATTATGAGGTGAAAGGACTGAAAGTGGGGGTTGAAGGTTTCTTAACCGAGCGTGTATCTCTTAAACGACATAGGCGAGGAGTTTGGAACTCAGCGGGAAAAAAAATCAGCATAAAAAATAACAAAATACGTGTTTGACCGTTTTTTCATAAATCCAATATAAGGGGCCCATGGGGAGGGGTGAAAATATGGGGGGGGGGAAACGTAATATGTCTGAGTGTAAAATTATACATGGCCTATGTTGTAGACAATAACACATTACATCTTTTTTGTCTCTTGCTATTTCATCATACGACGAATACTTAGGGAGTTATTAATGATTTTGTACTTTTTGGCCGGAATTTTCTAAGTCCCAGGAATGACATAAAAATTGATTCGAATGAAATTTCGAAAAATAGTTTTTTTAATATTTTTTTATATTTTTAACGTCTTTTAGGGTCCTAAACAAACATGATATTTTGATGTTTTTTTTCGTCCCATGCATTTGTGTTTCAGGTGATAGAATTATTTTCCACTAGGACCGATGCTTATTCTTCTCTTATATAAAAACAAGTGTCCTGACTGACTGACTGACTCATCATCGCCCAGCCAAAACTATTGAAGTTAGAAACATGAAATTTGGGGGATATGTTCGTTGTAAGTCGAAAACGCCCACTAAGGAAGGATTTTTGGATATTCAGGTTCTAAAGGGGTGTTAAGGGGGTACACCTGCATTTCATTGAATAAGAATATCTCCGGCTTGGTTTCATTGAGGGATGTGATACTCGGCATATAAACTCACCATTAAAAATAAGAAGACACGTGTCCGAGGGTTTTTCGATATGGTGTATATTGTGAGGTGAAAGGGGTGAAAAGTGGGGGTTGAAGGATTCCTAACGGAGCATGTATCTCTTAAACGACATAAGCGAGGAGTTTGAAACTCAGCGAAAAAAAACAGCTTAAAAAATAAGTAAATAGGTGTTCGATCGTTTTTTCATAAATCCAATTTAAGGGGCCCGTGGGAAGGGGTGAAATTCTGGGGGGTAAAAAACAGGAAAGAAAGTGTCCTAACTGATGACTGGCTCACTCACTCTACAAACTCAGGGATAGAAAACTGCTTAAAAATAAGTAAATAAGAGTTCGACAGGTTTTCTTCATAAATCAAATTTAAGGGGTTCTTGGGGAGGGGTGAAATTCTGAAGAAAAAGTCCTGACTCTCTCACTCATTCTCTTATCATCGCCCAGCCAAAATTATTGAAGTTAGAAACATGACATTTTGGGGGTATGTTCGTTGTTCGTTGTATGTCAAAACCGTACACTAAGAGAGGATTTTCAGATATTCAGGTTCTAAAGGGGTCTTAAGGGGGTTAAAACTGCATTTTATTGAATAACAATATCTCACGAGTGGTTTCATTTGTGGATGTAATACTCGGCTTATAAACTGTATGTCTACCCTTATTATTCCCGTTTTCCAACGGGGTCGGGGATGAGATGCGATGGAAGACTTTGTGGCGATGGTTTTTACGGCCGGATGCCCTTCCTGATGCCAACCTCATGAGAGGAGTTAATGAGAGATGAAATGAATGATGATGAATGAAACGGCAAGGATGTGGAAGGAAGCGGCCGTGGCCTGTCAGAAGGTAGGCTACCGTCCCAGCATTTGCCTGGTGTTGAAAATGGGGAAACCACGGAAAACCATTTCAAGGACGGCCGACGGTGGGGCTCGAACCCACGCGTCTACAGAGTCAGCAGAGAGCTTGGCCCCATGACCTAATGCTGCGCTTTAGCCAGCGTAGCCACTACTGTCGGTTACTCGGCATATAAACTAATCATTAAAAATAAGCAGACATGTGTGTAAGGATTTTTCGATGTGGTGTATATTATAACGTGAAAGGGGTGAAAAGTGGGGGTTGAAGGATTCCTATCGGAGCGTGTATCTCTTAAAAGACATAGGCGAGAAGTTTGAAACTCAGCGGGAAAAAATCAGCTTAAAAAATAAGTAAATCGGTGTTCGACTGTTTTTTCATAAATTCTATTTAAGGGGCCAATGGGGTGGGGTGAAATTCGGTGGAAAAAAGGAGAGAAAGTGTCCTAACTACTGACTAACTCACTTACTCATCAAACTCAAGGGAAAAAGACAGCTTAAAACATAAATTAATAGTTGTTCGAGCGTTTCTTCATAAATCCAATTTAAGGGGCCTATGTAGAGGGGTAAAATTCTGGTAAAAATAATTGAAAGAAAATGACCTGACTGACTCTCTCACTCATCATCGCCCAGCAAAAACTATTGAAGTGGGAAACATTAAATTTTGGGAATATGTTCGCTGTATGTCGGAAACGTAAACTAAGGAAGGATTTTTGTTTATTCGGGTTCTGAAGAGGTGTTAAGGGGGTAAACGTGCATTTCATTGAATAACGATATCTCATGAGTTGTTTCTTTGGGGATGTGATATTCGGCATATAAACTAATCATTAAAAATAAGCAGACATATGACTAAAGGTTTATCGATGTGGTGTATATTATGAGGTGAAAGGGGTGAAAATTGGGGGTTGAAGGATTCTTAACGGAGCGTGTATCTCTTAAACGACATAGGCGAGAAGTTTGAAATTCAGCGGAAAAAAAGCTTAAAATATAAGTAAATAGGTGTTCGACGTTGCTTTTTTCATAAATCCAATTTAAGGGGTTCATGAGAGGGGTGAAATTCTGATAAATAAATGAAAGAAAATGTCCTGACTTACTCACTCACTCACTCACTCATCATCGCCCAGCCAAAATTATTGAAGTTAGAAACATGAAATTTTGGGGTTACGTTCGTTGTATGTCGAAAACGTTCACCAAGAAAGGATTTTTGGATATTCAGGTTCTAAAGGAGTGTTAAGGGGGTAGACTTGCATTTAATTGAATAACAATATCTCCCGATTGGTTTTCTTGGGGGATGCGATACTCGGCATATACAGTAAACTCATCATTAAGAATAAGAAGACACATGTCTGAGGGTTTTTCGATGTAGTGTATATTATGAGGGGTATGTGTGAAAAGTGAGTGTTGAAGGATTCTTAACGGAGCAAGTATCTCTTAAAAGACAGAGGCAAAAAGTAAGAATCTCAGGGAGAAAAATCAGATTGAAAAAGTAGTAAATAGGTGTTCGATCATTTTTTCATAAATCCAATTTAAGGGGCTCATGGGGAGGGATGAAATTCTGGGGAAAGAAGTCCACCAAGGAAGGATTTTTGGATATTCACTCATCATCCCCCAGCAAACCTATTGCAGTTAGAAACTTGAAATTTTGGGGATATGTTCGTTGTATGTCGAAAAAGTCCACTAAGGATGGATTTTTGGATATTCATGTTCTGAAGGGGTGTTAAGGGGGTTAAACTTGCATTTCATTGATTAACAATATCTCACGAGTTGTTTCATTTGGGGATGTGATATTCGGCATATAAATTAAATTAAAAAATAAGCAAACATATGTCTAAGGGTTTATCGATATGGTGTATATTATGAGGTGAAAGGGGTGAAAATTGGGGGTTGAAGGATTCTTAACGGAGCGTGTATCTCTTAAACGATATTAGCGAGAAGTTTGGAAGTCAGCGGGAAAAAATCGGCTTAATAAATAAGTAAATAGGCGTTTAACCGTTTTTTTTCATAAATCCCATTTACGCAATTCATGGGGAGGGGTGAAATTCTCAAAAAAAAATGAAAGAAAATGACCTGACTGACTCACTCACTCATCATCGCCCAGCCAAAATTATTGAACTTAGAAACAGGAATTTTTTAGGATATGTTCGTTGTATGTCGAAAACGTCCACTAAGGAAAGATTTTATGATAATATTCAGGTTCTAAAGGGGTGTTAAGGGGGTAGACGTGCATTTCATTGAATAACAACATGTCACGAGTGGTTTCATTTGGGGATGTGATGACTGGCATATGAACTAATCAATAAAAATAAGCTGAAACATGTCTATTAAAGTTAGAAGAATGATATTTTGGGGATATGTTTGTTGTGTGTCGAAAACGTCTACTAAGGAGGGAATTTTGGATATTCAGGTTCTAAAGGAGTGTTAACGGGGTTAAACCTGCATTTCATTCAATAACAATATGACATGACTATGACGCGAGCAACGCCGCGGGTACCTGCTATTATATATATATATAGATAGATATATATATATGCCACTTCATCTTATATATAAAAGTGAAAATCTGTATGTATGTATGTATGTATGTATGTATGTATGTATGTATGTATGTATGTATGTATGTATGTGGGTCTGTTTCGTATACAAATCTACACCGTTCCACCAATCTCAACCATATATTGCATACACATTGTTTAGGACCCAGAAGGAACCTCTGCCTACATGAATTTTCGATAGTCTTTCTCATTCTTCAGATTTCGGCCCTTATGCACTCAAGCACAGGCTAATCAAATCATAAAATATACTCATGAAGGAATGGCAAGGCATATAGTTTCCATGGCAAAATAGCTCAAGTCGAGACACGGCCGACTGGATGCCAGATGCGCTCTGCACTACCGGTATAGAAAATGAGGATCTTTACTTGAAATCCCGTTAGTTACTCAACTGCTCACACAGCACTGTCAACCGAGTTTAGCATAACAAAGACTTGACACTATCTACTATATTATATTTGTCAAATACCGCTCACTCACTCATTCATTCATCACGAAATCTCAGAAACCACCAAACGGATTGGAATGAAATTTGGTATGCAGCTTCCTCAAGGGCCACAAATGCTGACTATGAGAGGATTTTTGGATATTCAGGTTCTAAAGGGGTGTTAAGGGGGTAGACCTGCATTTCATTGAATAGCAATATCTCCCGATTGGTTTCATTGGGGGATGTGATACTCGGCATATAAACTCATCATTAAAAATAAGAAGACACATGTCTGAGGGTTTTTCGATGTGGTGTATATTATGAGGTGAAAGGGGTGAAAAGTGGGGATTGAAAGATTCCTAATGGAGCGTGTATCTCTTAAACGACATAGGCGGGGAGTTTGAAACTCAGCGGAAAGAAATCAGCATAGAAATTAAGTAAATATGTGTTTGACCGTTTTTTCATAAATCCAATTTAAGGGGCCCATGGGGAGGGGTGAAATTTTTGGGGGGGGGGACAGGAAAGAAAGTGTCCTAACTGATTGACTGACTGACTCACTCATCAAACTCAGGGGGGAAAAACTGCTTAAAGTAAGTAAATAGCTGTTCGACAGGTTTTTTTTTCATAAATCAAATTTAAGGGGTTCATGGGGAGGGGTGAAATTCTGAAAAAAGAAAATTGAAAGAAAATGTCCTGACTCACTCACTCACTCACTCACTCACTCACTCATCATCGCCCAGCCAAAATTATTGAAGTTAGAAACATGACAGTTTGGGGATATGTTCATTGTATGTCAAAACCGTACACTAAGGGAGGTTTTTTGTATATTCGGGTTCTAAAGGGGTCTTAAGGGGGTTAAACCTGCATTTCATTGAATAACAATATCTCACGAGTGGTTTCATTTGTGGATGTGATACTCGGCATATAAACTAATCTTTAAAAATAAGCAGACATGTGTCTAAGGGTTTTTCGATGTGGTGTATTATTATGAGGTGAAAGGGGTGAAAAGTGGGGGTTGAAGGATTCCTAACGGAGCGTGTAGGCCTATCTCTTAAACGACATAGGCGAGAAATTTGAAACTCAGCGAAAAAAAAATCAGCTTAAAAAGTAAGTAAATCGGTGTTCGACTGTTTTTTCATAAATTAATTTAAGTGGCCAATGGGGTGGGGTGAAATTCTGGGGGGAAAAAATGAGAGAAAGTGTCCTAACTGACTAACTCACTCACTCATCAAACTCAGGGGAAAAAGACAGCTTAAAAAATAAGTTAATAGGTGTTCAAGCGTTTTTTCATCAATCCAATTTAAGGGGCCCATGGGGAGGGGTGAAATTCTGGTAAAAGTAATTGAAAGAAAATGTCCTGTCTGACTCATTCACTCATCACGCCCAGCGAAAACTGTTAAAGCTGTAAACATGAAATTTTGGGAATATGTTCGCTGTAAGTCGAAAATGTTAACTAAGGAATGATTTTTGTTTATTTGGGTTTTAAAGAGGTGTTAAGGGGGTAAACGTGCATTTCATTGAATAACGATATCTCATGAGTTGTTTCTTTGGGGATGTGATATTCGGTATATAAACTCATCATCATCATCATCATTTCCCCTTATCCAGCTCCTGCCGGGTCGGGGTATTTATGGCACTTCTCCACTTTCCTCTTTCCTTCCACCATTCTTCTTCCACGATCTTGTCCCAGTCCAGATTTCTTTTTCTCAAGCTGTTCTTCACTGAATCGATCCACCTTGTTCTAGGTCTTCCCCTTGCTCTCTTACCCTTGCACTTGGCCTCCAGCATCTGTCTTGGTATTCTATTTTCCTCCATCCTCTTTACATGTCCAAACCACCTTAGTTTATTCTTCTCAATTCTCTCATTTAGTTTTCCCATCCCAACTTCCTTCCTAACATCTTAATTTCCTCACTCTGTCTTTCCTTGTCTTACCTATCATACTTCTTAGGAATTTCATTTCACTGGCTTGGATTCTACTCTCTTGCCTGCTCGTCAGGGTCCAAGTCTCAGCTGCATACGTTAATATGGGTACATAGTACATTTTATACATTACCTCCTTGCTTTTCCTTGGTACTTCCTTATCCCAAACGAGTTTTCTTACACTTTGATAGAATGCATTGCTCTGCTGTACCCTCCTGCCAATCTCCATGTCCAACCTACCAGTTTGCATCAATTCACTTCCTAGGTATTTGAACGTGTCCACAATTTCCAAACTCTGACTTCCAATTTTCACAGTGCCCTTTCCTTGTCTTTCCCCTCTTGTCATCACCAGGGTCTTGCTTTTCTCTATACTGATTTTCAGGCCATACTTCTGAATATTTTCGTTCAGTGCATCTAGTTGTTTTTGCACTTCTTCGGTGTTCCCTGCCCAGACTACAATATCGTCTGCAAATTATAGTAACTTCATTTCTTTATGTCCATATGCTTCCTTTGTTTCCTTTACAATTTCATCCATTACCATTATGAATAAAAGAGGTGACAGCACACTCCCCTGTCTTAGTCCAGTCTTGTTCCTAAACCAATCTGTCTTTCCAACTGGGGTCAGTACCCTGCTAACACAGTTGTACATTGCTTGCACCATTTCCAACATTTCTCTTCCCAGTCTCTTCTTAACCATGGTCTCCCATACCTTCTCTCTGGGGACACTATCATATGCCTTTTCTAGATCTATGAAAGTCATGATCAAATCCTCTCCATATTCCCAGTTCTTTTCCATCACCTGCCTCAAGCTAAAGATTGGGTCCACTGTGGATCTTCCACTCCTGAAGCCATACTGTTCCTCTTGCAACTCTCCTTCCACCTTTCTTCTCATTCTTCTTTCTAATATCCTTTCCAATATTTTTATTATCTGTGATATGAGGGTGATCCCTCTATAGTTATCACACACTTTCTTGTCCCCTTTCTTAAACACTGGTATTATTAGCCCTTTCTCCCAGTCTTCTGGTACACATTTCCATTTCCACACACACTTTAGCAGTCGATACAGCCACTGCATACCAACAGGTCCAGCAGCCTTTATCATTTCTACACTGATTTCATCCACCCCTGTTGCTTTTCCCATCTTCATTTTCTGTACTGCTAATTCCACCTCCAGCATTGTTATATCATCTTCTGTTATAGAGTCGTCAGGCTGTGTCAATTCGATCTCACCAGTACAATTGCTCCTTCCATCGTCCCTTTATCTCTTCTGGGTGTGTTAACAACTCTCCATCTTCCTTTTTCACCAGCTTTGTAGTAACTCTTTCTTTCCTCTTACTTCTTAGAAGCCCATACAGCGTCCTTTTACTGCCAATTACATCTGTTTCCATTCTTCGTGTAAATTCTTCCCAACTTTTCTTCTTTTCTTCTCCTACCACTTTCTTACACCTCCGTTTGCTGTCGTGATACTTCCTTTTGCTTTCTTCTGTTTGATCTCGGTTCCATTCTTTCCATGCAGACTTCTTTTCTTTCACTGCTTTCCTCACTTCCTCATTCCACCACGGTGTCTCCTTCTCTTTCACTCTTGTTGACGTCCTACCACAAGCACTCTCTGCTGCACCAGCAAATGCCTTTTTAAAGTGGGACCATTCCTCTTCTACATTTTCCACTTCAGTAACTGGGATTTGTTGCTTCAATCTCTCCTGAAAATCTTCCTGTACAGCTTTGTCTTTCAATTTCCATACTTTTATTTTACTTTCTCTGATCTCCTTTAGGTTTTCCAATTTTCCCCATCTAAATTTTGCCACCACAGCTCTATGGTCCCCATCAAATGCTTCTCCTGGTAAAGCCGTCACATCCATCAGCTATCTGCGATTTGTCCTTTCCACCAGGAAGTAGTCAATTACTGACTTTGTTCTTTGTACCCATATCTCGTAATTTTCCTGCTGTTTTTCTTCCGAAACCACGAATTACCCACTATCAGTCCATTCCTTTCATAAGAGTTTACAAGTTCCTCTCCTTCCCGGTTCTTTTTCCCATATCCATATGGTCCAACGACTTCTTCCTTCCCTTGTCTCTCATTTCCGACTTGTGCATTCATATCTCCCATGATCACCACTTCTACATCTGAGATTACTCTTTCTACATCCTCCAGGAATACTTCAATATCTTCTTCTCTGTTTCCAGTCTGTGGTGCATACACTTGTATGAAGTCCATCACATCATTCTTCATCTTCATTCTAATTTTCATTATTCTGTCACTCACACACTCTACCACTTCAACATACTCCTCCAGTTGTTTCGAGGTTATCATTCCCACGCCATTTTTTGCCTCCTGGCCACCACTCCAGTATAATGTATATCCTTTCCTCAATTTCTTCCTTCCTTTACCTTTCCATTTCACTTCACTCAGTCCCATCATTCCAACCTTCTCCCTCTCCATGAAGTCTACCACCTCCTCCACCTTGCCTGTCAGGGTCATGACATTCATGATTCCCACTTTCATTTCGGTTACTGGTCGCCCATTTCTCACAGATCCCCCAGTACCAAAGGAACTGCGCGTCGCCTGCAGGGTACGCCCTAACCTTTTCCGAATCATTGGAAGTGCCATTTCCATTTTAGGCTATTATTACGATGGGGTCGCCACTCCCAAAGGCATTTTATGAAGCTACTGCCAGCTATTATTCAGGCCGCCCCTGACATGGAGAACACACACCCTTGCCCTTGCAGCCGCCCCTAACATGGGAAACAGATGCTGCCGATTGATGCTGTACTCATACTATTCCCTGAGTACTGGGTTGCCTCTTCCGCAATCTCCACCGTTCTGAAGTCCATCTTCTCCGCTACAGATTCCGTTGAGGTCTTCGCACGTAACCCTCTTATACCCCATAGGACTGGGTCCTCACCAGAACTTAGCCGGTACTGTAGTTCCATGGTATATTACAGTACCGTTGCCCACCCCCGCGACGTGGACGCGCCTGGCAAGAATTATCCATGTAGCCAATTAGGATTGACTCATGGACCGGGTTAAGGAGCTGTCTAAATCCAGCCTCCAAGGCTCGGTATATAAACTAATCATTAACTAATCATTAAAAATAATCAGACATATGTCTAAGGGTTTATCGATGTGGTGTATATTATGAGGTGAAAGGGGTGAAAATTGGGGGTTGAGGGATTCTTAACGGAGCATGTATCTCTGAAACGACATAGGCGAGAAGTTTGAAATTCGGAGGAAATCAATCAGCTTAAAAATAAATAAATAAATAAAATAAATAGGTGTTCGACCGTTTTTTCATAAATGCAATTTAAGGGGCCTAAGGGGAGGGGTGAAATTCTGGAAGAAAAACGTTGGATGTTCGCTCTCGTCGACCAACCAAAACTATTTAAGTTAGAAGAATGATGTTTTGGGGATATGTTTGTTGTGTGTCGAAAACGTCTACTAAGGAGGGATTTTTTGGTATTCAGGTTCTAAAGGGGTGTTAACGGGGTTAAACCTGCATTTCATTGAATAACAATATGCCACGACTGTGACGCGAGCGAAGCGAGGCTAAAAATGAGATGGTGTGAGTCTGTGTATTACTCAATCACGCAAGTACCACTGGTCCGATTTACATGAATTTTACATGGAAGTAGCTGATTTACCTGGTTAACATATAGGTTACTTTTGATTTCAATACTTTGCACTATTTAAAGATGGCGACCATTTTAGTGACGTCACTACACCCTTTGGTTTCAAACTTTCATATTTCCGTTTCAAATAAAAAGAGAACGCTAAGAAATAACAAACTTTTGATGGCATACGCAAGGTTTAAAATTACATTTTCTATCCGAAAGGTATCTCCAACGGTTAGCGAGTAAAACCTAAATCTGTGCTATAAAACACGGTCAACGCCGAGCGGTGTAGTTGGACAAAATGTTCCATCCTTAATCTCCCTCTGCGCAGCACCTCGCCTATCCCCTGTTTTAACTGTCACCTTCACATTTTAATTTATTTATGACGCGTAGCGAAGCACGGGTACTTCAGCTTGTATATATATATATATATAGATACATATATACATAAATTATATATAAACTTTTGAACTGACGGTGGTTTTGGGGTCTAGGGGATGTGAAACGCGAAGACATGTCAAAATTTTCTGGAAGTCGAAACATGGTACCCATTGCAATAATTAGCCTTCTAAAGAAATCTACCTAAAAGAATGGTAAACATACCCATGTCAAAAGACAACTATAATAAGGAAATAAGAACTATTATGCAAATAGCAAAGGAAAACTACTTCTCGCCAAGCAAAATAAATCAAATTATAGCCAAACATAAAAATAAAGATAAAACGATTCCCAAACCGGACAGTAATGAGAAAAAATGTGCGCGTTTCAACTATGTGAATGCGAATACATATAAAATCACTAACCTATTCAAAAAACAAGGCATAAAGATAGCTTTCACGACGAAAAACACAACCGCTAGGCACCTCCTAAATAGTAATCTAAATAAACGTGACCCGTATTCAAGGTCAGGGGTATATTCTATAACGTGCCAAGACACCGATTGTCAAGCTAATTACATCGGGCAGAGTGGAAGGCGAGTAGACACACGTTATAATGAACATAGGAATGCGATAAGATACGGAACACATTCAGCCGTGTGCGAACATATGTGTGACGCAGGGCACAGCTTTACCAACATAGAGTCGGACCTTAAAATAATCCATCACGAATCGAAAGGCAGAGCTCTTGACATAAAGGAAGCAATCGAGATACACCTAGCCAAACGAAACAATCCCAACAATCTAAATGAACACACGTTCATGGAGAGCTCACCCCTCTTCACGCTACTAAAAAACACACCCAGTCGGAAACAAAACACAATTTAGCGACACAGCCAAGCTAGATAAAAAAAGGGGGGGGAAATTAGGTGGTTTTTAATAGGTAAATGTTATCTGGATCAGGTGTACGACGTACTTTTCTTCTGCAATAAACCAAGGCCCATATTCGCGACAGTATTAAAGGTGCCGGGACGTCCTCATAAGACCGTCAACGCTTAGTTCGAATGGGTTATGCTCCAAGCGTGGCGAGGGCTAATCCACGGTCTTTAATAGTTGTAGACCCACCTCATTCAATAACATACATCTTATCTAGGTTGGCAACACCTCACATAAACACATCGCTATCACTCCCCACAGCACGTAGGGACAGGGGGGAGAAGGCAGGGAAAAACCAGTCGTTAAGATAACCACCGCAGTCGACCGCACAGTGAGTTCCAGTGAGCACGAAAACTGCGAGTAGCTGTAGTACGGAAGACAATCAGATAAGTAGTTAGCCTAAAATTTTATAGTTTAACCATAGTTCACAACCATATAATCTCTCTAAAGTACAATCTCTGGATAGCTATCTCCATTTAGCATTTCACCTAACATATATACTGCATTTAGCATACACTGACAGTTGCAGTACCAATACTGCAACTAAATAATTGTACATATTGTAAATATTTTCACCTGTATTTCAAACATAGATTTTGTAGCCTAAGTGTAATGGATCTGATGATGATCGCTTGACGATCGAAACTGGTCATCCTAGTGTTTTATTAATCTCATGTAATTTATTTCAGGATTAGGGCATAACCCATCTCTTTTGGGTACATTCGTGTTGACCGACTGAAAAGCACTAAACTCTTGTTTACTAAGGCATCACTGAAAATATGGCTTCAAACTCCACAATGTTCACGGCTAGTCAGGCAAATCGTGAAGCCAAGAAATTCAAATCACTCAGGCTTAAACTCATGAATTTAGACAAGTCAATTTGGTTCAACCAAAAATGTATAGAAGTAAACCTCACCCCTAAATACATACCAATTAAAACCGTACTGAACACACCAGCCTCGATCATTTCAACCAAACAAGCCAAAGCTCTTTGGATAAAAAACGAATTAAGATTTGCATACATAAGAAAGCAAAAAATTAACCAACAATTATACGACATTCAATTGCAACTAAGTAATTTCTGGCACGCAGCCCAATGGGACAGCTTCACCGAGCACTTACATGACACCATCAAAATCAGAGCAACGAGGAAGCATGAAACGCTAGAAAATAAATTAAGAAAACTAGGAGAAACACAGAACCATCAATCTAACGAACAACACACGAATAACAATGAATTCAATTTCCACAGCAGAGTAAACAACAGAACGAACGTAACCTTTTCTCAAGGTGAAATGAATATGTTAGACAAAGGTTTGGAATACAACTGCACAGACGCACACACGAACCACAATATAAAACAGTTAATCACAGATATTGAGATAGCCAGTCACAAGCTCCCAGCAGAAGACAGGGAATAAACCAAAAATCTCGCCACCAACGAAGCCAAAAAAATCCTCAAACGAGAGGGCGATAGCAATAACATTCAAAACAACAAACAACTCAAAGAAATAAAGTCGTTGAAACAAAAAATAAAAGAACATGACTTATTCATCACAAAAGCAGATAAGGGAAACACTACAGTAATTTTGAACAAAACAGAATACATTGAAAAAACAGTCGAATTCCTAAACAACAACGAAATCAAGGAATTAACAAAAGACCCCACCAACAAATTCCAAAAACAAATAAAAAGTGCGCTAAAAGAAACAGAATACATACTGACCAAAGCCGAAAAATCAAAACTAATAAACATGAACCCGAAAATACCGTCATTGAGGGGACAACCAAAAATACACAAAAAGGAATGCCCAATGAGACCAATAGTCAATTGTAGGAGTGCCCCTAATTACAAAATCAGCAAAGAGTTACTAAAAATCTTAAAATGCTGTCTTTCCAAGGACAAAAACAACTCTGTAAAGAACACAACAGAACTAGTAACAGCATTGAACACCCTACAAATGAAACCTAGCTTCAGGCTAGTATCCTTCGACGTAACTAACATGTACACCAATATTCCGATTATTGAAGCAATCAACACTATCGAAAACAACTTAAAATTCAACAATTCGGTAAAAGAAATTGAAGAGATTGTGAGATTACTGAGGGTCGTTCTCACCCAAAACGTGTTTCAATTCGACAATAAAATATTCACACACAGAGAAGGCCTAGCAATGGGATCGCCACTAAGTGGGTTAATCGCTGACATCTTCATCAATGCACTAGAAAATGCGTTCTTAGAAAAGACTTCAATAAAGGGAATAGTAATATGGAAAAGATACGTAGATGATGTAATTTGCATCTACGATACTGAACTAACAAGCGAAGAAACAATTCTCCAATCCATTAATAGCCTTCACCACTCTATCAAATTCACTAAGGAATCCGAAATAGACCGGAAAATAAATTATCTCGATATAACTATTGAACGTAAAGACAACGACCTTTCATATTCCATATTCCGGAAAGCAACACAAACCTCGCATGCAATCGACAATCAGTCTAATCACCCCAGTACGCACAAACTAGCGGGTTTCAATTCAATGGTGCACAGGGCTTTAAACATACCCATGTCAAAAGACAACTATAATAAGGAAATAAGAACTATTATGCAAATAGCAAAGGAAAACAACTTCTCGCCAAGCAAAATAAATCAAATTATAGCCAAACATAAAAATAAAGATAAAACGATTCCCAAACCGGACAGTAATGAGAAAAAATTTGCTCGTTTCATTTATGTGAATGCGAATACATATAAAATCACTAACCTATTCAAAAAACAAGGCATAAAGATAGCTTTCACTACGAAAAACACAACCGCTAGGCACCTCCTAAATAGTAATCTAAATAAACGTGACCCGTATTCAAGGTCAGGGGTATATTCTATAACGTGCCAAGACACCGATTGTCAAGCTAATTACATCGGGCAGAGTGGAAGGCGAGTAGACACACGTTATAATGAACATAGGAATGCGATAAGATACGGAACACATTCAGTCGTGTGCGAACATATGTGTGACGCAGGGCACAGCTTTACCAACATAGAGTCGGACCTTAAAATAATCCATCACGAATCGAAAGGCAGAGCTCTTGACATAAAGGAAGCAATCGAGATACACCTAGCCAAACGAAACAATCCCAACAATCTAAATGAACACACGTTCATGGAGAGCTCACCCCTCTTCACGCTACTAAAAAACACACCCTGTCGGAAACAAAGCACAATTTAGCGACACAGCCAAGCTAGATAAAAAAAAGGGGGGAAATTATGGGGTTTTTAATAGGTAAATGTTATCTGGATCAGGTGTACGATGTACTTTTCTTCTGCAATAAACCAAGGCCCATATTCGCGGCAGTATTAAAAGTGCCGGGACGTCCTCATAAGACCGTCAACGCTTAGTTCGAATGGGTTATGCTCCACGCGTGGCAAGGGCTAATCCACGGTCTTTAATAGTTGTAGACCCACCTCATTCAATAACATACATCTTATCTAGGTTGGCAACACCTCACATAAACACATCGCTATCACTCCCCACAGCACGTAGGGACAGGGGGGAGAAGGCAGGGAAAAACCAGTCGTTAAGATAACCACCGCAGTCGACCGCACAGTGAGTTCCAGTGAGCACGAAAACTGCGAGTAGCTGTAGTACGGAAGACAATCAGATAAGTAGTTAGTCTAAAATTTTATAGTTTAACCATAGTTCACAAACATTTAATCTCTCTAAAGTACAATCTCCAGATAGCTATCACCATTTAGCATTTCACCTAACATATATACTGCATTTAGCATACACTGACAGTTGCAGTACCAATACTGCAACTAAATAATTGTACATATTGTAAATATTTTCACCTGTATTTCAAACATAGATTTTGTAGCCTAAGTGTAATGGATCTGATGATGATCGCTTGACGATCGAAACTGGTCATCCTAGTGTTTTATTAATCTCATGTAATTTATTTCAGGATTAGGGCATAACCCATCTCTTTTGGGTACATTCGTGTTGACCGACTGAAAAGCACTAAACTCTTGTCTAAAAGAATGGCATAATGTGTCCGAAACTTTGGATTTTTTTTTTTTTTTTTTTTGGTTAGATAGATATTTTATTCAATTAATTCCAAAGAGCCATAGGCTCGTACAGAGGAATTGTACAGTAATATGTGTATTTGGAGAACTGTCTGATGTCATCTTGGAAGATAACATTCCTTGCTAATTCCAACTGTTGTCGCAATTGGTCAAGGGATGTTGCCAGTAAAGCAGACTGGATCAGATGCTATCCCATCATGTTCCATACATGCTCAACAGGGAACAGGTGGTATATTCTCCCGAATATACAGTTCATGTTAGAATTTAATAGTTGTTACTACTCTTTGGATTTCTTTCTTTATTCACATTTTTTTTTTTCACTTCCCTTCTTTGTGAACACCAACAGAGACTTCTTTGTATTCCTCTTTTTTTCTCTCTGTGCATTCTCTTACATTTTCTGCAAGTTTGTTCCAGATTTGCAATGCTTTCTCTTTGTATAACATCTCTCTGCAGCGATCCTCTCAGCAAGTCGCTAAAGCTTTGGATTCCAGTCACCTGAAGAGTTGGTTCAACACATCTCAAGTAGAGGGCATCAGTGTCGCTTTCTGCATCTTCCATGAAGACCACACCGTTTTATTGGGCTCGGCCTAAGAAGCAACTTATGTACAATTAATATTTGTTAAGTTTCCTGTATGTTTTCCCCTCCTCTTTCTCCCCCTATTTTTCCCTCTCTGTCATTGCTCGATCACACTTTTGAAATACTCTGTCATTCTTCGCTAAGTGCTTCGCTCAGACAGAACAACTCTCCTTCATACTTTTCAACAATGTGTTGATTTTCAAATAAGTCGTCATGCTTTAGAAACTTTTTAACGGCTGGCCGTGAAATCCTACATCACTACAATGTCAAGATAAGTACCTAACTCAGTGTTTTTACAATCACATTTTATGGGGTCTATGGAAATCTTAATATAAACATTTTAATGAACATTTTCAGCAAAATTTTAACTTTAACATACTTGTGCAATTTTCTAACGGCCTCCCTCAACGGATATTACATTGCTTTGCCAAGGCTTGATTAAGCTCGCCATTGAATGTTCATGAAAACTTTCTAGTACTATCTGTGTAAAAAAGGGGATACTTTTTCTCCCAGCGTGGGAATTATGCTAACCTTGTAGCACTTTGAAAATCAAGCTTTTCTTCTTCGAGGAATTTTCAACTGAATCTTGAAATTGTACCAATTTATTCTCAAATTTCATTGAGAGATTTTTTTCTTGTTGCCCCATTTTATGCTACTTGCAACTCGTGACATTTTGAATCAAGCAATAGACTCTGTATTGTGCAAAACTACACTGGCAAACACCTCAAAAACTCAATAACTTTGAATTACTGCTAATTTCAGAAACAGAACAACTAATAAAATTCAATAGTGACTTTCCGTGTGCTCCAATATATTGGTTTTAGTGCAAACCATGTGTTGGGTACCCAAACCGCGACAGAATAAGCTCATGAACAGACTCAAAACATACCCCATTTTTTCCTTCCTATTTCCGTAACATATCCTAGTCATAATTGAAGTTTAAAGGCTAGTGTTTGTTTTCCCATCTTGGGTTCTTGAGCCTTGTTCTACCCTAACTTATCACGCTTCTCTCAGCAATTTGCCGCTGTTTCAAGACTAGTTCTTTTTAATTGTTATTTTATAAATAAAAGTTGTTATTTGGATTTGCTTCCCTGTTGCCTAAGTTTTCTTTCTTTCCTAAGCCTTTTCCTTTTTTATGCCATCTTCCCTCCAGTAGTGGTTAAGCTTGGGCTTGACACTCCAACAGGGCTGGTGATCCTGGTAACCAGGGAAGTTAATGAACATCTTGGAGATTACATACGGCAATGCAAGGAGTGTGTGCATGGTCATTTCCTCATCCAGTCACCTTACAGCAGCATCTAGGAATATACCTTTCCTGGGGACCAGTCTTTTCAAGGGACAGTGCAACCATTTAATAATACACAAGTGGAAAAAATTAACACCCTGAAACAATGGTCTCACATGCTGCAAAAGTTCTCTGCTCTCTCTGCTTAATTTATAAGATCCCTCTTTATTTTTGTTGTGTATGCAACAATCTAAGCTTAACATATCTACCCTGGCTATACTGTTGACATACAGCTGTATAGAATGCAAACACATTTGCCATTGAAAACAAATGTTTTTAAATATCTGTATTGGTGTTAGAATTAAATGTTTAAAATTATACGCCATTTGTGCCGCCCGGCCTTGTTCGCAGATGTTGTCGCAGTGGAAGTGTGTACCTATTTGTCTTGTGCTGGGCCCATGATACAATGACTAGGTGGTGAAAGGATAACAGAAACAGAGGCAGTGGACTGAACGTACATCCACATTGCCGTGAATGCAAGTTCAATTCGAATCCAGTAACTACGAAGAACCATGGGCCTAGCCTAGCCTAGCTTAAAGAAATAAAGACTAAATAACGTACTAAATAAGGTACACATACAAGCCGCATAAGTAAAGGAACGGTAATGTATTCTCCAAAGGAAATAGGCTTAAGGAATGACGAGGAAGCATTACATGCTAAGGTGAGGTTATGTGGTAGTCAAGCATAAGACATAAGGTAAACTGACGATGTAAAGGACCGTGATAATAAGGTTATGGGAGGTAGGAGATAAAGGCAAAAGGGAGGGACATATAAGGGGAAGGAATACTCGTAAAGAGTAAGATTACATTGTGAAATACGAAAGATAAAAGGGCTAGACAAGGTGTCAGGAAAAGTGAGTCTACCGCCAAAGAGCGAACAGTAACTCTAATAGCCCAGAAGAAATGGAGTAGGTGAGGGAATACAAGACAGGACAGAGTTTAATAAAAGCTGAGGATGACCCCAATGTAGGTCGAAACATGTAGAGGAAAGTGACCAAAGTCGGACCCCCATTTTGTTTTTTACCTGTATTGTTATTCATTTCATTTCATTTCATTAAGAAGTATGATAGGAAAGACAAGGAAAGACAGAGTGAGGAATGAAGATGTTAGGAAGGAAGTTGGGATGGGAAAACTAAATGAGAGAATACAGAAGAATAAACTAAGGTGGTTTGGACATGTAAAGAGGATGGAGGAAAATAGAATACCAAGACAGATGCTGGAGGAGAAGTGCAAGGGTAAGAGAGCAAGAGGAAGACCTAGAACAAGGTGGATTGATTCAGTGAAGAACAGCATAAGAAAAAGAAATCAGGACTGGGACAAGATCGTGGAAGAAGAATGGTGGAAGGAAAGAGGAAAGTGGAGAAGTGCCATAAATACCCCGACCCAGCAGGAGCTGGATAAGGGGAAATGATGATGATGATGTTATTAATTTAATCTTTTTTAAATTTGAATTTTAGCTAGATGAGTTCTTTGATATGTTTTATAACATTGTATCTGGTTCAGATTAACTTATAACAGCCCAGTTTTTCCTATGAAATGTTTTCATTAAAAGTAACAAAAATGACGTCTTGGAAAAAGTATGCCAATGTCGGACCCCTCTTAAGAATGAACGTAAAATCACATAAAACCGCTAGAAAAGTAATGAAGAACGTGAAAATACTTTATTTTTACATTATATAATGTCTTGTTAGGAACATAACTTATTGTTATGACCACAAAATCCAGAAACCGACCACTTTGCGAGTTTCCCATTTTCTCACACAAGGACTGATATTTTTTTGGGTCATCTGAAACAATATTTTGAATGGCTTAAATAAAACCCAAGAAATTTTAATTTCAGGAGTCCAACTCAGGGTTATTAGGGGTCCGACTTAGGAAAGCCGCGGGGGTCCTACTTAGGACATCTTGTACTTGATATTTTCGAGGCTATGAAAAAGAAATGAATAGGTATTTAGACAAGCAAATACAACATTTATCAAGTGTATCGCTTACTAAAGACAGTACTGTAAACACAATGTGACTTACCCTCTTTGAAATATAAAACAATCCCTATTCCATGAGCACGTGTAAAAACATCCACTCACATGAAAACCAGTATTGGCGGAACTGACGGGATACTCCCCATAGTCCTGTGCTGCCACTTCCACAACATAACATTTCCTTTCATATCTTCACATTCATTATTGTGCCACCATGCGGCAGCACTGTCCAAGCAAAATAATGCAGGGGTCCGACTTAGGGACTCG
Organism: Meconema thalassinum; assembly: GCA_946902985.2. Lineage (NCBI taxonomy): Eukaryota > Metazoa > Arthropoda > Insecta > Orthoptera > Tettigoniidae > Meconema > Meconema thalassinum. Next base: position 840,807,959 of record OX336390.1, read on the forward strand.
GGTCCGACTTTGGTCACTTTCCTCTACCAATATATAAAATATATATTTCTTTATGTACTGATTTGGCATATAAAATGGAAAAGATGGTGAGGAGGAAGAAATCGGAGAAGAGGAAGATGAACTGCAAACAGAAAAGGACTTAACATGGAAAGAAGTGGAAGGTGCAGTGAACAAGATGAAAGGAGGGAAGGCACCGGGTGTGGATGAGTTGAGTGTGGAGATGGTGAGAGCAGCAGGAGAGGTGGGGATACAGTGGTTGTACCGAGTGACGAGGACAGCATGGAAGGAAAGGAAGATCCCAGAGGACTGGAAAAAAGGAATAATTGTCCTGATCTTCAAGAAAGGTAGTAGAACAGATTGCAGAATCTATCGGGGAATAACACTGATGAGTCATTGTGCAAAGATCTTCGAGAAAGTTTTGGAAAAGAGAATTAGGACAAGGATAGAAGGAGGGATGAGAGAAGAACAACATGGCTACCGAGCAGGAAGGTCCACAGTGGATTTGATTTCTGCTGTAAGGCAGTTACAAGAACAACAGATCTACTGATGGCCTTCCTGGACATTGAGAAAGCATATGACAGTGTATGCAGAAACAAAGTATGGAAGTCCCTGGAGGATAGAGGAGTAGAGAAATGGACTATAATGAGGATAAAGGAGATGTACAAGGGAAGCGTGAGCTGTGTGAAAGTGGGAGGAGAGAGATCAGACTGGTTGGAACAGAGAAACGGCCTGAAACAAGGAAGTGCACTGTCACCGTTACTTTTCATTGTGGTGATGGATGACATAATGACCCGAGTGACACAAGTAATTGGCGAAGGAAAGATGAAAGCAATGGTGTTTGCAGATGATTTGATGATTTGGGGAAACAAGGAGGAGGAGGTACAGGAACAGTTGGACGTGTGGGAAGGAATAATACAAGGATATGGGATGAAATTTAGCATAAATAAGAGTGAGATGGTGATCACAACAAGGAAGAAGGAAAGAACCACAACGGGAATAACAATTGGTGAGGAACAGCTGAAGAAAGTGGAGAGTTTCAAGTATCTGGGAAGCCTGATACAAGATAATGGAAGAAACGATAGAGAAATAAATGAGCGGGGGGGCAAGCAGAAGCATTTCGGAGGAGTGTGAGAAGCATGTTATGGAGCAAGGATGTCCCTCAGAACAGCAAAAAGATCATATATCGGACGTACTATGTCCCTATCCTGACATATGCCTCGGAGACCTGGGTTATGAAAGGAAGGGAGAAGAGCAAAATACAGGCCAGTGAGATGAGGTTCTTGAGAACCAGCATTAGAGCTACAAAGATGGACAGAATAAGAAATGAGAGGACCAGAGAATTGATGAAGTAAGAACCATTACAGGATGATATAGAGAAATCTAGACTTAGATGGTATGGACATGTAAAACGAATGGAGGAGAAGAGGATACCCAGGAAGGTACACGAGACGAAGTGGGAAGGAAAGAGACCGAGAGGAAGACCGAGAGACAGGTGGCTGAAGGAGGTGGAAGGAAGCGTGAAGAAGAGAGGAGAAGACTGGACAAGGGTGGAGGCTGAGAGATGGTGGGAAGACAGAAGACGTTGGAGAGGCTTGTGTTCCAAACAGACCTGGCCAGTGGCTGGAAACTGTGCAAGATGATGATGATGATGACTGATTTGGCGTATAATTTTTAACTTTTAATACAGCTGTATTCCGTATTTTATCGTATTTCTGTGTTCCTTGTATCATGTATCCATCCTTCTGCCGGTTTGCTCTATCTCTATGTAGTTTGCTTGACAGCCTGTGTCTGGGTTATGGAGTATACCCCTGATTTTGAGGATGGGTCTAGTTTATTTAAATTAATGTTGTGCAAATGCTTTCCAGTTGTGTTGTTTGTTGTGAAGGAATTAAGTTATGTTTTAATTTATGATTGTTTAGTGTTGTATTGCTGATAAGTCAATAGGTAGCCTACCAGTATTTAATGTTTCAAAATTTCCTGGGAGAGGCTCTCTTGGACCCTCTGTCCTAATGAGGGTTGTTCGATAAGCCTTGGTGCAACAGAGCTTAAGTACTGATAAATATGTGTAACAAGTCCCATTCTGCAGCTTATTTTTGTAAATTTGTCACCTTGGGTCAATGCCCTCATTTGTAAATAAATGTACCTATACATGCATGCAGGTACCGTAACATGCTGTACACCCCATGGTTAGGTTACGGTATCATCATTGGAAGGAAGGAAGGAAGCTTGTAGTTTAACGTGACCGTTAATCTTGAGATATCATCATTGGCTACCACCCTGATGTCAGGATTCAATTCTCAGCTCTGCCAAGGAATGTTTGTCTGGTTTGAGTTACCTTAAATGTATTGTTGACATGCAAATCACCCACATGATCTTCTTGCAGCAGATCAGTGAGGGTACACAAATTTGCTTATCATAACATGCAAGGTTCAATTCCAGGACCACAATCATTTCCATTTAGTGATAAGCCAAATTGGCTTGCCTTCTGTCTTTTGTAAATGTACTCTCCACATTGTCTTGAAGACCTGATACTGTAAGGCTGAACAGGCTACATTACACATTTTATCTCTAAATACTTTGAGCTAAAAAGAGAACACATCAATAGTAATGGATTGGAATGTATTTGATTCTTTATATACAAGATGTGAACAGTGCATCAGAAAATATATTTGACTTTTTGAAAGTCAGAAACTTTCAACATTTAAAAATATATCTTAAAATAAATCATTTCTTACAATACTGAAATCTCTATATAAGTGCTGAAAACAATTGTTGTTTTGCTTTCCTTAATCCGTTTTCCAGAGGATAATTTGAGCAAACATATGCAATTGTTTACATTATTGCAGATTTCAACTCACACAACCCATTTCAGTGAAATATTTAAACAATCAACAACAGTTGATTGCAATAAAGTAATCAATGATATATTACATTTGCCTTGCAGGATTTGTATTAAGGGATGGGTCCTGTTCCTGTGGGAGGAGTACAAATGAACTACCGGTACCATAGTGTTGTGTACATTTAAAAAAAGTGTTATTTGTCTTTACACAAACTTGAAATTCATTATTGATGGGATGTTATAAATACTATTTTCCTAACGCTTCTCATTTTTAATTTCGTAAATTCACAAATATTCCTTGCTCTGGCCATCAGATAAGTCCTATGGAATGTAAATTTCCACAGGTTATGGCACTCAAGGCCCTGCAAAGAAGTTTGCCTTGATACAGATTTGTCAACTTATCTGTCAACTGGAAGGAGAACAAAAGGATGCATGTGTCAAACATCTTCGGTGGGGAAATAATTCTGGAGTCATTTGGGATGAGTAGAAATAAAAGAGTCACAAAACAAATATAAAAGGCTAGGAGAAGGATAACTACTGTCTGGGAAATAAATTTGTATAGAACCAGAACTTCGGTTGGTTCTTAAGTTTAGGGGCTGCGACAACGCGGTCATGTAGCCCCGTGTACTTTGGGAGTGTGTAGAATCTGTCTGATAACCGGTGTTAATTGTGATGACTGTATTAGTATGTGTTATCCGTTTTTTAATTTAAGTACTGCAACTTAGAATTTTTCAAATAGTTCCTACTTTTGCCGCCAAGCGCTACCGTCAACGACTACTAGGCCAAGTTCAGAACTTAGTTACTAGACGCCACCGCAGTCGGCTCTTGGCAACGAACGTAGAAACCTAAGAGCGTTGTTTACATTCTTAACCTATCCAATTTAGCTTCACACAGGTGCAATTAGTGGAAGGTTCTTTAACATGCCATAAATCTATGACATGGGACCGCCGGCTTTACTTCCCCTCCGAAGGAAGGCATACTGAGGGATTTTTAACGTTCTTAAAAAATCCGACGGCTTCGGCCGGGTTTGAACCCGCTATCTTGGGCATAGAAGCTCAGCATGCTACCGACTACGCCACCGAAGCCGCCGAAACCAGAACTTCATTTACAGTATTCTTGAAAGAAAATCCAATCATACAGCCCAAAAAAGGAGAAAAATAATGAGAAAGTATGACTCAATCTCTAGTAAACTCTGGCTTGAGGAGGCTTCTTGGAAAGTACTGTTGGAAGTCTGTTTCATTGATATTTTTAACTTCCAATTACTCTTGTTGAGTATTAATTTTTAAAGCAGACCCACAACATCTTGAAACAAAAAAAGTTACCACAGAAAACCCCTCTGCGACTTGAGTGGTATAGTAAGATGTTGCTTGCCACGGTGGGCGAGTTATTAACGTGTCGGATTACCAACCCCAAGCTTGCAGGTTTGCTCCTGACCGTGGTAAATGATTTTTGAAAGGCGACAAAAATCACGACATGGATGCCATACGTTGTTGGCATGTTAAAGAACCCATTTGAATTCAGTAGGCCGTGTTCAATGGCAAAATTAATCTCGGGATTTTCCGCCAACACAAAAGTTCCTCCTTTCTCTACTAGAAAGTGCTATAGTGTCAAGGAGCGTAGATATCTAACCTCCTTGACTTTCATAGTGCTCCAAGGAACAACAAAATTCGACACACAAGCTGCCCTCTGGGTGTCAATTAAGAAAGCTTGCACCTGGCACCCTAGGCCATACGATATTATTATTATTATTAGTAAGATGTTGACCATTTACTGTTTCACTCTGGGTTTAGCATCACTTTCATGTAAATATTTTGCTTCAGGAAGTAGAAGCAGGACGGGTTTTATGTAAGATGTAGAGTTTCTCCTATTACTTTTCATCACATCATAGCTCGCCAAATTTTTAACAAGTGGTTCTTGTTTAAAATGCCATTTTAATTTTTCTTTTCATGAACAGAATATTCAAAGGATTAAAATTAACTCCATCATGAAAAGAAAATCTGAAATAATAATAATAATAATAATAATAATAAGGTATTTTAGTGACCCTTATTAAGTTACTTTAGTAGGTACTGTCGAATATTTAGGGTTTGTTACACTTGCCCAACCTTCTTTCTCCTAGCCTCAAAACATAATTTCTGAATCCCTGATTTGTGTAACCTGCTTGACAAAGTAAAATCAACACACTGTGAAATTCCAGACAACACAATGAACTTGTGGTCAGCATAAACTGTCTTAAAATAGTATGCTGCACAGAGTCTGTGACTTATAGGTAATAATTGCATACTTCTAGTAATTAAACACTTGAGCAGACAACTTCATAAAATAACATAGTTGAATTGTTAGTTTAAAATATCTGAACATTGAAGGGATAATTTACAATTTTATAAGAGAATGCTTACAAATCTTATTGATCATAAGGTCTTCTTTACGAAAACATTGAGCATCAAAAACAACAAAATATTTTCAATTATAAAATTTAAATTCTTTTAACAATATATAAACTCTTTTTGTCATGTTTTATATCAATTCCCCAGTAAAAAATTATAAACCGCTCATACACACAAGCATACAAATGAACACTATGTACAGATCATCCATGACGATTACTACATCTCACTTTATTTGCTACAACATGTTAATCTCACAAACTGAACAACAATTTAAATTGTTCATTTTCAATCAGGAAGAGTTGTGCTAAAATTGAACCACGTCCATTCCCCATTAATATCGGTTACCAATATTCTCAACTCTATTATCAAGCTGATGAGCACAAAAGGATCTCTTCCTGGTTGGCTATTGCACCACATACAGCTTCCACCCATGGGCACTGGAAGTAAGATACAATATTTGGTATAGGGTGAAGAAATATCTTTTAAGTCTGCAAAATGTACTCAATGTAATGTCTTTATTCACATTAAGAGGTATGTTTCACAATGAAGTAAGTTTTCTCATCTTCATAATGGATGGTCAACTCTTTCTTTTTAACAATTACATTTACTTCATGTTATCATGGTAAATACGGTATATTAATATGGCTTTTTAAAAAGAAACTGTCTGAGAAAGTAACCATATTTCATGTAATGTGTGAGTATTGAAGAACTACTAAATCTTAGACAATACATAAAATATGGTTACAAATTTTAAATAAAAATGCTTTAACAATTCCCTAAATAAGGGGGAAAGAATTACTGTATATCAACTGGCAATGAAATAGTTTTCATCCGAGTTACAGTACTATAACAGGCTTCCTTTCAGTCTGGAGAGTATTTATTTGTCATTTTGATTTTTCTTTCAATGACCAATGATTTTTTAAATGGAATATCATAGAGTATTTCACAGCATAAGGTGTTCTACAGCTAAGTACATTGCAAGAAGGAATAAAGAACACTGTACTTGACAAGAATCCCAAGTATTAATTAGATTTGTTTCACAGCAATGTGATGTCACTATTCATGATGCCCTTTGGCATGACCATCTGAGTGTTTCTTTGCAATAATAGATATGTATTACACTCATAAAATTATCTTCTTTAAACTGACCATAATAATGAACTGCTGTTCAGTACTATTATTATCACCTGAGAGCCTACAGACCTCTCTTTAAATGCTTAAGTCACCTGAACAAAAATATACAGGAACAAATAAAACTATAAAAAAGCCCTCATACTGCAATAGGTATGAAGGTATTATCCGTAGATCTTCCATTGTTTCATTTAGAACAGATGGTGTTCAACAAGTGAATTTTAACCTAAGTTCTTGACAGTCATAAATGACTGTCTTAAGATTGCTTTGTGCTATTGCGTTCTCAGCCTTGCTAGTAGTCTTATCAGGTTTGCTTGATGATTCAGAGAGCTTGAATATCATTCTTCTAATGAAGGAATGTAATTATCTGTAATTTACCACAGTCTTGTTCAGTGGTATTAAACAGTCTATTCACATGAGTCCTGTTCAATCCTAATTCCTGCTTTTACTTGGAACATTTAACTTGAATCACACATGTCAATTATCTCATCTAACAGGTCACGGTGCAATGTTAATGGATCGGAGGGTTGTCAGGTCCATTAAGAAAGCTGGGATTGAGTGTTTCAAGGGTCTTGCTCTTCCCATTGGAGTGTCCATTATGAGATGTAGGCTTGTCTGGTTTCACGTAATGACTGGTGCCTTCAAGATGTAGAGTTTCCTGACGTCCACTGTTGCGGACCAGGCAGATGATTGCTAGTAGCAAGAGGAGGCCACCTGCTGCAAAGAGTCCATAGGAAAGACAGTCTTTGACAATAGGAGGAACGCGAGTGGCCAAGTTTAGCATGTCGGTTACTTCAGCAGGCAGACCATCAATACCCTAGAACAAACACATGTTATCAGCCAAGCTGGACAAATATGTACCATAGATATGCAAATACTACCCACCATCAAATAATCCCCACTCTGTAATTTTAGGAACAAATTAAAAAAGAAGTTCAACCTTTTGAGGTTTTCAGTGGCCGTGGAAACAATAATCACGATGCCATGGTGCAACTCGCAGGTTAGTTGTAATTCTTAATCTCTCCAGTCCCCTCCCCACTCAAAATTACATGTCTGCTTTTTGTTCTGCTGGTTGTCGGCAACCATTCCGGTGCCGCAGGAGTCTGTATCACAATATTACAATGTGTGCACGCCCGGAAATAACATCAGCGTCACTCACGAGCCTAAGCACCACAAAGCCTACCGAGATTACAGTAAAATATGAGTATGTATGCCAACAGCAATCATTAGGGCACTGCTTTGGTGGCCATGGGAGTCCATATTGCAATGTTATGGTGCACACATCTCCAGATATAAGATTGGTGCCACTCTCTCACCAGCCTGATTGGTTCCTTAGTTTAGGGGCTGCGTGTACTTTGGGTGTGTGTAGAATTTGTCTAATAACCGGTGTTAATTGTGATGGCTGTATTAGTGTGTGTTACCTGTGATTCAGGTAGAGGGACTGCAGATGATAAAAAAAATTCAAGTTGTTCCTACTTTTGCTACCAAATGCTACCATCCACGACACCTAGCTGTGGACGTGGCTACTAAATGACATCGCAGTCAGCACCTGGGGGAGATCGTTGGAACTAATATAGCGTTTATTCTAGGAAATATCCATTTCAGGTTCCGTGTTGACAGTTTAATTGAGAAATATGAAAATTTCCAAAATTTTCCGCCTAATCAACACAATTTAATATTATATTAGCATCTTAAGGGTATATGTTTCAGAATTTTTACAATAATACCTTCTTCAGCCCATCATACTTAATGCTAGGAATCATCAATAACAGACAACCTTGAACTCATCATTAATGTCAAAAACACATATTTGCACTAACATTAAAAACACTTAAAATTACTAAAATCTAAAAATAATAACATGCATTTTTGAAAATATGATACACTCCTACTTCTTGCAGCGAATTACTATATTGCTGCTGTAATGACAAACATTGTGCTGCTTGGTATGTAATGATTAACGGGCCAACCTTGTTGGCATGAGCATGAGCCTTACTGAACAGTTATGAAAACTGAAAGTAGAAAATTCTGGAAACATTTTGGTATTATATCTGAAGTACTGTTCGCGTCCTTGAGCGGGTCAAATTCTTGAACTTGTGGTACTAACGGATAAAATAATGCTCAGCAATACATTCATAGACCTCAACCGTCAGCATTTTTAGACAATGCTTAAAATTTTCAGGGACTTAAAGGGCCCTGCTGTGCGGGTAGCGGATAAGCTGCGGATAATGTTTGGAGTAAATTTGCGGATAGTTTTTAGAATACAATCCGAACTTGTTGAATATCGTTACCAGGACCAGGATGATTATGACATATCATTTATTTCCATAATAGTTTTTCATGACAAAACTTCTTCTTCTTCTTAGCATGTTCCCATTGGAACGGGGTCCGCTTTACGGGTCAATGCACGCCATTTATTTTGATGAAGCGCTTCCTGTGGGTTTAGGCTTCTTTATCTTAGATCTGACTTTATAGTGTCTAGCCATCTTAGCTTAGGTTTCCAACGGTGTCTCTGGCCTTCAACAACGAGATGATAGGCTGAGCTGATGACTGAACCATGCGGTGCTCGTACGACATGGCCATGACAAAATGGAAGATGATTATTTAAGCTAATCATTCAAATTATGTCATTAAGCATGATTAACACTCCGAACTGAAAAGAGTTGCAATTCAGGCTGTATAACATTAATTTTAAACAAAGCCTAAAGGCACGACTTTCTTCTCAAATGTCTAAATGTGTTGCTTTAATACTTTATGCTTTGGTTATGTGAAGAACAGCCCAAGTTCATCCACATAAACGGGAGAACAGCATCAGGCTTAAGGCCTGGACAAAATAACGTCCTTGAGAGAAGCTTAGCCTGAAACAGGGTAGTGCGCTGTCACCCCTTCTCTTTATTGTGGTTATGGACGAGGTAATGACACGGATAGCAGGAAAGATAGGAGAAGATAAGATGAAAGCAATGGTGTTTGCAGATGATCTCATGGTCTGGGGAAACAAGGAGGAGGAAATTCAGGAGCAACTGAAGGCTTGGGAAGAAACAGTGGGAGAGTACGGATGGAAGTTCAACATCAGTAAATGTGAGATCCTGTTAACGACCAGGAAAAAGGACAGACCAATGTGTGGGATAACACTTGGAGGTGGACAGCTGAAGAAGGTGGAAAGTCTCAAGTACTTGGGAAGTATAGTGGAGGAAAATGGGAGAAATGACAAAGAGATTACGGAACGTGGCAGACAGGCAGAAGCATTTCTGAGAAGCATTAGGAGCTTAGTGTGGAATAAAGATGTCCCACAAAAAAGCAAGGAAGTGTTATACAGAAGCTACTATATCCCGATACTGACCTATGCTTCAGAAACGTGGACAATGAAGAAAAGAGATATAAGCAGAATACAGGCAGGTGAAATGAAGTTCCTGCGAAGTAGGATCGGAGTAACAAGAAGAGACAGGGTGAGGAATGAAAAGGTCAGGGAAATGGTGAAAGAGGAGCCCTTGCAAGGTAGGATTGAGACATCAAGACTGAGGTGGTATGGACACTTAAAGAGAATGGATGAGAAGAAGATTCCCAAGAGGATACATGAAATGCAGATGCAGAAGAAACGACCAAGGGGAAGACCAAGAGATAGATGGCTGAAAGGAGTGCAGGATTGTGTCAAGAAGAGAGGCGAGGACTGGACCAGAGTGACAGCGGAGAGGTGGTGGGAAGAAAGAACTAAGTGGCGAGGCTTATGTTCCAAACAGACCCAGCCTGGAGCTGGAAACTGTACAAGATGATGATGATGAGAGAAGCTTAGACTGAAAGGATTGGGCTGAGGAAATGCGGCCTGGTTCTTTCACTACCTTACTGAACATTGAGAGTAAATACAATAATTTTATTTATATGGTGAAACATGCAAACACATTAATAAGATTTAATTAAAAGATGAATTATGTTGGCCCGCCTGGGGCAATTGCAAATGTTTATTAATTTCAATTAGGTTGGCACAACCATGTGCTAATAGAGAAAAGTTCATTCTGCTTGATGCACACACAAGTTCAATATGTTATTGCACTTGCTAACAAAAACACTTAAAACGAAGATTATTAAAACAATAATAAAAAAGGCACAAACTTACATTTGGTGACGAAACGCCGGGAATGCTTGTAAACATTCTGTTTAACAAAATCTTCAAATTAATTAATGTCGGAACTTATTCAAAATTTAAATGTCATACTGAACATTGAGTGTGTTAATATTTTAAAAATTGTGTTTTCTAATCTACTTCGAAAGTTTCAGCTCGAGTGTGCATGGTTGGTACTGAGAAGGGAGACAAACAGCAGGTCCGCATTTCACCGCAGGGGAAGCCGCACTCTCTTTTCTGGCAGACTGTCAACTTCTTCCGAAGCAAGGTGTACCAGCTCACAGTATAGTTATGAGTACACAACAAACTTTCATAATGCCGATTGATGAGAAAGTCATTAATGCCAGAGCTTCTGTCAAAGGCAAATTAACGCGTTTTCGCACTTTTTTGAATGAGCTTCCCGAAACGGAACGTAATATTGATATAATTTCCCAAAGGCTGAAAAGCTACGAACAGGCCTTTGATAAGTATGACGAAGTTCAAAGTAACATCGAGATACAGTACCCCGACCAGCAAGGTGATCGTTGTAAGGTGGAAAATTTATATTATAAGGGTTTTGCAGAGGCAAAGAAACTTTTAAGAAGTTTAACATTGCAGGAGAAAAGGGAGCAAACTCCGTCAGAATCTGCTTCTTTTCCTTCTCGTGTTGTACGTCATCTAATTAAAAATATTATTGTAATGCCAGTAGATTTGGATAACAAATGTGCGGATGCGGGGCGGATAACAGTCATTCGGATGCCGATAAGTGCACTGTCACTCTTACTTTTCATTGTGGTGATGGATCCGAGTGGCACAAGTAATTGGGGAAGGAAAGATGAAAGCAATGGTGTTTGCAGATGATTTGATGATTTGGGGAAAGAAGGAGGAGGAGGTACAGGAACAGATGGACGTGTGGGAAGGAATAATACAAGGATATGGGATGAAATTTAGCATAAATAAGAGTGAGATGGTGATCACAACACGGAAGAAGGAAAGAACCACAACGGGAATAACAATTGGTGGGGAACAGCTGAAGAAAGTAGAGAGTTTCAAGTATCTGGGAAGCCTGATACAAGATAATGGAAGAAACAATACAGAAATAAATGAGCGGGGGAGACAGGCAGAAGCATTCCGCAGGAGTGTGAGAAGCATGTTATGGAGCAAGGATGTCCCTCAGAACAGCAAAAAGATCATATATCGGACGTACTATGTCCCTATCCTGACATATGCCTCGGAGACCTGGGTTATGAAAGGAAGGGAGAAGAGCAAAATACAGGCCAGTGAGATGAGGTTCTTGAGAACCAGCATTAGAGCTACAAAGATGGACAGAATAAGAAATGAGAGGACCAGAGAATTAATGAAGTAAGAACCATTACAGGATGATATAGAGAAATCTAGACTTAGATGGTATGGACATGTAAAACGAATGGAGGAGAAGAGGATACCCAGGAAGGTACACGAGACGAAGTGGGAAGGAAAGAGACCGAGAGGAAGACCGAGAGACAGGTGGCTGAAGGAGGTGGAAGGAAGCGTGAAGAAGAGAGGAGAAGACTGGACAAGGGTGGAGGCTGAGAGATGGTGGGAAGACAGAAGACGTTGGAGAGGCTTGTGTTCCAAACAGACCCGGCCAGTGGCTGGAAACTGTGCAAGATGATGATGATGATGATGATGGATGCCGATAACGTATTGTTTATCCACGCAGGGCTCTAGGCATGGATAGAAAATATAATTCATGCTAGACTGGGAAAAATCAACAAAGATACGGTACTTGCTGAACTGCAGTTCTCAAAGAGTTCTAGATAAAAAGTTGAGGAAGAGAAAGAATATACTCACATCTTCAAACCACATAATGGGGAAGATGATGTCAGGGAAGGTGGCCACTTGCTTTATATCCACAACCTGGCTGACAGCAAGGTTTATCTGTACTCTGGCACGTGCTCGTAACGATACTCCCATTTGCTGCAACATTCACACATTATCAACTTTACCAACAGTATTGTACAAGACATCATATTGAAGAGAATTAATTAATTAAAATATTTTCAAATCCATAGGAGAACTTGAAGATATAAACTCATTTTACAAAAATGTATGTACCATCTCTGAAGGGAACAAATGATTCATAAATCACCATGACCATGACTCAATGACAGATGAAGCAACCCGTCGGTTGAGGTACCTATTTTTCACATCTATGGTTACGTCTCTTCGAAATTCGGAACAGGATTCTCCCAACGCGACGAATGTCACTTGCGCCCGAGCACAATGAAAAATGTGCGAGGGTTTCCTTCCCACAGACAGGGAAGGTTAAAGAAGCCTGAGGGGTGGCCAATCACCTTTGGCAGGATTTCCGCAGTCCTTGTGGTCACAAGCTCATGATTGGGCACGGGTTTTATGATTTAAGCACCTGGCATCAATCTCGGTCTGTTTAGCGAGATCCCGCAGGCAAGTTGTGCGGTCAGCCGACCATCTTGAGCATGAGAGTTTGGAGGATGAACGTTCCAAGTAGGTATCGAACATTACTAATTATTCTGAGAGGATTGCATGAATAATACGACAAGAGGGCACATTTTGTTTCAAATTCGAATCACTAATTATACAAGTTTCGAGATAACCGGTTAGATTATCCGATGGAACCAAAGTTTGAAGGAAAAATCGACATAATGGAATTTCGAATTAACCACACTGGTTGTCGCAAATTTTCGAGACGGATAGATTTAATATATGTATTTTGAAGCTTTTTCGCGATTTTCTTTGAAACTGTATCATTTTGCAAGATTGTGACATTAAATTATTTCGCATTATTTCTGGACTTCAGTTTGAGGTAGTCTCCAAATTATGAGGTCAATATCAGAAATAAGAGGTTTCTGTTGAGTTTCGGAAGTTTTCGTGAATAAACTCGTGGAAAGTCAGGTTTCCTAATAATACGAGAAAAATATTTCACACAAAACTAAAACTGTTCTTGATGCCGAAAATATACGTTGAACCGATGTATACCACTCAAGGTATTCTCAGTATGAATTTCCTTGAGGTCGGACATGGAGAAATATAGCTTGCGCAGTTGGCGCCGCTTGCGTGAAACTTGTTCCATTGCAATCTTTGAGTCTAGTGGCGCGTGTTTAAATGATTTAAACCGACCTCGGCGACTTTTCTCCAACTATACAGATATATAAATTAGGTACTTTTCCTTACTTTCGTTACCGGTTTGTAAAATTAACTACTTTTTCTTTACTTTCGTTACTCTTCGTTACCGTTTCCTTTTTTTTCCATAGAAATGTATATTTTTCTGGATAATGTCACTTTTCCATAATAATTTTCCCTTTGAGTGTAATGCCGTAATCGTGAGGTGAAATCCGTAATAATTATGGACAATCCGTAATAGTTGGCACCTCTGTGAAGGGTATAAGGTTGTTTTGTAAACAATTTGTAAATACATAGGTTTTAAAAAATAATTCCGTTTCTTTTGGGTATCCCCTCGTATAAATTCATGAAAATATTTTTAACACTTAATTTACCCAAGAATTTTCTCTTAGCTCCAGAAATTCTTTGTTTTTCTACAAGAATCTTTGACTATACATACCCTCTACACATGTTGAAATTGGTTATTGACCAAACATTTAGAAAAGTTAAGGACACCTAGCCTATCAATGGAATACTGTAAATCCAGAAATATTCTGCAACTTTTTATAGGATATCTGTATATAATGTATATATGTTTTCTGATAGTTTAAATTTGTATGATATAGTCCACTTTAGACCTTACCGGCTGCACATCAAGGAAGAACTCGTGCTTCTCTGGTACTGGTGGACTGACTCCTTCAACTGCTAAGCGATACTTCTGGTCTGCAAGGTAGAAGTGAGGGAACGACAGCAGGATGGGGGAATCTGTGAAATGTACCACAGATATACAGTAAGTTATTGTTGAACTCAAAGTTTAAGCTCATTCTACTCTGTGAACAGATTTAGAGATCATTGCATATACCAGCTCTGGTTTTAATTTCTCCATCTAAATTACATTCTTCTGTTGACTTATGTGACACTAATGTCTTTGGTAGTTTGTTGCTATATTTCCATATTTAGAGCTAATGAAAAATTGAGTGTATTGCTTCTCAGGGTGAGCTTCTAGGGGGTCTTAATGGGTAAAAGGAAAGAAAATAATTACACAGCATCTAAGAAACTTACCATACTGGCAAAGACTAACATTGAAGAATCCATTAGGAGCACAGGGAGGTCCTCCAGGACAGAAGCATTCATTCTCTGGCCTTGATCCAATGTCAGCAAAAACATCCTTAGGTGGACTAAATCTAAAGCCCATTACTCCATTGTTTGTTTCCACCTCTTTCTGGAAACTAGAGAAAGAGAAAATCCATATTTAAGGCAGATGAAAAGATATCCTAATTTCACAAATTATTAGGCTTCATAGCCAGCCTAATCAGCTTGGTATCAACCAGAGCCTGGTATAACAGCATTTGAAGCTCCTTTCAGTTAATAAGAATACATATCTGCAATGAGCATGTATAGGGGATTTCAATTGTCTTTCACAAGTGAGTTCTTGATTGTCTGTATACAGTAGTCTAATCCTGGAAACACCGGTTGACACACACAGCCACTGGTTCCTGAGGGTTGATCCTCCTGTGATTCACATGCTCCTTCCTAGCATTGTACAGTACTTATCAACTTATATAAAGTGGCAGCACTACCTAGTAAATTATTGGTCTAGACTACTGGTTCTTAACCGGTGGTCCACAAGTGCCTCAGGACTGGTCCGCGGGAGAAAAGGGTCCACCAGCACGTATAAAAAAAAAACACTTTACGAGCCTTACAGTAGTCGCATATGATGTGTAACATCTGACATAGAAGAAACCTCACGTGAAATTGTTGATACACCGTTATTTTATAATACTATTTTGCACAAATATTAATATATTGTAAAAGGGAGTGTTTTACAGATATTGTAGTTTATAATACGGAACTCATTTTATTAGATGATTTGTAGCTTCCACCAGCACTAGCCTAAATAAAGAATACGATATGGATCAACTAGATTAATAGACACGACACCGCTCGTAAATTCCTTATAAATAGGCCAACTTGCGAGTAAATGCAATGTGCACAGCAGTATATCATGAAAGGCTTGCCCAGTTCCCGGACCTCTTGGTTCACAGACCAACACGTAATTTCATATGGATTCTGTTAAAATGAGTCATATTGATATGATTAGCAGCAGAGTATCAAGAAGGCAGTGGGAGAACAATCAAGAAGGCAGTGCGAGAGTAGAAATATCAAGTAGGCAGTGAAGAAAAAAAAAGAGAGTCTTGGAATTGTTATGTATTATTAGTGTGTATATAAAAAAGATATTTGTGTGTGATGAATGTCCAGGAGGGATACGATCCAGCTGGCAGTGCGTCTTACACACTTCCGTCCGATCCACTTCCGTCCCAATTTTCAAAATCACTCCCACAAAAATATCCAGCAACTGAGTGGAAAGATGTTACACATCAAAAGTAGCCAATAAATGGGGATTTCGAAAACGATGGGCATTGAACGAGAACCGTCTGAATGTATTCACGGCGATGACTATCAGGTTTTGAATTGAAATATCTTTAAAATAAGAGTTATTGAGGAATAGTTACAACTGATAAGGTGTATTGGGGAGGGGGATCCGTACGTGATTCAATTTAGGCTACGTGGTCCGCAGACTTGTACGGCTTCAGGACCACTGGTCTAGACAAAACCTGCATTTTCTTGTTGCAAGATAACTCTATATGTCTTGTATAATGATGATCACAACTGGAATTTTACTATACAAGACGTGACCTAAAATGGGACGGAGGGTGTGAAATGGAGGTTAGACGTATGGTTAGGTTAGGATAGCTGCACTCATATTATATAATGATAAAATAATAATATTTCTACAATTGCCTCAATTTTTTAACTTTAATTCACCTTAAATACACGTTTCCTTCATATTCTGTGTAAAGTTACGGTAAGTTCCATAATCGTTGGTGTTTGTTGATTGAAAGCTCATTAAAGCAAATACTGGGAAAGGCTTGGTGAACAGGAAACAGGCAATTAGCCGTATACTTTGGGTTGTGTAAATTGGAGAACAAAAGAAGAAAGACCTATTCACACATTCCTTGTTAGCTACAGAATCAACTGTTTCAGCAGACAAGGTAGGCTTTCACAAGGTGCAAGAAAATTTTCTACTCACTGCATTCCAGAACTTTAAAATGTGTATTTAGATATCTGTTGTCCGCGTAACAGAGCTTCTGTTTAATGAAGGGAATTTAACATATTTTTCACACCTAAGTGCACGGGACCGTCAAATATTACAGTTTAAGACAAGTTTCAGTTTAATAAGGGGTCTGTCAGAGTCAGGTATTACTGTATTTCCACTCTTCATTTGTGATTGGCAATGTGGGTCTTTCATAGAGCAATTATTTTGTCTTATATACGGAGAGTTTATTTTGTATCTGACGGAGACCCTCGCTTGCCCGCTCGCCCGCGGCGCGAGCCGGTCTCCCGCCGAGCACTTGGCCGTAATCTGCTTCTTGGCGCCACAAGTTTCCCTCCTTTGCAGTCTGCTGAGAGCTTTAACAGTGTGAGGTTTAGTTTAGTCAATTGTTCACGTGTTTAGTGCTCAGTGTGCTGTTGCAATGCGATTTTCATTACGTGAACCTGTGTATATACAGTATATATAATACCTTCATCAAGTATAGGAAATCTTGTGCGAAAACACGACGGAAATTCCGTCAGAAATTTCCAAACAGACCCCTGCCTAGCGTCAATACAATAAAAGATCTAGCAAAAAAGTTCAAACAGACAGCTTAAAGACTATATTACAGCTGAAATACAGTCAATCGGTGCTGAGGAACTTCAGAAAGTAAATGCCAGTTTCATAAGAAGGTGCCAGCGATGTGTAGCAGTGAATGACGAACATTTTCAGCACCAGCTGTGAACTAGGTAAGTACAAATTCCTATGCTCAATGACTCAGTGCCGGGCAGGCGCCGCATATCGGCAAAGTGCGTAGTGGGAGACAGGCTTGCGGCGCGGGCGAGTGGGCAAGCGAGGGTCTCCGTCAGATACAAAATAAACTCTCCGTATAAGATTGATTTAATTGACCTGGATCTGATGACGTTCAATTGACAAATGAAACATATCAAACTTGTAACCCCCCTTGTAAGTTAATATCTGCAAATAATTAATCAGGCCCTAGATTTTTTTCAGGTAGAATCTCATATTTCCCCCCAAATATACTGTAATTGGGCATAAATTTGTGCAGATGTCTTGTTAGTGTGGTAAAGCATGAAAATTCTTGTATACTATTTCTTACATGAAATAATACCCCTGTATCAAAAAAAATTGACTATGGTCAGAGAACATATTTTAAATTATTTATTTTTAAATATTCTTCGTTCTGTGAGCATAGATTTTGTCGATATTTTCTATATGTTCGCTAAAATATTATTGTAAAGGCTGATGAAGGGGCCAAGGTTTAGAGTGCCTTGAAACATGTACTTGATCCTGATAGATTAAATATAAACACTACAAGTATTGGATGGGCAGAAAATCTCAATTTCTTTGATACTGCATATTATTTCATGTAATTGTTCGTCATTATGGATCCACAATGATTAACAATCCTACAATACTATTTCTTATGCGATCACTTAAAGGAAATTTAACCTAAAAATTGAACATTTTTAATGCCCAATTTAATTATGATACAAATAAAATGAACATTAAAATATTAACGTACATCAAAGAATTAACATTTTTGAAATTATCTGATTCATGTAAACAATAGTTGGCAATAAAAGCAATCACCTAAGGGGCATCAGACGACACAAATCCTTGTCGTACACATGAAGTGTGGTAGTTTGGGTTATGTGTGGTGGGAAGATGGAACCATCACTACCGTTCAGCCTGTTGCATTCTGCTGTCTTCCAATGCAGCAGAGACTTGTTTCCATTGAACCGATCAATCAGTCCATATTGCTCGATGTTGCTGCCTCCAGTGAATATAGTCACCCTGTCACGGGAAGTGTCATTTTTCTGTCAAACAGACATAACACCAACATTACTCACATAATATTTATTATGCAAAATAAAATAGTCTTACCATACAGTGCTGGGCTATGGATTCATGAAAGAATTTTCCTGCGTTTATTTAAACATTATACAGCTTGATGAACATTTATCTGCAGAGGGCGCCAAAGTCAGCCAGCCGACCATTCGTGGCAGATTTTGCTTATAGCATTGAGAGAGAGTTAAAATCTACATTTTAAATAGGACAATGGCTGAAATAAAACAAACCTTCACTTTCAAATCATGTAAATACCTTCAATAGAACTTATTGAACTTTTAAAATGAGATTTCATTGAACGTTACTTTTTCTATCATTAATACTGAGAAGCAATTTTTTCCATAAGGCAAGGCCCATTTTTCACCGATTTTACTAAAGAAATTAAAAATAAATATAAATGTCAAAAGTGATGAAAAGTTACATGATTGTAAAGAGTATTTGTCTGAGAATGGTTCGAGAGTGATGAATCTTGCTTTTCTCCAGCGTGTTTCTATAAAAGAACTAACTGGTTTTAAATGCCCTTATACTTTCAGACGTAATGCCGCTGCCGTAGAAGTTCGCTACTTTGCCGCAAGAGCACAGGCATACGAGGTCGGTAATGCAGAGTGAAGAGTTATTTTGAGCACTAAGAATGAGACTTTCTGCTGGTGTATTGTGTTCGTTGAATAGGATATTACTGTGTTTTCTTTCGTTTTTTAAACGAACTGTTAGTAGGTTCATTTCCTGTGTACAGTGTTATTAATTAACTAACGAGTTCAAAAGCAAAGGCATTTTTATAATATTTCCTGCTGTGTGTTAAAGTGATATTGCATCCTTTATACCATTACAGTTGAAGTTCAGAGAGCACTGTTAAATAATAATAATAATAATAATAATAAAAATGATATAGATGGATATTATCCAGATTATCAAGAATAGTTTCCACAAAATTTACTTTAGGATAGAAGTTTATTATACTGAACATAAAGAATGCACAGTATTTTCATAGAAGTAGAATCACTAGCTTACTCCACAAACAGGCTTAAGTGTTGATCAAGTTAAACTATGGTCAAGAGAGAAAGAAAGATGTTGGGAGAGGTATTTCTGAACATAAAAGTCTCATATGGCACAAAATAACAAAAAGAAGTAATATTTCAAAATAAATTTAAAAAATACATCATACTACTAACACAACAAAAGCTGTAATACATTCATTATGACGAGAAAATAACTTAAAAACTCTTGGCTACCAAACTACATAGTAAGCATAAGCACTGGAATATTTTTGAATACAAAAGGTAGGTTCTCATATTTCAACCTCCTCTACTTCCCACTACGGGAAACGTTTGTGGGTACATGGCTCTGAAAAGGACAAAACAGAAGAAAAAAAAATCTTTATATTTTCAAGAACGATGATCACAGATTAATAAAACCACTTGTCCCACATTAAACACCGAGTGATCATCGAACGATTGCTTGACGATTGAAACTGGTCATCCAAGTTTATTTGTTAATCTCATGTAATTATTTTTACAGTTTTAGGGAACCACCCATTACAATTGGGAACAATTGTGTTGACAGACTTACAAATATTGAATTTTGATATTTAAAATAAATAACACTCCGTGTAATCAGTCTCAGAAAAGCAAAATCACTCCCACCAAATCAAGTTGTAGCCAAATTTCAAAAACTACAATTTGTTTGTCCCAGCAATAATTTGTGCTACCTTCATATCTGTTACCTCCATCTTGTAAATGGAATATCCTGAATTAATTCATCTTTCAATTCCAATAAAGCAAAAGTCAGTCTAAATACTGTACTGAGCAATGCAGGGAGTATTACACTGGTTGTTTGCACAATGTTCTTCATATTTCAAACTACTGTCTGTGCGGTATCAGATAGTAACATGCTGCTTCTTCGTTTAACATAAACCTTAATTCATTACACAGAAAATAAGCCTATTGTTGTACATGCAGCAAATTTATCATCTTCTAAATGCTCAACACACTCACAAAGGTTTGGAACAATGCTGTTTCTACATTAACATGCTGCACAATTCTTGTAAAGCCATTCCAGTTTCTGTGCATGGCAAGGACTTTGATCTAAACACAAAACGGGTGCACTTCAAACAACACACGTGCACATGATGACAAATCACACAACCAACCGCTTTGAAGAAGCCAAAGAAGCCAGGACGATCCTGCCTGTTTTGGCTGGATCTTCTGGGAACTCGGGCTATGTGATGTGGTGGGGAGCTATTGTCTGGCTTGCTAAATATAGCATCAAGTCCTGCAAGAGCAAATTCCAAAACGTCCTCCAGCTTCAACGCATCGAGCAGTTCTGTGACACTGTTGATACCAAGACCTTCCGCTAGTTTCTCCAGCTAAAGGGAAAAGCTTATAAAGGTAAGAACATATTTTGTCACTTCAGATCTCCACTCCAGGTCTATATGCTAACTAGGTAAGAGAATTCCTTTATATCTAGATTATTTATGGCTATAACATTCACTATGATAAAGTATAATAAAATTTGGGAGATCCGCCTGATCAATACACAACATTTACATATATAGGGCTATATTAAACCATATTGTGTATTGATCAGGTGGATCTCCCAAATTTTATTATACTTGATTGTCAATCAATACGGAACCATGACTGAGTCTATTTTCACTATGATAGGTAATGTAAGATATTTTTCCGTATTGACTTATAGATCCCTCTTAAAAATAACATGTCAATCGATGCAATTCAAGAAAGATGTTGAATTAAAGTACATTCTTCGACGCTTCGATGGAGTCTTCTTCAGCTTTTGTCTAAGGCAAAATCTATTCTAATTAAAACTTCTTTTCAAAATGATGAGCATTTAGTTATCAATAAGGAAAACATCTTCAAATATTCAAAATTGTATATCCTGTGACTTGTTGCAAATTGACAATATTGGTTAGACTTTGTGATACATTGGGTTGTCTACCATTATTTATTTAGCATATGGCTTTTAGTGCCGGGAGTCTCCGAGGACATGTTCGGCTGTAACTCGGCTGGTCATTGCCCACTGATTGCAACAAGGGAGCCGAAGTGTGGACGGAGACTTTCTAGATGCTCCTTCAACTGTCAACACCATGTCTTACAATAATTTACTCGTACTTATGACACTCGCGGTTCTTTCTCACCCTCGTATATAACTTACGTTGTTTTGTTCTCGTGTAGTTTCTCATGTAGACTAACTTATAATACATTCAATCCGATGACAATAGATGCTCTATGAACTGTGGCATTCGTGATGAAGGAGGTACATTCATTTTACGGCGCAATTGAATACAGTTTTCTCTGATATCAATCAGTCTTTTACCCTTTACACTTCCCTTCATGAAAATAGTGCAACGCCCAGAATAATTATCCGCCAGCCGCCACTGGTTTTGAGGCCAAATTTTAAAACAAAGAACATGTCATCTTAACCTTTGCAGACAAACAACTGTTAAAGACTCTTTTATTTCTTCAATCCCAAATATTTGGTATGATTGTTGTTCCCTTAAATAACAATTGCAATAACTTACCCCATACATGAGCCCAAACTGCTCATAGGGCAGTTTCTGCTCCTTTGGCACCACATCCTTGGCTAACTTCAACAGTGGGTCCTCGTAACCCCACAGCAGTTGACCAACAGTCACTTCTACGAAGGGTTTCACTTTGAGGATATCCATGATGGAAGCCATCGCTAGTCGCAAGAAGCGAGCAGCATGCTTACTCTGAGATGTTGCACTCTGAAAAACAAAACAAGTTTTTAAGAAACACATCATTCTCATTTTGTGACATGTTTCTTAGGTAACTTATATATTCGATGGCTAAAAATATTTACAGATGGCTCACAAGACAAAGAAAATAGAACTGGAGCAGGAATACATTCATTTCTCTTCTCACTCTGCTTCCCAGTTGGCCAAAACAAAACAAACTTTGATGCTGAGATAAGAGCAATTTCACATGCACTCCATCAGTTATTAGGTTATCAAAAATGTGTTATCCTTACAGATTCAAAAGCAGCCATCCAAGCCGTCTCGTCAAATTATAAGCCTCAAAATAAAGAACTGAATGAAATTTTGTGTATGATAAAAACCCTTCAAAGACTCCACAAACAGATCTCATTTCAGTGGATCCCTTCTCATGTTGGAATAGCAGGTAATGAAGAGGCAGACAGATTAGCAAAAAAAAGGTACCAAACTACAACAACCTGTCAGTCAGACTGATTTTATGTCAGCAAAAAGGATCTTGAAAAATACTATCAAAAACAGGTATGAAGAAATGGCCATGAAAACAGCAGAAACCAAATTATGGAAGGACATTGATGCTAAATGGGATCAATATAAATTAACACCAAGAAGAGAAGCTGTAGCCTTCTTCAGACTTAACACTGGCCATGACGGCCTTGCAGCTCATCTGAAACGAATCAACATCCTGAGATCTGAAGAATGCACACTTTGTCACGAACCTGGAAGTAAAATGGATAAGGGGCACCTGCTACATTGCAACAAACTTGATGTGACTGCTAGAACTTCAGGAAACCTCACACAACTCTATTGGAACACAAGAAAGCTTATGGATTGGAATCCGGGCTAGCCACAGGAAACAACAACAACAACAAACAACATATTCAAAACTGATTGGAAATTCATCCAAATAGGAAATTACAATTTTGAAAGAAATTAAAGGTCAAATTTGACATGTTCTGTTTTATACTGCATATTTTGGCAACTCTGGGTTCAACATTTTGGTAGATTGGGAAACTGACATAAATAATAGATTAAGTGGGTCGAGATAGGAATAGCCTAGTCACTTACTTGTCCAATAACTACCGGTACTGTATTTCTATCTATGGTCTATAATTAGAAAATATTTGGAAACAAATTTTAGATATGGTACAGTACTGAAAACAATAAAATTGTTTGTCCACTTTAATTCATCTTTATTTTAGGTAGTGAACAAGAGGAGGCATTGTTGAATGCACTTAGAGGAAGGAACAAGGAGTATAACTTTTTATGTAACTCTGCTTCTGAAATACTGTACATAGGCTACTGTACCTTGTTTTATGACTAGCTTGTAATAATATTTACTGACTATCTTTATCCATGAAGTAATGCTCTGGATTAATATCAATGTTTATTTATTTCACTGATTGATTGCTTGATTGATTAATAGCACCAAACATTTCTATGTTGAAAGTTTCTGTATTAGTAAATTTGAAAAGCTTTCCTGGGTGATAAATTCAAATAAAAGCATCTTTTACAAAAGAAGCTGTGTATGTGCTGTTACCTTCACTGATAATTGGTGCTGGTTCCATTAATGGAGAGACATAGAAGACAAATGAAAACAAATATAAGATACATATGGCAGTAAATTATTGCACATGACTATTTACCGTACTTCTAAGGAAGAACATACCAACAGAAAAGGAATCTGTTGACATCGAACATACGGTAGATTTAGGTATTAGGAAGTCATTTTTGCAAGCCTTTGTCTGGAGCATGGCACTCTATGGAAGTGAAACTTGGAGTATTGGTGCAGCAGAAATGAGGAGAATTGAAGCGTTTGAAATGTGGTGTTACAGGAGAATGATGAAGATCAGATGGGTAGATAGGGTTACAAACGAAGAGGTATTACGACGAGTGGGAGAGAAAAGATGTTTCTGGCGACTGCTAATGAAGAGAAGAGATAGGTTGGTAGGACACATACTAAGACAGCCAGGAATAGCAAGCTTAGTTATGAGAGGAAGGGTCGAGAAGAGAACTGCAGGGGTAGACCAAGGTTAGAATATATTGAACAGATTGGCTCGGATGTAGGGAGTGGTAGCTATGCAGAAATGAAACGATTAGCTCAGGACAGGGAGTCATGGAGAAATGCATCAAACAATAACTACTGGCTAATACAATACTAATAAACCATCAGGATTCATATAAGCTTACTATGAATTGGCTCACATCACTAAAATAATTTATGATTTGTGTCTCAGTAGCCCTTGCTGGCCAGTTCAGAAAATAATTTAATATCCTGGTCTTCTCCTGATTTCTCCTTGGGCACAGTAGGTAAGAACATTACCGCTGAGCCACACAGTCAGTCAAAGACATTCATCTACAGGTCTATAGGTACAGGGATCTCCCCTATTCAAGGTGTACAAAAGTTGAAGTTGGGTAGGGGATATAATGCTGATTAATTTAAGAACAGAGAGCAACATCTTCCAAGGCTTAATGATAGAGATACCAGAAGGAATCGGGTGAAATCGGGCACATTGCCAAAACTAATAAAACCAACAAAAGAGGGGTATTAACGTTTTACAACTAGACTTCACAGCACGCATCTCAAGGCATCTTCTCGCTTGTCCCACAATACCCGTAACTGCTATTCTCAGATGGTAGCAAAGACACATTCAGACAAGCAACAAATTCAGACTTCACTCTTAACAACATAACTGTGATGTAAGATAATATAGGGTACATTTCAAGGCATTGCAAGTGATATTCAGGCCATAGACTGTGTCCAAAACTACATGCTATTTCATTTCCCATTCACCTCAGGATAAAAATTGTGAAATAGAGGGTTGATACCTATCTTCATTTGACTTGTCCTGATCCCCTCTATCACTCCCTGTGATTATTGGATGCAATTTTTTATATACCCTGGATAGAATTATTCCTTTGTAATAGGATCATTACAGTATATTTAGAGCAAGGAAGCACAATTACTTACCAACATTGGGATATTGGGAACGACAACCATATCTTCCACATCTCCAGCAGATTGTTCTCGGTCGAAGTGGAACACTTTACGCTGGTTGAATGAGACGGTGTTGTTGGTCTCATTGAATTTAACGTGCACCTTCTCCCAGGACTGCCTGTAAAATAACAACATACATTCTTCATGGATTATTTGAACATCATTTAAAATGTCATACAACTTCTAAATGCAGGTTGTCAACAGTAACAAGGACCATACATACGAACACTTTCCAAAAGTCTTCGGGGCTGAGTTGTATATATTATTTCTTTGTTTAGAATTTCAAGTAAAGCCACAAATTTTGTGAGAAAAGATGATGTTGATGATGATGATAATTGTTGTTTTAAGGGGCCTAACATCTAGGTTATCGGCCCCTAAGGGTTTGGGTGATAATGAATGAATAATGAAAATGAAATGAAATATATACTAGAAGTAGAAATGGAAAACAAAAGGAGAATAAGGCAAATAAAGGGCAGTAGGAAAAGAAATGCCCTCAATCCTCGAAGAATGCGGATTGGGAGACTTGGAAGGAGAGCCATGAAAGACAGATAGGAAAATGAAAGAGGAGAGGGTCTGCCCCAGAGGTAATGGATAAAAGGGGAAAACCGGACCCAGCTCAGGAATCCCTCGGGGTCACCAACTCACGAACTCACCAGCCGTGAGCCCCTGAGGGTGTAGCAATAGCCTGGGTACACCAGAAGTGGTGGGGCTACATACACCCTGCCTCCTTGAGGGCCTTGAGCAAAAGGCAGGAGATAACATGAAAAGAGAAAAGAAGGCTGAATCAGAAAAGATGAGACAAGGGCCAATTAAGGCGGGAAAGTAAGAGACTCCCTAATACCGTCGGGGTCGGAAGAGAACAAGAGTTGACCAAGCGAGGTCGACAGGAAAGAAGACGGAGAGGAGTCCGGCACAAGTAAGTGGAAGCAATGCCGGACTCAGCTAGGGCCCCGTAGTCGCCAACCCACGTCCCGCTAGATGTGAGCCCATGGGGGCGTGAGAAAAGAAACAGAACCTTACATGGTACAGTATGTATTTTACGAGACACATTTATTTGGAAAGGTGAAAGGCTGCCTGAACTTTTGGCTCTCGCAGTTGAGACACACGTGCGCTTCATAAGAAGGGAGGTAGTGCACAGTTTGCTACTCCTGTGGGGGTCCGGGTGCTGACACCAAGAGCCCGCTGATGAGCCAGCTTGATGTTCCTAGGCGAAACCCCACACAAGACACGGCATAAACCTAGAAAAATTGCTGAGCTTTAATTCACTGGCCGAGAAAGCCAATATACCAATAATTATTTTATTATGTTAATTTTTAAGTATAACCGATATACAGTTTTAATAGCCATTGAATATGAAGTAACGAAAAGCGCTTCAAAACAACAGGAAATTAGAATAAACCCCCTTCTCAAGCAGAGATGTGCACTTAAACAGGCAAAGGAGAAAAATATGATGCAATGTGCCAAAATAACCAAAATATGCATAGATATCCAAAAATATGATTTTGCTTGAACTTCCGGGCCTTAATAATATTAATAATAATAATAATACGAGTAATAATGACATTGTGTGTTTGAAGCCATTTTCAGTGTTGCCTTAGTAAACGAAAGTTTGATGCTTTTCAGTCTGTCAACACGATTGTACCCAAATGAGGAGGGTTATTCTCAAATCCTGAAAAAAAAAAAAAAAAAAAAAAATACAGTCAGTCTGAAAGACTAGACGTTATATCATTTCAAATGACGCATGCTACAAATGCTACAAATGTTAGAAAGGCTCAAGAGGGCTCTTTCAACAGACTCCATTACCCATTATCTTAGGCTTCCCGCGCGGGCACCTCTTTAAGGGTCACCCTGTATTTGAGTCTGACATCTTTTACAACTCTTTAAGGGTCACCCATTATTTGAATCTGATATCTTGCAAACCTCTTTAAGGGTCACCCTGTAATTGAATTGAATCTAACGTACTGTACACCTCGTCAAGTGTCACCCTGTATTTTACTCTGACATCCTGCACACCTCTTTTGGAGGTTGTTATTCTTATATGGCATCTTGTATATCTCTTTAGAAGTCACCCTGTATTCTTGTGTGACATCTTGTACACCTCTTTAGGAATCACCCTGTATTCTTGTCTGACATCTTGTGTACCTCTTTAGGAGTCACCCTGTATTCTTCTCTGCCATCTTGTACACCTCTTTAAGAGTCACCTTGTATTCTTATCTGACGTCTTGTATATCTCTTTAGGAGTCACCCTGTATTCTTATCTGGCATCTTGTACACCTCTTTAGGAGTCACTCTGTATTATATTCGCTTCGCTCGAAGCCCCAGGTCGCTCGACGCCCCAGGACTCTTTCAACAGACTCCATTAACCATTAATTTAGGCTTCCCACGCGACTGCATGACGTCACCGTCTCCGTAACGCATACCTTTTGACTCAAGCCTAACGATGAAGTCGACAAGATCATTTAAAATGATAACAAGAAGTTCCGTGAAGAACTATACAGCCTACTTTTCATGCCAATGATTATTCTACAGAATATGAACCTATCTAGAATAATGACGAAATTAAGTTGCTAATATCGAAATGTCCAATTAGTTCGAAATACTGTATACTTGGCATAATGTATCCTAATACAGCACTACAGTTGGCAGCCCTGATGACTGAATATATTCTTAGTTCCATCTCTTAAGGTACAAAATACAAAATTTGGTTGAAGTCCAATGAATAGCATGGACGTTACATGCAGTTAAACATTGGATCTAACAGCGCGCGTAAAATCATGTTGGCAACAATGTCATGCATGTATTGGTCAGAAATAATCTGAAATAATATGATCTATTGTTGTGCCAATTTTGAATGAAATCCATTAGTTGGTATAGAAGTTACATGCATTTTAAAATTGGACCTATCAGCAGGCTTAGAATCATGTTGGCAGCACTGACGTATATTAGTTACTCCAAATTCGTCTAGAATGCCAGGTACTATACGTGTGCAAAGATTAGAGCTATTGGCTTGCATACTTTCTGATATATTGATATTAGGGTAACAAAAATAAGGACAGCACATATTAACAGTTGGCAGCCCTGGTTGTTCCTTAGAATACGCATAGTCATATCTGTTATGGTACACATAGCACATACGAAATTTGGTTGAAATCCAAATGATAGTATGGAAGTTACATGTATTTAATGTTGGACCTGTCAGCAGGCTTAGAATCATGTTGGTAGCACTGACGTATATAAGTTACTCCAAATTAATATAGAATGTCAGGTACTATACGTGTGCATAGTTTAAAGCTGTCGGCTTGCATACTTTCTGATATATTGGTATTTGGATAAAATAAATTAGGAGCATTTATTAACAGTTGGCAGCCCTGGTAGGTCTTAAGAATACGCTCAGTCATATCTGGTTATGTACACATACAACATACGAAATTTGGTTGAATTCCAATTGATAGTGTAGAAGTTATGTGCATTTAAAAATTGGACCTATCAGGAGGCTTATAATCATTTTGGCAACACTGCCATGTTTGGTCTCCTGGAAATTAAACTGAAATATAATGATCTGTACGTGTGCCAATTTTGAAATAGCTGCCATTCATACTTTCCAAGATATCCAACATGGAGCTCAAATTTCAATTGCGATTTTTTAGCAGTTGGTAGCACTGACATCATTTTCAAATATGGCCGTGAGATATTCAGGTATAGATCTTTACTCCTACCAAATTTTGTTTCAATTGCTGCAGCCGTTTAGGAGTTGATAGGGGGACACACACACACAGCCAGACAGACAGAAGGACAGACAGACAGACACACATTTGCCCGATCTCATAAGTCTACTTTTTCCTCATTTTTGCAAAATGTGAAAAGTAGGCTAAAAATTACATGAGATTTTATATGAGTACTATTTATTAATTTCATTTTTTTTCTTCAGGATTACGGAATAACCCACCTCATTTGGGTACAATCTTGTTGACCGACTGAAAAGTATAAAACTTTGGAAAGTTAAAGCTTTTAACACGGGATCTAATCCTGTCGGACACTAGGCCTATATCAGGGTATCGGTCGTCCATGAATTGGTTTCCTTTGTTACCCAGTTTCAATTCTAGTCAAATGCCGGGACGGTAATTTCTAATAGGCTACAGCCGCTTCCTTCCAATTCTTTGCCCAGTTAAATTCATCTCCATTCATTTCATCTCCCAAGAGTTTGGTGTAAGGAAGGGCATCTTGCCATAAAATAACCACCGCACAGAAATACATTGTATCTCATCCCAATAACTTTTAAACGAGAATATTAAGGTTGTTATTGTTGTCTATTTCGGGGACTTTGCGACATCGTGGTCATGTAGCCCCATGTACTTGTGTATGTGTGTGTGTAGAATTTGTCTGATAACCTGAGTTATTGTGATGGCTGTACTAGTATTTGTAATTAAGGATAGGATTGGGAAGGAGTTTGCCGTGGCCTTACGTTAGGTACCATCCCGCTATAGGCCTATGCCCGGAATAGAAGTGGAAAACCACTTCCAGGATAGCTGAGGTAGGAATCGAACCCTCCTTTTCTCAGTTTTGCCTCATGAGGCAGAGTGTACCCCGTTTCAGCCCTCAGACTAGAATTAAATGTGGGGTTCGTGATGGTGCAATGGTCAAACTGCTTGCCTCGCACATAGACGGGGTCAAGTACGATTCCCGGTCAAAGTATGTGAGATTTTCCAATTGAAATATCACGTTCTGTGGTTCGGATTCCACGTAAAAATGAGGTCCTGTGGCTTATGATCGCGAGATTAACGGTCACGTAAAATTACAAGATTCAGAATTAAATTTCTTGGCAGAGATGGGAATCAAATCCGGATCTTCGGGGCGACAGCCAAAAATGCTAGCTGCTACACGAGAAGGTGGTGGCAAAAGATTTTTTTTTTCGTGTAGCCTCCTCGGAGGCCGAGTGCAGGTCTTTCTATTCGACGCCCGTGGGCGACCTGCGCGTCGGGATGAGGGATGGAATTATGAATATGAATGAAACTGGACAAGGATGTGAAAGGAAGCGGCTGTGGCCTGTCAGAAGGTACCGTCCCAGGATTTGCCTGGTGTTGAAAATGGGAAACCACGGAAAACCATTTCAAGGACGGCCGACGGTGGGGCTCGTACTCACGCGTCTACCGAGTCAGCAGAGAGCTTGGCCCCATGACCTACTGCTGCGCTTTAGCCAGCGTAGCCACTGCTGTCGGTGCAAAAGAGATGATGGGTAGACATACAATCTACCTAGAATAGATACAGTATAGCCTTTCACAGTAGTAGAACATGAACGCGTCACTAAACTGTATTGTGCCGTAGTTGTGTATTTCGTTATGTAAGCCTCTGACATTTCTGTTGGTTGGTTGGATGGTTCCTCAGTTTAGGGGCTGCGATAACCGACAACGCGGCCATGTTAGCCCCGCGTACTTTGGTGAGTGTAGAATCTGTCTGATAACCGGTGTTAATTGTGATGGCTGTATTAGTATTAGTGTGTTATCTGTAATTCAGGTAATAATAATATCGTATGCCCTCGAGTGCCGGGTGCAAGCTTTGTTATTTCACACCCAGAGGGTAGCTTGCATGTCGAAATTCGTTGTTCCTTGAAGCACTATGAAAGTCAAGGAGGTTAGATATCTAAGCTCCTTGAACACTATAGCGCTTTCTAGTAGAGAAATGAGGAACTTTGTGTTGGCGGAAACTCCCGAGATTAATTTTACCATTATGAACACGGCCTACTGAATTCAAATGGGTTCTTTGACATGTCAACATCGTATGACATACGTGTCGTAATTTTTGCCGCCTTTAAAAAATCACTTACCACGGCCAGGAGCGAACTTGCAAGCTTGGGGTTAGTAGACCGACACGATAACCACTCACCCACCGTGGCAAGCTGTAATTCAGGTAAGGACTACAGACGATCAATTTCAAGTAGTTCCTACTTTTGCTACCAAATGCTACCGTCAACGACACCTAGCTACGAACTTGGCTACTAGATGCCACCGCAACCGCCATCTGGCGGTGAACGTTGGAACTTAATAGAGCGTTAATCAAAGCTATCCAACAAATTTAGCTTCACACAATAATGTTGTAGTTGTGCAAGATTATTTCACATGCCATAAATCTATGACATGGGCCCGCCGGCTTTACTCCCCCTCCGAAGGAAGGCATAATGAGGAATTTTTAACGCTCTTAAAAATCTGACTACTTCAGCCGGGTTTGAACCCGCAATCTTGGGCATAGAAGTTCAGCATGCTACCAACTGCGCCACCGAAGCCGCGACATGTCTGTTATAATTATGTTTAGTTTCCTCGGAACCTTCCTCCGGTGCTTCCGTTTCAGTACTGTATTGTGATTCTCCAGTAACTTCACACCGGAGCGGTGTGGTGCGAGGTGGATGCACCTGCTATGCTGAGGTATTCGACTTTCGCTCAGCATCTCAACGGAGAAAGTACAGGGACCGCCCTTTACGTAACTCAAGGACTCCTCTTTGGAGATGAAAGTCCACTTCATTATCATCTGAGAACGGAAAGCTATGAGCCTGCCTGGCCATGACAACCTGAAGTAATCAGTTGATTCTTGTCTTCTAACTACCTGGGGCTAATTTCATTGTTGTTCTTGTAGTTCCATTAGAGGCGCTTGGACATCGTGGTCATTTAGCCCTGTGTACTTGGGTATGTGCAGATTTTTCTGATAACCTTTGTTACTGTGATGTCTGTACTAGTGTGTGCATTTGTAATTAAGGTAGGATTTGCGTAGAAAGCGGCCCTGGCCTTATGTTAGGAACCATCCCGGTATTTGCCTGAAGAAGAAGTGGGAAACCATGGAAAACCACTTCCAGGATGGCTGAGATGGGAGTCGAACCGACCTCTTCTCGGTTTTTCTTCAGTGTGTGGTTGAGTGTATCCCGTTCCAGCCCTCAGTCAATAATTAAATTTCTTGGCAGAGCTGGGAATCGAACCCGAACCTCCGGGGTGACAGCAAAGAAAGCTAGCCGCTACACCACGAGGTGGGCAGGCTAATATCAAGATCCTCATTTGATCCATTCATCAAGGGCCACGGTAAGGGGCCGGCAATTTAGGTGGCGTCTTCCCTTCTTACATTACATTGTGCGAGAGAAGATCTTTTCAAAACTCCATCACCACGACCAGGACTCTCATAGCGAGCTGCAATGAGTCCAGAAATGGGTGTTTCGAATCAAGCAAGCAAACTTGCAGTGTTACGTGACTCTTAACCTCGAGATCAATAGTCTTCTTTTCCATGTGGAATCCGATCCACTAGACGTAACTTTTCACCTCGAAAATTTCACATGCATTAACCAGGAATCTAACCCGGGAAGAGACAAGAAGTTGACCACTGCGCCATCACGTTCCTTGAGTGACATTACATGCAATAATATGCTCAAGACAAAACAATACGCTTACCTCTATTAAGTTTGTGGGGTAGTATTGATGGTGACTCCAAATACACACATCAAAAATAGTTTTGCAATTGCTGACCAAGAGTCGTAGTGGTCTCAAACCCATTAGTCGTATATCGGCTGTGTACACTCGCCTGTTTCAATGAGGATAGATCTGTGCGAGTGTGGAGACAACCCGGTGACCGTGTGCACGACCAATACTAACAGGGAGGAGATGGTGCAATGTTTTGGGGTGGCTTCTTGTATGGTCGCCGAACCCCTCTTGTG
Organism: Meconema thalassinum; assembly: GCA_946902985.2. Lineage (NCBI taxonomy): Eukaryota > Metazoa > Arthropoda > Insecta > Orthoptera > Tettigoniidae > Meconema > Meconema thalassinum. Next base: position 840,840,931 of record OX336390.1, read on the forward strand.
TACATTCCAGGACGTATGACAGGCATACGCTACAGGGATACTATCCTGACACCTGTAGTGAAAGGCTCTGCTGACAATTTCGGGTCAAATTTCACTTTCGCAGACGATAACGCTCAATGCCTTTCTTCAGGGGAATGGTATTCACAGAATGGAATGGCCTGCCTATGCTCCTGATCTCAATTGTATAGAGCAGGCGTGGACACTGCTTAGTCAATAATTCCATCCTCACATTCATACCCACTGTGCGCCATGGCAATATGCAAAACTTTCTTTGATGCGTGTATGATAGAGCGTAATATTCAATCTGAAATCTTGAGACTTATCGTGTAAAATTCCTTAAATGACACTCCTCCATGACAAATACTCAATATCCTAATGTTTCTACTGTGATGTTTAGATGATACGCACGTTCACCATTCTGAATCAATTTGTAAATTTAGCAGAGTAAACAACCTATATTAGTATATCAGTTAACCAAATATCAATATGGTGAATTATCAATTTTAAAAAGGAGTAGGCCTATATTCAAAATTGTAACTGCATGCAATATTTAATGTGACAGTCTTGTACTTGGGCAAGTAGAGTCGCAAATGCAACGTTTCAGCAGGACATTTCCCATGCTAACGCTGCCGGCATCTCCAATAATGCTCTTTACATCACAACTTTCCAAAGGCCCACCAGGTCTCCTGATCTAAGCCCTATTAAACACGTGTGCAGACACTTGATGGGTAGACGACCGAACAACTCTTCTCAACCACCCAAACAAGGGATTGCAAGTGTGGGCCGCACTTCCACGGGAAGTGATCCAGGACCTTGCTGACTCCATGCCGGGAAGAATTCAACTAGTTGTAGTTGCGCCCTGTAATGAACTTTGTCCAAACGTGATTTCGGATGAATCGGAAACGGCCATCATCGAATCTCCCGAACCTTTATCCTGCTCATGAAGTTGCAGTCGCGCCCCTTCCTGGTGTTGCAATTTATAGTTTGAGAAGTGCTGCATATTGTCTTTATTGATTTCCCAACATATTTACATATTTTTAATAAGTACTTATTAATAATGAATATAATTACCACTTACTAAGAACTTAAGAGGATTACATCCAAATCATAAAACGAAAATTAGGTTGGGACGCTTTCTGTGAAAGCGAGTAGATTCAATGCCTAAACCACTATCTATTTTTAAAATACATGGCGAGTTTGACCATTTTCGTGGTCTGGCGCAAAATAACGTAGCTTTCCATATGACAGCTTGAGGTTGATACCCGACTCTGGCAGAACCAGAAGATTACAAACGGAACGATGCTGTGGAGGGATATTTTGATTACACCGCATTATATCCATACTTTACTGTTCACCCAGCTAGGCCTGTCAGTTATAGCCTAATTATACTTCCGGTCTCGAATAAGGAATCCATTTTTACGACACAATGTTTTAAACGGGTGATACCAAGCTGCGCTAATGGGTTCTCTCAACGGGGGTCAATTAGGAAATCCTAACAGAGAAAGTTGCCCGAGGCGTGTTTTACTGCCCCCCCCCCCCCCCCCCCCCCCCACTCCAAACTAGACATGATGGTAAATATTGTCGGGATGTGACAACCTGTGCTGATCTTCACGGTGTTCTTCACTAACTACTCTTGTTATCTCAAAGACGTATTCGATACTACCCATTATAGCAACTTTTGATATTATTCCAGATTCCTGGATTTCTTTAGCCCTGCACTTGATAAAGATAAGGTTCGGTCATTCTCTTTGTGTTTTACAGTTACTATTGAGATCTGCACATATTAATTTGTATGTCGTTGTCTCGTAAACATGCACGTTATAGCCTGCACTATGAGCTTTAAAACGATATCGTGGGAACCAAAATGCTTATAACTTATGTATTCTGCTACAAAATAAGGTGTATTCGTAAATTAATTCCCTGTTGGAACACCACCACATCTACTCTTGTTATCTCAAGGATTCATTAGCAAGTTTTTGCATTATTCCAGATTCCTGGATTTCTTTCGCCTTGCACTTAAAGCTCAAGTTCAGCCATTTTATTTGTGTTTCATAGTTACTATTCAACCGGGTGAGTTAGCCGTGGTCGTTACGGCATGACTGATGGCAGTCGCTCACATCCGGGAGGCGAGGAGGTTCGAATCCCCCCCGCGGGCAACCTTGAAGATGGTCTTCTGTGGTTTCCCATCTTCCTTCCAGGCAAATGCCGGGGTTGGTCCCTAACTATAGGCCACAGCCGCTACCTTCCAACTCCTCGTCCTTACCTTCTCACTCTCCTCCCCAACGGTACTTGTAGCTCACCCATTGGGTGTCCGTCTGGAAGCAGCTACAAAACTGGCGAGCCGAACATGACCTTGGACACTTCCGGCATTAAAAGCCATACGCTAAAAAAAAAGTTACTATTCAGATCTGTACATTTTAATTCTTATGTTGTAGCTTCGTAAACATGTCTTCGTATTCAAGTTATAGCTAGCGCTATGATCTTTGAAACGATATCTAGGGTACCAAAATACTTATATGTATTCTGCTCCGAAACAAGGTGAATTCGTAAATAGTGAACATGGGCAGAACATTCCTTGTTCGAAATCCTCTACTATTGGTCTCGTGACAAATCACACTTACAAAATTTATAATTTCCTATAACTCGTAATTTTCCACCTCTTTGACTGCACCCTTAAGGTAAGTTTGAAGCTTGTTTCTCGAAGAATTATACCCTTAGTCAGTGCTATTTTTCAGGGGGAACGCGGGGGCACGCGTACCCCTTAAACATTTGAAAACTGTTTAAGAAAAATATTGGTTCATTTGTATCTAGTCCGGCAAATATAACTTACGACTTGAAAGTTCATCGATCAGCTGGCGTCAACGCGCTGATCACAACAGCCGGTAGAGATTTCGAGTTATCCTCGATTTGAATCAATTTATCGAATCAGTTTCTTTTGGTCGGCAACTCGTCACTCCGTTCTTATAAGCAAGCAGGATAGTGTTTGGAGGTGGGGTAGGTTGTTATTTTGTGCGTGTGGCTAGTTTTGAAGGATGAAGAAAATAACGAACTATTTAACATCCACCAATGCATCGAAAAAGCAGAAAGTTGATGATTCGAACACAATGACCGGACTTTGTAAATTGCCGAAATTTGCAAGATCGTGTGGTTTTGTCGACTACAACTGAGAGTACCCGTTAATTTTTTTAAGAAAAAAAAAGCACTGCCCTTAAGTAAGTTTGATGCTTGTTTCTAGAAAAATTTACTTTCACACGGCGTTTACATGATATCTCAATTACGATTCAAGATATCTCAATGAAATTTTGCATGATTGTGTATTGTAGGCTAATATGAACAACATGCACCAACATATTTTGTGCATCAAGCATACGTCCCATTTAAGAGGATATATTTTACCAAACAAAAGTAAAAAAAACAAGATGTTCAGCAAAGAACATATAGCCTACTTTCTCCTAAATGTATGGGTATCTTTACACAGAACACCAAATATAATAGAAGTGAATGCCGCATGGTAAAGCATGGAAACAAGAAACTACTGAAGCACGCCTAGTGGTGTGGCAGCCAACTACCAGTATGGAAATATTAGCTCCCAAATATGTTTTATTTTTATTTTATTTAACTGGGTCACTCCAATCTTTTTTTTATTTAAGGACACATTTCCATTTTTTTTAAATCGCACCAACTTGAGACTTGGGACTTGATGGTTTTATTCATAACTGTTCACGCCGATGTCGTATGACTCATATTCTTTGGCGTGAGCAACACCCGCATTTGACAAATACGATTTACGATTGAAAAGTATGGAGCACGATTATAAGCTTCAGAAATACGACAATATCGTATTACCCAGGAACAATATTGGCCATCGCGAGTAGTTTGAACGTAAATATCTCTCAAAATCAGGATAATGAACAGTTACCGTTTCGAGCATGTGGAGCCGCCATGTTATCAACAACAACATAGAACACCAAATGTAACAAGCACTGCCGTCTGAATCGCTTTAAAGCAGCCAGGAGGGATGCGATCCAGCCGGCAGTGGTAACAAGGCCAAATCAACCAATCACAAGGTGGCCTTTTGCCTAGCAGCGCTCGTAGTGGGGTGGCGCTGAAGTACCCAGTGTTGTCAGTTGCTCGTATCGTAGCTTCATCCCCGTGTATCTTTATGACTCTTTGTCCTCATCCCTAACACAATCACCTCTACCACAATGTATTGTTTGTTTTCTTTTATATTGATAATAAGCCAGTAAGTGTCAAAATAAATATTATATACTTTATGACGATTGAATAACAAAACTACTAACTTATTGTAATGCATTCACGTCCGTTAATCTCTATATTAAGCCAGCCTGCAAAATTAAGAATCTTCCGCCCCAATCACAGTAGGTTGGTGCTGCGACCTATCGGTGAATTAATCTTTATCTTGCACGCCTATGCACTGCCATCGTAATGTACTACGATGGCAGTGTTCTATGGGTGTTGAATGAGTAGGCAGTTTAAAGTAGCCAGGAGGGAGGCGATCCAGCTGGCAGTGTTTAAAGGTATTCGGAGCGCGATCGTGGCTAATAGTTGAACTACCAGTATTACAAAATTGCCATACTTCAGGAGGCCAGCTCAGGCATTTACACAGAGTTATGTTTGGAACAATATTACCCACATAACCCACAAGAGGACAGCACCGTACAGAGGCATTAAGAAGGCTGTGGTTAATGACAACGTGTATCTAGTTCTTCTATTCTCCTTTTCCCAATGTCTTCTGTTTATGTGCGATGCTGGGACTGTGATTTTAGGTAGATTTCATTAGAAAGCTAACTATTGCAATGGGTCCCATGTTTCGACTTCCGGAAAATTTCGACATATCTTCGCGTTTCACATCCCCCAGACCCCAAAACCACCGTCAGTTCAAAAGTTTATATATAATTTATGTATATATATATATATGTATATATATATATGTATATCAGTTTCTTGTGGACACGATAACTGCCGTAATTTTGCACCAATTACTTCGAATTTTTTACCGAAGATGTATACCTATAAAATCTCGGTCGAGTTCGTTACTGGGCTAAATCGGTCGAAGGGGGTGAAAATGGGGGGCTTTTTTCGAAAAAGTGAAATTTCGCTATAACTCTCTTAATACGTGCAATATCGAATCCATTCAAAGTTCATAATATGTGTCGGATAAGTGCCAAAAATTTATGTCAAATAAGATTTTTGATAGCACCAACCATTGACCAAAGGGGTGGAAAAAAGTGGGTTTTTCGGGAAACATTAATCATATCTCTCTTAATAGGCACAATATCAAAACCGTACAAAATGGACAATATTCCCATAATAATTACCTAAAACTTGTGTCTGAAAGAATTTTTGATATGACCCACCATTACGCCAAGGGACGAGAAAAATGATTTCGGAATTATAAGAAAATGCCAAGAGATATCAGTGGTTGCCATGGCAACACTACTAAATTGATGAGGCATGGACCATCAGACGTTGCCATGACAACGCACTTGCACGAGATCAGATTCAGTATTTCCATCTGATTAAGTGGTTGGTTGGTTGGTTCTTAAGTTTAGGGGCTGCGACAACGCGGTCATGTAGCCCCGTGTACTTTGGGTGTGTGTAGAATCTGTCTGATAACCGGTGTTAATTGTGATGACAGTATTAGTGTGTGTTATCTGTTTGTTAATTTAAGTACTGCAACTAACAATTTTTCAGATAGTTCCTACTTTTGCCGCCAAGCGCCACTGTCAACGACTACGAGGCCAAGTTCAGAACTGAGCTACTAGACGCCGCCGCAGTCGGCTCTTGGCAACGAACATAGAAACCTAAGAGCGTTGTATACATTCTTAACCTATCCAATTTAGCTTCACACAGGTGCAATTAGTGGAAGGATCTTTAACATGCCATAAATCTATGACATGGGACCGCCGGCTTTACTTCCCCTCCGAAGGAAGGCATACTGAGGGATATTTAACGCTCTTAAAAAATCCGACGGCTTCGGCCGGGTTTGAACCCGGTATCTTGGGCATAGAAGCTCAGCATGTTACCGACTACGCCACCAAAGCCGCCTGATAAAGTGGGAAGCGGCTTCGGTGACGTAACTGGTAGCATGCTGAATGTCTATGCCCAATGTCGCGGTTTCAAAGCCGGCCGAAGTCGTCGGATTTTCTAAGAGCACTAGAATCCCTCAGTATGCTTTCCTTTGGAGGGGAAGTTCCAACGTTCGTTGCGAGTTGATGGTTGGGGTGGCATCTAGTAGCCAAGTTCACAGCTAGGTGTCGTTGACGGTTGTACCTGGTAGCAACATTAGGAACTACTGCTTGAAATTGACCGTCTGCAGTACTTACATGAATTAAGACTAATACAGCCATTACAATTCACACCGTGTATCAGACAGATTCTACACTCACCCAAAGTACACGGGGTTAGATGACCGCGTTGTCGCAGCCCCTAAACTGAGGAACCAACCAGAGGTAGATTTCGTTAGAAAGCTAACTATTGCAATGGGTACCATGTTTCGACTTCCGGAAAATTTCGACATATCTTCGCGTTTCACATCCCCAGGCCCCAAAACCACCGTCAGTTCAAAAGTTATATATAATTTATGTATGTATATGTATATCAGTTTATTGTGGACACGATAACTGCCGTAATTTTGTACCAATCACTTTGAATTTTTTACCGAATACGTATACCTATAAAATCTCGGTCGAGTTCGTTACTGGGCTAAATCGCTCGTTGGGGGGTGAAAATGGGGGGCTTTTTTTTTTTCGAAAAAGTGAAATATTGCTATAACTCTCTTAATATGTGAAATATCGAATCCGTTCAACATTCATACTATGTGTCGGATAAAGCCCAAAAATGTATGTTTGAAGAGTTTTTTTTATAGCACCAACCATTGACCAAAGGGGTGGGAAAAAGTGGGTTTTTCGGGAAACATTAATCATATCTCTCTTAATAGGCACAATATCAAAACCGTACAAAATGGACAATATTCCCATAATAATTACCTAAAACTTTTGTCTGAAAGAATTTTTGATATAACCCACCATTATGCCAAGGGATGAGAAAAATAATTTCGGAATTATAAGAAAATGCCAAGACCTATCAGTGGTTGGAATGGCAACACTACTAAATTGATGAGGGATGAGCCATCAGACGTTGCCAAGATAACGCACTTGCACGAGATCAGATTCAGATTTCCATCTAAGTGTGAAGCGGCTTCGGTGACGTAACTGGTAGCATGCTGAATGTTTATGCCCAAGGTCGCGAGTTCAAAGCCGGCCGAAGTCGTCGGATTTTCTAAGAGCGCCAAAAATCCCTCAGTATGCTTTCCTTTGGAGGGGAAGTTCCAACGTTCGTTGCGAGTTGCTGGTTGCGGTGGCATCTAGTAGCCAAGTTCACAGCTAGGTGTCGTTGACGGTAGTACCTGGTAGCAACATTAGTAACTACTGCTTGAAATTGACCGTCTGCAGTCCTTACCTGAATTACAGACTAATACAGCCATCCCAAAGTACACGGGGTTACATGACCGCGTTGTCGCAGCCCCTAAACTGAGGAACCAACCAAAATCTCTGCAGTAGATATAATTTTGCGTGAAGAAGTAACAGACCGTTACATAGTTGCACATCAGTGTCGAAACCTAGCATAAGGACAGTGTGACCACAAGTATAAAAATGGACCCCAAATGACAAGAAGGTTACCGTTCCCATAAGACAATAAAATGTTTAAAATAAGCATAAAATGACGAAAAACAAAGTTAATTAAGCTCCAATTATAAAATACCTTCTCGCATTAAATGAGGTCTGATCCTTCTACGAAAATCTGCATATTCTGCCTATTTTCGCCTATCCCCAAGTTTGTCCGGTGAAATCTACCTCCGCCTTCCGGCGTGCCGAGAGGACTTTTTATTAATATACGAGTGTATACTTTATCCTCTCCTTTGAGCTAAATGACATTTTATTCAGTATCTGTGGAAAAAGCTCGTGCACATCATTTGTAAAAGAATTCAAGAAAAAAAAACCTAACTGTAGCAGTACTCGATCCCCAGTCAACTGCGTGTCAGACTAACATGCTAGCCCAGAGCTAACCCTATCCATGACGTCAGGTGTTCTTAACTGACATATTAGATACAAACTGTTGGCAAATAATGACTTTAAATAAACGATTTCTTCACTGCAGTACATCTTCATTAAAGATCATTTCATACAAAGTTTATATTATTGTATCAGTACGGTATATCACATACAACATACTAAAACTACTGAAATATAAGACAGGCACATGAGGACAGCTGCCATCCTGTCGTGTGACACAAACGGCTCAGCTCTTTTAAGCCACTCGTACTGTATAATATTATAATATTAAATTATAATAAATAACGGATCACGACCTTCAGGATATCTTAAACCCCCCTAGGCTCGATAATCGGAATTGGTGGGTCTTAAGCTATTGATTAAAATGGTTGCATAATTCACACGGCCGCCATCCTGAAATGGCATAGCCAATGACCTTGAATTTTGGGTCAAAGACGCGTCCTATATAAAGGTATGTTGTCACCAAATTTGGTAGAGATCGGATAATTAGTTTAGCCGTAATTTGATTTTACGTTTTGAGCATTTGAGTGGCCGCCATTCTGTTATGGTAAAGATGGCGGCGATATAAAGTATGACACTGAGGTGTCCTTTACTAGTGCTACCTCTGTACCAAATTTCGTTCAATTCGGTTTCACCGTGTTCGAATTGATAGGGGGGGACAGACATCCAGAGTACACACACTCACACACACACACACACACACACTCACACACACACACACACACACACAGACTCACACACACACAGACAGACACACTTTTTTCGCCCTGTGTTGATCTCATAAGTCTACTTTCATTTTTTGCAAAAATCGAAAGTAGGCTAATAAACATTTAGAGTAAGAATATGACAAAAATCCTGGATATGTATAAATTATTTTGGTGTATGTTGTAGCGTTAATGTTACCAACAGCTCATAACATTGATGTAAATATTTTAAATTGTGGGGTACTTATCATGTAAATGCTGGCCAACTGTACAAAAAGCGATTGAAAGTTTGGTGGTATAATAATGCACGACTGCAAGCATATTCTAAAATATGTTTTGTGCATAATAATGAGTGAACTGCGTTTAATAACCCTGCAAAGTTTAATTTCTTTGCAACTTATAGTTTATGAGGTTGTTTTTTTTGTTTGTTTTTTTTTTCTTCAGTAGAAATTGTCATGCGAACGGTGTACCTCCCCCCATGAGGGAACGGCTTATAAGTGAATCTGGGAGGGAAATTTCAGAAGGAAATAGGTGAGTTCCGATTTAAAAAAAAAAGACATTTCTTAATACAGCACTGGTATTAATGTGGTTTGAAGCCATTTTTCAGTGTTGCCTTAGTAAACAATAGTTTGGTGCTTTTCAGTCGGTCAAAATGAATTTACCCAAAAGAGTTGGGTTATACCCTAATCCTGAAAAAAAAATTGCATGAAATTAATAAATAAACAAGGATGACCAGTTTCGATCGGCAAGCGATCATCATCTGATCCATTACACTTAGGCTATAAAATCTATGTTTGAAAATACGGGTGAAGATATTTACAATATGTACACTTATGTACATACTCGTTCCATCGCCTGTTACAACTGCCCGAGTGAAGTTGAAACTGCTCGTAGCTGTAGTACTAAAGACACCCAAATCAGATAAGTAGCCTATATTATACAGTATAATCAAAATTGACCATTCACAACAACCATAGAGTCACTCTATACAGACAAATTCCAGAGTTCTATCACCATATTTAGCATTTCACCATACATCATATATGTAGATTACAACTAACATATACCGACAAGTTGCATTACCAATACTGCAATTAAATAAGTGTACACTTATTGTAAATATCTTCACCCGTATTTTCAAACATAGATTTTATAGCCTAAGTGTAATGGATCTGATGATGATCGCTTGACCATCGAAACTGGTCATCCTAGTGTATTTATTAATCTCATGTAATTTTTTTCAGGATTAGGATATAACCCAACTCTTTTGGGTAAATTCGTGTTGACCGACTGAAAAGCACCAAACCTTTGTTTACAGCACTGATAATAGTGATGGTAGTAATAATTCTTCAATCTTCACAATCAGGATCCGGGCCGATAAGCTAAAGCTTAATACAATTACTTTTATCATAATCATCATAATATGTTAAACAAACTAGAACTTGTTGTTCGTCATAGACGGTATTGGCTGGCTCCGCGACTCCAGAGGTTCCGAGTTGTTACCACTCCTCATGTCAAAGAATTAAATGCGAAAGTAAGACTACTATTCACTGTTGGCTGCGCATAGGTATGATGTTGTAGAATGCGAACCGGCCTTGGAACAACAGGTTCTGTTCGGTTACCCTGGGGCCAAAGATTACTAAACTCTCTCACACATACATGACAAAATAAGTCGAATTGTGGCTGTTTGGTCTCTCTCAAGGTATCTAGGTCTTTGTTCCAGCCTGCAGCTCTCTACAAACTGATCTACAAACATTCACCTCTACCCATCATTTATAATATTTGGGATGTTCTCTAATAAAATACCGTAAATAATTAAAAATAGACGACTGAATAAAAACGTGCAAGGTAGAAGAAACAATGTGGTGTACATCATTTAGATGGTTATTAAATCATTTTAATATATATATTTTTAAATCTGGTTTTACGTCCCTTTCAACTACTGCAGTTTTTAGAGACGACGGGGGAAGACACGGAATTTTACCCCGAAGGGGTTCATTAACGTGACAGTAGAACTAATGGCATGGCTCCCTCGCATTTGCGCACCCTCAAATGCCAACTGACTGCGCCAGGATTCGATACTGCAACCTTGGGCACAGCAGGCTAGAACGTAACCGCTGCACCACGTAGCCAGTCACCATTCATTTTAGGGGCTTGGAATAGCTTGGTCTTCAGTCCTGTGCACTTGGTTGTGTGACGAATTTGTCTGATAACCTGCTTTTCTTGGTGACTGAAGTAGTGTGCTAATTTATTGGAGTCGGGAAGTAGGTTGGAGCCCTGAAACTTGAAATTAAGCACCGTCCCAGCATTTTCCTGGAGGTAGTGTAGAAACATTTGGACAAAAAAACACTCCGGATGCCAGCTGTCAACGCCGTGATTCGAACAAACTGCGGAATCCCAGCTCCAGTGACATCTCGCACGGCTGTGCTTCGAGGTGTAAACACCTAGGGTGTCTACTGAATAAGCGAAAATAAATTACGTTTTAGCATGCTTTACGTAGTATAAAGGAAAGCACAACCTCCGCAAGAGCAATAGATAGAATATGGTAAATTATAGCAACACTCCCGTTTAGTGTTTGTCTATGAACCAAATATTATGTGCTTTAAATCGAGAAAAATACCAAATGGAGATCTTACGTAGTTTTATTTTCCGCAATCTAAATTATCTAGTGCATATTTGCTCAAAGAACTTGTTTTTGTCTGAATTTCAGATTTTTTATTCCGTATATTATATGTTTGTGATTATTTTTAAAATTTTGTTTTATTTATATGAGGTTCTTTTCATATTAGGCGTCCAAAATTGTACCAATTTATCTGTGTTGATAGGGATAGATGGCCTCGCTGTTCCGCCCCTTAAAACAATAACAAACTGCATTCTGGAGCCATGGAAATTGAACCACTGATGAAAATTCAAGTATTCCGGTAGGCTACACTTTATTCTCTAACGACCAAACACAACATTGAACAAATCTTAATTTTCAATACTATACTCTAATGTGGAGAATGAACAGCTTCCTGACAATCTGTCAGTGCTTCTCAACATGAAGTTACATACAGAAGGTACTTGGGACGACCTGCCGGTGGTGCCGTATCGAAAGCGCGCACCCGTTGCAGATTTCCGATAGCGGTTCTTGTGTATTGTAGACGGATCCCGATGATATTATACCTCGGTGCTCTTCGCTGAGTGTCGAGGTGGGCCGGCAATTTTCGTTCAATAAATTAGAGCACTTAATGCTGGCCTTTTACTCCTGAATATTGTGTAGCCTACATAAAGTGATTTTATCCTGAGTAAATTTTCCAAGCCATTTATTGAATGAGTAGCCTATACAGTATTTTCTTCTTTCAGCTCAATGTTTTTGTATATTATTTTGATTTTAAAGATATTGGAGACTAAATACAAGTTTTGGTGCTGAATGTTTCCATTTGTTGTCATTAATTAATTTAATTAATTAATTATTTTTAGGGGCTTGGGACATATTAGTCATCAGCCCCGAGTTGGGTGTGTGTCCAACTTGTCTGATAACCTGTATTTACGTGATGACTGTAGTAGTGTGTGTAGCTGTATTAGGGACAGGGATGGGGTAGTGTCCAAGGACTTGAAGTAAGGTACGTACTATCCCGGCATTTGCATGGAGACAAAACTGAGGGAAACCACACTCAGGATAGCCCCGATAACATGTACCTAGTCAGAATTTAAACCAAAAAAATGCTCTAAATACAGAGGTCTTTCATAAAGAATGAACCTATTTAATCAAGCTATATCTCCGTAACAGTCAGTTGTACAAGACTGCAACCAAGATACATGTATTTGACTCATGTTGAAGTTGTGTCCCTTCGCCTACAAGTGTTCAATATTACCACCACCAGCAGCAGCACGGACCACATCAAAGTGAGAGGAGACTTCCTCTCAAACGCGTCGCAGCATATCACGATCCAATGAGTCAGTCTCACTTGTTATCCTTTCTTTAACGTCACCCAGTGTAGTGGGAAGAGATGGATGTCATTTACGTATTCCCACAAGAAGAAGTCACAAGGGATGAGGTCCGGAGATCTTGGAGGCCGCGCGAATAGAGCACTATCCGGAGGAGTGTTGCGATCAATCCATTAATCAGGCACTGTTCCATTATAAAATGCTCGCACTGCTAAGCTCCAATGGGGTGGGGCTCTATCTTGTTGGACAATGAAGTCACGTGAGTGTGTTTGCAGCAAAGAGAAGAGCCAGGTTCGTATCATTTCGAGATAGCTTTGTCCTGCGACGGTGTTGTTCTGGAAGAACGCGGCAAATGCTGTGCGCAACAGGCAGATCGGCTTGTTTCGGGTGGAGGGTAACGGACACGACAGAGCACTCTTATGGCTACTATTCAAAATGTAAGACTAAGCTCTTTGTAATGGTATGAGACTCGTTCTGCTACGTTGCTTGCGTACTGCGTAATGAAGCTTTATGAAAGACTCTATAGGCCTATAACCAAATATGAAGTTATATCATAAAATGAGCAAAATACGACAAAAACAATAAATATGACTACAATATGAATTTATGGGCAAAATAAAATTGCATTAAATGAGGTCACGGACCCTTTATTTGCACATTTTTGCAATTTCGGGCAAAATAAGCTCAGAAAATAAAAGTGTTACTTAACTTTGAATCATTAATCTCCCTCGGCTGCGGAGCATGGACGGTAGATCTCTCGCACAGACCGACGATTACGCCTGACTTGGAGGTTAAAAGTACTCTAATGTGAAGTACAGGAAGTTCAGCAGGTGAAAGTTAAATGAGTTAGGGATATCATTCATCTAACAATACATTACTGAAGCTTTAGTAGTAATGAATGACAGCTCGCTAGAGAACTATTGTTCGCATGATGGCGTAGCCTTTCTCCACTGACAGTGCACATAAACATATTCCTTTTAAAAACTATTCATTGTTGTGTCCATATTAGAATGCTACGAGTATCCTGGGTCAACTAGGTCAGAGTTTATCAAAGTGTGATCCGCGAGCCCGTACTAGGGGGTCCGCAACTAATCTAAACGAAATCAAAATATTTAAAAAATGTATCTTAAAACAGACGCACTTTGCTAATGATTAACAAACCAAGTACGAGGTAAAAATCCAGGTGAATACTTTTTCTAGCTAGAAGTTAAGGTTCCTAAATTATAGCAGTTAATCGCAGCGTTTAGCAGGCAAGCAGCAGTGGCAGGTTGTAGCTTATGTGCCTTCGCTATAAGCCAATAATATGAGTAGTATAGTTCTCTCACTTTCCTGGTTAACGAGCAGCGGCTCAAAGGCAGTAGCACGCGCCGACACTAACCACTGTTCGCTACTGACCAATAGCTGACGGTTGTTGACCAATAGAATGCTTCCTCTATCACTACACGTGGACTCCAAAGTCCCGCCCTGGCGGTGAGCTCGCGTGTCACGCAGATATCAGGTGCCCAGTGTTGCACATCTGCACGTAGTTCAGTCCAGTCTCGCTGCTTACTCTCAATGGCTACGGTGCAAAGTTAACAACGCTGTGCCCCGCGCTGGGAAAGCCTCGGCTCCAGGCACCATGGAATGTTAACATATCCGCTCAGCTAGATTTCAAAGGCGAGCCGCACGTTAACGGGGAAAGTACAAGAACTATAAGTGTCAATGTAGAATAGGAATAGCTCGAAGTCGGTACGTTTTTAGGTGGGAGTCCGTTGTGACCCGGACTGAGAAACTCTGAACTAAGGTATTACCGGCCACGGTGCCCACGTGCTACCTCGTGTCCCGCTGGCATCGGTAGAGCGTGGGTTGGATCCCACCTCAACCGTCCTGAAAATGGTTATCGTGATTTCCCATTTTCACGACCAGGTGAATGCCGGGAAGGATCCTTTTAATATTCAATTATTAAATGAAAAGGTATTGAGAAGAGCTGAGAGGGAGAAAATATCAACTACTGCTGACTGGAGAATGAATAGAGGTCAACAATGGTTTACGTGCTTGAGATATGAGTGCCCCTGACTTTGGCTGCGCTAGCGTTTGTTGTCTAATGGGGTGAAGGGGAGCATGGTGATGATGCATTAAGACCTCAGTAGTTCATTATGCCAGCCACTGCAACGAGACCGAAGCCTTAGCGCACAAGTTGTGGGTCTTTGACATCAAGAAGAGTCTGTTTACCATCTCTTGATGAATGCAGTACATTTGCATTTGTCTGTTGGCACAGGCTAGAGTAAAATGTGGCTTTCCACCGATGTCTCATTCTTATTCATGGCTGTGATTATATGGAAGCTACTGAGGTATGGGTGGTGCTGAGTAATAGATTCAGGGCACAACTAGTGCCTCTGTTGTACTGTGAAAGGTTCTACTAGTAGGGTCAGTGCTTTGTTCTGACTCCGTGAGGAAAGCAATGGCAAACTACCTCACCCTCATCTTGCTTAGTACGCCTCATTATGGTGCTACCTACGGTGATACTTTTTGAGGATCCAACCAGCCTCTAGGCTGACTACCTAACAGACAGGCATCATGAAGAGCGTTTATGAAATTCCAGACGCCATCCAATACCATGGAAATGGGCAATTAGCTGGGCCAAAAATAATTTCCAATTGCATTAGGAATGCCACTGTATTACAACAGACGAAAGCACGCGCAGAATGGACTGGGGTTAAGTTCAAGACTACTGGTAAGTTGAGGAATGTGACTGATAATTGTTGTTGCTTTACGTAAGAGCTTGGGATAGTTTGATTTTATCAGCCTTGATACCTGCGCGTGTTTAGAATTTGTCGAATAACCTGTGCAATTGTGTTGGCTGTAGTAGTGTGTGTGTAATTGTATTTATTTAAGTACAGAATATTGGGGAACATGCCCCGTGGCTTGAAATAATGCGACTGGCTGCGTGACTCAGCGATAACGTGCCTGTAATCAACAGAGTAGACAAGGTAGACTTTCACATGGTGCCTGAAAATGTTATGATCACTACATAGCGAAACTTGGAAAATCTCCGTTATTTTGATTTCCGTTGTCCACGTAACTCAGTTTCCGATTAATGAAGAGATGGATGGTGGTTCCTCAGTTTAGGGCCTGCGACAACGCGATCATGTAGCCCCGTGTACTTCGGGTGTGTGTATAATCTGTCTGATAACCGGTGTTAATAATGATGGCTGTATTAGTGTGTTATCTGTTTTTAATTCAAGTAAGGACTGCAGACATTCCATTTTCAACTAGTTCCTACTTTTCCTACAAACGACACCGTCAACGACAAATAGTTCTGAACTTGGCGACGAACGTTGGAACCTAAGAGCGTTAATCAAATCTAACCTATAATTTAGCTTCACACAAGTGTAATTAGTGGAAGGTTATATTACATGCCATAAATCAATGACATGGGACCGCCAGCTTTACTTCCCCTCCGAAGGAAGGCATACTGAGGGATTTTTAACGCTCTTAAAAATTCCGACGACTTCGGCCGGGCTTGAACCTTGGGCATAGAAGCTCATCATGCTACCAACTACGCCACCGAAGCACTTTTTATTTTTATTGATGAGAGTTGAACCCGTTCATCACCCCTATGTTCACGGGACCGTCAAATATTTCCATGTAAGGCAAGTTTCCGTTTAATAAAGCGTTCGTTAAAGCCAGGTTTTACTGTATCTATAACAAGTAGTTCCGTGAAGAACTATACAGCCTAGTTTCATATATCCTACTTATGTTAATTGCCTCTATCAACATACAAAATTTCAGTTTGAGTGCTGTAATAGATTCGTAGATATTGAGAACCGACTAAATATTTCGGATGGTCGCCATGTTGGATTTTATATATGTAGGTCCTAGAGTTATGTACTGTTACATAAAGATTATTGTGTACGTGTAGCATTCCAACTTCAATCGCATGATTAGGACTCAAGAAGTAACAAGGATATTTTAAAATTTCGCACAGCTGCCATCCTGTGGTTATAGAAACAATTGAAATAAATTAGATGCCAGTGGATTAACATTCGTATAAGGATTTACTGTACCAAGTTTCACAGCACTCGGATGGTTAAATTGCGAGAAACGTCCATGTGAAAATTTATAATTCGCGTCGCCGCCATGTTGGATTTGTGATCACCAGGTTATTGAAAGCCCTATAGGTGAACTTAGGTTCATAGCCCCTATGAATATTAAAAAAATCAGTTTGATTGCTATAATAGATTCGTAGATATTCAGAGCCGTCTAAATATTTCTGATGGTCGCCATGTTGGATTGTTAAATGTATAGGCCATAGTCATGTACCATTAAAGGAAAATTATTGCGTAGGTTCATTATTCACACTTTCTCTTCGATCGCATGATTACGACACAAGAAATTAAAACTTAATTTTAAAATTCGCACAGCCGCCATCTTGAGGTTATGTAAACAATTGAACTAAATTAGATACCAGTGCATTACAATGTGTATAAACACATCCTGTACCAGATTTCATTGCGTTTGGAACATTAAATCTCGAGAAAGGTCAATTTAAAATTTTCAAATTCGCTTGGCCGCCATGTTCGTTTTGTAGTTAACCGGTTTTTGAAAGTCTTATAGATGAACTTCCTGCAGTGCCCTTTATCGTCGTACAAAACTTCAGGGTGATATCGCTAATAGTTTCAGAGATATAGAATGCCGGGGAAATATTTCGCACATCCGCCATCTTGTGGTTATGTAAACAATTGAACGAAGTTAGATGTCTGTGCATTACAAGGTGCATAAACATATACTGCACCAAGTTTTATTGCGTTTGGTGGGTTTAATCGCGAGAAACGTCTATTTAAAAGTCGCAAATTTGCGTGGCCGCCATGTTGGTTTTGTAGTTACCAGTTTTTGAAAAGTCACATAGGTGAACTTCTAGTAGTTCCCTTTATCACCGTAATAAATTCCAGGGTGATATAGGGAATAGTTTCGGAGATATTGAATGCTGGTGAAATATTTCGCACAGCCACCATGTTGGATTGGTGAGACGTAACAAAAGTTGAAGGGCACGGTCGGGGTCGCCCGGAATAGTGCTATGAACTTACCGAGTTTCATTGAAATCGCTCCCGCCGTTTAGAATTTATTAGACGCACACACACACACACGCGGACAAAAGGTGATCTCATAAGCGTATTTTTTCAAAATTGAAAATAGGCTAAAAATCCTCTATCACAAAACTCAAAATAATGACACTAAAATAAACTACTGTCGTCAAATCAGAAGCACTTGACGCATCTGATATAATTGATATAATTGGTGGCAGATCACAAGTCAAAAACATCGAGAAAAAAGAAAGAAATATCCTCAGAAAAATCCTAGGACCAAATTACGAAAGCGGGGTTTGGATGAAAAAGCAGGCCTATAAAATCACAGATTCCATCTGAAAAAGGAGACTAATATTTGATGGTCGCATACACAGAATGGATGGCAATAGGCTAACAAACAACATTGTAAACCTATCACTATCTCTGAAAAAAAAAAAGAAAAAAAAAACGATCACAATAGACGACCAGTGGCGTAACTAGGATTTGCTTCTGGAGGGGGATGAGTGGAGTCAAATCTGAACTAATTGCGTTTTTAGTTTTGTTTTTGTAGTTCTCTGTTTTCATTTGGCTTGTGTTTTTTGTTTCTGTTTGATTGTTTTCAGCTTTTGTTTTAGAATTCTGTTTTTCCTTACTGTTTTATGTTTTTGTGTTTGTTTTCTGCTTTTGCGTTTGTCTTTGAAATTTTATTATTGCTTTGTGGTTTTGTTTTGTTTTTGATTTTGAATTTTGCTTTGTGTATCGTTTTGTGTTTGTTTTCTGATTTTGCTTTTGTTTATGCTTTTATTAATTTTAAATTTTGCTTTGAATTTTGGTTTTGGTTTTGTGTTTGTTTTCTGTTTTCGTTTTTGAATTTTAAATTTGTTTGTTTGTTTTTCGGTTTTGTTTGTTTTATGATTTTGCTTTTGTGCATCTGTTTTGGACATGTGTTTGTTTTTGCTTTTTGCTTTGTGCAAGCGGCAAAATAAGTCAATCAATGAAAGCAAACCTACACGTTTTCAGGTTTGATCTCGATAGCATTTGACACATTTTTTTTTGCATCTCTTAATGTGCAAAATCTCGGAAATTGGGGATATAGCCTCGTAGTTCATCCCCTTAAAACAACAATAACTAATTACGCTCGGAAATGAACAGGTTTCGTAGGTCTTACACTAAATATTTTACACAAGTAATGATAAAATTAATATTCTCGAATTACAAAAAGTAGCCTATAAACCTACATATTCCAGTCGTTTGTCATCAATCCGAAAATTGGCATATTTTTATTCAAAATGAAAATTTCATCAAATTACGTTTTTAAAAATTATTAGGCTCTGGGGAGGGGGAATTGATCCCCTAATCATCCCCCGTAGTTACGCCACTGCAATACTCCAAAATTTTAAATTCTAATAAACGAACAGAGATTTCTCGAGGAACCTACACTGAAGAATACAGGATGGACAGAAGACGCCAAAGAGAGCATAGTGAACGGATGAAGAGATATTGGGAAGAAAAGAGGATACGTTGTGCTAACGTGATTCTTAGTTGGGCATAACGAATCAAATAATAATAATAATAATAATAATAGAGACAGACATTTGTTCTTCCGGAAGCATTGTACGCCTCCGAAACGATATCTCTAGAAGGCCACTCTCAATAATTCGAAAACCAAGAACGTAAAATTCTCAGGAAAATACATGACTACGTTTATGATAATGGTATATGGATTAAAAGGAATACCACAGACTTGTAGCCTACACAGTAATCAATAAGTTCACTGATACCGTGCGTAAGAGACGATGTTATGGTCACATCTGCAGAGTGGAGAATACCAGAAATGCAAAGAAACTGCTTGATATAATTAATTCAAAGAAGGTCAAAATCAGTTGGTTAGAAGAAATCAAACAGGACTTAAAAGAAATAAACATTACAGAAGATATCATCATGAATCGCAAGACTTTTGGAGTTCATGAGCAGATTTTGGGAGAAGAAGAGGAAAACACCATCAACCCAAGTCAACAAGTTCACACGCGCTCCCTAGGTGGGCAAAACGAAGGATGAAAGAAAGACATTGTGGAAGAGCACCGTAAATTTGACTCAATGGTGATAAATGCAGAGGGTCGGCTTCGGTGCCATAGTATGCTGAACTACTATGCCCAAGATGGCGGGTTCAAACACGGATTATTAAGAGCGTCAAAATCCTCCAGTGTGCCTTCCTTCGGAGGGGAAGTAAAGCCGGCGGGCCCATGTCATAGATGATGATGATAATTGTTGTTTTAAGGGGCCTAACATCTAGGTTATCGGCCCCTAATGGTTTCTGGGATCATGTAGATGATAATGAAAAGCTAACTATAACTAAAACTAACTCCTAACTTATATTCTAGAAGAAGAAATGGAAAACAAAGTGAGAATAAGGCAAATAAAGGACAGGAGGAAAAGAAATGCCCTCAACCCTCGAAGAATGCGGATTGAGGGACTTGGAAGGAAGGAGAGCCATGAAAGGCAGATAGGAAAGTCAAAGAGGCGAGGGTCCGCCCCAGAGGTAATGGATGAAAGGGGAAAAACCTGACCCAGCTCAGGAAGCCCTCGGGGTCACCAACACCCGAACTCAGCAGCCGTGAGCCCCTAAGGGTGTAGCAATCAATATCTATGTGCAGCAGAAGTGGTGGGGCTACATGCATCCTGCCTCCTTGAGGGCCTTGAACATAAGGCAGGAGATAACACGAAAAGAAAAAGAAGGCTGACCCATCGCAGAAGTAGGGTATCAGAAAAGATGAGACAAGGGCCACTTAAGGCGGGAAAGGAAGATACTCCCTAGGCCTCGGACACCCCAATACCGTCGGGATCAGAAAAGAACAAGAGTTGACCAAGATACTGTAGGTTGACAGGAAAGAAGATGGAGAGGAGCCCGGCACAAGTAAGTGGAAGCAATGCCGGACTCAGCTGAGGCCCCGTGGTCGCCAACCCACGTCCCACAAGATGTGAGCCCCTGGGGGGCCATGTCATAGATTTATGGCATGAAAAAGAACCTACCACTACAATTTGTAGTGTGTAGCTAAATTTGTAGGTTACTTGGAGAGAAACGCTCTATCAAGTTCCAACGTTCACCGTTGGGTGACAGTGGCGTCTGGTAGCCAAAGTTAGAACTACTTCAAATTGAACTTTCATTCATCTTCATCTCTCGTTTACTCCTCTCGTGAGGTTAGCGTCAGGAAGGACATCCGGCCGTAGAAACCATCGGCCACGTGGAATTTCATCGCATTTCAACCCCAACCCCGTTGGAAACGGGATTGGTTGGTTGGTTCTTCAGTTTAGGGGCTGCAACAACGCGGTCATGTAGCCTCGTGTACTTTGGGTGTGTGTAGAATCTGACTGATAACCGGTGTTAATTTTGATGACTGTAATAGTGTGTGTTTCTATTTCTTAATTCAAGTAAGGACTGCAGACTTTGGATTTTTTCAAGCAGTTCCTACTTTTGCCGCCAAACGCCGCCGTCAACAACTACTAGTTCAGAACTTGGCTACTAGAAGCCACCGCAGTCGGCTCCTGGCGACGAACGTAGGAACCTGAGCGTTGTTTCCATTTTTAACCTAATGTAGCTTCACACAGGTGTAATTAGTGGAAGGTTCTTTAACATGCCATAAATCTTTGACATGGGACCGCCGGCTTTACTTCCCCTCCGAAGGAAGGCACACTGAGGGATTTTTAACGCTCCTAAAAATCCGACGACTTCGGCCGGGTTTGAACCCGCGATCTTGGGCGTAGAAGCTCAGCATGCTACCAACTACGCCACCGAAGCCGCCAGAAACGGAATTAGTAAAGGGTAGACATAGAATAGAATAGTTTAGAGGCTGGTGGCCCTTAGAATTTCTCTTTCGGGCTGAACACACACAGGGTGGATATTGTAAGACAATGCATGCATAATTCGCAACTCATGTTATTTGTTCAGGTCGTCAAGTTGTAATATATAATCTGTTAAGCACCCAGTCCCATTCGTACCAACCAACCACTGGTCCTACCCACATGAAGAAGTTGTACTATGGATAAAACGAGTCGTAGGAAGAAAGAGCTTTCACTAAACATTCCAATTGACTTTCTCGGCTTAAGACCTAAGCGAGTCGAGTGTTGGTTGACAATGTTAGCTGCAAGTGGCTTTAATGGTAAGTAGCTCATTGGTGCCATTCACATTTAGCGCTTGACTTACGCCCGACAACATACCTAGAATCCCGAGTGGTTTCATTATAGATGTGATCAGTGACATTCAAGGTCAAAATGGAGGGTCTGACAACTCGTGTTTCTGTCGTGACTGTAGTAGTGTGTGCAACAGTAATCCGTAGTGCTGAAGATTGAGCTAGGTTGGCCCTACTCTTCGGGTAACATTGCGATATTTTCATGGAGGGAGTGTGGAAAACTAAGAAGAAAATCACATTCAGGATAGCCACCGTCAGCGCCGGAATTCAAACCTAGCATATACGGACTGGAAGGTCGCCATTGGAGTTGTGGAGCGTTACTTAGTGTGCTTGGCTACGCTGATGGGCAGCCGGGAATCTAACCCACGACCTTTGGGACCAGAACGAATGTACCCTAATTCCGGCCTGGGGGACTGGAACGGTGTACACTCAGCCTCATGAGGCAAAACTGAAATGAAGTGGGTTTACATAGTCGTATATAGTTGTGTATCTCTACATAGTGTAAAACAAAGTCCCCGATTCTTGGATGTAAGGGGTAATCTCGAGAACCACTTGATGGATTATGTTATGAGTGTAAGAATTGTTCAGCATGAAAAGTTCTACAAAAAAGTATCGGACAGCATATCTCTATCTTTAATATATCGCCCACTATAAGTGTTTTTACGTTTTCACTTCTTCCAACAATCTCCATTCAGTGGATATTTAAATTAGTAGCTTCGGAGCGAGTTTACGAGCTAGCGAGTGAGCCAATCTCCCCATCTTCGACCAGCATGAAACTGTCAAGTCGTGTTGAGTTAAGACTTCAGAGGAGAGTATGCTGTATGTGTTTGGAGTTTTGCGTTTCAGCTCGGCTTTTCTGAATTGCGTCTGTGCGCCTTTTAAGCTTACGCTGGGTAAATCGTTAAATATACCGGGCGAAGCCGGAGCGGGTTGCTAGTAAAATATAAATTGCTTTTGACAGACATATTTGTTAATGGCTATTGATCTTGATGCTTTTTCAATACGTTAAAGTCTAGAGAGTTTACACAAATTTTGCAAATGGTTTTTAATACTTTGTGATTAGGAAGGAAGGACGCTTGTAGTTTTACGTGATCATTAATCTCGCGATCATGAGCCACTGAACCTCAATTTTTATGTGGAATCTGAACCACGTGACGTGATATCACTTCCAAAATTCTCATAAGCATTGGCCGGGAATTGAGCCCGGTCCACCTTGGTGAGAGGCAAGCAGCTTGGCCACTGCATCACCACGCTCTTTTTTTGATTAGGACAGACTTGAGCATTGGCCAGTTGCCTCCTATAACAACACTGTTTATTAAAATTTCCCTCTCACTTTCCACCTCACAGCACTCGAATGTTAAGTGATCTACTCTTTGGAAACTTCTACTACAGTAAGCCTTGCAAGTACGAGGCAGAAATGTTCGTTACTATTGTTGTCATATTTGGTGTTAGGTTGATTTTGTTTTCTTAATATGCCTGCAACTGTTGGAAAGAATTTCTTTGTAACAGTGCCTTTTGAAGTTTCTTCCCATTTTATCTGCTATTCATGAATACATTCTCCTCTAAGGCGACTGTTAACTGTGATGATGGATAACCAACAGGTATTTCTATTATTATTATTTTTTCTTCACATTCGAATTGAGCCACTATGCACTACGGAGTAACAATCAAAATCAATATTTCGTTCTAGATCGTCTGCCAGCTTTGATGTCCTGCCAGTATCTCTTGAGCCCATCACTCAGCGCCTTCTTCCGATCTTTTGAAAGAGGTCCCCTCCTGTCTTTTGGGTTCTTCCACTACCTTAATCCCTGGTAATTTTTGTTTAGGTGTCTGAATTCACACCTGTTCATAAATTTGCAGTCCGGAATACCAATTTCTATAAGGTCTTTGTTACATTCTTCGAACCATGCCAATTTTTACCTCTTTGGTTTCACGAAATTCCAAATTTTCTTTGTTAGAAAATGTGTCCATAGAACAACAACCTTTTTCTTCTTATAGTTGACGTGACTGGTTCTATTTTTCTATATTATTATTATTATTATATTCAATTTAATGGTGCTCGGGTACTTGTTATGGTTGGAAGGTCAAAAAGGTTAAGAACGCCTGCCCTAAATGATACAACAGCAACAACAACAACCACAACTCTATAAAGTGTCTGATTTAAAAAAGTGTTCAGTGCATTTTGCACCAAGCTCTGATATGATGATATGTCTGATTTACTTACACATAAACATATGGGCCAAGTTCGTCCAACACTGGCTTCTCGCCGTTGTTAAGGAAGGCGTCGGCGTTCGTCACATTGTAGATGTAGACCTTCATCACCGGCTGCACAGGAGGCTTCTTCCACCAGCCGTACGTCATCGACCCGTTGCGCAGTACGAGTTCCTGTAACATATAACCAAAAGGTATCTTAGGAGTGTGAAGAACTCGAGTGTTAACTAGTGGTCTGTAACCGGTAAACAAGAACGTAAACAATGATTGACACAATTGTGTCAGCTGCCATACTAGGATTCACAGCTATCCGGCCAATGGTACAGGAGGGTACGGAGCAAAATGCCCACTTCCCTCAATCAAATAATTAACAATATTTTTAAATCTAAACAATCAAGTTAGAGGAGGGATGACTTATTCAAATTAATAATAGACTTCATTTGTATAATAATAATAATGTTACTGGTTTACGTCCCTTTTAAATACTGTGGCTTTTAGAGACGCCTACGTGCCGGAATTTTGCCCCGAAGGGGATATTTAACGTGCCAGAAAATCTACTGACACGGCTCCCTCGATTTGCGCACCCTCAAATGCCAGCTGATTGCTCCAGGGTTCGATTCTGTAGCCTTGGACTCAGTAAGCGAGAACGTTACCGCTGAGCCACGCAGCCAGCCGACTTCATTTGTTTACGGGTTGTCAAGAAAGGATAAAATGTACCGAGTAACACATGAAAGAAAAAAACATAAATTGGATATTCTTGATTTCGCCACTATAAAACCCTGAACCAAAACGGCCTACTCCTAGGAGGCACTCTTAGTGAAAGGACGAACAATTCGTATGACATGAGAACTGCCTGCTATGCTGGTAGCTGTAATAAGAAATCTTCCCTCATAAACCTCTGACTGTGGGGGAATCAGTGGCATAACAAGGGTTTGCTTCTGGAGGGGTACACTATTAGCTTACAGAGAAAATTACATTGGGGCGGGGACATATGAGACAATAATAAAAGAGAGCAAATATACGATCCCTAAGTTTCAAAAACACTGACAGTCAGTCTGAAAGACTGGACTTTATATCATTTTAAATGCTAGCAGCCGAGAACCAAGAAGGCAGTGTGAGAACAGAGTTTCAAGATTCTATTTTGTTTCTTCACTGCCTACTTGATTATTCTCGCACTGCCTTCTTGGTACTCGGCTGCTACATCGTACTATGACGTCACACACTTCAGTGCATTCTCGGTACTTTTCATCCCGTCACCGTAATGTAACGCCAGACCTCAGCGTAACGACGAAGTCGACAAGATCATTTAAAATGATAAAACAAGTGCAAACCAGGGTCAAAGGAGGTAGCTGGCTGGATGACGTCACACTCACCGGAGCGCGTGGGGAAACGAGGAAGCTCAAGCACTACTATGACGTCACACACTTCAGTGCATTCTCGGTATTTTTCGTCCCGTCACCGTAACGTAACACCAGACCTCAGCGTAACGACGAAGTCGACAAGATCATTTAAAATGATAATACAAGTGCAAACCAAGGTCAAAGGAGGTAGCTGGCTGGACGACGTCACGCTCGCCGGAGCGCGTGGGGAAACGAGGAAGCTCAAGCACTACTATGACGTCACACACCTCAGTGCATTCTCGGTACTTTTCGTCCCGTCACCGTAACGTAACGCCAAACCCAACCAAGTCGACAAGATCATTTAAAATGATAAAAGCTCCTATCTATATTCGTGATTGGTTTCATTAACATTTGATACGTTCTATTTGCACTTATAAATGTGAAAATGCTTGAATATTAACAATTTTGTTGCTATTAAATAATAAAATCCAAGTTTTTTTTCGCGAAATCATCTGGCTCTTTCTACAGTTTACAACTAAAGTTTAAGTTGAAATAGCAATACAAATAAACTCAAGTGACTTCGGTGGCGTAGTTGGTAGCATGCTGAGTTTCTATGCCCAGCTCAAACCCCGCCGAAGTCGTTGGATTTTTTAAGAGCGTTAAAAATCCCACACAATGCCTTCCTTCGGAGGGGAAGTAAAAGAACCTTCCACTAATTACACGTGTGTGAAGCTAAATTATAGGTTAGATTTGACTAACGCTCTTAGGTTCCAACGTTCGTCGCCAGGTGGCATCTAGTAACCACGTTCAGAACTACAGTAGTTGTCGTTGACAGTGGCGTTTGGTATCAAAAGTAGGAACTACTTGAAAATTGAACGTCTGCAGTCCTTACCTGAATTACAGTAAACACACACTAATACAGCCATCACAATTAACACCGGTTATCAGACAGATTCTATACACACCCAAAGTATATGGGGCTACATGACCGCGTTGTCGCAGTCCCTAAACTGTGGACCAACCAACAAATAAACACAACATTATTCACTTTCCAAAATGGCAGCTAACAAGTGTTGTATTTTTGGAAAGGGATGAGGATCTAACTGAATAGCTGATTATTTTGCTCATTCAATAAGTGTTATGTTAGGGTAACACTCAAAATGTTACACGAGTGAACAGAGATGATATCCAACACAATCCAATCATTTGTCTTCAATCCGAAGATTAGTTTTATTCAAAATAAAAAAATTCGTCAAATTTGTTATTTTCATTATTTGGCTCTGGGGGGAATCAATCTCCCTGACAACCCCCCCCCCCTCCTTTTGTTACGCCACTGGGGGGAATGGAATACTACAGACAGGGCCTACTAGTTTTAAAGAATCCATCAGAATAACTCAGCACCGTACGTTCAAACACTGAATATGGTCGCCTCAAAAAATTCCATGGCAATTCATCTTCGAAGTTACAGTACTTTATGTCGTCCTCCGATCTTGATGATGGGATACTACGTTATACGCAGGTTCTATAACGTAACTATACAGTAGTACAGTTTTGTATTTTGTTCAGTATGTAATGTGCATATTGCATTTATATTCCAGTCTTGCCCCAATTTTATTTCAAAAATGTGGCCCCTCCCATTTAATAATGTTATTGGTTTTACGTTCCTTTTAACAACTGCGGCTTTTAGAGACGCCGGGGTGCCAGAATTTCTCCCCGAAAGGCGATCTTTAACGTAAATCTACTGACACGGCTCCCTCGCATTTGCACACCCTCAAATGTCAACTGGCTGCGCCAGGATTCGATCCTGCAACTTTGTGTCCACGAGGTGAGAACGTTACCGCTTAGCCACGCAGCCAGCCCTCCCAGACACGGACAAATTATTTCGCCCGATTAGTGCCCGCAATTGAGAGGTTTCACTATTGGTAACCATTACAGTGCATTAGCCTGTAGCGTTCCGCAAAGAAGGATGAATGATGCGTACCGGAAGGCTAGCCCACACTTGACTCGTGATGAATAATAACTAGGAAGGGGTCAGTCACTTACTGTAACTCTTTGTTGACTGAGGGTCACAATCATCACCAGCTACACTTCTCAAGGGGAGTGATGGCTCAGCGGTCAAGCTGCTTGCCTCCCACGAAGGCGGACAGGGATCGGTTCCCGGTTAATGCATGTGGGATTTTCGAGGTCAAATGGCATGTTCGACGGTTGAGATTACACATAAAAAGAAGTTCACGTACATTACGAGATTAATGGTCACGTTTCCTTCCTTCCCATCAACATTATGGTGCTATGAAGGAATGACCACAGACAAATGATAAAAAGAACTATTAAAAAATCTCTGTTTCATATAGGCTATAGTCACCAAGAGTCAACTGGTGCTATGTCTTCGGTATTTGGTTTGTTGGTCCCTCAGTTTAGGGACTGCGACAACGCGGTCATTTAGCCCCGTGTACTTTGGGTGTGTGTAGAATCTGTCTGATAACCGGTGTTAATTGTGATGACTGTATTACAGTAGTGTGTGCTATCTGTAATTCAGGTAAGGACTGTAGACGATCAATTTCAAGTAGTTCCTACTTTTGCTACAAATAGCTACTGTCAACGACACCTAGCTGTGAACTTGGCTACTAGATGCCACCGCAATCGGCACTTGGCGGCGAACGTTGGAACTTAATAGAGCGTTTATCAAATCTGATAATTTAGCTTCACACAATTGTAGTTAGTGGGAGGTTCTTTTACATGCCATAAATCTTTGACATGGGCCCGCCGGCTTTACTTCTCCTCCAAAAGAAAGAATACTGAAGGATTTTTAACAGTCTTAAAAATCCAACGACTTTGGCCGGGTTTGAACCCGCGATCTTGGGCACAGAAACTCAGCATGCTACAAACTACGCCACCGAAGTTACCCTCCGGTATTTGTCAAGATATTTTCAACTGTGGTTTTTATTATGCAGGTGACCGTCAGCCCAAAGAAAGGCTGCCTATATGGTGTACAATACGACGTCCAGTGTCAACGGAAAGTGTAGTTTTGGATCTGCAAGCAAAAACTTGTTTATGGAGTGGTTTATTGTGCTCAATCGATAAAGCGACCTCAAATGAGTCTCAATTCAATTCAAAGATATACCGTACATTGGCGGTGAAAGAAGTACATAAGAAATATAATTTGCAATAGTGGCTGAGTGACACAGAAATGGGGGGACGGGGAAGAGAGAGATGGGGTGCATCACGTCCCCAGAAGATAGGCGAAGAAGTGTAGCCTACCGATAAGAGGAAGTGTGGGAGAGACGCCTGTTGGTTTTGACTGTATTCAACACTGGTTAGCCGGAAACCAAGTAGCCACAGTATTTGATACAGCCCGGTACTGAATCGCTGTTAGGATGTATGACTGTAGGAGTTGGTTTTGCTGCAATTGTTAGGGTCGGGGATGGAGTAGATGCCCCGGGGACTTGAAATATGGAACTATCTCAGCATTGTCCTGGAGGGAGTGTGGACAAAAAGCTGGAGAAAAACCACACCGGGATTCCACCTCCGATCTCCTAGACTTGCACCCTCGCAGTCGCGGTGAGCAATTTAACGCATATGACTACATTGCGGGGTGAAATAATTGAAAACATCACTGTCTTCCTATTAGAGTGTCCGTGTTGAGAAACACGCACTGTAGGTCTAAGTGAGAGTGAACATTTAACTAATCAAAAGGAAACTCGTGGGTACGACACGGAAAATCCAAATATTCCGAATTCAACAAGTTGCGAAACACTGACGTCTCAATTGTTCCCCTCTTATGACAGAGAGGAAATCGTCGCCAATGCAATACTCTCACATCTCACAATGCTCTTCGTCTCCAATATTTTCCTTAAAGCTGAGTTTTCCTAGCTCCGCATTTTGTGCGGAGCGCATTGCGCAATGCGCAGTCCGCTGTGCGGAGCCTACTCAACAACACGGAATCAGACGGCATCGCTTTCCTGGACCCCTCCGCTGTGCGCAGTGCTCTCTGCGCGACTGGACGACTCCCTTGAGAGCAGTCAAGTGCTGACCGCGCCACGCAACAGACGAGTATTTGGACAGTTTTCTCTTGTGAACTGTAGATTTCTTTCTTTGCCACAAACTTCAAAAAGAACTAATTGAGTGTGTACAGTAGTTCTAAGTTAAGTTTAGTAACTTTGACCAAAGAAACTACATTTTTTAACCATTTTATATATTTTTTAAAATTTTACTATCGATTTTCATTAAATAAAGAAATATTTTGTAGAATGATTCGCTATATTAACTATCTTTCATAGGAAGATACATTAATTTCATTTAATTAGACAAATTTAGTTAATTGATTAGACGTAGGCCTAATAAATTAGCTTGTTTAAATTTTCCAATAAATAAATTCTACAAACCTAACTCAATGTAAACGTCAGCTTCTCCGTCGCTGATATCGGTCTTTTAATCCTGTTGCAGGACTCGCTTGCAAGATCATTTTCTACCAAACTAAGCAAGTATGCGTCGCCTCTGTAGCGTAGCGGTCAGCATGATTAGCTGCCGCCCCGGAGGTCCTGGGTTCGATTCCCGGCTCTGCCACGAAATTTGAAAAGTGGTACGAGGACTGGAACGGGGTCTACTCAGCCTCGGGTGGCCCAAATGAGTAGAGGGGGTTCGATTCCCCCTCAGCCATCCTCGAAGTGGTTTTCCGTGGTTTCCCACTTCGTCTTCGGGCAAATGTCGGGATGGTACATTCTTCAAGGCCACGGCCGCCTCCTTCCCTCTTCCTTGCCTATCCATCCTCGCCATCCCTTACCTTCCCTCATGAGGCCCCTGTTCGCTTTGCAGGTGAGGCCGCCTGGGCGAGGTGCCAATCCCACCTCACTAGTTGTATCCCTTCCGATTCGATGTTCCCAGCTCTAGGACACTGCCCGTAGAGGCGGTAGTGGTGAGTTCCCTCACTGAGTCCGTGGGTTCCACCAACCTGGAGGGTAAACGACTAAAACAAAAACTAAGCAAGTATTCAAACAGACACCTAGTAACTCTGAAGTAAAATTTGAACTTTGTCTGTGGATTAAAAGTTTAAACACCCCTTCCTGCTCTCTAGATGTGTACATGGAACTGACAGATTTCCACACTTTATAAAGACGACCAACAATGAAGTAGATTTCATCTTCGATCTCTTCTTCCTCTTCTAATAACACCAATAACGCTATTTTATTTTATTTTTGCTCAGAGGACGAGAGCTCATGTTCACTCACTTCTCAAACAAATGAAAACTTGAAATATACGCATCGCATTGCTGAGCTAGGAAAACACTACCGCGCAGCGCATTGGGATGTGCGGAGAGAGGTGCGCAGTGCGCAGTGCGCTCCGCACAAAATGCGGAGCTAGGAAAACACTCCTTAAATGATTGGTCACGGCTCCTGCCGTATGTACATTAAATGTGCCGTCCAACACAACAACTCACGTTGGGTTCATTTTTCTGTGTACGGGCATAAAGAAAATTCAGCTTTAAATGCATTGTACTGCAGAGGAGCATATTTCCGTGTAGTTATGTATTCCTACAGTACAGTATATTATTAAGGTTCGTTTTCCTTTAGGCAAATACACAGAAAAATGAACCTGGCTTGAATTGATGGTATATATTGTCTTTCAAGGCCAGTGAATTAAAACTCAGCAATTTTTCTAGGTTAGTGCCGTGTTTTGTGTGGGGTTTCGCCTAGGACACCATGCTGGCTCATCAGCAGGCTATTGGTGTCCCCGCCCGGACCCCCACAGCAGAAGTAAACTGCGCGCTATCTCCCTTTTTATGAAGCGCATCTGCGCCTCTTTATGTACTTCATAAAGAGGTTATGGCTGCTTGAGATTTTAGTACTCGCAGTAAAGAGGCTCAGGTGCACTTCATAAAAAGGGAGGTAGCGCGCAGTTCGCTACTCCTGTGGGGGTCCGGGCGGGGACACCAAGAACCCGCTGATGAACCAGCTTGGTGTCCTAGGCGAAACCCCTCACAAGACACGGCATAAACCTAGAATTGCTGAGTTCTAGCTTGAATTGTTCTTCACATCCACATACGGCTGGGGGGCGTGGCCAATCAGAAAGGAAATATTGGAAAAGAAAGGCATTGTAAGACACACGGTTTGCACTTTCCAACTCGTTGTATAGCAGCTTGCGTTCTTGGCTGTCGGCTCAGAGGCCAAAAAGTTTAATTCTGGTATGTGGGCTGGAACGGCTGCCTCATGAGGCAAAACTGAGAATTTATCCTGGAAATGGTTTTCCGTGGCTACTCCAGGTTCCGAACTTAAGGCCACGACCGCCTCCTTCCCAATCCTATCCCCAATTTACAAATACACACACTAGTACATCCATCACAATAACACAGGTTATCACACAAAATCCACACACACACACAAATGCACGGGGCTAGGCTATATGAGCACGATGTCGGAGCCCCTAAAATAAGCAATAACAACAGTGTTAAGACCAAAGACTGAAACAGATATAAGCCTTCCTTTCCTTAAAAATTCTAGTGATAGCTACCTCAGCTTTTAAGTGCAGCTATTCTCACATTGTTACGTTTAGAACTGGGTTCTGGCCACAAAGAAACTTTAATTCAGGTAACTTATGTTTTTAAATATTACAATGAATTATTTTAAAATCCATTCTCCTGTTAATTTCCTTGTAATGTTATTTTTATTTTATTTAGTCGATTTACCCTCTAGGTTGGTGGTTCCCACGGACTCAGCGAGGGAACTCACCACTACCGCCTCTATGGGTAGTGTCCTGGAGCTTGGAACATCTGGTCGGGATGGATACAACTGGGGAGGTGTGATCAGCACTTCGCCCAGGCGGCCTCACCTGCAAAGCGAACAGGGGCCTCATGAGGGTTGGGATGGATAGGCTAGGAAGAGGGAAGGAGGCGGCCGTGGCCTTACAGTAGGTACCATCCCGGCATTTGCCCGAAGACGAAGTGGGAAACCACGGAAAACCACTTCGAGGATGGCTGAGGTGGGAATCGAACCCCCCTCTACTCGTTTGGACCACCCGAGGCTGAGTAGACCCCGTTCCAGTCCTCATACCACTTTTCAAATTTCGTGGCAGAGCCGGGAATGGAACCCAGGACCGCCGGGGCGGCAGCTAACCATGCTGACCGCTACGCTACGGAGGCGACTTGTAATGTTAATGAGAGTCCAAATAATTGAATGAGCAGGCAATATATATTTCTCATTTTTAGTTGGTTTAGTTCCCTTCATGAGGTTAGAATCAGGAAGGTCATTGAGTCTTAAAAAAGGGGGCCTGGTGGCTCAGCGGTCTAGCTGTATGCCTCTCACCAAGGCGGACCGGGTTCGATTCCCGGTCAATGCATCTGAGATTTTCGATGTGAAATGCCATGTCCTGTGGTTCGGATTCCACGTAAAACGGAGGTCCCGTGGCTTATGATCGCGAGATTAACGGTCACGTTAAACTACAAGCTTCCTTCCTTCCTTTTTGAGTCTTAAAAAACATTGTGTACACTCAACCTCATGCGGAAACCTATGGAGTAGTGGGTTCCGCTTTTAATTTCATCCTAGAAATAGTTTTGTATGATTTCTCACTTCCATTCCAGGTCAGTGTCGGACACGATGACATAGGTCATTAACAGACATTTGACACACGCATCAATATTTCTTGACAAGTCGTTACAAAACAAGTTTTTTGAACATTTACTGGGCATGCAGTGTTTGTAAAAACAACGGAACATACGATTAAACTGGGGAGAAATTTAATTGGCTGAAGGATATACACTACCGTATCGGGGATACATTGTGCATTAAGTCTGTACCGCCAGGGATACCTTTTAGTAGGTGAAGAATTCTCAACATATTGCAGCAGAGTCTCGCAACCAACGCTATGACTCACGTGGAGACAATTTCCCATGCGATAATGTAATGGACGTGAATAAGCATCACCTTTCACCCCTGTTGCTACAACTTCTTATCAGTTAAATAGTCAAGTAAGGGAACTTTCTTCAACTGACAAGGAGAGGTCGCCAAGTGATTTTCTAGAAAACTGATCAAATTTGGAGGGTTTGCTCTTCATAAGAAAATATTTTGGCCATGATCGAGCGTTTTTGACAATGGGCCTTAGTGTGTTCAAAATTGAACGTTTAAAATAAATCCTCAAACTTGTGTAGTCCTATTCTCGCACACGTTCCCGGCTCGTTTCCGTGGCGTAGTCGCTATGCCATTGGCGTGTGGAATTAAAGGTTTCGAGTTCGAGTCAGACCTTCGTCAGGATTTTTTTTTTACTGTTATTATTGTCTTTTGCATTCTAGATACTGTTGATTGTAGACAACCGCACACACGTAATGTTGAATACGCATAAGCGTCAATCAAGACCTCCGACTTATCGAACCCGCTTATACGGCACTTGCGTGACGAAGAGTCTCCCGCGATGTTACTCACACGAGTTCCGTATCGAGTTTTAGATACAGAGTTTAGCTTGATGGCAGAGTGGAACAGAGGGAAGGACTCTTGCGTTTCTGCATTAGACTCGGCGCAGTGCACATGAACGTAGCGTCGCCGGCCACGCTGCATTTAAATTTTAACGAATAAAACTTACGACTCGTTCAAGCTTCGCTTTTTTTTCGCTATCGTTTTACCCTACAGGGTTGGCTTTTCCCACGGACTAAGCGAGGGATCCCACCTCTACCGCCACTGAGGGCAGTGTCCTGGAGCTTGAGACTCTCAGTCAGGGATACAACTGGGGTGTGTGACCAGCACTACTCCAGGCGGCCTCACCTGCAAAGCGAACAGTGGGCCTGATGAAGGGATGGGAAGAGTGGCACGGTTAGGCAAGGAAGTGGGAAGGAGGCGGCCGTGGCCTTAGAGTAGGAACCATCCCTGCATTTGCCCGAAGACGAAGTGGGAAACCACGGAAAACCACTTCGAGGATGGCTGAGGTGGGAATCGAACCCCCTCTACTCATTTGGGCCTCCCGAGGCTGAGTAGACCCCGTTCCAGTCCTCATACCACTTTCCAAATTTCGTGGCAGAGCCGGGAATCGAACCCAGGACCTCCGGGACGGCAACTAACTATGCTGACCACTACGCTACGGAGGCGACTTCAAGCTTCAAGGACGAATAATAATGATGTTAACATATTGTAGTCGCCTCCGTAGCGTAGCGGTCAGCATGGTTAGCTGCCGCCCCGGAGGTCCTGGGTTCGATTTCCGGCTCTGCCACGAAATTTGAAAAGTGGTATGAGAACTGGAACGGGGTCTACTCAGCCTCGGGTGTTTTATCCACTCCGATTAGATGTTCCCAGCTCTAGGACACTGCCCGTAGAGGCGGTAGTGGTGAGTTCCCTCGCTGAGTCCGTGGGTTCCACCAACCTGGAGGGTAAACGACTAAGAAAAGAAAACATATTGTGCATAGGTCTAAAACCGAAGAGACCACAGCAAATACATTATAGAAAACACAAAATACAACAATAACAGTAAAAAAAGGTCCTGACCTAGGTCTGACTCGAACTCGAAACCTTTACTTCACCACGCCAAAGCGCTAGCGACTACGCCACGGGAACAAGCCGGGAACGTGTGCGAGAATAGGACTACACAAGTTTGAGGATTGATTTTAAACGTTCAATTTTGAACACACTAAGGCCCATTGGTAAAAACGCTCGAACACGGCGAAAATATTTTCTTATGAAGAGCAAACCCTCCAAATTTGAACACTTTTCTAGAAAACCACTTGGCGACCTCTCTTTGTGAGTTGCTTTCAAGAAAGGAAACAACTACATAAACGTTTCTAACACTTCACCTCATACTCGCACTTTAAGCAAAACAAGACAGTTTGATCGATAATAAATACTACGCCAATCAATACAAATTAAGAAACAACTTTATGGGGTTTGAAGCCATTTTTCAATGTTGCTTTAATAAACAAAAGTTTGGTGCTTTTCAGTCAGTCCACACGAATGTACCCAAATGAGTTGGGTTATACCCTAATCCTGAAACAAATTACATCAGATTATATATAAATATAATTGTAAATGTAAATGTACACATTGTGTTTAATTCCAGTAATAAAAATGTAAATGTGAATGTAAATGTAAATATAGATGTAAATGTAAATATAAATATATGTATTAATCTAATGTAATTTTTTTCAGGATTAGGGTATAGCCTAACTCATTTGGGTACATTCGTGTTGACCGACTGAAAAGCACCAAACTTTTGTTAAGAAACAACTATTCAATTGTTTAACTGTCGACATGTTTCTACAGCAAAAAGTTTAATTAAGAATATTAATTAAGATATCGTAATCTATAAATTACTGATTACGAACAACCTAACCTCAGGAATCTCTACATAGTATAAAACCAAGTCCCCGATTCATTGATGTAACGGGTGAACTCAAGAACCACTGGATGGATTTTGATGCAGTTTTCACCATTCTGTAAAGGATTTCTCGAGGAAGATTTCTGTAGGAAAACATTCATTTATGACCAAAGGAAGCCGAGCAGTGAATCAAGTCGAACAAAAACATACCGTCCGTGCGTCTTTTAAGCTTACGATGGGTAAACCGTTCAATATATATATACTATTAGTGTAAGAATTGTTCAGCATGAAATGTTCTACAAAAAAAAGTCACAGAAAGCATATCTCTATCTTTAATACAACGCCCACTATAAGTGTTTTTACGTTATCAACTCTTCCAACAATCTCCATTCAGTGGAAATTTAAATTACTAGCTTCGGAGCGAGCCTATCACCCCAGCTTCGGCCAGCATCAAACTGTCGAGTCGTGTCGAGTTAAGACTTCAGAGAAGAGTATATGTGTTTCGAGTTTCGCTGTTCACCTCGGCTTTTCTGAATTACGCATGAGACCTGCGCCTTTTAAGCTGGGTAAACCGTTCCCGCGGGTTGCTAGTAATTAATAAAAGAGATGGATATCCTTAATGAACGACAATATATAATATACTGTATTTGGCAATAATTATTTGTATAATTATGAGTAGCTCATTTAAATGAAGTTTTAAAATGTAAAAATCCTAATATGCAGTCACAAAAAAATGAAAATGAAATTGAGCATTCAAATGAAGGAGAATAGACATTATCAGTGACCAATTGGACTCCTAATTTCATAAATATATATAATTTCTGCAAAAAATGACTTTAAAAAAAATACGAAGTGTGCGATTTTCAGATACTGTTATTGTAGGAAAATACGCTCCATAATTGCTGTCCACTTCACATTTTGGCCACTGTGACGCCTGTTTCATGCCATTTTAACATTCTCAGTCTTTCCTTTATCATTTTGCATTTTCCGTGAGAACCTGAACAGCCTATTTTCATATATCCTACTGGTCTTAGGACATGAGAAATGCAAACGAGATTTTTTTTAAAAAAGCACAGCCGCCACTTTTAGTTCTCATATAATTCCATTAAATTAAACATCAGTATATTAAGGCTTGTATGAAGATATAACGTGACAAGTTTCACAGCACTCGGATAAAAAGTCACGAGAAAAATCTATTTAAATAATTAAATTTCGCGTCACCGACCGGGTCAGGGAATGGAATGAATGAAGCCCCCATCTAGCGGCGAGGATATGAACTGTGCCGGCTGCCGAAGCCTGTCGCACTTCCCTGGGGCAATGATTAAATGAATGACAGATGAAATGAAATGATAGTGGAGAGTGTTGCTGGAATGAAATTGTGACAGGGAAAACCGGAGTACTCGGAGAGAAACCTGTCTGCCTCCGCTTTGTCCAGTACAAACCTCACATGGAGTGACCGGGATTTGAACCACGGACCCAGCGGTGAGAGGCCGGCGTGCTGCCGCCTAAGCCACGGAGGCTCACTCTAATTTCATAAATATCCATAATTTCTTTAAAAAATGACTTTTAAAAAATGTAGGAAGTGTGCGATTTGCAGATACTGTTGCTGTAGGAAAACACGCTCCACATTTGCTATTCACTTCACATTTTGGCCGCTGTGACGCCTGTTACGTGTCATTTTATCATTTTGCATGGATTTCAGAAACAGTAAATCACAAGGAATGAGTATATAATTTCATAAATATCGAATAACCGGTGAGTGTTATGATGATCCAATTTTCAGTGATTACCTTCTTAAGTTAGGGAACGTAGAACTGTGAATTCTAACTGAAATGTAAATAGTCTCCTTTAATCATTTGGTTGAAAAAAAAAAGAACAACATAACAATCTTTCTCCTTAAGTCTCTCAATATAAACCTATTGGAGAAAGTGTGGTTTATGAACATGCGAGATTTCTCGCCCGGGTTCCCTAGTTATCTCTTATTCACTACGGTAAATATCGTATATTCTCCTAGCATGGTGAATGTTATTGCTTCTTTATTTGTTTCGAGTTCATCTCGAACCTCCATGTCTGGTCTCGGGGTACGTATTGAGATAATAATAATGTTTTTGGTTTTACGTGCCTTTTAACTACTGTGGCTTTTAGAGACGCCATGCTGCCGGAATTTTGCCCCGAAGGGGATCTTTAAAGTGCCAGTAAATCTACTGACACGGCTCCCTCACATTTGCGCACGCTCAAATGCCAGCTGACTGCGTCAGGATTCGATCCTGCAACCTTGGGAACAGCAAGCGAGAATGTTACTGCTGAGCCACGCCGTCAGTCACGTATTGAGACTCCGGTCCCAAAGGTCTAGGGGTTCATTTCCCAGCTCTAGCAAGAAATTAGATTCTGGTCTAAGGATTGGAATGGGGTGAATTCAGCCTTGTGAAGTAAAACTGTGAAGAGATGGGTTCGAGACTTACCTCAGTTCTCCTTAAAGTGGTTTAACGTGGTTTTCCACTTCTACTCCTAAGCAAATGCTGAAATTTACACCACTTGGGTAAATTGCATGTCAACGATACCATCCCAGTATCTCAAGGAGAATAAATTACATGGCAAATCCGGGAATCGAACCTGGACCTCCGAGGCGGCAGCCAACAATGCTAACCATTACACCTCGAAGTGTGCAGTTTTCCTTCTAATATAATGACTCTTCCAGATCTTTGTTGTTGTTGATTAATTCAGGGACTTTGCGAAATCGTGGTCATATAGCCCCGAGTTCTTGGTTGTGTTGAATCTGTTTGTTAACCTGTGTCATTGTGATGGCTGAACAAGTATGTGTGTTTCGAATAAAGACTAGGATATGGGAAGGAGGCGGCCGTGAACTTATGTCAGGAACCTTCTCGGCATTTGCCTGGAGTAGAAGTGGAAAACTACTTCTAAAATGGCGGAGGTAGGAATCGAACCTGCCTCTTCTCACTTTTGCCTCACCAGGCTGAGTGAACACCGATCCAGCTGTCAGATCATTTCTTGACAGAGTCTGGAATCGAATCCGCCAATCGCTACACCACGGGGGCTCCCGAATTTTGTCAACTGTGCCATTGAAACACTTAGGAAATTAACAAACATGTTAAACTGATGCGTGATGATATGATAATGTGGTTGCTTTCCTTTCAGTAAGACGCGCACTGGTTCGATTCCTGGTAAAGGCATGCGAGAATATAGAAATGAAATGTTATGATCAGTGGTTCGGATTCAATTTTAAAACATGAGCGCAGGGTGTAGAGCCACTTCCCAATCAAAGTGCGTTTCCCGTGTCAGACGTGCGGTTAACCGCATGTTCTGTATCACTGAACACCCATTGATTTCACCTGCATTTCAGTTCATTAGACGCACGGTTCCTAATAAGGACGATTTCTCAATTACCCAAGCCGGCTATAATTCCCTTGGTAGCAGAAATAAGTTTTCAGAATACACTCAGTTTTCTTAGTCTCTGTCTTCATACCTCGTTCGCCCTCGCACTCCAAGATTTACATTATTGAAATAAAACAAAAGTTTGATGCTTTTCAGTCGGTCAACACGATTGTACGGGCGCAGTCCAATTCGGCCAGTTAATTACACTGATAAAATCGGACAGACTTTTCTGGCCACCATGATCTGCCCCTTTTATAATTCATAGTCCAATTCGGCTAGCGATAGCTCATTAGCAACTTCCCGTACCTTCCCCCACTCTGCAGCCACCACATACCATACTGTACACACGTACCAAGATTTCATCATTAAACTGTTGGAGGGGAGGTGACTCTCAGTTTGACGGTCCCAGGGGTGTCAATTACTATAAATTCACATATGTATGACCTAGCTTTCTGGATATGGTGACAACTACTGTCTGTGGAGGAGCTTTATACAAAGAATACGATATGTCCTCAATAGTTTCACAAATATGGACATCCATGAGATTGTGTTCGATAAACTGACAGCGTTAATATAACCTACTGTAAGTGCAAGCTCTAACATTTTACCCGATCTTCTTTGCATACACTAATAAATGAACAAAATTAAATTTTAATAAACCAAGTGAACAATTTTCATTGAATACCCTAACCTATTAGATGAAATTAAAACATACTTAATACCAGTACCATAATTAATAGTTGGAGATTCATTTTAAGGGCTGGGGTAACTTGACAATGAATTTTTAATTGGTGTAAATTATATTTATATACTAACCAAGGGTCACAATATTATTTAGCAATTATATTTCGACCATGCAGCCAGCCTGAAATGGTTTTCCGTTTTTTTCTATTTTCAGCTCTATAGAAATCCAGGAACTGTCCCTTCGAATAGGCCACGGCTGCTTCCTTCTTTAGTTCATTAATTCGAATGACATTTTAACTGCCATTTCCTTGTTAAGTTCAAGTATATTTTAATGAAAGTTAGTAGTTTTTTTATTGTCTATCCGGGAAGTTTGTTTTATTGAGATTTTAATTAATATGGTTAAAAAAAACACGAAGATTAAGAATAACATTTTAACTGCCATTTCATTGTTAAATTCAAGTATATTTTAATGAGAGTACAGTAGGTAATTGTGTAGTGAATAAAACAGGATTCCTTCTATGAATCCTCTATAAAACTGTCGCCATATTTCAGTTTGATGGAATAGTTTTTAAAAAGTCATTTTCATTCATTCTAGTAGTTTTTAGATGACATTTCATTGAGCATTATATGTCCGCCTCGTTACGTAGTGGCTATCACCGCGGAGGCCCGGATTCGATTACCGGCTCTGCCAAGAAATTTAATTCTGATTTGAGGGCTGGAACGGGTTACACTCAGCCTCGTGAGGTAAAACTGAGAGGAGGAGGAGGGTTCGTACCACCTCCGCCATCCTGGAAGTAGTTTTCCGTGGTTTCCCACTTCTACTCCAGGCAAATGCCGGATTGAGTCCTGACTGAAGGCCACGGCTGCCTCCTTCCCAATCCTCATCTTAATTACAACTACACGCAATAATACAGCCATCACAATAAGACAAGTTATCAGACAAATTCCACACACACAACCAAGTACACGGGGTTACATGACGACGATGTCGCAAAGCCCCTCAATGAATCAACAATAATTGTCTAACAAACCCGTGGTTGGGAGCACCCAAACATCAAGCCGACTGCAACCCAGTTCATAGCCTACAAATTGTGGGCGACGAATAACCTGCGCGACTACACCCTTAGCCACATCACCTTGATTTTAGATCATGGACCACTACTTCTCATACCAAGCATGTACTTAATTGTCCTCACGAGGCTTTCCTTCTCCTGATGCAGAATTGAGAATAGGCGGCTTTGATTCCTACCTCAGCCATGCTGGAAGTGGTTTTTCATGGTTTCTCATTTGTATTCCAGGCAGATGCCTAGATTGTACCTAAATTAAGGTCATGGCGCCCTTCTAACCATATCCTAGCCAAATTACAAGTACACAATTGTACGCTACAGCAGTTACAATAACACAGATTATCAGACAGATTCCACACACACCAAAGTACACAGCACTACATGATTGCCAAGCCTTCAAAATGAATAAAAGACAATTGTTTCCAGCCCTCAAATCAGATGTTAAGTATGACTGGCTGCGTTGCTCAGCGGTAACGTTCTTGCCTACTGAGCCCAAGGCTGTAGGATTGAATCCTGGCGCAGTCATTAGGCATTTGTGGGTGCGTAATTGCGATGGAGCCGTGTCAGTAGGTTTACTGGCACGTTAAAGATCTTCGAGACAAAATTCCGGCACCCCGGCCACAGTAGTTAAAAGGGACGTAAAACCAATAACATTAGGCTACAAAGATCATAAGTTTCTGGCTGGAATCTAATCCAGAGCCTCCTCGGTAAGAGAAAAGTGTACTATCCATACACCACGGGGGACAATAATAATTAAAATAGTAATAATAATGTAACGGGTTTAAGGTAACTTTTAACTGATGTGGCCTTTTAAAAGAATTAAGGCATAGGCTAATGTTTGTTTCAGTGAATTGTGCAATTTGTACAGCCCTGCATGGCAGAGTGTTGACAGCAAATTCCAGAGCCAGCCGGTCATTCTGCAAGATCAAATAAGTTACCTTAGATTTTGGGTTTTCACAGTGGTAGTGGTGGGGGACGGAAGCGAGGATAATTTCAGCGGAAGAACCAGAACTTGGCCTGGGGCAACTGGCCAAAAAGGACTGTGGGATGGAATGACAAGATAAGAAAGATCCACTCGGAAGATTAGCTGGCTCAATTCGCCAACACCCGATTGTACCCAAATGATATGGGTTATTCCCTAATCCTACAAGAAATTACATGAGATTAACAGAACATAACATAGACCACAACTAACAAATATTGACGAGTTGCATTATCTCAACTAATACTGTAACTAAATAAGTGTATATATTGTAAATATTTTCACCCATATTTTCAGAAATAGATTTTATAGCCTAAGTGTAATGGATCTGATGATGATCGTTTGATGATCGAAACTGGTCATCCAAGTGTATTTATTAATCTCATGTAATTTTTTTCAGGATTAGGGAATAATCCATCTCATTTGGGTACAATCGTGTTGACCGACTGAAAAGCACCAAACTTTTGTTTACTAAGGCAACACTGAAAAATAGCTTCAAACACCATAATTATTGAAATATTAGAAACCATGCTTCAATATTGCCCAAGTAATCTGTTAGTAGAGGCTTTTCAACCGGTCAACACGAGTGTGCTCCACATTGCGGAGTGAAGTGTAATGGATTAGTTACAGGAAATTCCTGAAATCAGCCAAGCCTACAAAACCACATTATAAACGTAGCTACATTTATGTGTTTGTTTAAGTGATTAACTAACCAATTACAAGAGCTCATTAGGTAAATACGAAATTTGAATAGTAACGGTCACTAACAAAACCATCAAGAACGCAATAACTTCAAATGCTCGCTGCGGTAGAAGCTAACGATTTAGAAGGGGTTTTCATATTTATGCACAGAAAAAGTACTAACAAAAACGCGACTCTTGCAGAAGTGTAGTTGGCTTACAATGTCAATAATTTGTTTGAAAAAATCTGACTCGTTACAAAGTTTAATAAAAGTTTAATAAAAATCTTCTGTAGCTTAATTTTCATTTGGGAGTGAAGAACTGTGGTAGAAGCTTACCCATCCGCGTCACTATACTTAAGTTATTAACATTGTAACATATTTTCCGTATTTAACTCCATAATGGAATTTTTGTTAGGCCCGTATTGATAAATGACATATGAAACTTAATTCAGAAAGAATTTCCGTCGATCAATACTTGTATATTTTACACAATTAAAATGGGAACATGTTTCGACATATACAGTCCTTCTTCAGCCCTGTACTATCAAGGTTATACAATCAATCAAAGCGTGATGAGACATCACATCAACATAACACTAGTTGTACATGGTATATACTTAAAAATAAATACAACCCTGAAAAACACACAAATTAAAATTGTTAAAAACACACATTAAAAACACTGTAGTATTTGATCTAAAGCTCTAATGTCATAGCGTGACGATGCTAGTCCTGTTGAATACTTGGTCTCTTGGATCTCTTACAACCAGACTTGAACTATAGTTGAAGTTTTGAATGTGTCATGTCATATTGACTATAAAAGAGGGTTCCTTGCTCATGTGATATACAAGTATTGATCGGAGATTCTTTCTGAATTAAGTTTCATATATTGTAACATAACCAATCTCTACAAACATGGTGATTCATTGTATCAGGATTGCATTCACTATTGCCGGAACAACAACAAAAAAGCAATCGTGATAGTCCGAGGATATCTTGGACCAAACAGAGATAAAAGGGCTAGCACTAGGGCACATGTTTGCTCTCCTCGAGGCTGGATGTTGGAGATACCCTTCAAAAGTTGTCTAGGCTGTTATAAACCTTAAAAAGTGTCCGTGAAAATAATCCTGTTTTTTCAATATTTCAAAATAAGTGTAAATACATTTCCATGGTGTGAAATTATGGTATGAAAATCAGCATTACAAAAACAAATTATCACAATTAAGGTATCTTGACAGCTGCGTATTGTGCCCATTTGGGATTGACACAAATTGAACACCGGACCGTTCATAGGAAGATATTGTAGAATTGTATAAAGACCACGAGAAGTAACGAAGAGGTTTCACCCAGAAACAGAAACAGAGACATTGCTAGAGAGTGCAGGTGGTCAGTTCACACACATAAACTCCTATTAGTTTGACAGCTTAAAAGGAAAAGGCCATTAAGAAAACTATAAAAGAGCTAGGGGAATGCATAGTCAAGAGGCCATAAGTGAAATGAAAATCCACAGCCTGCTTCCAGTCTCCGACCGGGTCAGGAATGGAATGAATGAAGCCCCCATCTAGCGGCGAGGATATGAACTGTGCCGGCTGCCGAGGCCTGACGCACTCCTCTGGGGCAATGATTAAATGAATGGCAGATGAAATGAAATGATAGTGGAGAGTGTTGCTGGAATGAAATTTTGACAGGGAAAACCGGAGTACCCGGAGAAAAACCTGTCTGCCTCCGTTTTGTCCAGCACAGATCTCACATGGAGTGGCCGGGAATTGAACCACGGACCCAGCGGTGAGAGGCCGGCGTGCTGCCGCCTAAGCCACGGAATCTCGCAGTCAAGAGGCCATAAGTAACACTCGTAATTCCAATGAAACAGCAACTTCAGGGAAATTATTGCTTTTCAAGTATGAGTTTTATGATAGAACTATTTACTCGAGAGCCACTTGAGAGGGGGACCTCCAAAGTGTGAAATCAGCAAAAAAAAATCAAGTAAAGAAAGAAGGAAACTCCCGAGGTGAAACATAACAAAATAAGCTCTCAAAGTTATTAAATCTGAAGTTAGGGGAGAATCATGGACAACAAAATTCCAAAAGTTGGCAGACCTGAAATTAGACACTTCAAATAATGCTAACTCATGAAAATGTCATCGGAATGCGAGCGGACTAATATCAGCGGAGGACATGGAGAATTAGGTCGGCCCCGCCGAGGGGATAATAAATATTTTAATTAATTATAAACAAAACAGCGAACCATTTTTGTTCCGCCAGCCGGCAATTGTA
This sequence comes from Meconema thalassinum, assembly GCA_946902985.2. Lineage (NCBI taxonomy): Eukaryota > Metazoa > Arthropoda > Insecta > Orthoptera > Tettigoniidae > Meconema > Meconema thalassinum. The sequence continues at coordinate 840,885,809 of OX336390.1, forward strand.
ATATTATTACCAATTCCACTTGGAATTAAAATTTAAACAAGATTGGAGCCAGGATTCAGGATTTGAACTCCCGAAGCTCGTCAGGGACTAATTTCTTACCCGAAATGAATAAATAGGCTTAAAGCCAGAGCAAAAGCATGAAGTCTCATCAGTTTGCGAGAAGCCTTGGCAGAAGGCACAGGCAGTCAGAGTCAGTCAGTCTGTCAGATATTCAGTAGAGGCATGCTATAGACCAAGTCCGTCAGTATAGACAAAGCCTTACTGTAGGCATGTAGGGAAAGTTTACTCAGTACGATCATACCAGATCAAGCCTCGGTGAAAAGTTACGCTAGAAACCGTAATAAAAGACATCTAAGTTCGAACCTTAGAAGGGCAAAAATACAAGAAAAGTTGCGATAGGCAAATCAGTAAGTTGCAAGTGAAGCGTAGAAAATTCATATTAGTTAGAGATCAAGTAACGTTCAGATCGTCGGATTATAAGATTCGAAGGCACGCTAGAAACTGTAAACGTCAGAGGACGTCGGTTCGAGGAAGTAGAACATTTAAAGGGAACAAAAACCCTATAGTATACAGTCTTCACGGGAGACAAAAATAGAAGAAAAGCCAACTGTAAGATTGCGCTAAGAGCACAATAAAAGTAAAGTATAGAGTTAGAGTAAATGGACAAATAAAAGCAATAAGTGAAGAAGCTCTATAAAACAGTACTCGAGCGGAAGATAGGCACGGCACTAGTAAAAATAGGAAGGAAAGAGACTTACCTAAAGGAGGAGAAATAGGAGCAATCACACGTACGAAGCTGTAGAGAAAGTGACTTACCTAAAACATAGGAAGGATAGGAGCAGTCACACGTTCAAACCAGTACGGGAAAAGACTTACTAGGATCATCAGCAACGTGAGGTTACCTTCAACGTACGCTGATTTGGTCCGTGTGAAAAGTGTAAATAATAATTATTTTTCTTTTAGTGTCTAAATATTGTAAAGAAGTGTAAAATGTATCAAAATGTATTCGTGTGTAAAGTCAGAGGCCAGAAATTGAAGAAGGTCTATTTGAGTGTAGTGATGGAGTATTAAAGAAACCATGTTTGGGTGAACCCATCCAACGATCACGTCATGAGCTGGAAAAAGGGTGAGTCAAAAAATGTCTATAATATAAAAGTGAATGTATCATATGCTATTCAGTGGATTTATGTATAAAATGTATGCACAATGAATAATCAAATAATGTTAACATGTCAGAGTGCAACCGCCAAGACGGTTTGCAAAAATGTGAAGAATAATTATAAAAGTGCAAAAAGTAATAATAATAATAATAATATTAATGAAAGCTCGTAAAAATGGTTAAATGATAATGAAATGAGATCTGAAAGGAGGAATCGAATATAATAATGTAAATGGCAAGTAACAGATATGCCAGATAAATGAAAGTAACGTAAATGAAATAAGCACCGTTAGAATAATAATAATAATAATAATAATAATAATAATAATAATAATAAATATTGAGTTTTATACTCCGAAATAATAAATGTTAAAGTCATCAATGGCATTCCGCAAGTTAATAAAGAAGTAATGAATATTAATAAAAATGATAATAATAAACTCGAGTTGAAATGATCAAATAATTGAAGTACGTGGAATAATTAAAGTAATTGAAGGATCGTTGGGGATACCTTAAAATAATGATATGATAACGCTATTCAGCAAATGATGAAAGTAATATGCTAAAAGTAATAGGTGAAAATCGAACACCGTAAAAATGAAGTAGGAAGTTATAAGCTATAGGCTATGTTAAAATAAATGTTAACGCGAGCAAAGTTGTTGGAAATGCGATGACGATCCAAGTTTTATAAAAGTTGTGTTGCCGAAATAGGCCGATAAAGAATGAATAAAATAAATTTATGCTAGCAATGAAATAAATATGCCCTGTAACGTGCATAAATTGAGAGATCAAAAAGTATAATTGTCGGAAAGTTGTCGGTATTGTGTTATTACGAGGATGTGACCCACCTGATCGAACAGGGATTCGAGTCAGAGGTATTATAGTTGAAAGTCGTCGGTATTGTGTTTTTACGAGGGTGTGACCCACCTGATCGAACAGGGATTCGAGTCAGAGGTATTACGGTTGGAAGTCGTCGGTATTGTGTTTTTACGAGGGTGTGACCCACCTGATCGAACAGGGATTCGAGTCAGAGGTATTGTGTTGCAATCTAGGTCCCGCCGGGCAATTGCTAAGTATGAATATGTTAATCTGGAAAGTATCAGTGCTTTTACGAGATATGATTACAACTGGAGAGGCGTAAAAATATGTCTCTGAGCCTAGAATCATATGGCCCATAAAACTCAGCAATTCTTCTAGGTTTGTGCCGTGTCTTGTGTGGGGTTTCGCCTAGGACACCAAGCTAGGCTCATCGGCGGGCTCTTGGTGTCCCTGCCCGGACCCCCACAGGAGTGACGAACTGCGCGCCACCTCCCGCGCAGTTCGTCACTCCTGTGGGGGTCCGGGCAGGGACACCAAGAGCCCGCCGATGAGCCTAGCTTGGTGTCCTAGGCGAAACCCCACACAAGACACGGCACAAACCTAGAAGAATTGCTGAGTTTTAATTCACCGGCCGTGAAAGCCAATATACCACCATATGGCCCATACTTTGCCAGAATAGTTATGTTATATCCGACCAAATAAAGTGTGTGAAATGAAATATAATGCGTTGTGATCTCCAATTATGGCACCGGTTACAAGGAAAGTGAAATGAATAAGAGTCAATGAGGGATAATGTCAATGAAATAATGTAGTGACTTGAATTCTCATGCGCCTTCTGTCTTAGAATAAATAAACATTTGAAAGTTCAAAAGGGAATGAACGGAGCGAGGACAAGGTCGTAAATCACAGTTAAGCGAGGGTGTGAGGGAGGTCTGGCCGCCCAGCAGACCGTCTCTAAACGCGAGGGGAGAAATACAATGGACGTTTGTATACAAAGGTTATGGTTGCTGAATAGATATTTAATGCATTGTAGCGGAACATGCAAACTCGTAAATAAAAGGAGCTATGATATTGTGAAATAAATAATTGAATTGGTGTTTCTTTTTGTTGAAAATCATCCCCACATTAAATTTGTGGAAATCTGATAATATTTGACCTTAGTAGTCAAAGAATAAGTTGATCACCAAATATTCGATTACTGCCTCAAAGAAATATATGAAATATAAACGGGTTAACTCATATTTGAGTTTGCAAGTAACTGAATAATTGTATAGTAATAGCATGTGGTACATCATTTATAAACCACCCTACTGCATGGAAATAAATTGTGAAGGGACGTGAATTGAGGATATGGCATGTATTTGTTTTAAAGTGTTGATTTGTTGTGAAAACTAAGGCTTACCGGTAGAGGTAATATAATTAAAAATGAATGGTAATAAAAAGATTTAAAGTAAATTAAGAATAAATAAAACCCAGAAGGGATGTTGATAATACGGTTAATTGTCCGCAAAGACTTAGAATAAAATGGTATGAAATGATAGGCATGCTCTGTGTCTAAATAAATAAAAATGTTGCGAAAAGGAAAGGTAGATGATTACTCAATTATAAATGATACCTAAGCAAGATAACGCGACAGTGTAAGATTATATGAATTTATGACAAAGATTATGTATTTTTGATGATTTTTATATTTGGAGTTTCCAAATAGTGATGTTTTGTAGAATGTTTTGTATTATTCCTGGGAGTTTTTATAAATAAACTCATGTCATTTGTAACATGTTTGTTTTCAATTTAGTCTTGTAGATCCTGAAAAGTGCTATCATATCAAATGTAAGATCACGTTGGACGTAACATGCCCTGAACCACAGCAGCAAGCCATGTCGTGATTAAGCATTTCCATACAATATGGGTACAGTATGTGATACATGCTAAGATCTAAGCTCCTGGACACTACAGCGATTTCTAGTAGAGAAAGGAGGAACTTGGTGTTGGCGGAAAATCCTGAGATTATTTTTGCCATTATGAACACGGCCTACTGAATTCAAACGGGTTCTTTAACATGCCAACAAGGTATGAAATGCGTGCCGTGAATTTTGTCGCCTTTCAAAAACCACTTACCACGGCCAGGAGCGAACCTGCAAGCTTGCGGGGTTGGTAATCCGACACGATAACCACTCACCCACCATGGCAAGGATGGTAGTACTGTATAGAGAAAATGTCAAGGCGTAGAAAAGCCAATGCAGTCAGTTCTCAGTTGCGATCTGCAATATTCTGCAAGAAAGAAGTTAGTGTGGTGAAGACACTCTCTCTACATCGCTCAGTATTCAGACTGACCTTGCTGTATGGAAGTGAGAGTTGTGTGGATTGAGGATATTTCATGCATAAGCTGGATGTAACTGATATGAGGGTAGCACGTATGATTGCTGCGACAAATAGATGACAGCAAGAAAGGAAGGTACCGTACTCGTAATGACGAGATCAAGTTGACGCTAGTCGTATGAGCCGACTCAGATGGTGGGGTCAAGTGAAGAGAATGGGGAAGGCGAGATTTACCTACGAGATTAATGTTAAATAGGGCAAGAGAAGCAGAGATGAGACCTAGGAGACGGTTAGATTCAGTACTTAACGGTTCCAAGGCAGTTTTGTTGTTGATGTTGATTGATTTATTTAGGGGCTTTGCGACATCACTCATGTAGCCTCGTGTACTTGAGTGTGTGTGATTTGTCTGATAACCTGTGCTATTGCAATGGCTTAATTAGTGTGTGTATTTGTAATTCAGATGAGTATTGGGAAGGAGACGGCCGTGGCCGTACGCTAGGAACCATCCCAGCATTTGCCTGGAGTAGAAGTGGAAAACCACAGAAAACCACTTCCAAGATGGCTTGAAACCACCTCTTCACAGTTTTGCCTCTGGAGGCTGAGTGTACCCCGTTCCACGTCTCAGACCAGAATTAACATTTCTTACCAGAGACGGCAATAGAACCAGACCTCCGTGGGGACATCCAAGAATGCTAGCCGCTACACCATGAGGTGGTCGATTTAAAGGTATAGGGCATTGAAGCAGAGGATCCCGCAGTGCTAACTGCTAATAGGGGATCACGGAGGCGACTCATTCACAAAGAGCGGCTTGCAGACTAGACTTGAAGTAGAAAGGTAAAACAGTCTCAATTGAAAATAAATGAACGAATGAATGATTTAATTAATGAATAAATCATACAGAATTGGTAACTATACCGTCTTGTGGAGCCATTGAGAACGAAGTACGCTGTCACCGCCGAGTGGCGCCGTCAAATATACCGTTCATTTTACGTTGCGTCTGACAGGTTAGAGTAATGGGAGCATTACGAAAGGAAATGTAACTTATCCAATGTGCGTTTGAGCAGAAACAACTGCTAATGAGCAGTGTTAAGATCAAGGAATTCCAGGAAATAATACGTGACCATGTACACGTCTTCTTGTGCTATTCTTGTCTTTGTCCAGTATAAAGACTGGTTGCATGTGAAAGAAAAATATAAGGATACAGGAGACGGTATCCTAAACTATAAAACTTAGTTAAAGTCTAGGATAGCCTCCCTTGGAATAAGATTGAGGTAGTACATAATTAACAGCCATTATTAGTGTTTTGATAATAATTTATAACATTTAATACAATGTAAATTATTTGTAGGATCTGTGACTTATTTCTTAAATTCATGTCGTGATTTATTAATCTTACTGGCAGGATGTGTGTATTAGTCTATTAGAGAATCGCCGTAACTAATAATCATATACATCAGGTGATGGTTGCAATTAACAATACTCTCGCCGAAATCTCTGGCTATCCGAGATTTGGAGCAGAGGGTATTATATTCTATTTGAATCAGGGTTGCCAATCGTGCGAGAAAGAGACGTTGTTTACTACTATCGGATTATTTATTATAGATACTCGAGTTTAGGCCTTAATTACACACACACCAACAGAACTATTGAAGAAATGAGTCATACCAATAATTTTCTTGTTCAATTCTGCGTTAGTCTATATAAGCCAATATCTTTTATTCTCAAGTTCAATAATTATTATTTTTATTTGTGGTTGTATGAAAAATTGTCTGGGTTTTTGACGTATTTTCGCCATCACACTGTATGTTTGCAGTGGTCGTAGTTTCCGATAATCACGAATGAGAGCTTCAAAATGAGGCCAAGATTCCTGCTGTACGTTTATCCTGGGCTGAGAAAACGTTACTTCAGAAAAAGAATAAGAACTTTTTATTTGGCAATTGACAAAAATTCAAACTGGAGATTTCCACTACCAAATTGTGCCTATAACATATAAATATTTCATTACCCTCAGCCAAGTAGTTTTCCATGAATATACTGTAGATTTAAGTGAGTGGTTCCTAGAAAAGACGCCCAAAACCCGGATAGTTTTTCATACAACCACAAAGAAAAAATAATTAATAAACTTGAGAATGATTTGCATATATATTCTAACGCAGAATTAGACAAGGAAAATATTGGTATAACTCGTGTTTGAATAGGTCTATTGGTTTGTTTTTAATCAAGGCATAAACACGAGTATCCATAATTTTAAAAATCCGATAGTAGTAAGATCGTCAATACAGAGATTGTTAAAAACTTAACTCCTAGTCTCATATTATGGCTGGAAATCAAAGTTTATATAACAAGATATCTCAGAGTCGACAATTGCCACCACTGCCTCCCTACTGTACAGTACATGCTCCGTTTATCAAATATAATTGTTTACAAAAGAAAAAGCGCAGCTGTTTCTTATAATCTCTTCACTCTCGCTTTCACTCATCAGAGGTGGGAAGTGTCTGCATAGTACCTTGTTATGTCATGGGAATTAGCCAATGCTACTTTTATATGCACACAGTACAGTATCTAAATGTTGCCGAGTGACGCAACACCCTTCAGAGGACGAGGCAAGCTTTGAGTGGACTCATCCTTGCAGAAGGTGCCGTGAGGGTCACAAGGGAAAGTTATACCATGGAAGATTTGAGTAACTGACGCTTCATCACTCAGAACATACAAATGGAATATTTATCATGCTATTAATATCTTTATCAACAAAAATTAACATTCGCCTCAGGACGATATTCATGAAGCCCTAAGTTGAATCTATTGATTAGTATGTTACCTAACAGTACACCAACGATTTTAAAAATAAGAAGCAATTAAATCACAGGCTGCATCAACCTCCATAACCGTGAGTGGTGAGGCAAGTCTCATGAGAACATAATACTTGAGAGGTTCGATTCAGGACAATCAGTGTTTTCGGTGGCCATCCCGAGAAAACTGGTATTCACAAAGAGTCCCAGCTCAAATATAGTGTCAGCTCACATAACTGCTGTAACTAAAGAAATGAATATATAAGAATTTAGTGTTTTTCAGTCGGTCAACACGATAGAACCCAAAAGAGTTGGGTTATGCCCTAATCCTGAAATAAATTACATGAGATTAATAAATACACTAGGATGACCAGTTTCGATGGTCAAGCGATCATCATCAGATCCATTACACTTAGGCTATAAAATCTATGTTTGAAAATACAGGTGAAAATATTTACAATATGTACAATTATTTAGTTGCAGTATTGGTAATGCAACTGTCGGTGTATGCTAAATGCAGTATACAGGGTCTTTCATATAAAATAAGAGCGCCAAGCGGCGGCTTTGTTAACCGCTGCTGCGTTCACCATGGCCGAGCTTTTGGCGCGCCAAGGCCCCCTGCTTTAAGCGTGTGTACGATCCTATATGATGCAGCAGCCTTGCTAGCGTGTGTACTGTCCCCGTTTACCCGGATAGTAGACTGTCAGATATCCGCCCCCTCAATCGGATTGCCAACAATCAATCGCACCGGCTCAGCTGCACCAATTAAAATGGCACTGACAGATACTACCGAGGTTTAAGCACAGAAGTTACCAAGAAATTATTGTGGAACACACCAAAATAGACGGGGGTTCATACTTACCTTTACTTACCTCTTAAAAATTATCTCGGGGATTGGGTTGACAACAGGATCTCTAAAGTATGCTCCCACAATAACCTTCACCATGACATTTAAAAATGAACCAGAACGAAGACGAGAACTTTGAACTGTACAAAAGCTTTTATTTCAAATAAAGGGTATGATTTTAACAACTCAACAAAATAAATGTGGCTATCAGTAGCCCATGTCAATCTGACTATGTCCTCCTAAAGGACTTGCAAAGTTATCAAACAATAAGTTAGCTCCCATGAGCTCAAAATAACGTAACATTCAAAACACATTTGGATTGGATAAGGAAGTCAGGACGAGACACATATATAGAGCATTTGGTTTCTTTTAATAAACATGACACTTGTATTTATAGGCACTAGGCCTCAATGTGAACGACCTCGCCCGCTGATAACCAGTTGTCTGACCAGCTGCGATCGACCCTTCAACATGTCGTGCACCTGTCAAATGGGGCTCACTTGTCATGCCACATTGCGTAAGAATCCAGTTCTCTCTCAAAAGCTTTAAATGTCTGCAAGACAACTCATATATATTTACGCAAGTCTTTCAAATGCTTTACTCACATACCACTGGATTATTCTGACAATCCCTAAACTTGTTAAGTTATCATCCAAATGTTTAATAAGTATAGTTTAGAGTATAAAACACACTCTTAAATGTTTATAACAAAATCACATAAATTATTTATAACAATTAGAAATTGTTTATAATATTGTTGAAGACAATTACAAAAAATTTAAACACGCCTCTAACATTACTTTCGTTCCACATTATTGTCAAAGATATATACATTATTATTTACAATATTAACATTTAAATTATTTAAATCATTAATTTAAGAAATACATTTAACCACATGTTCATCCGGTTGGTAATTTCATAATCGTGTCAATATAATCGACCAATGAAGGTTAGTTATACATGTTAATGTCACAATCTGGTTTAATAAAGGTTGTAATAATTATTATTATTTGTGACGGTAATCTTCATTCAAAATCTTATCTCAAATTCTTTCAAAACTCTTGTTAATTATAACAGTAAATTCACTTGATTAATTTTCAACGAACTATGACAATACACTCCATCGGAAAATAATTCGCTTACAAAATAATGCACAAACTGCATTAAAATTAGGCCCAAAATTCATCATATATTAATATATATGGCATCAAAATCTTCCACAGAACTTACAAAAACCTCCACTAACAAATTCTTTATCATTAATTACTGTGGGAACCTCCTTCAATTATTCCAGGGCATTATACATCAGCGACTTTCAACACGTCCGCTGCACTAGCGATTATACATTCATAGTTCCACTTAAAAATTCTTATAATCATTAATTGTTTCAAAACTGTTGTCATTTAACCTTCGTGGATTTCATTCATGAATCGAAATGAAGTAAAAATTTGCCAATCACAAACAAATTTAATAGTGAATACGCTTATATACGCCTGTCTGGTCTATCAAAATTTAAGATTAACATCTTCAAAGAATTGTAGTATAAAAATACTATCATCAAACAAAGTGCGACTAAACTGCAAAATAGTCGAATAGAATCCAATTAGACTGGGGAATGCAAACATCATTATATAAATCTCTAATTGAGAAAAAACTCCTAACAAAAGTTCATGACTTTAATGCATTCAATAATTCATAATTAAAGTTCATCTTTCACAAAATGGTCTATGATGCAATGATCGTTCATAACTGACGATAAATGTCTGTGTTGCAATCAATTCAAATAACGACTAGTATTTCCAAGATCGTCGACAACGTAATGGATTTTAACGCTCTAAAATCATTTAAATGTTCTTCCTTCTTGATGATGACAGAAAATTGGTCAAAGTAATTAAACTGGGGTAGAATTACTTTAATAAAGTGACATGCTGTCTGAATTTAAATCTGCCATAAAAATCATTAACTTACAGTCAAATCGTGACTACAAAAGTAAGCAAATTACTGAAAAATCTAAATATCAGTCTCAACTGATCCAAAATCATTTAACTATGCCCATGACATAACAATGTCTTAATAAATCGTCGAAAAAGGCATAACTCATCAAGGTGTACTGAGAATAGGAATCTCAAACAAGAAAATAGGGCAAAATACATGAGGACAAAAATATGGGAAAATGGTTGCTCAAATATTGCTAAGAAACTCAAATAAGGTAAGTGATGGGAATATGGCCATGCTAAGGTTTGTGAAATTTTTGTAGTGCCGTTTTGTACAAATGTCATAAACTCTTTGTGGGACAAAATACTTAGAACTCTTTATAATAAGGAAAAAAATAATCAGGCATTTCATTTAACTAGAACCACAGGATAGAAACTCATTTCCACACATCTATCTTTGTGCCATAATAAAAACACATGTAGTTAATATGGCCACAAAACTATTGCTAAATATATATTTGGTGGAAATCATTATAAATGTTAATTTATATTTTTATTTATTATTAAACCACTACCTAGGCCTAACTCATTCATAACCACTACATGACTATTTTTTTTAATAGTTACTTGATTAAATTACAGGAATTAATTTTTTTTTAAATACAAAATAAAAATTTCTTGGTCTCTTTCCGCTAAATAAACAAATCTTTCTCTTCCTTAGTAAGTCCAACACACAATTTGTGAACATAATTTCCATAAAAATGTACAAAGTCTCATAACTTGCACTTCATCTTCACAGCAAACAGCACTGTACCAGCTCTCAGTTCGTTTTGTTGATGCTTTCTTAGGTATAGCATTCCCCTTAGCTTGCGTACTGTCTTGATGTCGTTCTTCTTGGTCTCTTGATTAGCTTCAAATAAACTTTTATTCAATACGACTGTTGATAGCAGGTTTCATAACCCGGTAGTCCTTCGTTTTTTCTTGTTTTTTTTTTTCTTCAAAAGAACTGTGATGGGATGTACTTTCCACTCCTTTTTAGATAAGCAACTCGCCGAATTCACCTAGGTCAGTTACCTGAAGCAAATGAAAGCTGTTGCAAGACTGCAGACGTATCTGAATGGGATAGACAACTGTATTTTGCCCCAAAATGCAGCTAATATGGTCAACTGCTGTTATTATGGCCAAGGCTGGCCATATTAACAACAAGGTAGATTTTTTAAACAGTCCTAAATATAAAACTACTGGTTAAAGAAAAGTAAATTTCTATATCTCTACTCGAATCAGCGCATAAAACTGCACACCAGACAAACCAACAATTAAAATTAACTGTCGATAGGATATGAGAACAAAGGCGCACTTACCAGAGTGAGATAAGAAGCGCGTTGTCCAAGCGGCATCCACTACAGATAATGGCAGCTGCACCCCACTTAACACATCCCCCACCAGAAGCGATTGCACATAACCATTAATAGACACGTCTTGGAGACCATGCAAGCGCCATCTTGCGTTGAGCTTGCAAATTACAGCCTACGCTACGTTTTGGCCATATTACCAAACCTGGCCATATTCCCATCAACCACCTTACAATAAACGTTCACGACTACCTTATCTGCCGATTGACGTTCCAGAGGAAAATTCCCCAAAGAAGACTGCTGATGGATCCATTTCACCAAGTTAAAGCTGAGCTCCATCCTCGAAACAAGAAACAGCACCCTCGGAGAATCGAACTGCTTCCTCCTCCGGAAATTGCACTGCTCCGTGAAGACGAACGACATCCTTCCGGCAATAATCTTCTTTGTGAGTCGGGACAACCCTGACCTCTCTTGAAAAATCCCTGAAGTTCCAGTAGAAAATCGCGTTTTTGTAGTAATTTCCGAAGAAATATTCATATTCAGTAAGTATGAAATCATTTCCATTGCTGTTTGATAGTATTCAGCCTTTAATCACGAAACATGGGTGTAGATGGTTATTCACCACATGTTCGCTTGTGTGGAATAGCAATTAGCGAAGTTCCATGCTGCTATCTTACTCCGTTGAAATATGTCCCAATTGCATAAAGTCCTTTAGCCTTCCATCTTCTCTTCGGTTATGGTAATAGAAGAACAAACTGCCGTATTAAACTGCTCCATAATACTGTAGCGTTGTGTCACAAAAGCAATCTGAAGTCTCCCTATTTCACTAGCCGTGTCAGCTGTGGCGTAGGATCTGGCGATACAAAGTGCTTCTCAGGTGGCGAGAAAATCACTTTTGTCAGACGTCTAAAATTGCCAATATCTTCCAAAATAATTCCTCGAAATTGTTCAACTTTTCTACACTCCTAACTGTAGCACTGCACAATAGAATTAGCTTATAGGCGACCGTTAACTGTTCATATCTAATCTCGTAGACGCGTTATAATGTGCGTTTCAACTTCACCTAGATTTACTCACAGTAAACTTGCACTGCTTGTATGCTCGACTCTCGTTTAATGCAGTGGCTTCACCACGCGTTATAAAGACGACTCTTACTATTAATCTCACTCGACGTTTCACCGAACTAACTATTTGAGATCTGACGATTGAGCTATCAGACGATTGAGAATGAGGCGATTGGATATCAGACGATTGAGCTTCGATAATCTGACAATGAGACTCCTCTCTTCTGCGCAAGGCCTTTTATAAACATCATGAGGGGCGTATCCATCCCTTCCATAGCGTGTTACTGCGTCATCGCTCGAAGTTCCAACTTCGTCAATACATGACGGATTTTCAAAATTCAAAAACTGAAAATTAATTTCACCAAAATTCCAGATCAATGCCTCTACTGCAAATGGATTTCCACAATTCTGCATTCCAAAAAGCATTAAAAATACCCTAGTTTCAGCAAACTCCGTCTTCCCTCAGACTATCGTTCATTGGTTCGAGCCTCCCCTCCAATAGCATAATTTCTTCCTCAGCAGAATTCCACGTTTCCTGCGACTGCGTCGTACATCTCGGATCTTTCTCGACTAAATGCTGACGTCACTGAGAATCTCAGCTCAAGTAGCCTGCTGGCATAACGTCTGCGTCATCCGTGCTTACGTCATGACTACCCACGTCATAACTATGACAGCCATAACTTTCTTTATAATTTCCAAAATAGCCACCGTGGTCTCTATATAATTCAATTACGGGGGCAGTACAATGCTGAAATCTTACTTTAATTAGTTAGTTAGTTATTGTTGATGAAACCGAAACCCCTACTTGTGCTAATTTTGTGAGTGATTTATTCGGAGACCGTTCAAGATTCTCGCCAATGTCATCTAGCTCATCCTCTGTTAAAACTGTTCGTGTGCGGGCATGTTTTTTATTGAGCACCGAGCCAGTAGTGTCAAACTTATTTGCAATTAAGTGAATCTGTGATAGTGAAGGTGGCACTTCAACAGGAAATTGCTGAACAAATGCATCACGTACCCGCCGAGCCGACTCGTACTTAAAATAAGTTATACATTAAAAAAAATACGATGTTGCAATGATAACTGTCTCACCATGTTAGCACTTGAGGTTTAGACTGGCGACTGAGCACCTGCACGCTTATTGCAAGGTCAAGTTTGGTAATGTCAATCTGTTATTTTTATACAGTCCATCGGAACTTAAAAAACAGCCATCGTATGTAGCCTACTATGCGCGCGCTTTCAATGCTATAGGGGTTTCGGTTTCATCAACAATAACTAACTAACTAACTAACTAACAAAAGTAAGATTTCAGCATTGTACACACGCTTAAAGCAGGGGGCCTTGGCGCGCCAAAAGCTCGGCTAAGGTGGCCGCAGCAGCGGTTAACAAAGCCGCCGCTTGGCGCTCTTATTTTATATGAAAGACCCTATGATGTTAGGTGAAATGCTAAATGGTGATAGATATCCGGAGTTTGTAATTTGGAGTGATTATATGGTTGTAAAAATCAACTATGGTTAAACTGTAATATAACAGGCCACTACTTATCTGGTTGTCTTCCTTGCTGGAGCTACGCGCAGTTTTCGTGTTCACTGTTACTCCGGGTGTGGTCGACTCCCACTCAACCCCACAACAAATGAATATATTGTAAATACTATCACCCACATACAGTACTTAGACTTAGATTTAACGGCCTAAGTTTAAAGTGTCTGATTATGATCGCTTGACGATCAAAACTGGTCATCCAAGTCAATTTATTAATCACATTCAAACCTGTTTTTTTAGGCTTAAGGAAACACCCATTTCAATTGGGTACAATCGTGTTGACCGACTGAAAAGCATTAATCCGCTCACAGGTGTGGTTACGCAGGATAGCGGCTCTTATGAGTACGGTGGTGCATAACGAGGTATGGAACAGTGAGGCGTTCTAAATTGCTTAAAACATCTTTCCTAGAATACCAATCAATTAAACATATGAACCATTTCATTCCTGAGTTGCCGATAAACTTCGCCAATTGTAGCATAATTTCAACAATGCTCTTTTTATTAAGCGTATGCAATTTTACATAATGGACAAGTATATACAAAAAAAACAATGCTCTAATACTTCATGACACTGTTGTTGCGAAATGAGCGCTTTCTCGTCATCTCTGATGGTACATTTCCGTATTATTCCGTCAAGGTGTCAGATATTTCTTTCACAAAATGGTCAAAAGCAGGTGTTACAGACATAAAACAAACTGAAGCAAAAGTAAAGACTTATGCTCTTAACCGGTAATTGAAGAAATATTTACTTCAACAAGAATTCCGCAAATGTATCTTTATATAGTCCTACCCCTCCACTATATTGTTTTATTTGGCTCCTCATTCGAGTCCCACTGAATTTAAAAACCTGTGATTACCATCTATAACTTACTAAGTTTTCAAAATTTTCCTTCCAATAGTCCAGTGCTTCTTTAGGATCCAAAATGAGACCATCTGACAAATTTTAAAAAGTTGTCCATTCTCTTCTGTCCAATTTTCTAATGTTCTTCATTTATTACCTCTTAAAATCCCTCCCAGCTGCCTCAGCTAATTTTTCAATCTCTTCTCAAATACCTCACAGCATTTCCTGACTATAGCTGTTTGTGTGGCTGTTCCCCTCTTCTAAAATATAGCCTAAACAAATTATATCGCAAGTATTTCATCTTTCACAGCGGAGTAAAAGGAGCCCTTAAGGGCACCAGACTCCAATCATTTTTAACCCTGGAATGGCACACAGGGGGTCTCAGCGACCCTGCGGTAAACAAATAATCAAATAAATCTCTTATATGAAACAGTAGGCTACCGAGTCATGTTTGTAAATTTCGTAAGCACCTTGTCACACTCAGATAGAGTCATTCAAATCTGTCAGCGGAAGCAAACGTCCGTGGGACAAAAGTAAATATAGCTCAGGGTCACAGAAACCCCAGTGTGCCATTTATATTGCCTTTTCCTGGTATGTGCCGCTGAAGTTCTTGCTATGTGATTAACAAGCTGACACGTGTTTCCTTAGTGCTTCAGACAGTGCATGGAATGGCCAATTCCATGGAAGGACTATTAGATTGTTACATTAGAATGTGCGAAACCATTCTGCCAGACCCACCGTGCCATGGTATGTGTAGATTCCGAACGTCACTGTGAAGCATTTTGTAACCTCTCGCTAAGGCGAACTATCAGTGATATTACTTTGTAGTGGCTGTTTTATAGCTGTTTAATAACTGTACTGTAAATATGTTCCAAAACTGCCAGCGAGAAATGCATATTTATGTATCTCTGTAATTTTCAGGCTGTAACTGTTTTTATTGTAATTATAATTAATTAATTAAAATAGATAAGCACTAGAGATTACAATAGTCATTTAGCGGTGTCCTCTAACTATACAGTAGACAGCTAGAATAAGAACAAGTGGTGAAATTCAAAGGATATGATATTAATGACGGCAATTTGATTGGGTCGAGCAGACCCCACTGTGCCATTTACGTATGTGCTTTGTGAGTGTGCCATTCCAGGGTTAATCGCCATCAGGCGATACGGACTGACCGAGAGTACTACTACTGCTATGTTTCCCTAATAAGAGCAGGATATCCTGATGGGAGCAATATTTTACGCCTTGTTTTGCTTGCTTCCTTGACTCGTCATTCTCCTAGGATATGCACTTTCTCCCATCTTAAAAACACCGTTGTTCCGAGACCCTTAGTTATTCTACTTCTAGTACCGCATCACCCGGGGGAAATTACACTCAGGATAGTCGCTGTTAGCACCACGATCGAACCTGCGACCTCCAGACTTGCGTGGTCGTGGTGCATGATTTAACGAGCACGACTACGCCACGGGACAGTTACCAGAGAAAGGCTGATATTTGTTTTCTACTTACGCTGTTTATGTAGAGGTTAATCCATTGCGAGAAGAAGGCGAAGACGATAGCTCCGAAGAAGACGAGCAACAGCGACACAGCGATGACGAGCCCTGGAACAAGAGAGAAACAATTGCTGTAATACACATCCAACACAAATAGGTATACAAAACGTGAATACAAAACAGTTATTGAAACAGAAAATTCTTGATCACTAAGGTTCGGATGTTAAGGAAAAGTCATATTTTTTTCCCCGAGCTCATTTTACCTGAAATCTGAAAAATAAGTTTGAATGACGGGTCCCTGACCACGTTTAAAGCAATTTGATGTTGCCTATAAATGCATATTTCTGCCATTTTTATTGTTTTGGTCATATTCGGTCATATAAGGTCATATTTGGTTATAATTTCAGCATTTTTGTTTAAATTTAGGCGTCGTTAAGAAGGTACGTGTTATCTGCGTCGAGTTTCAAACACAGGATTTTCGAATTGTGTAGTAGATATAGAATATTTTTCTTTCTTTTCCCAAAACAGGCAGATAGCAGGTTTAGAAGACCTGATTCCAAGAAGGCGCTCCTCTACGGACGTCTTTTAGCACATCTCTCTGGACAAATTAGATTGCGATACTAAACGCATGAGGTCACGGAATATGACGATAGAGTGCTTCCGACTTTCAATAGGATGTCTCTCCAGTAGACATATTTAGCTCAGATGCAATTAACAAACAAGGAAATGCGATGTTATGTCTTTTAGGAAAACCGAGCAATAACTGCATCTCAAGGCTGAGATACAGAATGAATGTTGAAAATGTTAATGTACTGTAGCTCTGTCAGTTTGTATGAATATATATATATATATATTTTTTTTAGCGTATGGCTTTTAGTGCCGGGAGTGTCCGAGGACATGTTCGGCTCGCCAGTTTTGTAGCTGCTTCGAGACGGACACCCAATGGGTGAGCTACAAGTACCGTTGGGGAGGGAAGGAGGGAAGTTGGAATGTAAGGACGAGGAGTTGGAAGGTAGCGGCTGTGGCCTATAGTTAGGGACCAACCCCGGCATTTGCCTGGAAGGAAGATGGGAAACCACAGAAGACCATCTTCAAGGTTGCCGGCGGGGGGATTCGAACCTCCTCGCCTCCTGGATGTGAGCGACTGCCATCAGTCATGCCGTAACCACCACGGCTAACTCACCCGGTTTGTATGAATAAATGTGTCTGGTGTATTATCGCTGATCATGTTTTGGCACTTAAGACGTTTACTGTATGTTAGTGATACTCTACCTATCCCAAAAATTCATGTCATATAGTTTTTAGGTGATATTTAGCTAAATTTTAGGGCATTTGCTTGCATATTCTGTACTTCTTTAGGTCGTAAACTTCCGAACCCTAGTGATCACTATTGCTATTTACCATAAATTATAGTTTCAGATTCGACAGTTGGTTGGTTGGTTCCTTAGTTTAGGGGCTGCGACAACGCGGTCATGTAGCCCCGTGTACTTTGGATGTGTGTAGAATCTGTCTGTCTGCGTGGGTCAGGGGTAACGTTCTCGCTTGCTGAGCCCAAGGTTGCAGGTTCGAAACCTGGCGCAATCAGCTGGCATTTGAGGGTGCGCAAATGCGAGGGAGCCGTGTCAGTAAATTCACTGGCACGTTAAAGATCCCCTTCGGAGCAAAATTCCGGCACCCCGGCGTCTCTAAAAGCCAGTGTAGTTAAAAGGGACGTAAAACCAATAACATTATTATTATTAGAATCTGTCTGATAACCGGTGTTAATTGTGAGACTGTATTAGTGTGTGTTATCTGTTTTCAATTCAAGACTGCAGACTTTTAATTTCAAGTAGTTCCTACTTTTACCGCCAAACGCCACCGTCAATGACTAATAGTTCAGAACAGCTTCCAGATGCCACCGCAGTCGGCTCTTGGCAACGAACGTAGGAACCTAAGAGCGTTGTTTACCTTCTTAACCTATACAATTTAGCTTCACACAGGTGTAATTAGTGGAAGGTTCTTTAACATGGCATAACTCTATGACATGGGACCGCCGGCTTAACTTCCCCTCCGAAGGAAGGCATACTGTGGGATTTTTACGCTCTTAAAAAATCCAACGATTTCGGCCTGATTTGAACCCGCGATCTTGGGCATAGAAGCTCAGCATGCTACCGACTACGCCACCGAAGCCGCCCGTTTCGACAGTAAATATATGGTTGTAAGTACAAAAGTTCTATAATACTAATATCGCATGACCTCGGGTGCCGGGTGCAAGCTTTGTTATTTGATGCCCAGAGGTCAGCTTGCATGCCGAATAATGTTGTTCCTTGGAGCGCTATGAAAGTCAAGGAGGTTAGATATCTACGCTCCTTGACACTAAAGCGCTTCCTAGTAGAGAAAGGAGGAACTTTTGTGTTGGCGGAAAATCTCGAGATTAATTTTGCCATTGAACACGGCCTACTGAATTCAAATGGGTTCTTTAACATGCCAACAACGTATGAGATGGGTGTCGTGATTTTTGCCACCTTTCAAAAATCACTTACCATGGCCAGGAGCGAACCTGCAAGCTTGGGGGTTAGTAATCCGACACGATAACCACTCACCAACCGTGTAGAGCTTACAAAAGCCCTGAAGCGAATTAACAAAACAACAGCCACAACATAAATAAATAATTGAGTAATTCTGTGGGATTGTGTAATATTCACTCGCAATTACTATTCGGTATTGTTGTTGATTGTTTAGGGCCTGTGCGACATCGTGGCCATGTAGTTCCGTGCACTTAGGTGTGTGTGTAAATTTTACCTGAGAGCATGTATTACTGTGATGTCTGTACAAGTGAGTGTATTTTTAATTGCGGTAGGAAGCGGCCGTGGCCATAAGTTGGGTACCATCCCACCATTTGCCTCGAGTAGAAGTGAGGAAACCACAGAAAATCACTTCCAGGATGGTTGAGGCAATAGCGATTTCTGACTTCTTCCATTATTTCTGTTTTACATATATTGATTTTTATCATGAATTCTATCCTCAAGACGGAGTCCATACCATTTGAAAACTCTCTCAAGTCATCTGGTGAATCGGCCAAGATGATGATGTCATCAGCAAATCTCAGAATTGAGATTATTTCTCCTTGAATCTTTACTTCTACTTTACATTTTTCTCTATTTTCTTTCGTTGCTTGTTCAATGTGTAAATTGAAAGGTTTGGGTGATGTGTTGCAGCCTTGCCGTACACCTTTCTGAATACCAGCTTCTCTCATGTCCTACGACTCGAATAACTGCCGTCTGGTTTATGTAATTAGTATTGTACAGTGGGAATGAAGATTCAAGGAGAAATAATTTCAACTCTGAGATTTGCCGATGACATAGTCATCTTGGCCGACACGTCAGAGGATTTGAATGAGTTTTTGAATGGTATGGACTCCGTCTTGAGGAAAGAATTCATGATGAAAATTAATAAATATAAAACATAAATACTGGCATGCAGCCGAAATAAATCAAAAACCTCCATGGACATCAAATTGGCAGGTGAAAAACTAAAGTAAGTAGGAGACTTCTGTTACTTAGTAAGCAAAATAACCAGTGATGGACGAAGCAAAGAGGATATAAAATGTAGGTAAGCTCAGGGAAGGAAAGCATTTCTACAGAAAAGGAATCTGTTGACATCGAATATAGATTTAGGTATAAGGAAGTCATTTTTGAAGGCCTTTGTCTGGAGCGTGACGCTCTATGGAAGTGAAACTTGGACTACTGGTGCAGCAGAAAAGAGGAGAATTGAAGCATTTGAAATGTGGTGTTACAGGAGAATGATGAAGATCAGAAGGGCAGATAGGGTTACAAACGAAGAGGTATTAAGACCAATGGGAGAGGAGAGATGTTTCTGGCGACTGCTTTTGAAGAGAAGAGATAGGTTAGTAGGGCACATACTAAGACACCCAGGGATAGCAAGCTTAGTTATGGAAGGAAGGGTCGAGGGCAAGAACTGTAGGGGTACACCAAGGTTAGAATTTGTTAAACAGATTGCCTCAGATGTAGGGTGTGGTAGCTATTTAGAGATGAAGCGATTAGCTTAGGACATGGAGGCATGGAGAGCTGCATCAAACCAGTCAAAAGTCTGAAGACTCAAACAACAAGAACAGTTTGAATATACTGTAGGTGTAGGGTTCATTAGCAGTAAGATTGTCTCTGTTGCTATGCGCAGAGACCTATTGGATACAAGATGCCCAGTTGTCTTGCTTGGATAATAGAGTGCTCTAATATCTGCCTACTTATATGTTAGAAATGAATTCTTGAATTAACTTCAAGAGAGAGAGAACTACACTGAACCCTACACTACACGTGTCCTTCACCTACACAGCTCAATGAATTGCTTTGCGTCACATTGTTATGAAATAACGGAACACCCACCAGATCAACCTGCAGCAGGTGATTCAACCGCATCAGGCCACTTGCCCAATCCCACGCCTCACTGACTTATAGTGTTAGTCATTTTCATAAAATCGCATATCAGAAGTGGAAATATAGCTGAAAACGTAATTGGCAGCAATGACAACAATTGCTACCTAATAATATTAATAATAATAATGTCCGGCTCCTTGGCTAAATGGTTAGCGCGCTAGGCTTTGGCCCAGAGTGCCCCGGGTTCGATTCCCGGCCGAGCCATCAGCGATTTTAATCTCCTGGGGTTAATTCCCGTGGTTCGGGGACTGGGTGTATGTGCGGTCTTCATCATCACTTCATCCTCATTACGACGCGCAGGTCGCCCATGGGCGTCAACTAGAAAGACCGGCACTCGGCCTCTCCGGAGGCCACACGATCATCATTATCAATAATAATGTTATTATTTTTACGTCCCTTGTAAGTACTGTGACCTTTAGAGATGGCGGGGTGTCGGAAGTTTGTCCGGGAGGGGATCTTTAATGTGGCAGTAAATTTACTGACTGCTTCGGTGATGCAGTCGATAGCATGCTGAACTGCTATGCCCAAGATGGCGGGGTTCGAACCTGGGTGAAGTCGTTGGATTTTTTAAGAGCATTAAAACCCTTCAGTATGCCTTCCTTCGGAGGGGAAGTAAAGCCGGCGGTCCTATGTCATAGATTTATGGCACGTAAAAGAGCCCACCACTGCAATTGGTGGTGTGAAGCAAAATTTGTAGGTTATATTTGGCTAGTTAGAAACGCTCTATCAAGTTCCAACGTTCGCCGCTAGTGTTACTGACAGAAGTTTCTGGTAGTCAAAGTTGGAACTACTTGGAATTGAACTTGTTGGGAGCCCTCGGGCGTTAAATCAAAAATGCCCAGCTTATGGCCATTGGCTGCGATCCTGTAACCTTACGCAGAGCAGGCGAGAACGTTACCGCTGTCTGTCAATAACTACCTGAATATAAGTTGTGGAACAGCGTCAAAACTTCCAAACACGAGATAATGAAGGCGAAGTTCATATTCCGCAAGGAATTTCTATATCTAGTCAGCTGGTTTGGAATTGGAAGGACATTAAAATTACTTATACTGTAATTGGTTAACTGTTTTTTGTAACATTTTCTCTTTTTTAATTCTTTTCTCGGTTAATCTCACAAAAGGGAATTAAAAATGTGGGAAGAAGTTATGATATTCGAAATATCGGAAGGCGAGAGAAAATGTCTTAATGAATCGGAAGAGTTGGCAGGTAACTTATGCATATCTTCCATCCCTGTGTGCAATGAACAACAACTTCTTGTCTCAAGAGGCTGCGTGGACACCATCCCAGCCCTCAGACTAGAACTAAATTTCTTGGCAGAGCCAGGATTCGAACCCGCGCCGCTGCTGTGACAGCCAAGAATGCTAGTCACTCCGTCACGAGGTAGACGCAATAAATTAATCAGTCCATTCAAAACGTTGTCGTTGATTCATTTACGACTTCGTGGTCATGAAGAACAGTGAACCTGGGTGTGTGTGGGATCTGTTAACCTATGTCATTGTGATGGCTGATGTACTGTATGTAGGCTTATTTGTAATTGAAACTAGCATTAGCAAGGAGACGACCGTGGCCTTAAGTTATGAATCATCCCGGTATTTGTCTGGAGTAGAAGTGAGAAACCACGGAAGACTCCTTCAAGGACAACTCAGGTGGGAATGGAGTCCATCTCTTCTCAGTCTTGCCACACGAGATTTAGTGTATCCCATTCCAACCGTCAGACCAGAAATACATATTTTGGCATGGCCGTGAATCGAACCTATGACCTTTGGATCTGGAGTTTGAATACGTAACGCGAGAACAAGGAAGGTCACCATTGGAAACGAAAAATACAAGTATGTTTGTATTTAAATTGTAACTTATTAACTCTATAATTTAGTAATTGTTTTTATTACATGGCATTGAGAAGAATTCTGTTTTCGTTTCTGAGTTAAGACGAGTTTCTATCTTGGTATCTGAGAAGTTTTAGCAACCAGTAGGTTGCTTAGTCCATAGGAGCTCCGATATCCATCTGCCCGTGGTCAGTTTTGCTGTGAGTCAAGCATAGGCCTACTATATATCGATATTGATTCTTGAATCGATGTGGACACTTAGCCGCACTCGCACATGCAAAGGGTGTAGGATGATGTTTTTCTAAAAAAAAGAACCTGCTCTCAGTTATTACTAGGGACAGTATTTTTTGAAAATGCATATGCACTGGAACGCAGAGTGTATCTTCTATCTTGCAGGATACAGCACCACAGATTTTCTCCTTGTGGTCAGATCAAAGGATAGATTATGTAACGATTCCGCATGATCGGGGAGTTCATGTTCATGAGGTTCATTTGTTAGGAGAGTGTAACTATGTAGATTATGTAAACTGTAGACTTGTAGTTTTCAGAATGATCTGTGATTCAATAGTTGAGTCAGCGGACCCTATTTTGAAGACCCCCCAACCCCCAAAATTGCATATTTTGTGGGTTTATTGAATTTATTCTATATTCTGAACATAACAGCATATTTTAGCATATACATTTGAAATTAAGTATAATTTAAAATATCTCGAACAAAATTAGTTTCACCTGTGTGTTGGACATCCCTCGTAACCAACTTTCTGAGCAACAGATAACGAGATAACAGTATTTTACGCCTGGTATTTCAAGAAATAGATGGGGTGGGACATTCCTTTCACCATCTGAGTAGTATCCCTTGTAAGCAAATTTCTGACGAACAGATAACGAGATAACAGTATTTTATGCAAGCATGCTGCCTCAAAATGTCTAAAGAGAAGAACAGCAGAAATTATTAAATCAGTGGGTGTCAGGTAATAGTGATTATTCAACTGATGGCGTTGTCGTCAAGTAGGCCTATGCCCGAAAGGAAGTGAAGTGTGAAAAGGAAATTTAAACTTGAACAACATGCAAATACACATTATGGCAAAGGAAGAAAGTGCATATTTTTCAATTTTAATGCATATTTTCTACATTTTTGTGCATAATTGCATGCATATATTAATCGTTTTTAGTGCATGAGTTTCTTGTCCCTAGTTATTACACTAAGGACAAATCACAACCAAGAGAATTGAACTTGAAATGTTTCTTCAATCAAGGAGAAACGACCCTCATTTCCTGGAAAAATATATGCCTGAGGCTGTTAAACCACATTCCACAAACATGATTCGCCAAGAGCAAATTACACAGTTTGCCGCTAATGTAGAGGCGTGTGGTGCAAGTGAGGTCATTCATAGTTAGACAGCACTTGATTCACTTGGGTTAATTCGTACCACAAATGCACTGTGTTCAAAGTTATTTTGTAATGTTTTCTGAAATTATGGTCTGAAGTTTGGGTTCTCTAAAGGACAAGTTTGAAGAATTGTAGAATCTAAGGCCATGGGAAGAATATTAATGTCTTACGAAAGAGTAATGATTTGAGGTAACGACATTGATGCACACACTATTACTATACTACTATATATCGTATACATAGTTCCCTCGCTTTCTTGGTTAACCAGAGGCGACACAAGTGTAAGGCAGTAGCACGCGACAATAACCATTGTTCGCTACTGACCAATAGCTGACGGTTGTTGGCCAATAGAATGCTTCCTCTATCATTCCACGTGGTCTGCAAAATCCCGCCCTGTCGGCTAGCTCGTGTCTCACGCTGGTATAAGATGTCCAGTGTTGCACAACTGCACGTAGTTCTGTCCAGTTTCGTTGCCTGCTCTCAGTGGCTACGGTGGAAAGTTGACAACGCTGTGCCTCGCGCTAGGAAAGCCTTGGCTCCAACAGCCATGGAATGTTAACATAGCCTCCCAGCTAGATATCAAAGGCAAGCCACGAGGAAAGTGAGGGCACTTTGCATTTTTATTACCGGTTTTGACCATTTCCTTTTATACAATACAAAATACATTGAGGGTATCTGGGTTATTACAATCTATTTACAACGTAGAATATCAAAACACACGTTATGTGCATTCTGAAGCATACAAAATTTCTAAATTATAGGTAAAGAGATAATTCTTAAGTGATCTTAGTTCAATATTAAGCAAATATATACTGACCCTATTTGAGATTCGCATAATTCTGTCAAAGCCACCGGTCAGTTCTCCTCTTGCTTAGCCTACTATTGATAAAACGATATGAATCATGCGTTAGGAATGCGCACTTCCGTTGTTAATGTTTAATCAAAACCGAGTCAGATTTTGCGAGGTTAGCAAAGATTGTTTTGTTGTTGCTTATTTTATGGGGTCATATAGCCCTGTGTATTTTTTTTGGTTGTAGCCTATCTATAATTTGTGTGAGTGATGGCACTATAATTTCATTTATACATTGGGGATAGGATTGAGAAGGAAGCGGCCGTGGCTGTAAGTTAGGAACCATCCCAGCATTTGCCAGGAATAAAAGTGGCGAAACCATGGACCCCCACTTCCAGGATGGCTGAGGTGGGAATCGAACCATCCTCTTCTCAGTTTTGCCTTATGAGGCTCAGTGTAGCCCGTTACAGTCGTCAGACCAGAATTATAATTTATTGGCACAGCCAGGAATCGAACCTGGATCTCCGGGGTGACAGCCAAGAACGTTAGCCGCTACGACACGAGGTGGCCCGGTTAGCAAAGGTAACTGAATAGCTATAGTGCCTTTTATTAGTATCAGTTCGCCTGCACTGGGAACACTTAAAGCTAATGTGATGGTGTGTACTTAGTTCTAGCAAAGTTTAGTTCAATTTTGGTTAGTTTACAAGTAACTGCATGTTTGATGCTACCTGTTACTAATAATGGCAGCACAGGAACGGCATAAAATTTAAATTTTCTCTCAACGAGGTTTAGAGTTAGCTACACATTCTATGAAGATGTTTTTTCTGAAAGTAAGGTTCAATATTTGTACTTCGACTCAGGAAATATTGGCCCAAGAGTTCCGGAAGCTACCGAGCGTAGCTGGATGCCACCTACCGACGATGTAGCTTGAGCAAGGATCATGTAAGTATAAGAGATTCGTCACTTTTGGTTATAGAATTTCCGAGAGAGAGCACCGCCTGAGGCTATGTACCGCTATACCAAGTCTGCCAACATAAAACGTAAAAAGCCATATGAATGTAGCCTTTATTACACGTAACTGAACAGTATGTTCTGCGATGAGTTATTGATTATTGATGAAAATAACACAAACATAACAGCGCCTTTCGCTAGGCGCTGAAATGTACGTCCAGATAGGAAAATAGTACTCTTTGATATATATCAATGTTGGCAATAGATTTGTCACGAAGGACACAGTTATGCTGTTCTAGAGCTTAATTCACCTTTAGGCTAATGAAACAATGCTCTTCTACTCTACAGAATTGTTGGGATATTCGATGAATATAAAGAAAACTGTCCAAATGCACACACTACATTGCCATAACCTCACTTTTTGCCTAGCATGCCGGCTGCCACCCACCCCTCCCCGTAGCCCTAAACCACAAATTGTATTGCAATGCAAAGGAGAATGGGTAAGAAAACAAACTAGAGATGAAATGCACACATTTATTCTCTATATATTTTTTATTCGAGAGTAGTCCTTATTGCCCACTAGTTTTGCACATGGTCAACACCAGGAAGATGAAAATTGCCGTATTGTTCTTACTATCATTATAATTCTTACATCCCGGTGCTTGGCAATTTTTCCTCCCTTGCAGTGGCATGATTGACTCTCAATTCAATTCAAATAAACAATCAAAATACCGAACAAATCAAAACAACCAACAACACCACGAGGAAAATCAATCAAAACAGACTATTCCCGCTCCCGCCAGTCGGTTTGGTGTGAGCGTTGGGTGAGTGCCAACTACGGAAACATAGTAATGAAATTAATTCTTCATTGGTTGGCAGAACATCTACCACGCGTTCCCTATGATCTGTCATCCCCCTGAGCTTGAGCACATTATTATTTGGCAACCAGTCCAACTTGTGTGTACAGCGGAATGCCTAAACACAGCGGTACTGAACCGGCGGGCAATTTTGGAGGTTGGGTGTTGGGGGGTCTTCAAAATGGGGTCCGCAGTCTCAACTATTGGATTACAGAACATTCTGAAAACTACAAGTCTACAGTTTACATAATCTGCATAGTTACACTCTCCTTACAAATGAACCTCGTGAACGTAAACTCCCCGATCATGCGGAATCGTTACATAGGCTAGTCTATACTTTGGTCAGACCACAAAGAGAAAATCTGTGGTCCTGTATCCTGCAAGATACACTCTGAGTTCCGATGCCATCTCCAACCAATTTAGATGGTGGATTCGAAAACAAGTTTATTTTTTGTACAAGCGCTGGATATTATTTATACTTAATAGTGGCTTCTGGAGACCGTCCGCCGCTAAATTAGTGGTTTCCAATAGTAATCCTTTTGTTGTAGTTCTATACGAAATGTACATTGTGAAATGTGAACTGATGAGAAAATAATAATAATAATCAATTTCACCTTCACATAATTGCAGTAGGCCTATATAAACAGCGTTTGTTGTTTTCAATGATCGTTATTGTGCCTTTCAAGCAATTCTCTACGCATCCTAGAGGAACAATTTCAAGTTTCTTTGCAACTCGAATATTGATCCAAATTGCTGAGTTTTAAAATAATTATTTAGTTTTTGTTGTTTTTGAATTGTGACATCGTGATCTTGTTGCCATGTGTAGTTGGTTATGTGTGGAATTTGTCTGATAATCTATGTTATAGTGTGTGTGTATTTGTAATTAGGTCTAGGATTGGGCAGGAGGCGGCCGTGTCCTTATGTTAGGAACCATCCTATCATTCGCCTGGGATATAACTGGGGAAACTATGTAAAACCACTTCCAGGATGGCTGAGGTAGGAATCAAACCCACCTCTTCCCTGTTCTACCTCTCGAGGCTGAGTGTACCACGTTTCAGCCCACAAACCAGAATTAATTTCTTGTCAGAGCTGAGAATCGATCCCTAACCTCCGGGGTGGGAGGAAGAACACTGGACACTGCACCATGAGTTGGTGAAATATTTCAGTTCAGACAGTCAAGTAACCAGTTATGAAACCAAGGGAAACAGCTTTCGTTATAAGACTCGATGAGTTTGACAATCAATGAGGTTACGAACCCCATCTCAATTTTAAAGAAGGCGACTGGCAGTGGACGGGATGTGCCAATTTCTCACCCTACCTGAGGTGAATGGTAGTTCAGTAAGCATGTCGGCCAGTAGAGCCAAGGCAAGGTACTGGAGGAGTTCAGTATGCGGGATCTCGTACCCATGATTAAGACTGCTACAAATACAGCCGAAACGTCACGAAACAATCATCGACACACAACGCGGCTGCATCCTGTAAAGCTAGATAATAAACTAGACACAGGCCGCGAAAGCCTATGATCTAAATATGCGGGGTCTGTTTTGAACAGCAGTGCATGATAGAATGGTTCAGTTCAAGGTTTCGCGCGCTTTTTAGGCCGAGGCCAGAACTGATCTTAGCCGAGGGGGCTCGATGAGGAACCTCTAAAGTCGGTCACACTTTCATAAATTATATCTCATAGTCGCAAGGACTTGCTATTGGGAAACAAGGATGTTACAGGTCAAGGGAATGAGTGCGATATGATTTTCGACGATTAGACAGTTAAGTATTTATTTAAGAACTCAAGAGAAACGTTTATAATTCTAGGACTCTATGAGTTTGACAATAAATGAAGTTAAGAACTGCACATCAATTTTCATGAATAATTGCCAGTCGAGGGAGTGCGCCAAATGCCGCTATAAATAATCCTATAACAAACGTTGAACTGCTTATACGAGTAGTTTATACCAACGATAGAGTATCAGCATTTCTTTGCAGGATATTATTTTTCAATACAGTTTGACACGAAGCTGTTGGACAATATTACTATGCGCGTTGCTATTTCACTTAAGGTCGAGGGATACAGTCAATATGCAAGCATGCTAACTGAACACCTTGTAACTATGATGTTTGTTGTTGTTGTTGTTTCATATAGGATCCCATGTGCTTGTGTGTGTGTGTGTGTGTGCGTGTGTGTGTGTGCATGTGGTTGTTTATATATATATATATATATATATATGTATTATACAACCTGTGACTATAAAGTTCAGTGAATGGGTCAATAATACGAACGGATTGTTGGCTTACCTGAAACAGCAGTTACTGTCCTTCGAAGTAATCCCCGTGGATGGTTATGCACTTCTAAGAATGTCCATACAGTCCTGGACACTTTAGGGATAGCCTTCAGTCGATTCGTCACATTATGTTGGATGTCCGAAATGTCCGAAAACCTCTGGCCCTTCAGGGCTTTTCGGTGACCCTGGACCTGGATCCCGACACTCCATACTTTGACGCTTGTCTTCGGGGTCGTAATTCAGACACCAGGTCTCGTCGCCCGTGACGATGGTTTTCAGAGCCATTATATTCCACAGAATATTCACTCTTCTCAGTGCCATCCGCCGAACAGGTGAGCATGGTAGGTTGCATAAATTCATCCTTACCACTGCCACCCTCCGAACAGGTGTGCATGGTTGGTTGCATAAATTCATCCTTCTAAACACGCACTATGTCAAACAGGTCTTACACGTTGCGTTGTGTGTCGCCAATGTTGCCAGGTCGACCGTTCTGACTTTATTCACCGAACGCAACGTGGCGAGGCTTTTGAACACCATCCCAAAGGACGCCTTCTTGCAAAGTTTCCAGGACATGTATCGCCGATCTCAACATTGTATAGTTACGGGAGGGGACACTTTCGAAGGACAATAGGGTCACTGTCGTGCATTGTTCATCTATGTTGATAGTATCGGACTATTCACCGAACTTTATTGTCACAGGTTGTATATATCATCCACATAAAGTTAGGGCCGACCGCAGCGTATACATTATGGGAAATATTCATTCACTAATCGTGGTATTGATAATTGGAACTCGCCACAGTATTAGAGTCTTTCCCCAAACACATAGATGTGTTAAGAGAAGACTGAATTTTTTTGTAAATACTACGATGTAATTACTCAAGTTTCCGTGTGTTTGATGTAATTGTTGCTAATTTTCTGTAATATTGTAGAATTTGCCACCGTGGAATTACGCCCATTTGCAAATAATGTAAATGAATATATATATATATATATATATATATATATATAGGCTATATAATACCGGTATTGTAAATATAAAATAATAATAATAAGTCTGATAGCCTGTGTTATCATAGTGTCTGTACTAATATGTGTATTTGTAATCGAGGCAAGGATTGGGACGGAAGAGACTGTACCCTTAAATAAGGAATCATCCCGGTATTTATTTGTCAGAAGTAGAAGTGGTAAACCACGGAAAACCTCTTCTAGGATGGCTGAGATAGGAATCAAACCGATCTCTTCTCAGTTTTGCCTCACGAGGTTGAGTGTTTCCTGTTCCAGCTCTCAGACTAGAATATTTTATTTTTGTCAGAGCCTAGAATTGAAACCGGACCTCAGGATAACCTACTGCACCACGAGGTGGTCCCAGAATAAGTGCCACGGGACGGAAAATAAGGTACTATCCCCTAAACTTCTTGGGGGGAATAACTGGGAGAAGTAGCACTTAAAACCGTCAAGATCGGCATGGCCTGGAATCGAACTTCTACTTCGGCTGCCCAGATCTCTCCTGAAGCGTGTCTTCGTGCGCTCACTACGGAGGTAAGTAAACTAGTTCATTAGTAGTGACTTTCAATGTTTCATGTTCCACTTTGGAATTAATTCTTATATATGATAATTTATGCTCGAGCCTATAGTGATTTCACAAATAGTGAAAGCATGATGTTCTCTCAGATCATTATTAGTATGGAATGACATTCCATAGCCTAGCAGTCATAAGTATGTGATTGACTCTGTTACGAAATGGGACATCTTACGTTTAGATGTGTGTTGGGTGCAGATTTTGTATCGTCCTCCACGTTTCTTCCTGACCTTCTCAACAGAATGCGACATGGAGTGCTACTCGAGGTCCTGGTATTATAGCCTATTCTTCTCCTTGCATCGTTCAGTGGAATGACCTTCACTTCTTCCATAATCAGCACAGCCTCGTTTATAAGTAGACTTTCCTATCTACAGCTGTAAGTCGGCCATCTGGCCGCGTGTTTATTTATACTGCACTCCATTGTGGATGTAGCCTATGTGGCGGAAAATGCCCGATTAAACGATCAATCAGTCAATCCTTCGACGATCTATCCCTTAGTTAATCGGCAATAATTTATTGATAAGTAAAATCAATTTTATTTATTGAGAAAAAAAATACGAATAACATAAGGTTAATTTACATACTGTACGTTATGGAACATATTCGAAGATAATTCAATATTCAATAAATTACTAATTTCATGGGACTCAGTCAGGTTGATGCTTACACAAAATGGCTTAAAATCATGGTTTTCGTCTGTCAACATTTTTTTTAAATGCGAACATTTGGTGGGGGAGAGTCAAGGTACAGATCTGTTCACACTATTGGACTCAAGCACTTGTTTTTATTAAATCATCCTTCATCCTTCAGGGCATTAAAAACTGTAACTTTACGTAAAGAAATGTCTTTGTTTTTCCCCTTTATGCAAACACAATCCGATTTTACTGTGCACGGTGCTAAATAAAGGAAGGAATCAACGAATTAATTATATTGTATACTGTAAAAACATTTCGAAATTATCGGTGAGAAATAGCCACACTTAGGGGCAGATGACCTAACTGTTTCGCCGGTTAAAACAACAATAACTAACTAGACTTCCCTAGCAACTTCCTATTAGCAATATATTGCACCAACAATGTCCATAACCTCAAATTTAATTGTTGTCTTAAGCTGTTACTTTCGGGCACAGAGCAGCGAGTGACTCTCCCTTCAAAACAAAACAGCTGAAGATCAAAGCAGAGTAGCAAACATCTCGAATGAATCCATAAATCGAATGGAACTGTTATTGTGCATTATACTGACAATCATACCAGAAAATGCCCTTTCATAGACAGCTACTGTATGTTGAAATATATTTAAAAATGGTGGAAATGTGTGTATTGAGTCCAATAATTTGAACAGATCTGTATATATAGAAAAAGAAGTAGAAAAGAGACGAAATTTGGTTATGATATTCAAGCTAATTCCTACACCTACATTGCTAAGTCTGGCGTGCCGCAAGGCTCAAATTTGGGTCCGTTATTTTTTGTGATTTTTATAAATGATCTTCCCATTTCTATTAAAGATTCAAAATGTATCCTATATGCTGATGATCTAAAAGTGTACAGAGTTATTAAAAATGAGCAGGATGTCCAGAAATTGCAAAATGATATAGATAACATTCACAAATGGAGCCTAGACAATGACTTATTGTTTAATATAAAAAAATGTAATTTCATCATCTTCAGTCGGAAAAGACAATGCTTTGAATCGAGCTACAGAATGGATGGAAATCTTTTAACTAGACTGAATACGGTCAAGGATCTAGGGTTGTATATAAATCATGATTTGAGTTTCAAATATCATATTGATAAGGTAGTGAATGATGCACTTAGAAGTCTGGGCTTTATTTTTAGAAATTCCAAGGAATTGACGAATGCAAAGACAATCATTACGCTCTTCAATGCATATGTGAGAAGTAAACTGGAGTTTAATTCGGTAGTCTGGTCTCCAATGTACGAGTCACATATAAAAAACATAGAAAGGCTGCAAAAGAAACTGTTACGCTTCCTATATTACAAGAAGTACTCTGTATCAGCCATCCGTTGTAGAATTCCTTACCCTAACTTGTTGTCAGAATTCCAAATGACTAAACTTTCAACACGCAGGCTTATTGCTCAGCAGATATATTTGTATAAAATTATCAATGGTATCTCAGACACGAGTGAAACTTTAGAGCAAATAAATTTCAATGTGAGAAAGAAATGTCTCCGAAAACGAGAACTCCTAATAGTTAAAAAATCGAATACAAATTTCCATAAAAATTCACCGATATTGAAAATGTGCTGTACTTACAACAGGCTCTCAGCTGACAACAATTTAGATTTTGGAATGTCCTTGCTAAATTATAGAAGGCAATTACACGTAGTTTTAGATGTCTAATGATTCATTATAACTAAGATATTAAATTTAGATTTCACTTTACCATCTTCCATTGCTATTGTATTAGTACCGGTACCTTAAGATATGAATCTAGTTTTACATTATGTGACCAAATATTAAAAATCATGCTTCATTTACTGTTATTGCGACTTGAACTTGTGTATATTCCTTGTTAACATTTTTTTAAATTTAAGTTTTAATTTTCAATTAACAATTTTTATTTTGTATTCTAATGTATTTTTTATCTTGTATCTTAATGTATTTTCAAGTATTATCTGTGTGTAAACAATTGTTTAATTGTTTGCTACTGTAATTGGGGCACTGCCCTGTTGTGGCAATAAATAAATAAATAAATAAATAAATAAGTAGTTCCATGGAGAATTAAACCGCCTATTTTCATACACTGTATTATTCTAGCATTTTCTATCTCAGTTACAATACGTGTCCATGTGATAGTCTACAACACGTCAATCCAATAGTTGCAATTCGACATCATCATTTACTAAAGGCAACGCCTTGTCGCTGCAGTCACATTTGACGGTTTTCTGCTAGTGACTTCATGCTGCCATAAGAACCACATGTCAGTTCTCCAATGATGTACGCCATCCTTGGACGTCCTAGGTTTCTTTCCCAATACTTTGCCCTCGATAATGGTTTGGAAACGAGTCATGCCTTTAAATATATGTCCAAAGAACTTTGTTTTCCTCTTATTTATTGTTTTTAATAATCATCGATCCTCCTTCACGCCCTGCAGAACAAGATCATTTGTTTTGCTGTCCATCCAACTACTTGTTCGTGTCTTTCTTCTACAAAACCACATTTCTGCAGCCTTAAGTTTTGTTTCCTTCAGATCCCCTAATGTCCAGGTTTCGCATCCATACAGTAAGACACTCCAAACAAAGGTCTTGAGAAATTACTTTCTAGTTCCCAAACTGAGGTGGTTATTCAGCAATAAGTTCTTAATTCGGAAGGCTTGTTTTGTTAGTACTATTCTTTTCTCGATTTCTGACAGGCACTTGTTATTAGAGGTTATTTCACTACCCAAAATTATGGAAATTCTGTGACTTATTCAGTTGCAGTGTTATTCACTTTTATGTTTGTTCTAGTTGTAGGCACCTTTTTTTTAACCAAATTGAACAAGTGAAATAAAATAAAAATATGTTTAGAAATTTGGAATGAACATAATTAATCATCACATCCAACTCCAAAATTTGTCCAATAAATAATCCATACGCTGCTAATACACGTGGTATGGGCTACTCTACAACTTCCAAGAATACGAGTACTAGAAAAATACTTGCTATTAATCGGTTCTGGTGTAATTAGGGAAAGACTTAATTTACACGAGCAATTTATTATTTAAGAGTCAGAATGCCACTCAATGGCTAGCAATGCACCTCACAACGCCGACACGTCTTATAGGTGTGAATGCCAACGCACGCCAGGATTGGTGTTACATGCCTACTACCACATTGGTACTCGAACAGCATGCTAATACTGTACTACCTTCACATGTGATTTCTCTCCCTATGACACAAGCTTAACTACAGACAATTGGCAGAGTGTTACTAAATCAAGACTGGGAACGGTGTTGAAATGCGGCTCCAAATGCAGTGCTGTATGTTACAGCTGATCTATAGCACCAGCTACGTGGGCAATTACTTCATTCAAACTTGCTAGAATGTCACGAGATATGAGTCACTGAGAGCTAATGTTGTCTATCCCACATTATGCGGCAATATGCACATTATACAAGACTTGAAAAATAAGTAAAGAGTGGGTAAGGGGCTGTGACAACGCGGTCATGTAGCCCCGTGTACTTTGAGTGTGTGTAGAATTTGTCTGATAACCGGTGTTAATATTGTGATGCCTGTATTAGAGTGCGATATCTGTGATTCAGGTAGAAGGACTGCAGACGATTCATTTTTTTTTCAATTAGTTCCTACTTTTGCTACCAAATGCTACCATCTACGACACCTAGCTGCAGACGTGGCTACTAAATGCCATCACAGTCAGAACCTGGCGGCGAACGTTGGAACTAATATAGCGTTATCAAACTAACCTACAAATTTGGGTACGTGTTAAATTTTTGCTTCAAGGGGAGGAACATTGAACTTATGAGTTCCACGAAATTATTATAAAGTAAAGAAAAGGAAGAGTTACGACCACAAGAAAAATGGTGAGTAGGGCCTATTGTGCAAGGAAGGGAGCATGGCAGACGTGAGATGCACTGCTAACCACTAAAGATGCCCTAGGACTTGGATTACTGATCCCACTGTCCAATATGTTTAAGGAACAAATGTAATGAAGTTTTGCGTCTTACAAAAGTTTTCCATTCATACCAACTGTGCTACTCTGGCAATCTTTCAGATATCCATCATTATCAGATTAAGGTCGTGAGCTGACTGCCCTGTGCTGTCTCATACACTTCACGTGGGAAAATATAAACAGGCAATTGATCCTACAGTGTTACAGAGCACCTAGCAATGCCACACGCTGCCTAGTCTCCAAATGACAGACGAAGAGTGACTAAAGTAATTATCGGTCTGATGATTCATAGTATTACAACACTATTTCTTTCAGATAATACGCAAAGGACTCAAGTATGTAATAGATGAAGGCGGCAGATGATCGCTTGTGTTCAGCTAACTACCTAACTGGTCATTTTAGAGTTCCCGTGTTGGCTGGATCTCAAAATATACAGGGTCTTTATATTTGCTTGGCAATGACATTTCTCGCTCACGCGCTCCGTCAGTGACAGCTCAGTTGCAAGCGATCGCGCGCGCATATGTACGGCGCTTAAAATCAGTATCATGCATGTTTACCCACCATGTTTACAGTAAATGCTGAAAATTTTCCCCATCCGCTGCCTAACATAATCGGCATCTTCTTATGAAGTTCCCGGTTACTCCGGTTAATTTAGCTTCAGTAAGAAAATAACGACGTATATATTTTATTGTTTACTGAACCTGTACGCAAAAGTTTGGTGCTTTTCAGTCGGTCAACCAACTGACCGTGTTGACCGACTGAAAAGCACCAAACTTTTGTTTACTTATGCAACACTGAAAAATGGCTTCAAACCTCACAATGAACCTGTACGTTTGAATCTCTTAGCTAGTTGTTTTATTGTCCGATTTATAGGAATGAGTCTCCCTGGAAATTTCACTCGAAACTTTTGTCTGGTTCTAGTGCACGATTTCCTGCACTTTTTGTACGTATTGTGCAGATATACACGTTCACGTAACGAATATTCCACATAAGGCATTACAGCACTATACACAATCACAATAAAACACAATACAATACGATATACAGTACACAGTAGCTTTATAAAACACCCAATTAGCTCACAGCTCACACGTCTACCGCAGCAAGAGCGTGTGAATACGGCCGGAGACCGCGCGCGCCAACCTCTAACAGCCGGCGAAGGTCGAGCGGAATCACCTTGCCAAGCAAAAATAAAAACCCTGTATGATAAAAGACTTCATTGCATTCAAAAGCGAGCTTCAGGTACCTATAAAACTGGAGAAATCTGTAAAATCAGGAAATTGTCTCAGATAAATAAAGAGAGTTCAATGCACGGTCTGAAGAGAATCGTTACATAAAGCAAGTTGGTGGTGTTGATTGTTAGTTTAAGCAGGGGCGTATAGCCTATACATTTTTTCGGGGGGGGGGGGGGATGACTATCCTGGAAAATTGTGAGTGTTCTCAGGGGATTGTCACCGAAAAACACCCAGAAATATCAACCAATATTTTAGAGCATATAGCTTTGTGTTTACAAGAGTTAATTGTAAAATTCTAAGTTTATATAGCCTACAATGAGTTGCAATACAAGAAAAGTTGTAAAATACAACACAACACATTAATAAAATTTTATTAATGAATTTCCTATCATGGCCTATGGAGTATGAATGGCAAATATCCATATATTTGTCAATTTATAAAGCAGAATGGTAAACAGTTATAAAAAAAATTGTACAAATTGATAATTTATTTCTGAATAGTACCGTACAGTGAAATTGTCAGTTTTGCCTCACAAAGCTGAGTGTACCCCGTTCCAGTCTTCAGACCAGTATTAAAATTTATTGACAGAGCCGGCAAACGAATTCGGAACTCCGGGGCTGGCAGCGAAGAATGGTAGCC
This sequence comes from Meconema thalassinum, assembly GCA_946902985.2. Classification (NCBI taxonomy): domain Eukaryota; kingdom Metazoa; phylum Arthropoda; class Insecta; order Orthoptera; family Tettigoniidae; genus Meconema; species Meconema thalassinum. The sequence continues at coordinate 840,922,577 of OX336390.1, forward strand.
AATACACCACGAGTTAGTCTAATTTCGATCTTAATATTGTTTATAACTTAGCCAATAAGTTCAGATTAGGGTACAACCAAATTTACAATTATTTTATGCTTTTACTAAAGCACTTTCTTAATTTTTATTGGTTTTTTTTCGGGGAGGGGGGTTGGAGCCCCCACAGCTCCCCCTTATATACGCCCCTGGATTTAAGTGGCGGATCATCGAGACAATACGACCCTAATGCCATAAATAAAAAAATATGCCATTAACATTGTAGTAATCCACTAATATACCAATATTTTAAATGTTAAATTAAAGAGAGAAATGATCTTATAATATGAATTACTTCCACCACTGTAAGAGGACATAATTATTTCACAAGAATTGTACAAAACTCTGCTCTACCTCATTTAGATTTGGTACTTGGTTATTCTAATCATCAAGGTTATTCCGGGCCTTAAAACGGAAGAAAACTTACTGTTGATCTCGCGATCATCATAAGCCATAGAATCCGAACCACTGGACGTGACATTTCATAATGTCCTCTAGGTCATTTCAGTGCTGCTGCTAAATTTCGAGTTTTGTTATTACTGTACAAACTGTAAGTATGATTGAATCTTCCTTTATAGTGTCACGGGTGCCATGTTAGTGATTGTATCCGAATTATAAATATAGTAGTAAATAAGGAACATTTAGGTTCCTTAAAAATCAACAGACTTGAATAAATGCGGATGGCTAGATTCTAGATCAGAAGAATCCTTAACAAATAAAATAGAAAATTCGTTTTCATTCTATTTCCAAATATGCAGTAAGTATTAGACTACAATTAAGGTCTAATTGCGTTCTAAACAAAGCTATATTTCACTAAACCTGTCAATATTCATTGTATATTGCGTTGCTGTTTCATCCATTCCATGTACGACGGCGAATCAAAAAGTAAGTTTCATTTCCCAGTTATGGCCCTTTATTAAACCACATACACATAGGCACCACGGCTATGACAACATACAATGTAAGTTCACTTTTCCATATAGTCTCCAAGAGACTGTAAATATTTCTCGGAACCGGCAACAATCATTTCGATTCCAGATGCGAAAAAATCACCTCCTGCGCTACGTAATCACCTGGATGAAGCTACTTTCACCGGTTCAACATATGACAATATGAAGCAGAGTTGATTGTAGTGCCTTTCGGCATGAATTGCACTTGCACCACACCCTCCATGTCAAAGAACACAGTTGCCATTACCTCTTCTGCCGAAGGTTGGACCTTGGCCTTCGTTCGTTGTGATGATGTGGTGTGCATCCATTCCATCAATGTTCTCTTTGTTTTTGGGGCCAAGTGCTGGACGATGAGGAGGTGAAAGCTGCTGCATCCAGGTGGTCACATAGCACTGGAGGTGATCTCTACGCATCCAGAATCGAAAGGTTGGTTGCCCGTTCCAAAAATTGTTTACAGTCTCTTGGGGACTATGTGGAAAAGTGAACTTACATTGTATGTTGTTATAGCCGTGTTGCCTATGTGTATATGTATGTGGGAATTGTAACTTACTTTTTGATTCACCATCGTACTTTCTGATAACATGTGACTCTGTATTAGGGTAGGTACTATTAACTGGGGATAAGTCTAGGAAGGAATAAGAGTAGCATTGGAAAAACTACGAAAAACCATTACTATGATGACTGAGGAGATATTTGAACCCACCACTTTTCAATTGTCCTTTCGAGGTCTATTCATTCCAACCCCTACACCATCAATTCCTGACAGACCTTTGGGACAGTACTTTCAATACGTTTCCGATATTGTGTATCAGGGAGATAAGTTGACTCTGTTCTGCATACGTCGCTGGCTCTGGAGATGGATTTTTGCCGGGTGTTAGTGATGCACTTTGCATAACAATCTTGGTTCTGGAAATGAGTGCGAGAGAGAAAGGGAGAGTGCTCGTGACGTCCTGTGCGCAAAGTTATCCTTTCAACAAGAGTTCAAGAAACTGAGATCAGGAACGTAGTTTATAGGTTTCCATACAACGATTTGTTCATTCTGATGAAAGTTTTCACACTTTTAGAGCGTGGCATCAATCAAATATTGATTGTGTTGGCAATGTCTTTCTTAAAGAACCCTTTCTTTGCAGATGATAGTGTTTGCAATGTCTTTTTGATAGGAAAATTTCTTTACGGTTGATTGTGTTTGCAATGTCATTTTGAAAAGACCTGTTGTTTAGGGCTGATTGTGTTTGCAATGTCATTTTGAAAGGACCTGTTCTTTAGGGCTGATTGTGTTTGCAATGTCATTTTGAAAGGACCTGTTCTTTAGGGCTGATTGTGTTTGCAATATATTTTTGAAAGGACCTCTTCTTTGCGGCTGATTGTGTTTGCAATGCCTTTTTGAAAGGAACCTTTCTTTACGGCGATTGTGTTTGCAATGTATTTTTGAAAGGACATTTTCTTTACGGCTTATTGTGTTTGCAATGTCTTTTTGAAACGAGCTTTTCTTTTGGGCTGATTGTGTTTGCAGTGCCTTTTTGAAAGAAACCTTTCTTTACGGCTGATTGTGTTTGCAATGTCTGTTTGAAAGGACCTCTTCTTTGCGGCTGATGGCGTTAGCATGTCTTTTTGATAGGACTTTTTCATTTAGGTAGATTTCATGAGAAAGCCATCTATTGCAATGGATATCCTATCGCAATTTCCGGAAATTTTTGACAAATCTTCACGTTTCACATACCCCAGACCCCAAAAGCACCGTCAGTTTTCAAGTTTGTATAATATAATGAATATATAATATAGTTTCCTTGTGGACACGGTAATTACCGTAATTTTGTACCAATCACTTTCAAATTTATACATAAAATATAACCATTCAAAATCTCGGTCGAGTTCGTTAATGGAAACAATCGGACCAAGGGGGTGGAAATGGGGTGCATATTTCTGAAAAATGAAATATCGCTATACATTTCCTAGTGTGTGAAAAATCGAATCAATTCAAAGTTTGTACTATTCTTCGAATAAGGGCCAAAAACTGCACTCAGTAGGTTTTTGATAGCACCAACCATTGACCAAAGGGGTGGGAAAAATTGAGTTTTGAGGGAAACAAATCTTACCTCTCTTAAGGTCACCACGTATTCTTACACGATGAAAAAGTCTATTTTTGTGGCATCATTTTACTAAGTATTTTCAGGGTTTATGCTAAAGGCACAACTATGATTCTTGTCACATATAAGAAGCGGTATATTCTGAGATGTTTTTGACCATGCAGTGCTACTTTGCTTTTATAGGATGTGTGAAATGAATACAAATTTGGACAGATACATTTTCAAAAAAATGTTGTATAAGTTGCTTCAGGTACACATTTCACAGTTGTTTTTCAATCAAATATTCTCAAATTTTGTTCACATACTTGTAATGGATCATGGCAGATGAGTAACCACTTTGTTTCATTATTATTGGGACAGAATGCAAGAAAAAAATCCGAACTCTTTCTTTTTAAATTTATTCAAAAATATGTATCAATTTTCCTCTTCCCAATCCATGCCTACTATGTTTTGGAAGCTAAAATAGGTTAACATTCAAGTACTCCATTAGGCGAGTTAATGTAAAATAAAAAGTCCTCTCGGCACGCTGGAAGGCGGAGGTAGATTTCACCGGACAAACTTGGGGATAGGCGAAAATATGCAGAATATGCAGGTTTTCGTAGAAGGATCAGACCTCATTTATTGCGAGAAGGTATTTTATAATTGGAGCTTAATTAACTTTGTTTTTCGTCATTTTATGCTTATTTTAAACATTTTATTGTCTTATGGGAACGGTAACCTTCTTGTCATTTGGGGTCCATTTTTATACTTGTGGTCACACTGTCCTTATGCATGGTTTCGACACTGATGTGCAACTATGTAACGGTCTGTTACTTCTTCACGCAAAATTATATCTCCCGCAGAGATTTTGGTTGGTTCCTCAGTTGAGGGGCTGCGACAACGCGGTCATGTAACCCCGTGTACTTAGGGATGGCTGTATTAGTCTGTAATACATGTAAGGACTGCAGACGGTCAATTTCAAGCAGTAGTTCCTAATGTTGCTACCAGGTACTACCGTCAACGACACCTAGCTGTGAACTTGGCTACTAGATGCCATCTCAACCAGCAACTCGCAACGAACGTTGGAACTTCCCCTCCAAAGGAAAGCACACTGAGGGATTTTAGCACTCTTAGAAAATCCGACGACTTCGGCCGGCTTTGAAACCGCGACCTTGGGCATAGACATTCAGCATGCTACCAGTTACGTCACCGAAGCCGCTTCCCACTTAGTCAGATGGAAATACTGAATCTGATCTCGTGCAAGTGCGTTGTCATGGCAACGTCTGATGGCTCATCCCTCATCAATTTAGTAGTGTTGCCATGGTAACCTCTGATAGCTCTTAGCATTTTCTTATAATTCCGAAATCATTTTTCTCATCCCTTGGCGTAATGGTCGGTCATATCAAAAATTCTTTCAGACAAAAGTTTTAGGTAATTATTAGGGGAATATTGGCCATTTTGTACGGTTTTGATATTGTGCCTATTAAGAGAGATATGATTGATGATTCCCCAAAAACCCACTTTTTCCCCCTTTGGTCAATGGTTGGTGCTATAAAGAAACTCTTCAAACATAAATTTTTGGGCTTTATCCGACACATCGTATGAACGTTGAACGGATTCGATATTTCACATATTAAGAGAGTTATAGCAATATTTCACTTTTTCGAAAAAAGCCCCCCATTTTCACCCCCTTCGACCGATTTAGCCCAGTAACGAACTTGACCGAGATTTTATAGGTATACATATTCGGTAAAAAATTCAAAGTGATTGGTGCAAAATTACGGCAGTTATAGTGTCCACAAGAAACTGATCTACATATATATATATATATATATATATACATACATAAATTATATTTAAACTTTTGAACTGACGGTGGTTTTGGGGTCTGGGGGATGTGAAACGCGAAGATATGTCGAAATTTTCCGGAAGTCGAAACATGGGACCCATTGCAATAGTTAGCTTTCTAATGAAATCTACCTAAAACTGAGCCCTCTATCTTAAATGGTTTCCTAGTTATTGGTACCAAAACATGAAAAATGAGTATTAACGGAAAACAGCTGGCAAAGTTAAAAGTGTTTTATTCAGAGTATGGGACGCTAATTTTTAAAAACGAATTAAAGGTAGTTGTAGACATCAAAATCCCAACAAACTATATATATTTGGATTCAGAAAAGATTGAAGAATTTTATGGCGCCATATTCAAAACATCGATTTCTAGCCTACTTTTGATTTTTGCAAAAAATGAAAGTAGACTTATGAGATCAACACAGGGCGAAAAAAAAGTGTGTCTGTGTGTGTGTGTGTGTGCATGTGTGTGTGCGAGAGTCTGTGTGTGTGTGTGTGTGTGTGTGTGTACTCTGAATGTATGTCCCCCACTATCAATTCGAACACGGTGGACGCGAATTGAACGAAATTTGGTATAAAAGTAGCACTAGCAAAGGACACCGCAGTGTCATGTTTTATATCGCCGCCATCTTGACGGAAACGTAATGGCGGCCACACAAATGTTCAAAGCTTAAATCAAATTACGATTAACCTAATCATCCGATCTCTACCAAATTTTGCAACAACATACCTTTATAGAGGGAGCATCCTTTGACCAAACTAATAGGTCATTAGCCTAATATTTTGCGGATGGCGGCTATCTTTGTGTGAAAATCGATTCCCCCTATCAATTCGAACACGGTGAAACCGAATGGAACGAAATTTGGTACAGAGGTAGCACTAGCAAAGGGCACCTCAGTGTCATGTTTTACATCGCCGCCATCTTGACAGAAACGTAATGGCGGCCACACAAATGTTCAAAGCTTAAATCAAATTACGACTAACCTAATCAGCCGATCTCTACCACATTTTGCAACAACATACCTTTATGGAGGGAGCATCCTTTGACCAATCTAATAAGGTATTAAGCCTAATAGTTTGCGGATGGCGGCCATCTCTGTGTCAAAATCGTTTCCCCCTATTAATTCGAACACGGTGAAACCGAATGGAACGAAATTTGGTACAGAGGTACCACTAGCAAAGGGCACCTAAGTGTCATGTTTTATTTCGCCGCCATCTTGACAGAAACGTAATGGCGGCCACACAAATGTTCAAAGCTTAAATCAAATTACGACTAACCTAATCAGCCGATCTCTACCAAATTTTGCAACAACATACCTTTATAGAGGGAGCATCCTTTGACCAATCTAATAAGGTATTAAGCCTAATAGTTTGCGGATGGCGGCCATCTCTGTGTCAAAATCGTTTCCCCCTATTAATTCGAACACGGTGAAACCGAATGGAACGAAATTTGGTATAGAGGTACCACTAGCAAAGGGCACCTCAGTGTCATGTTAAAAGCTAAAATGTAATTACGACCAACCTAATAATCTAGTCTATACCAAATTTTGCAACAACATATCTTTATGTGGGAAGCATATTCTGGCCAAACTGCAAGATCATCAGCCCAATAGTTTGCAGATGGTGGCCAAGTATGTGTGCAAATTGATTCCCCCTATCAATTCAAACTCGGTGAAACCGAATTGAACGAAATTTGGTACAGAGGTAGCACTACCAAAGGGCACTTCAGTGTCATGTTTTATATCGCCGCCATCTTGACGGAAACGGAATGACGGCCACCCAAATGTTAAAAGCTTAAAACAAATTACGACCATCCTAATAATTTTATCTCTACCAGATTTTGCAACAACATGCCTTTTTGTGGAAAGCATCTTATGACTGACTACAAGGTCATCAGCCCAATAGTTTGCAAATAGCGGCCATGTATGTGTGCAAATCCATTCCCCATATCAATTCAAACACGGTGAAACGGAATTGAATGAAATTTTTTACAGAGGTAGCACTAGCAAAGGGCACCTCATATTCATGTTTAATATCCCTATAGCACGTTATATTTCAACAAGCTAGTACAACCAACATTCAATTATACTCCTTGAAAAGGACAAAGAGTTATAACAATACCCATGAATTTAGGAGAATGTAGGCTATATGTTCTTTACTGAACATCTTGTTTCATCATGCAAGAGTACGGTACGTGGTGTCCTTAATAGGCACAATAAAAAAAACGTCTAAAATGGTCAATACTCTTTACGCCAAGGTTTGAGCAAAATGTTTTCGAATTTATTAGATGGCGCTTCTCGTATGCTAAACGTGTGGAACCCCTGTAGGTATACATTGGCAAATTTAATGAATTATACATATTTTTCTTTGACCGCTGAAATCTACCACCACCTTCTGGCACGCCGAGAGGGATTTTTTGAATTTATTTCGGAAGGAAATGTCCACTGGTTGAGTCTGAGAACATCTCTAAATTTGTATTTAGAAGAAAAAGCTTTTAAAGTAGGCAAAAGTTACGAGTTTGCTTTGAAAGATATTGTTATAGCAATGCTCCAAATAAGCAATTATTGCTAGTGCCAACGATACGGCCTTTTCCAGAGATTTACGACCGTTAATGTGGACTATGCCTCAGAGAAAGTGGGCGCTATTTGGAGGACGATCATCGGCGCATTTGCATAACGGTCCTACTTGAAACTTGGCGTGCCTCATAGACCACTGACACGCAAAGCTTAATTGGAGGCTTTCTAAAAACATTTCCTTCCGGGAGAAAAATATCAATCGTTGCCAGCACACACCAAGGATTACTGTATACACCTTCTTAAGAAGGAGCGTAAGGTTCGGTACTTTGTGTGTGCTTTACTGTGGCATTATAAGTGATGATATTGTTGTAGTTTCAATTTAGGGCTTGAACATCGTGGTTATTTAGCCCCATGTACTTGGGTGTGTTTATATAGGATATAGATAGATTTTTCCGATAACCTTTGTTATTATGTGTCTGTGTTGTGTGTGTATTTGTAATTCAGGTGCGGATTGGGAAAGAGGCGGCCGTGGCCGAAAATTTGGAACCATCCCGGCATTTACCTGAGTAGAAGTGGGAGACTACGGGAATCAAACGCACCTCTTCTCAGTTTTACCACACGAGGCTGGCTGGGTGTACCCCGTTTCTAACCCTCAAATCAAAATTAAATATTTGGCAGAGTCGCGAATCGAACACGCATCTATGCGGTGTCAAACAAGATTCAAGATAGCTAGTCACTTCACCTCGAGTGGACTAAGCAGCTTTGGTAAATTAACAGTAAAACGGTTATGGCTTTCACGGCCCGGATTACTATTCAAATTATTCATGTTATTTGGGCTAATGCCGTGTCAAAATAAAATTTTCAAATGAAAGAGGAGGCAAGGTTCCTTCGAAACGTCTGATGGCATTTAATTTTATTTTCACACGGCATGAGCACCCCCCCCCCCCCCCCCCCCAAAAGCATGAATAATTTGAAAAGTAAAACAGTCCCTAGAGATGATTTAGGACAACTGACAGCGTCTTAAATTTTGAAAATTATACTTGCAAATGAGATCGTTACTGACCTCGGGATTTGATCTCGAACTTCTTGCATTCCACTCTTACACGATGGATTGGTCCGCCTCATTGCGTATTGGCTAGCACCGCGGAGGCCCGGGTTCGATTCCCGGCTCTGCCAAGAAATTTAATTCAGGTCTGAGGGCTGGAATGGGGTACACTCAGCCTCGTGAGGTAAAACTGTAAAAAGGCGGATTTGATTCCTCAGCCAGACTGGAAGTGGTTTTCCGTGGTTTACCACTTCTACTCCAGGCAAATGACGGGATGGTACGTACAGTAACTTAAGGCCACGGCTGCTTCCTACCCAAATTCTTCCTAAATTACAAGAGTTTTAGTTCAAAGTTAGGGGAATATGAATGTCAAACCCAATGAATGACATTCAGATTCACAACAACCTTAAAACATAATGCATATTAGGCTATATCTTGTTTCTCTATCTGCAAGGGAGGCGTGGTGGCACAGCGGCCAAGCTGTTGGCCTATCACCACGGCAGACCGGGTTCGATTCCCGGTTAATGCATGTGAGATTTTCAAAGTGAAATGCCATGTCCTGTGGTTCGGATTCCACGTAAAAAGGAGGTCCCGTGGCTTATGAACTCGCGATTAACGGTCACGTAAAACTACGATCTTCCTTTTCTATCTGCAGGGTGAGTAGACTTGCGTCTCTAAAAGCCGCAGTAGTTAAAAGGGATGCAAAACCAAAAACATCATTATGTTTCCCTACCGATAGCGGTAGCGCTCGCTAACACGCAGCGTTAGGCCATGGGACTGAGCTCTCTGCCGGGACGTGGGTTCGAGCCCCACCGTCGGCCGTCCTTGAGATGGTTTACCGTGGTTTCCCATTTTCAACTACAGGTAAATGATACATAGGTCTTGGCAGTGTCCACCATCTCTTTATGTCAGTGGTTCTTAACCGGTGGTCCGCGAGTGCTTCGGGAGTGGTCCGCGGAAGAAAAGGGTCCACCAGCACGCATAAAAAAGTGGCCAATAACTGGGGATTTCGAAACGATGTGCGATGAACAAGAATCGTCCGAATGTATTCGCGGCGATGACTATCAGGTTTTGAATTGAAATATTCTTAAAATAAGTGTTATTGAGGAAGGGTTACAACTGATAAGGTGTATTAGGGAGGAGAGGAGAATTTGAATTCTTGAATTTATTTATTGTTTCTCTTATACAGGCCACTGAGGCTACAAAGCCTCTTTATGCAGCTCTCTTCATTCAGAGGGCGGTTAAATACAATTGAATAAATGAAGGAAGAAAAAACTTAACCTATACATACAGTTGACAATAGAAGTTCTTGTTATTACATCCGTTCACCTTGAACATGATAATTGTATAGCTGATAGATTACAATGAAGGGAGTGTTTTATCGCTCTGATAGGAAGTCCTGAATACTGGTGCAATTTATATTTATTCCAGAGAATACTAGCTGAAATACGGAATGAACCTTTGCATTTTTCGGTTCTGTGATGAGGTATCTGGAGCATTTGTGCAGTGTGTCTATTCGCACGGTTATGCACTGATTGCATGGGAGTTAGTGTGCAGTAAATATAAGACGGAATTTTGAATTTTAGAATTTTTATCACAGTCAGAGCCATGGCATACTGTCTTCGTTCCTTTAACTTTAGCCATCCAATCTGGACGTAAAATGGAGTTATATGAGACTCTCTTGGTACATTGAGAACAAACCGCAAGCAAGCATTTTGCATTCTTTGCAATTTTGTATTGAGGACCTCTCCCATATCATGGTAAATTATAGATCCATAGTCAAATATTGGTAATATCAAACTCTGTATCAGTATCTTTCGTACATTTTGAGGCAAATAGAAGCAAGTGCGCCTAATTTGATATAATGACGATGCAACCTTTTCAAAATCATGTTTGTGTGATCCTGCCACGATAATCGAGAGTCAAAAATAACTCCCAGATTTCTTACTGCTGACTGGTACGGAACTGTTTGGGATGCAAGCTGTAAAGGTGGTACTGGGTCAGGTAGGGAACTGAGTAATTTGGTATAGCCGATGATGATCGTTTGCGTTTTTTCGAAGTTAAGTATTAGATTATGATCGAGTGCGTACTGAGATAGGCTTTGAATGTCACTGTTAATTAGAGCTACCTTCAAATGAATGGATTTCAGATCCGTGTGTAGATATAGCTGAAGGTCATCTGCGTACATATGATGTTGACAGAATTTAAGGACAGATGGAAGGTCATTTATATACACGGAGAACAGGAGTGGATCAAGGACCGAACCCTGCGGCACACCTGTTGTTACTTCACACCATTCTGAAACATTGTCATCGGCTAGGACTACTCTCTGACATCTGCCTGTTAGGTAAGACCTAAACCAGTTCGTTACTGACTTTGAAAGGCCTAGATTTCTTAATTTAACTAGTAGGATCTCATGGTGAAGTCTGTCAAAGGCTTTGCTGAAATCGAATAGAGATAATATAGTTATTTCCTTCCGGTCCATTGCTAGACGAATGTCGTCTGTGACTTTGATAAGGGCTGTCAGAGTACTATGTTTTGATTTATATCCAGATTGGTTCGGGTTTAGGATATTGTTGGAATTTATATATTCATAAAACTGATCAAAAACAATCCGTTCTAACGCTTTCCCAATTGCACACAATATACTTATTGGTCTAAAGTCACTACAGTTTAAGGCGTTCGTGAATTTTGGTATTGCTTTGATGTTGGCTTTTTTCCATTGTGTCGGATAAATACCCATTTGCAGGCTATAGTTAAATATATGCAATAAAACTGGCATGAGGAGGTCCATATTCCTTTTCAATAGCGTAATAGATATAAGATCTGGTCCTATGGCTTTTGAAGTTATCCTAAATATGGCTAAATGAATGTCCTCTGGATATATATAGCCAAACTGAAATTCTTCCCGTCGGTCAGTAAATTTTTCCCTGTAGTTAGCAACAGTTGACAAAACTCTATTGCTGTCTACAACGGTTGACACCTTTAAATAATGCTTATTAAGCTCATCAGCGCTCATTGTTGGGTTATTGCTTTTGTGTCTGGATTTTCCAACACCGAGAGTTTTTATAGCTCTCCACAAAGCCGAAGAGTTTTTAGCTGAATTAATTAGCGAATAAGTGTAACGTATCTTTGTATTACGAATAACTTGCTGGGTTCTGTTGCGTAAGCTTTTGTATTCTACAATGTCCTCGGGTTTCTGTGTTCTGTTGCACTTCTTTCTGGCTCTATTTCGAGATCTTATTAGATCTTTTATTTCTGTGTTGATCCAGGCAGCTGGTGCGTGCCTCACGTTAGCTGAGCGCACTGGGGCATGGCGATCATATAAATCAATTAAAAATGTGTTGAATGTTTCGACCTTCTCATCTATAGTTTGCTGCTCGAGAACAGTGTGCCATGGAACTGAGATGGCATCAGCCTTAAACCTTTCATAATTAAACCTGCTGAAGTCTCGAAAAGTTCGAATACTGGGCTTATATTTTGGAGTTGATAGGGTATATACTGCGTATAAGAGATCATGTGCTGAGAAGCCAGAAGCAGCTGTTTGGCCAAACTCAATCACGTGCTCATTGCAGTTGGATGCTATTAGATCCAGAGTAGAAGAGGAGGTTGCAGTGTGATGTGTATCTTGATACGGGAGCCACGACAGATTGCAAGTATTTAGAGTTTCTACTATGTTTTTCGTTTCAAATGTAGCCGACCCAAAATGGGCATTGAAATCACCGGCTAATATTACATATTTATAACTAAAAATGTGTGAAAGCATGTCATTTAATAGTAGTTCCATAAAACCGACTTTGGGTGCTCTATAAACACAAATAAATAATACTTTAGTATCTTTCAGGCAAATCTCTACGAATAGATACTCAGGTCTGAAATTCTCATTATTTGGGGATTTGCAGATAACCCGGCACTTAATGTGCTGTCGAACATACACTACTACTCCACCCCCTTCTCTACGTTGTCTGTCATTGCGGTAGATATTATATCCTGGCAAGGTTACAGATGAATCAGTAATGGACTTATTGAACCATGTTTCACTAACAGCGATTGCATCAATACCGGAGTTAACAAATGTGTATTCAAATTCTGCGAAATGTTCTAGCATTATAAGTGACTGAGTGTTCAGGTGAGTTACTTTAAAATCATTGGGTAATCTATCAGCTATATCACAAAGATAGGCATGCGTATCATACTCATTGGTACTAATATCCATGCAAAAGATAATTGAAAGTTATTGTAAAATTGTTAAACAAGAAATATCAAAAATTACAAAATCTAAAACTTAAGCTATTTTCTAAATATTAATCAATAATATCGGCTTGTATTTTGGCTAGACACTGTAGTTAAAGTTCCACCAGTAACCATATTACATGTTTGTGCTTACACTTGTAACTTTGATCAGTTGAGCCCCCTCACACTGGCACGTATGAGGGTCCTTTACGTACGAGGAGCGGGAAACTTTTTCTTCAAAAAGTCCAATTCTCGGAGTGTTTTCACACGATGCCTCGTGTCATCAATGCGGATCAGAACAACACCATCTGCAGTCCAGACACCGTGTAACCCAAAGTGGCTTACTGCTTGTTTTACAATATCAGTCCGGGTTTTCGTCAGATCTTCTCTTACAGTTATGCCGGTATTCCTTAAGTATTTCTTCGACCTGAAGAGTGCTGCTCGATCTGCATAGGACACGAACCGCACTATTATTGGCCGCTTCTTTCCAGCATCCCGGAGTCCTACACGATGAGATCGGTCTATTCTTTGGGGATCGATTGTCACATTCAACTTGGCAGCAACATCCATTACACAACTGTTGGTGTCCTCGCCTGGAGTTTCTGGAATACCAAAAATTCTCAAGTTATTTCGACGCTGGTACTGCTCAAGTTCATCAGTGCGGTCATTCAGTTGCAGCTCAAGTTGATTTATAGTGTCGTCTCGCCTGGCAAGTTCCTGTCTGAGTTCATTGATGACCTGGGTGTTAAAATCTATTGTTTCTTTTAGTTTATCAATCACCTTATTAGCAACTCGATCCACGAGCTCCTCGATTAGATTCGTATTATTCAGCAGGCTTAAAATGTCAGCTGAGTCTCGGCGCACATCCTGCGTAGCTTGGTTGTGGTCCGCTGAAGAAAAAGTAGTGCCACTGTCCTTCCAGTTTCTTTTTGAGCCGTCAGCTTCGCTAGCATTGCGACAACCCCCACCCTGACTGCGATCCACGGTCTTCAATTGTTCTCCCGAGCTGCTACCTGCTCCGTTCCTCTCTAGGGCGCTAGGGCAACGCCACCTAGATAATAAAGGCCTCCGCGCTGGCTGACCAGCGCTAGGTAGCTCGACCAACAGTAGTCAATCGCGTTGTTTGGGCAGCGTTACAAGTTCGGCACATAAGTTGTACTTTTTGCTTTAGTTTTGCTCTTCAGCGTTCGAAGTGTGTTAATCAGTGTAGATACATGTGTAATGAAGTGTGTGTATTTGTGGATATTTGTAATATTAATCACCAAAATGCCGTATAGATGTTGTGTGACAGGATGCAGAGGGAATTATCCAATGGGACCTAAAGTCCAAGTGTTTTCTTTTCCGAAAGAAGCAGACTTGACAAACAAGTGGATACGAGCCATCCCAAGAGAAAATTTAACAGTCAGCAAAACAACAAAGGTAAGTTATACAGTACTTATACTACCCATATTAAATATAGATTAAAGATAGAAGATCTGAACCACATGGTGTACATAACCTCAAATACACCTAGGCCTACTGTACGTACATCTGTTCTATGAAAACATTTCCAATGCAGTTAAATACCGGTACTATAACATACCGTAAGTGATTTTCCCGTTTTGAATTAGTTTGTTTTGTATTATTTTCATTCTAGTGAGCAGCAGACGTATGATATAACTTAAATGCCGGTTTATTTTCTGAAAGTACCGTAGGATGTGATACAAATTAGGCTTGTAATCCACTACGACGTTTTATGTGCACTTTATGCTGTTTGATAATTTAATTTTCAGAACATTCCCTGAATTCGTAAGCCTACAATTATTTAAAATATTACTTTATTACTATAGTAGTTCTAACATAACCTACACTATATTATTAAGAGAATATAGGCTCTGTTATAATCCTGGGGTATGTTTAAGACCAAGATGTTTATTTATATGGGTTTTTCTTACATTAGAGTAAAATCATTGTACCAGTGCACGTCTGTCATTGTGCATGTTATTGTAGGCTACATTACATATGCCTATGATAAATATCTTATTTTGAATTGATCCAATATAGGCCTACAGTAGCCCTGCGTACTGCATTTATTTAGATGTAAGGTATTCATTGCCCAGTTTGTGACTAAGTTACTCCCATTTTTAACAACAGGTTTGTTTGGTTCATTAGTTATAAGTTCATAAATTCTTTTATGGTATAGAATTTAGGCTAGCATAGGCCTACCGGTATATTAAAATTAGAGTATTCCTAGAGTTCAGGTTCCAGTAAGTTGGCCTAAGGTGTTTGTCCACCTAGATACAAGATTTTCTCTAGACCTTCTTGTTTAGGTCCTATAAAGAAATATTATAAAGCGTTTTTCAGGTGTAGCAATTTATCACAAATATTTTATTTTGTGAAATAGGGCATAGCTTAAAATTATGTCTGCCTTAATATATAAGGTCAATTGTTCGATAGCTTAATTATTCCTTTGAGCTTTAATAGAAAGAACACTTCTTTGTCTGTTAGGTAGTCAGCACGAAGGCTGGTTGGATCCTCAAATGGCACTGCCGTTAGGTTATGTGGGTAGATACCCACAAAAACCCAAGGCAGCACTATACAGGGTGTCTATAAAAGAACTCCGGAGTTTTGAGGCAAAATATTGTAATGAAGTAAAAAGTTTATATTAATGTTCAATACATGATTGGAAAGGTTGCATTTTCAATTATTTTTATCAATTTAATAAAGTTCAATATGAGCCCCGTTAGTGGCACGGCACACATCCTAATGGAATTCCACCTCTTGCCATGTCCTGGCCAGCATGTCTGGGGGACGGTTGCCACACAATTGATTATCCATTCCCTGAGATGGCCAACATCATGAATTTTCTCCGCATACACAAGATTCTTGATATGCCCCCAGAAGAAAAAGTCCAACGGAGTCATATCAGGGCTCCTTGGAGGCCATGGAATAGGTCCTTCCCTTCCAATCCAACTGTTGCCGAGTCGAGCGTCAAGTGCCTCACGCACACGCAAACTGAAGTGTGGTGGTGCCCCATCTTGTTGGAAGTGGACTAGATTTCTTAGGGCTTCGAAGGCATGAAGCTCGGATTCTGTCCACATTCTCTTGTGACACACGCGGCCTACCCGGCGACTTTTGTTTTAAAACACTTCCTGTTTGTTTGAAAGCACTTAACTATTGGCGAATGGTTTTATCCGTAGGCGGGTCAACACCATAATTACGTCGAAAGTTTCTTTGTACCGTAACAACAGCATTAGTTTCTATTAGGCAAATAACGCATTGAGTCTTTCGTTGCGGCGTCGCCATAGCGCGGCAATCTAGACAGCACTGACTGCCGCTACGTTGTATCAAGGTCAACGCTCCGCAGCGCTGCCAACTGTTGATGAAAACATTCCCAATTAGTATGAGTAAAACTTGATGAGCTACTCATTTCAGAGAAATTAACTACACTTTGCTATCTTCTACAGTTATTAAGATATGAATTTTTGAAACCCCGGAGTTCTTTTATAGAAACCCTGTATTGTTGCACATGACCAAAGAAGTCAGGTGATTTTTAGGGCTTTTGCAAACAAGTCTTTCTAGTGGCTCTCCCAGACTATCACGTGGAATCTTAGCCTACTGTGCAAAGTTATTGTGCTTTAAATTTCTTTTTTACACCCAATACAGGTTTACAAAAGCAGATATATACAGTAAGAAATGTTTACCAGTCTTATGTTTTGTTGCAAATCTGCAGTACTTATTAAACATTCGACATTTGAAAGTTACTTAGTTATGTGTTCATTATGATCCAAGTAACCCATATTATGATATTTTAAATACTTACAAAACTAATAGTATTTTCAGCATAACATAGGGTTTCTTTAGGTCTGTTATTGAGTTCTTTTTTGTTTTTTTGTTATATTTTTGGACATGTTCATAATTAAATTCTTAAGAAAGCAGGGAATTTAAATTACTTTGTCAAATTAGCAGCATTATTACAAAGGAAGCATTGGGCTAATAATTTTAAAAAACACCATAGTAAATTAAACTTCATGTCCTCAATATAAACTTTAATGAAGGATTTGAAACTACACCATTCAGAACTCCAAAGTGCACTTCTAAAATTAAATGTAATAAATCATATTCAAACCCAACTGCAACTTTGATTTCATAAACACTAATTGATTTTATAGCAGTTCTCAAGAACAAAATTCACCCTCCTCAACAGGATGTAGCCTATTTTGAAACACTGTACATTCCCAGCTGTACAGTATTTCAAAAGAATTCTCAATTAATATAGAATGTTCTCTGTTGGAGTAGGCCTTACATCTGGGCATAAATTGGAGGGTTGGTATGAAAACATGAACCAATTTCAAATTATCATACAGAATTTCTTTCAGTAATCAATCTTGCCTAGCTTTGGTGGTGATTATTTTTTTAATGGACAGGAAATTGATGTCCATTTATGATCATCCAAGCACAATCGCCATCAAATTGATCCTGAAGGAGTACCTAGGTTTTAAGAATGGTATTTCATTCTTTCTTCACAGGTATGTGAACAACATTTTCATCCCCATGAAATTATAAGAACATCTGTGGATGCCAGAAGGAACAAAGGAGATCCTCGCAGACTTACTAGACCATCTTTACTTCCAGGGGTCGTGCCATCTATCTTCCCAAGTTGCCCTCGTTACCTAAGTAAACCTGCTAGTTACAGGGAGAGCCCTGAAGCAAAGAGACAGAAACTTGAACAAAAGAATATTCAAGAAGCTGTTGAGGAGAGTTTGAAGGAAAGAGAAAGACATCTGAAAGCTCGATCTGTGAATTCACTATGCGAGTTGAAAGAAAAATTGTCACTCCTTGTATTGTCTAATTTTTGGAACATTATTGTAAATCCTAATTCAGTATTGTTTTTGAACATTCAGCAAGACCCTGCTCCTGTGATAAAATATTCTGTAGTAGTTTCTGAATCCCTTGATGTGTCAGTATTTGTGTTCGGTGAGAGCATGAAGACTTTAAATGATGAAAGGTTTCCCAAAAGTATTTCAAACTTAGATGAATTAGCAGAGGTATTAGATTCATTAGAGAATCTTCATAGGCCTAAATCTATTAATGCTCCAGGTGCTATCGAGAAAGTTTTGAGTTTTGTCCTGTATCTTCTGCAGTCACTTCAGCTATCTGAATATGGTAAAAGTAAAAACATTTACTTTATTATTGAACAACTGACATTGATATTGGCTAAGAAAATTATATACACACCATCATTCCTGATATTTTCATGTTTGTCTTATAGTATTTCTGCATGTTCTTATAAATTTAATAGAGAACTGGGGCTTTTTATAAGCCCTCATCCTTCTACAATCCAAAGAATATGCTCCAGTTTTGACTTGGGTCCCCAAAATGAGCAGAGTAAGGATAATTTTTTGTCCTATGTAAGAGGAAAATATAAATATTTAAAACCCCACGAGCACTTAGTCAACCTGCTAATAGATGAGGTACGCTTAAAAGAGTATTTTGATTATAAAGGTGGAAGTGTTGTAGGAATGGCTAATGATACGTGTGTGGCAGCAAATTCAGCTCAGGTGTTCATGATAACCAGTATACTAAGTAGTTACAAGGATGTTGCTCATATATTAGCAGTCAAAAAATTAACAGGTGAGAATTTGCATCAATGGATCAAGAAAGTGATTATAACTCTTGAAGAAATAGGATTCCAAGTATTATCTGTCATTTCAGATAATAATGCTGTTAATAGGAAGGCTATGTCATTGTTTTCAAATCCTCCAGCAGTTTCTCATGTGTATGAACATCCCAAAGATAATGAGAGACCTTTGTTTTTTGTCATTGACCCAGTCCACATCATGAAGAGTATTTGGCACAACTGGTTAAAGCAAAAGGATAATTCTTGTATGATTTATCCCACATTTCAGGATGGTGATAGTTGTGTCCATTATGCCTGTTTTAATCTCTTAATGAAACTGTATGATCTTGAACATGAAAAACTAGCTAAATATTGCTATGGCTTGACATTAAAAGCATTGCGTCCAAATAATTTTGAGAAGCATAATGTAAAACTTGCTCTGCAAATTTTTAGTGATGTCACTGCTAGTAGCCTTCAAATGCTTGGTCCTAAACATTCCTTACTTCTTTGTTCAGAAACAGCAAATTACATTACACTGTTTGTAAAGTGGTGGAAAATTGTCAATGTTAAAACACCTTTCAAAGGTGATAGGTTGAATGATGAACTCATGTGTCCTATAAAGCAATGTTCAGAAATTGATGTAAGGTATACATATCTAAAGGAGATGCTGGAATTTTTAGGTCGATGGGAAAAACTCAGCATAAAATATCCATGGGGTTCACTGACAGGAGAAACTCATTCTGCATTACGTCAAACAACACAGGCTCTCATCAATTTAAGTGCATATTGTTTAAAAGAACTACAATTTTCATACTTTTTGCCTGGTAAATTTCAAACAGATATGTTGGAAGATAGATTTGGAAAGTATAGGCAGCTATGTGGTGGCCAGTACAACACCAGTATCAGGCAAGTTTATGAAGTGGAAAAGAAACTTCGTTTACAATCAGTAGTTAGGCTAAATTTAAAATCAGAAGTCTTTGGTACTGCCCCCGTAATTGAATTATGTAGAGACCACGGTGGCTATATTTGAAATTATGATCAGAGTTATGGCTGTCATAGTTATGACGTGGGTAGTCATGACGTAAGCACGGATGACGTATATGTTATGCCAGCAAGCTACTTGAGCTGAGATTCTCAGTGACGTCAGCATTTTTGTCCAGAATGTTCCAAGATGTACGACGCAGTCGCAGGAAACGAGGAATTCTGCTGAGGAAGAAACTATGCTATTGGAGGAGAGGCATGAACCAATGAACGATAGTTTAAAGGAAGACGGAGATTGCTGAAACTATGGTATTTTTATGACTTTTTGAATGCAGAATTGTGGAAATCCATTTGCAGTAAAAGCATTGATTTGGAATTTTGGTGAAATTTATTTTCAGTTTTTGAATTTTGAAAATCCGTCATGTATTAACGAAGTTGGAAGTTCTAGCGATGACGTAGTATCACGCTCTGGAAGGGATGGTAACGCCCCTCGAGAAGGTAATAAAAGGGCTTGCGCAGAAGAGAGGAGTCTCTTCTCTTCTCTTTCGTTCGCTGATCATTGTGAGATCTAATGCTCAGATCATCGAAGTATTTGTGAAAGTCAGTTTCTTATATATTCAATATAGTGAAACATCAAAGTGAACAGCAAGTGAAAAGAATCGTTTTTATAACGCGTGGCGAGGCCACTATAGTAACGAGATACAGGTCAAACTAGGTGAAGTTGAAACGGACCTTAGAAAGCTTATACAAGTTTAACTTCAAACAGTTAGCGGTCTACGATAACATAATTGTATTGTGCAGTACTACGTGCAATTATAGAGAAAAGCTGAACAATTTCGACCGAGTACTTCAAAAGATATTAGCTGTTTTATACGACTGGCAAAAGTGATTATCTCGCCACTAGAGAAACACTTTTGTATAAGCCAGAATCAACGCAAGGCTAACGCTGCGAGTGGAGTAGAAAGACTTCAGATTGCTTGCTTACAGAACGATACAGTATAATGGAGCATTTGAATACGGCAGTTTGTTCTTCTGACACTACAACTGAAGAGCAAATGGAAGGCTAAGAAGGCTTATTGCAATTGGGACATACTTCAATGGAGTAAGATAGCGACATGGAACTTCGCTAATTGCTATTCCATACAAGCGAACATGCGGTGAATTCCATCTACACCCATGTTTCGTAAGTAAAGGCTGAATATCATCGAACAGCCATAGAAACAATTTCATACTCTGAATATGAATAATTTCTTCGGAAATTTCTACAAAACGTCATGATGATTGTCTACTGGAACTTCAGGGAATTTTTCAAGAGAGGTCAGGGTAGTCCCGACTCACAAAGAAGATTATTGCCGGAAGGATGTCTATTCGTATTCGAGGAGCAGAGCGATTCACGGAGAAGGAAGCAGTTCGATTCTTCGAGGGTGCTATTTCCTATTTCGAGGATGGAGCTCAGCTTTAACGTGGTGAAATGGATCCATCAGCAGTCTTCTTTGGGGAATTTTCCTCTGGAACGTCAATCGGCAGATAAGGTAGTCGTGAACGTTTATTGTATTTGAGTAACCTAGTAATGTTTGAGCAACCATTTTTCCCATATTTTTTTTATCCTCATGTATTTTGCCTTATTTTCTTGTTGAGATTCTTATTCTCAGTACACCTTGATGAATTTTGCATTTTTCGACGATTTATTAAGACATTGTTATGTCATGGGCATAGTTAACGATTTTGAATCAGTTGAGACTGATATTTAGATTTTTCAGTAATTAATATTTTTGTAGTCACGATTTGACTGTAAGTTAATGATTTTTATGGCAGATTTAAATTCAGACAGCGTGTCACTTTATTAAAGTAATTCAACCCCAGTTTAATTACTTTGAACAATTTTCTGTCATCATCAAGAAGGAAGAACATTTAAATGATTTTAGAGCGTTAAAATCTTACGCTATCGACGATCTTGGAAATACTAGTCGTTATTTGTATTGATTGCAACACAGACATTTATCGTCAGTTATGAATGAACATTGCATCATAGACAATTTTGTGAAAGAGTAATGTTAATAATGAATTATTGAATGCATTAAAGTCAAGTACTTTTGTTAGGAGTTTTTCTCAATTAGAGAATTATATAACGATGTTTGCATTCCCCAGTCTAATTGGATTCTATTCGACTACTTTGCAGTTTAGTCGCACTTTATTTGAAGATAGTATTTTCATACTACAATTTCTTTTAAGATGTTAGTCTTAAATTTTGATAGACCAGATAGGCGTATATAAGCGTATTCACTATTAAATTTGTTTGTGATTGGCAAGTTTTGACTTCATTTCAGTTCATGAATGAAATCTACGAAGGTTAAATAGAAAAACAGTTTTGAAACAAATTATGATTATAAAATTTTTAAGTGGAACTATGAATGTATAATCGCTAGTGCAGCGCGTGTTGAAAGTCGCTGAGATATAATGCCCTTGAATATGAAGGAAGTTCCCACAGGAATAAATGTTAAAGAATTATTTGTGGAAGTTTTGTAAGTGATGTGAAAGTTGTAAATGCCATATAGATTAATATATGATGATTTTTGGCATATTTTTAATGCAGATTGTGCATTAACTTGTTAGCGAAGGATTTTCCGCTGGAGTAAGATTGTTATAGTTCGTTGAAAATTAATCAAGTGATTTACTGTTATAATTAACACGAGTTTTGAAAGAATTTGAGACAAGATTATGAATGAAGGTTGCCGTCACAAATCATTATTAAAAACTTTATTAAATCAAATTGTGACATTAACATGTATAACTAACCTTCATTGGTCGATTATATTAAACAGGATGATAAAATTACCAACCGAATGAACATGTGGCTAATGTATTTATTAAATTAATAATTTAAACCATTTAAATGTTAATATTGTAAATAATTGTTGTAAATATTTTTGAAAATAATATGAAACGAGAGTGATGTTAAAGGCGTGCTTATAATATTTTTATTGTCTTTGACTAATATTATAAACAATTTCTAATTGTTATAAATAATTTATGTGATTTTGTTATAAACATTTAAGAGCTAATTAAACATTTGGATTGAAGTTAACAAGTTTAAGAAATTTATGTAATGATCCATTAGGATGTGATCAAAGTACTTGAAAGATTTGCGTAAATATAATGTGAGTTGTCTTGTAAGACATTTAAAAGCTTGAGAGTGCAGGCTGGATTCTTACGTAACATAGCGTGTGAGAAGGGAGTGCATTTGACCAGTATGCGTCAGGCTGGAAGGTAGCCCGCAGCTGTGTCAACATATGGTTTTCAGAGAGTGAGGTCGTACACTCCGGCCTTGCGACTATAAATATCATTCTCTTGTTTATTAAAAGGAAACAAATGCTCTATATATGTCACACCCTGACGTCCTTTTCCAATCCAATAGTGTTATAAATATTACGGTATTTGGAGCTCTTGGGAGCTAAAATGTTTTATATATCATGTTGTATAATAATTTTGCAAGTCCTACTGGAGGACGTAGTCAGATTGACTTGGGCTACTGATAGCCACGTATATTTTGTTGTGTTAGGAAAATCATACCCTTTATTAGAAATAAAGCTTTTGTACAGTTCAAAGTTCTCATCTTCGTTTCTGGTTCATTTTTAAATGTCATGGCGGAGATTATTGTGTGAACAGACTTTTAGTGATCCTGTTGTCAACTCAAACCCCGAGATAATTAAGAGGTAAGCAACGGTAAGTATAAACCCCCGTCTATTTTGGTGTGTTCCACAATGATTTCCTGTGAATTTCTGTGCTCTTATCTCGATAGTATCTGTCAGTGCCATTTTCATTGATGTAACTGTGCCGGTGCGATTGATTATTGGCAATCCGATTGAGGGGGCGGATATCTGACAGCCTACTATCCAGGTAAACGGGGACAGAAAGATTGGCGACCTAAGAGCGTGGGGCTGAGTCAACAGTAAGATTGACCCTAATATGTGGGACGAATTCGACAAAACTGGATTACCAGGTTGAACACCAGAAAGATTGACAAACCTAAAACGTGAGGTTCGATTAGACTCAAATAAAGAGGTTGATTCTTTGTTAGATGTCTAGGCCAATTGTAGTATTTAAGAGTGTGATTATATAGGAATTAAATGTTGTATTGTAGTAGGAAAATTACACTCAGAAAAGATCAGATCTTATACAACTTGAGAAAGGTTAAATGGGCAGGAAACTTAGAAAAATCGCCTATAATCTGGAATCTTATTTTATTTGACCGGCTTATGACACTTCAGTCATATTAAAGATAAAATTAATTATTTGGATTGTAAATATAAATTATTTGTGTTAGGATATTTTAAAATGAGCCAGAGAAATTTGAACATGTGCTTGAGTTTGTTTCAACATGAAGTATCTTCGAATATTAATTATAAGGTAGTTATAAGTTAGATTTAAGACAGAAAATTGATCAAAATTATATATGGTGAAAAGTGTTGCTCAAACGTTGTTATTTTGCTCTTTATGATGTATGTCCCTACAGCAATCCATTTTGAATAATAATATTGTAATGGCAGATGAAAGTTTGAAGAAAATGTTAGAGGAGATGTCTGCTAACATGAAGCAGATGATGGAGGAAAATGCTACTAATTTAAATGCAAGGATGGAGGAGAATGCTAGTAATATGTCTGCTAATTTGAAAGCAAGCATGACTAGTAGTGTGAAGCAGATGCTGAATGAAAGCATAAAGGAGATGGAAGCTAGGAATACTAGTCGAATGGAGGAGAATGCTAGTAATTTGAAAGCTAGCATGGATGAAAGTTTGAAGGGTATCCAAACTAGTGCTGCTAATTTGGAGGATAATATGTCGCGTTTACAGGTTAATACCCTAGGAATTGAAAATACTGTAAGTGACATCCGCACAGATGTATCTAATGTCCATAAAAATGTTGATGATGTTAAAAATGATGTGTCTAAGGTACAGAGAGACCTTACAATGTTAAATTTAGACGTAGCGAATGTCCGAGGGGATATTTCTTGTGCTAGAGCCGAAGTTGTTGTTGTCAAAAACGATGTAGCGACTGTCCAAGACAAGGTCGAGGAAGTCCAGAAAGAAATTCAAAAAGCTAGAACAGATGTATCCAATGTTCAGGTAGACATTAACAATATTCATGCGGATATAACTGAGGTGCAAAGTGATGTAACTAAGATTCAGGTAGAGGTCAACACAGTTTTTGTAGATATCACTAAAGTCCAAACTGATGTAAATAAAGTCAGGGAAGAAATCGAAAACTCAAAAACTCTTTGTACGCGTAATATAACTGCATTAACAACTAGGTTAGTCGATGAATCGGTTAGAACAACAACGTCTTTAGCAGAGTTGAAGTATGACGTAGAGGTCATGAGAACACAGGTATTAGACCACAATAGAGTATTAAAAGAGGATATCGAAGTAGACATAGCCGAGATGTTAACAGCAAACGTAGCGGTATGGAAAGACGAATGGAATAAGTCAAGTGGGGAACATGTAACCCAAATTCAGGAAAGGATTGAAAGAAAACTTGCCAATACGCAGATAGAAATTAACAATGAGGTAGTTCAGATTAGAAAAGATTTAAGCGTCAGGATAAATTCGCTATCCGAAAAACAAGTTGACGATAGAACACAACTAGATCAGGATATGCAAACTTTAAAATCTACATTAGAGGATCAAATTCATAAAGTTGTCTCGGATGTAAATGAAACGACGAGTAAACTGAAAAATTTGAAGTTAGGAGAGGCTAGTTTAATGGAGAACTACAAGGAAGAGATAGTCAAGAAAGTCTTAACAGAAATCACCGACAAGGATACAGAAGGCTTAGCTTGCGAATTGAACAGGAAGCATACCAGAAGATGTCACCTAGATCTAGAAGAAAGAGACGTGACTCCTGAAGAACGTGTATCCAGATTCAGAGAGGAGGATGACGAGAGGAATATGGAATCTGAGTGGAATTATCGAGATAGTGGGAAAAACAATCCGGATTCATATCCGAGGAACGTGACGGTCATTAGGAATTTCGAGGACAAACCACAAAAATTCAGTAACACTGATAGTTTGACACCTATAGAGTATGTAAGGAATCTCAAAGATTATTTCATCGAAGCTCACATTCCCAGAGAGAGAGAGATGAAGATTGTAGAGAGATATCTGATTGGAGGACCCCTTGAATGGTTTAGAGCTTTTAGATATACATTCAGCAACTTTGACGAGTTTGCAGAGGCATTAATCAAACGATTTTGGTCCATAGAAGCGCAGAATTCGTTAAGAGCGGAGGTATATTCAAGAAAATACTCAGGTACTCTTCCAACGAGGTACGCTGATTTCTTTACGAGTCAGTTGTCCCGCTTGAGATTTTTGCAACCACCATTGTCCACGGAGCAACTAATAGATGCGATTTCTCGTATGCTGCCAATTGAGGTGAGGAGACTTATAATTTCGTCCAACATCAGGGATTTATCCAGCATGGATGAATTACTAAGAAGGTTAGACTACACAAGTCCAATGCCTAACGTAGTCCAGAAAGGTCAAAGGCAAGAGTATAAGGAAATCAATACGGTATACATGGACCAAGTCCAACAAACTGACAAGCCAGAGGAGGAGAAAACTGACAATGTAGGTCCTCACAGGAATAATCAGTTTAGAAATTACAGATCACAAGGTTACCGACCATATCAACAGAGAAGAGGTTGGAACTACAACCGAGGAAACTATAATGGAAGAGGCAGATATTATAACAATAATGGGTATAATCGTAACTATAATAGGAATAACCAAAACCAAAATAGAAACCAGAATACTCAAAGTCAGGTTATGACACCTGATCAATATCAGCAAAGAGAAAAGGAAAGCCAGCAATACTTAAAAGAATTAAGGGATAAAGAAGCTGACAATCAAAGGAAAAGGCAGGATGTTGTAATCGATCCTGGGCCTTCTACGAGCCAACAGAATTTTGAGGTCGGTAACACACAAAAAAAAAACGCCGATTTCTCAACGTCAGTGAGAACCTGTAAATACATTGCCACACCACACCTGATTACGATTAATGAGATATACGAAGTTACCGATGAAGATTTACTAGAAGAGAGGGGTATTGTTAAAGAGGAAAGACCATGTTCCTTACCGATTATTGCTGTACGGATAGATGGACAGCAGTACAAAGCCCTGCTGGATACTGGTGCTATTATTTCCATCATTTCAGAGGAATGTTATCAAAGTCTGCTAAGAGGAGAGAACATGACAGTTCTACCTGTTTCTACCGTCAAAGTGAGAGGGATATTCCAAGATAAGGCAGTGAAATGCAAGATTCAAGTGTTATTGAACTTTGAGATCAATGGAAGGAATTATGAACAGATCTTCATTGTGGTGAGCAAGATCAATTTTGATATGGTGCTTGGAATCGATTTTATATCGAAGGTTGGAGCTATTATTGACATGAAGAACAGAAGTATTAGCTTTAATGATGGGTACATAATCACAGAAGAGATAGAAGAACAGGACGTGAAAAACAGTCTGGATATAGACCTTAGGGAAGAAATTTTGAATACAATAATTAATGAAGTGGAAAACTTAGAAGAAATACCCAGTAGAAAAACTGAAGGATTTGAAGAAATTCAGGGGGAATTTGAGGATCTGATAAAGGAATTCCAAGATATTTTCGATGAGAAGCCTGGATTGATTAAGGATTATAAGTACAAGATAAGACTGACAGATGAAACCCCTTACCAGAAGAGAATATACCCCATTCCTGAGAAATACTATCAAGAAGTACGAGGGTTAATCAGAAAAATGGAGGTAGACGGGATTATTAGAAAACAGGCGTCGTCTTATATAAACCCCATCACAGTAGTGAAGAAAAGTAATGGTCAGATACGTCTTTGTCTCGATGCCAGGACCATCAACTTGAAGATTCTTCCAGAAAATGACAGACCACCCAAGATTAGAGATCTGCTTCGGAAATTCAAAGGAAGAGCTTGTTTCAGCGTTCTTGACTTGACGTCTTCATTTTATCAAGTTCAATTAGAAGAGGATAGTATGCAGTACACTGGATTCCTATTTGACCAGACGTCATGGGTCTTTGCCAGAATGCCTTTTGGAATGGTTAACAGTGGACCAGCACTTATTCGAGCACTTGATAGTAAACTCACTGACGAAGTGAAAGAAAATGTAATATGCTACATTGACGATTTAATCGTATCTTCACCAAATGCCGCAGAACATTTAGTGCACTTGAGAAAGTTGTTCGAGAATTTAAGGGAGGCCAACATAAAGGTGAACTTTGGAAAATGTCAATTTTTGAAGAAAGAGATAAATTACTTGGGGCATACTATTGATAAAGATGGATATCATCCAAACATGAAAAAAGTAGATGCGATCACGAGATTCCCAAAGCCAACTAAGGTAAAACAAGTCAGAGAATTTGTAGGTGCATGCCAATTTATTAGCAGCCACTGTCCAAGATACTCGGAAATTATGGCTCCTCTGTATGACTTACTCAAGAAGAACAACAGATGGAAATGGAGTACCGCTGCAGACGAGGCTTTTGAGAAAGCAAAAGAGATGCTCAAAAATAATGTGAAACTGGAGTACCCAGACTTTGAGAAGGTGTTCTATATTGAGTCTGATGCATCAAGAATAGGCATTAGTGCAGTCTTATACCAGAAAGACGAGGCAGGCAACAAGCACTACATTGCGTTCACTAGTCGGAAGTTGAAAAAGCACGAGGAAAACTACTTCACGACAGAGCTTGAAGCGTTAGCTTTTGTGACAGCTTTACAAGCCTGGAAGAAAATCCTGCTGGGACATAAGGTCATCATTATTACTGACCATAAAGCACTACAGTTTATGTTGCAAACTGACATGTCGAGTGATAGATTGACACGTTGGGCTTTGTTCACCCAACAGTTTAACGCTACTATCGTCCACCAGCCTGGGAAAGATAACTTACTGGCTGATGCTCTATCACGTAACCCTATTAAAAATGTGCAGATACACCATGTACAATTGGAGCAAGAAGATGAAGAAACCGTTAGGAGGTTAGCCCGAATCGGTGTGTCACAGAAGAGACACGCTCCAATAAGGAAAATGTACAGGTTCCTCAAGGGTTACATGGACAATACGGATGTTGACTATGAGACTACACGGAGAAATTCACGACATTTTGTCTTGAGTGGAGACATTGTATGCAAGTATGCTGACCCTGCGCATACAAAACTTCGAATAGTCGTGCCACCTAAACTTGTTGTCAATTTAGTGTGGGTAGCTCATCATGCAACTGGACATGCCGGTTTAGATAAAACTCTTAATACACTTAAAGAGAGATTTATCTGGACTAACATGCGTTCCAGCATTGCCAAGGTCATTAGATCCTGTGACAAATGTCAAAGAGCAAAGTATGCTTCTGCTTTATTAAAGGGAAAACCGAAGGCGATGATTCCTTCTAAGCCAAACGAACTTATGGCGACGGATATATTTGGCCCCTGTCCGAAGGGATACCAGGGTAACCAGTACCTGTTGGTGACCGTGGATGTTTTCTCAAAATTTGTTACAATGAGTCCCATGCAGAAAGCTAACACGAGGAACGTAGTAAGCAGACTGGAAAATGCTGTATTTCCTAAAACTGGTATACCGGAATATCTACTGTCGGATCATGGAACGCAGTTTACGTCCGTGGAATTTGCAGCGGATATGGAAAGGCTTGGCATTAAGCACTTATTTTCAAGCGTGCGTTACCCTGAATCGAATTCCTCAGAAAGATATATGGCTGAATTTTCGAAATTCTGTCGAATTTTCTGTCCTAATGATCATTCTGGTTGGGTGAGATTTGTACCCCTTATTGAGGAATGTCTGAACTCTACAGTGCAGGAGAGCACAGGAGAAGTGCCAATGCGACTTCATCTAGGAAGAAACCCAGAAAGGCCGTGGGATAATCTTTTCAACCACATACCGAGAGATCCCGACATAGGAAGACAGCAGAGGATTGACAAGGCAAAGGAACAACTCCAGAAAGCAGCAGAGAAACGATTGAAGAGAGTAGCTGGAAAACGTTTTGGTACACCCTTTCAAGTTGGAAATCTTGTATTATTACGCAGACCTGTCAAGGCTGATATGACCAAGAAAATCTACCCCAAATTTGGATTAGTGTTCCTGGGGCCGTTTAGGATTACGAACGCTTATGGAAACAACTGTTATGAACTCTACGATGAAGAGAATAATGTCGTTTACGGCAAGTTCAATGCTGGAAATTTAAAAAGATACTATCCTAGAGTAAGCCAGTAATAATTCAATTTCGTGTTCAAGAGAGTTGAGATACTTGTAACATTGAGTTTAAAAACAATTTGCAACTGTTTTTAAAACGTAGTGGGAGGAGAATGCCCCCGTAATTGAATTATGTAGAGACCACGGTGGCTATATTTGAAATTATGATCAGAGTTATGGCTGTCATAGTTATGACGTGGGTAGTCATGACGTAAGCACGGATGACGTATATGTTATGCCAGCAAGCTACTTGAGCTGAGATTCTCAGTGACGTCAGCATTTTTGTCCAGAATGTTCCAAGATGTACGACGCAGTCGCAGGAAACGAGGAATTCTGCTGAGGAAGAAACTATGCTATTGGAGGAGAGGCATGAACCAATGAACGATAGTTTAAAGGAAGACGGAGATTGCTGAAACTATGGTATTTTTATGACTTTTTGAATGCAGAATTGTGGAAATCCATTTGCAGTAAAAGCATTGATTTGGAATTTTGGTGAAATTTATTTTCAGTTTTTGAATTTTGAAAATCCGTCATGTATTAACGAAGTTGGAAGTTCTAGCGATGACGTAGTATCACGCTCTGGAAGGGATGGTAACGCCCCTCGAGAAGGTAATAAAAGGGCTTGCGCAGAAGAGAGGAGTCTCTTCTCTTCTCTTTCGTTCGCTGATCATTGTGAGATCTAATGCTCAGATCATCGAAGTATTTGTGAAAGTCAGTTTCTTATATATTCAATATAGTGAAACATCGGCGGCTTCGGTGGCGTAGTTGGTAGCATGCTGAGCTTCTATGCCCAAGATAGCGGGTTCAAACCCGGCCGAAGCCGTCGGATTTTTTAAGAGCGTTAAAAAATCCCTCAGTATGCCTTCCTTCGGAGGGGAAGTAAAGCCGGCGGTCCCATGTCATAGATTTATGGCATGTTAAAGATCTTTCCACTAATTACACCTGTGTGAAACTAAAAATTGGATAGGTTAAGGATGTAAACAACGCTCTTTGGTTGCTACGTTCGTTGCCAAGAGCCGACTGCGGTGGCGTCTAGTAGCTAGTTCTGTACTAAGCCTAGTAGTCGTTGACGGTGGCGTTTGGCGGCAAAAGTAGGAACTATTTGAAAATTCAAAGTTGCAGTCTTTACTTGAATTAAAAAACAGATACACGCACTAATACAGTCATCACAATTAACACCGGTTATCAGACAGATTCTACACACACCCAAAGTACACGGGGCTACATGACCGCGTTGTCGCAGCCCCTAAACTAAGGAACCAACCAACCAACCATAGTGAAACATCAAAGTGAACAGCAAGTGAAAAGAATCGTTTTTATAACGCGTGGCGAGGCCACTATAGTAACGAGATACAGGTCAAACTAGGTGAAGTTGAAACGGACCTTAGAAAGCTTATACAAGTTTAACTTCAAACAGTTAGCGGTCTACGATAACATAATTGTATTGTGCAGTACTACGTGCAATTATAGAGAAAAGCTGAACAATTTCGACCGAGTACTTCAAAAGATATTAGCTGTTTTATACGACTGGCAAAAGTGATTATCTCGCCACTAGAGAAACACTTTTGTATAAGCCAGAATCAACGCAAGGCTAACGCTGCGAGTGGAGTAGAAAGACTTCAGATTGCTTGCTTACAGAACGATACAGTATAATGGAGCATTTGAATACGGCAGTTTGTTCTTCTGACACTACAACTGAAGAGCAAATGGAAGGCTAAGAAGGCTTATTGCAATTGGGACATACTTCAATGGAGTAAGATAGCGACATGGAACTTCGCTAATTGCTATTCCATACAAGCGAACATGCGGTGAATTCCATCTACACCCATGTTTCGTAAGTAAAGGCTGAATATCATCGAACAGCCATAGAAACAATTTCATACTCTGAATATGAATAATTTCTTCGGAAATTTCTACAAAACGTCATGATGATTGTCTACTGGAACTTCAGGGAATTTTTCAAGAGAGGTCAGGGTAGTCCCGACTCACAAAGAAGATTATTGCCGGAAGGATGTCTATTCGTATTCGAGGAGCAGAGCGATTCACGGAGAAGGAAGCAGTTCGATTCTTCGAGGGTGCTATTTCCTATTTCGAGGATGGAGCTCAGCTTTAACGTGGTGAAATGGATCCATCAGCAGTCTTCTTTGGGGAATTTTCCTCTGGAACGTCAATCGGCAGATAAGGTAGTCGTGAACGTTTATTGTATTTGAGTAACCTAGTAATGTTTGAGCAACCATTTTTCCCATATTTTTTTTATCCTCATGTATTTTGCCTTATTTTCTTGTTGAGATTCTTATTCTCAGTACACCTTGATGAATTTTGCATTTTTCGACGATTTATTAAGACATTGTTATGTCATGGGCATAGTTAACGATTTTGAATCAGTTGAGACTGATATTTAGATTTTTCAGTAATTAATATTTTTGTAGTCACGATTTGACTGTAAGTTAATGATTTTTATGGCAGATTTAAATTCAGACAGCGTGTCACTTTATTAAAGTAATTCAACCCCAGTTTAATTACTTTGAACAATTTTCTGTCATCATCAAGAAGGAAGAACATTTAAATGATTTTAGAGCGTTAAAATCTTACGTTATCGACGATCTTGGAAATACTAGTCGTTATTTGTATTGATTGCAACACAGACATTTATCGTCAGTTATGAATGAACATTGCATCATAGACAATTTTGTGAAAGAGTAATGTTAATAATGAATTATTGAATGCATTAAAGTCAAGTACTTTTGTTAGGAGTTTTTCTCAATTAGAGAATTATATAACGATGTTTGCATTCCCCAGTCTAATTGGATTCTATTCGACTACTTTGCAGTTTAGTCGCACTTTATTTGAAGATAGTATTTTCATACTACAATTTCTTTTAAGATGTTAGTCTTAAATTTTGATAGACCAGATAGGCGTATATAAGCGTATTCACTATTAAATTTGTTTGTGATTGGCAAGTTTTGACTTCATTTCAGTTCATGAATGAAATCTACGAAGGTTAAATAGAAAAACAGTTTTGAAACAAATGATTATAAAATTTTTAAGTGGAACTATGAATGTATAATCGCTAGTGCAGCGCGTGTTGAAAGTCGCTGAGATATAATGCCCTTGAATATGAAGGAAGTTCCCAC
Organism: Meconema thalassinum; assembly: GCA_946902985.2. Taxonomy (NCBI): domain Eukaryota; kingdom Metazoa; phylum Arthropoda; class Insecta; order Orthoptera; family Tettigoniidae; genus Meconema; species Meconema thalassinum. The sequence goes on from OX336390.1 coordinate 840,955,249, forward strand.
AGGAATAAATGTTAAAGAATTATTTGTGGAAGTTTTGTAAGTGATGTGAAAGTTGTAAATGCCATATAGATTAATATATGATGATTTTGGGCATATTTTTAATGCAGATTGTGCATTAACTTGTTAGCGAAGGATTTTCCGCTGGAGTAAGATTGTTATAGTTCGTTGAAAATTAATCAAGTGATTTACTGTTATAATTAACACGAGTTTTGAAAGAATTTGAGACAAGATTATGAATGAAGGTTGCCGTCACAAATCATTATTAAAAACTTTATTAAATCAAATTGTGACATTAACATGTATAACTAACCTTCATTGGTCGATTATATTAAACAGGATGATAAAATTACCAACCGAATGAACATGTGGCTAATGTATTTATTAAATTAATAATTTAAACCATTTAAATGTTAATATTGTAAATAATTGTTGTAAATATTTTTGAAAATAATATGAAACGAGAGTGATGTTAAAGGCGTGCTTATAATATTTTTATTGTCTTTGACTAATATTATAAACAATTTCTAATTGTTATAAATAATTTATGTGATTTTGTTATAAACATTTAAGAGCTAATTAAACATTTGGATTGAAGTTAACAAGTTTAAGAAATTTATGTAATGATCCATTAGGATGTGATCAAAGTACTTGAAAGATTTGCGTAAATATAATGTGAGTTGTCTTGTAAGACATTTAAAAGCTTGAGAGTGCAGGCTGGATTCTTACGTAACATAGCGTGTGAGAAGGGAGTGCATTTGACCAGTATGCGTCAGGCTGGAAGGTAGCCCGCAGCTGTGTCAACATATGGTTTTCAGAGAGTGAGGTCGTACACTCCGGCCTTGCGACTATAAATATCATTCTCTTGTTTATTAAAAGGAAACAAATGCTCTATATATGTCACACCCTGACGTCCTTTTCCAATCCAATAGTGTTATAAATATTACGGTATTTGGAGCTCTTGGGAGCTAAAATGTTTTATATATCATGTTGTATAATAATTTTGCAAGTCCTACTGGAGGACGTAGTCAGATTGACTTGGGCTACTGATAGCCACGTATATTTTGTTGTGTTAGGAAAATCATACCCTTTATTAGAAATAAAGCTTTTGTACAGTTCAAAGTTCTCATCTTCGTTTCTGGTTCATTTTTAAATGTCATGGCGGAGATTATTGTGTGAACAGACTTTTAGTGATCCTGTTGTCAACTCAAACCCCGAGATAATTAAGAGGTAAGCAACGGTAAGTATAAACCCCCGTCTATTTTGGTGTGTTCCACAATGATTTCCTGTGAATTTCTGTGCTCTTATCTCGATAGTATCTGTCAGTGCCATTTTCATTGATGTAACTGTGCCGGTGCGATTGATTATTGGCAATCCGATTGAGGGGGCGGATATCTGACAGCCTACTATCCAGGTAAACGGGGACAGTACCATCAGTATTCACTCAATAAGGGATTTTCTATCAGATATCCCAGAATCACTCCCTAAAGTTCCCCTTCAATTTGAAAAGCTTGAGGTTGGTCAGTCAGAAGTTGAAAATGCCAGTGATGATTTGCCTGTGCTGACCTATATTGCAGGGTATTGTTGCTATTCAATTCTAAAGCACTCAAAATGTGAAATTTGTAAGGATCACCTAGTGCTCAATGACATTTTACAAGATCATACAATGTATACCTTGATAGAGAATGTAAGTCGAGGAAAGCTGCTCTTTCCTCAATATCATGTTATCAGTATTGTTGTCAATACTTATTTGATTGTTCAAAAATTGTGTGATCAGTTTGAACAGGAATTTCTTCATGTGCCAAACCAAAGAGAAGTAGCTACAAAGCTAGCTTTAGATTCTGTCCTAAACAATGAATTGTTGTGGGAGAGAGAATGTTCTGAGCATAGTGCACAGGACCTTTGTCGGAAGATAGTTTGGATTTCTGTGAATGTTTGCCTTAATAATTATTGTCGAAACAAAAATCAAGGAAATCTCAAGGACACTGTGCCCAGGAAGACAAACATATTTTCCCAAAGCAACTGACACTAAATCACCTATGTCCAAATCAACATATCTGCCTACCGTTCCTTTACTTATTTTCTGCTTCAGCTTTCTCATATTCAGGGCTAGGATATATATGTAAATACTTATTTCTCTATTACACAGATATTCATATCCTATTAACTTATCTCCATCGATTATGTTGTTCTCTTTCAAATTAAACAAATTTATTTGACATGTTTTTCCATATTTCTGACTTCAGTACATACATGCACAATAAATAATTTTACATATTTAGTAAATTTCAATCCAATATTTATACATATTTTACTCTTATGAGTAAAAATATATAGAATTGTAGTTTTCAGTGACTGGAAATATGCCAGCACAGGACAAGTTTACAGTTATGTAATGAAAAGAAAGATTTCTGAAGTACGTAGATGTAACGATAGCAATTCTTATGAAAATAAGCTTCAAGTTTGAAAATTTAGAACATTTCATGGCAAACTGTTATGGTAGGCAGGAATAACAGGAATTATCAATGAATGAAAGCAAGTGAAAAGTAAGTGAAATAAAAGAAAATTGGATAATTTGATTTATAAATCCAGTATTTTTTATGCATTTATGTGGGTTACATAAGTAACAAAATTAGAATCATGGGGAAAAATTTGTCTTTTGTCCATATTTCATAAAATATATTTACATTTTGACATTTTTTACATTGTAGATATTTTTAAAATATATATACATACATATGTACATATTTTGACACTTTTCAGTACATATAAATCCTAGCCCTGTTCATAATTTTACCTTAATGTAGCCTATATCATTAATTGAAGATTTAGCTTTGGCAGTCCTAATATACCAGATGGGGGAAGCATATTTCTTAACTTCTATACATATCAGAAAGTCAATAAGCTTATTATTGATTCCCAAGATTAATACATTTAACTTAGTCCTATTGTAATTTCAAAAACAACCCTCTCAAAATGTGAATTGAATCTATTTTGAAAATCTTTAACCCATTTAAACTAATTTTTTAACTTTCACTTACATCCTTTAAGAAATTTTCTAGTAGCAAAATGTAATTTTAATGTACAATCTGTTAAAATAATAGTTAAGAAACTGAAGATATCCTATGCTCTCTCTATTCTCTTTAAGCTACAAGAAGAGTAAGCTCATAAGTTGAATTGTTGGCGAGAGTTAATTAGGCTATCTTCCTGCTGTACAATGTAGGCTCTGCAAAATATGTTTCAAGATAAAACTGTATTGTATTGTATTTCTGTCTGTAGCCAAATTGTTGATACTTTTTATGTAAATACCTGCCAAATACAAAACTTTTAATTAAATTGATATTCTGTAATCCAACGCCAGTAAAATAATACTAAAAATTGAACGAGTGAGTGGAAAAGGACAATATTCAAAGAAATGGGATAATATTCCAGCATATTTAATCATTAATTAGTCGCTAACTGATGACACTCCTATTATGACATTTTGAGACATAACTTCTTGCTACTAGTACTACAATTGCCTATTAGTGAATTTTTCAATACGACGTCTAGTTTCGACAGATGATCGTTCTTTTTTCCTCTTGGAAATGGAATGTTATCGTTTTTCGACTCAGCTGTTCAATTATTCTTTTCCATTTTTGCCTTTCTCCCTTCATTTAAAAGTGAGGTTAATAAGTTCATAACGTTCTGAAAATCATAATAAACATCATTATCGTAATAATTACGGGCCTTTTTTGTTATTATGATGAAACTGTTTATTTATTTTTCCTCCCTCAGTATAGAAGGAGTATTTTGTGGAAGGTAAGGAAGAAGGTAAATTCTACTAGGTACGGGTAATTTAGCAATACTGGCTACTCAAAGACTTGCATGCTATGCAGTGTTCATTTACAGTTGTACAGTGCAACAATATGAGCGTTTTCTTTGCGAGTGGAAACATCGTTTGGAAGGGCAGGGAGGGATGACTACTCTTGGCGCGCGTGCTTCCGAGCGCGGAGGCCTTTTATTTAGGTGGCGTTGGCTAGGATCGTCTGCTTTCACTTGCTTGCGCTGTCCACCCTTCGTTTGTTCACGAACTCCGCGCTCCCCACTGCGGTTAACTGTCTTCTTTTGTTTGTCTTTGCCCGTCATTTTGTAGTTTTCAACTCTAACCTCTCACACACTTTAATACTTGTTTATCAAAATAACAGCAATATTTCAACTTACTGCGTTTATCACCGAACGTTCTGCTGTTGATTTACTTCTCACTGATCACTCTTGCAATGCACTGCTTCTACTTTGTCACCTTCTAAAAGCAATTCTGGCTAGGAACTATCACTCACGTTTATACCGCCGTTTATACTCCACGCTGAGTGGTCCGCAGACTTCTACGGGTTCAGAACCACTGCTTTAAGTCAAGAGAGAACAGTGCAGAGAAAGGAAACCATCTGTCAGGCCACGGCCGCTTCCTTCCACATTCTTACCTAGTCTCATTCATCTTCATTCGTTTAATCTCTCATTAACTCCTCTAATGAGGTTGGCGCCAGGAAGGGTATCCGGCAGTTTAAAAAAACACAACATAGACTTTCATCCCATCACATCCCCAACCCCGTTGACAAGGTGAATAATAAGGGGTAGACATACATCTTGTTTCCCTACACATAGTATTTAGAGTAATATTATAATTACCCGGGTTCCCCTAATTAGTTCTTTTTAATAGCCTAAGATCAACTGGAGATTCTTTTGCAATCTAATATGAATTACTACGAGATGTATATGTGGTTTTTTTTTCCTCTGTGTATCCAACGCCGTTAGGCAGAAAGAACAATGATACGCGTGTAATTATCATCATGACTCCTTCTAATTGAACGAAAAGGTGGGTGGGAACATTTCCATTTACATCACACGAGCAGGTCAACGCCTGGCACAAATTTTGTAATACCACAGTTGTGCATTAATCCGTTACGTAACAACAGCGAAATGTTCTATAACGTCTTTCTTATTTTTGTCTGCGCCTGCTCCGGTGGGAAACTCTCATAGAGATAGCTACAATGCACTGTGTCACAATGCGTGGATCTATAGCTCACGCACTTAGCGACTTGCATAGCATGTGCGGTGGGAATAACCTACTTCAAGGGGCAGCTATAGGATATATCTTAATACAGTAAAATCCCGATATATCGAACATCTATTACTCGAAATTTCGATAACTCGTGTAATTATCATTTCCCGAACATACTTCCTATAAGATGGCATATTGGCTTTCACGGCCAGTGAATTAAAACTCAGCAATTCTTCTAGGTTTGTGCCGTGTCTTGCGTGGGGTTTTCACCTAGGACACCAAGCTGGCTCATCAGCGGGCTCTTAGTGTTACCGCCCGGACCCCCACAGGAGTAGCGAACTGCACGCTACCTCCCATTTTATGAAGTGCATCTACGCCTCTTATCTGCGAGAACTAAATCCTCAAGCAGCCATAACGGCACAAACCAAGAAGAATTGCTGCTTGAGCTTTTAGTTCTCGCAGATAAGAGGCGCAAGTGCTCTTCAAAAAAGGGAGGTAGCGCGCAGTTCGTTACTTCTGTGGGGGTCCGGGCGGGGACACCATGAGTCCCACTGATGAACCAGCTTGGTGTCCTAGGTGTAACCCCACACAAGACACGGCACAAACCTAGAAGAATTGCTTATAGGCTAGACGATGCAAAATGTGTAAACTATTCTACCTAGGTATTGGCAGTGTCCACCATCCCTTTAAACCAGCAGAGAACAGTCAAGACATCAGGTGTTCAGAAAAAGAAAGCCAACACGGAACCCTGGTGGATACTTGTGTGAGACTTAATTAGTGGCAGGATTTTGAGGAGAAAGTCTACCGACTCGGGATGCGTTGGCTGTCGTGTTTTCTCATACACACTACTATAGTCACCACAATAGTACAGTTTGGGCCACTGTTATTTTCATTATTTATGGACGACCTACCATCCAAACTCTCTGACACAGCCAATACCCTACTCTTCGCAGATGACTGCAATAATCCCAAGGAAATTAAGACACCAGCCGACGCCGCACTCCTTCAGACCTCACCTTAACAATCTATCCGATTGGTGCCGCACATGGAAGTTGAAACCACACACAGATAAATGCAGCTTAATCAACAACAATAATAATAATAATAATAATAATAATAATAATAATAATAATTACCCTGCGCAATTTACCAGTACCTACAACATATTCCTTACTTGACAGGCCCGTTATCGCAGTTGCGCATCAGCGAGATCTCGGGGTATAATTCGACAGCCAGCTAAGATTTAAAGAACACATACAACATTCTTTATCCAAACCCATGAAGTTCCTTGGCATACTCTACCGCTTCTCAGAAATATCCAATCCCACAGCTCTTCGCCTCTATTACCTCTCGATAATCCAGCCCATTGCAAACTACTGCTCTCCCATTTGGACAACTTCTTGCCCGTCAAACATAGCTAAATTAAACAGAATTCAATCCTTCTTTGCTGCCATTGTAAGAAACAGAATGCCAAGGTTTAGACATTTCACCACTAAGCAGGTACTTTCAGCCATAAACATCCTTCCCCTCATCAAGACACGACAGGTAACTGACCTGTCCTTCCTACATTCTATCTTAAATGGCCATTACCGTTCGGACCACCTGCTGTCACTTTTCAAACTAAGAGCCCCTTCCCGTTCCACCAGGCTCAAAGATATTCTCCACACTCCACACACTAAACATTCTTTAATCCAAAGATCCTTCCAACACCGCATATCATCCCTGTAGAATGGCATTGCAAGTAAACGCGAGCTGGACATATCCACAAACAAGAGGACGTTCCTGAAGCAGGTTGTCAAGAACTTGAATTTTATTTAGAACCGTCATCTTGGCCATTGACGACACGGCTACGAATAAGGACATTCTACCACTTCTTGATCTGGACTTGTTTTGTTTGCAAAATTTGTTAAATTTTATTTTATATTTTACTTTCGTAATTTGGTTGTTATTTGTACAAGCGTGAAGGGCTCTCATAACTGTAGTTTGTGCTTTGATTAATAAATAAAAATAAATAGAAACATGGGGCTGATCACCAAGATATCCCAAGCCCCTGAAATGAATCAACAACTCATTTCGCCCAACCAGATACTCGAGCTGGTGTTGCAACATAGGCTTTGCTGAACTCAGAATGTCACAACTCTTCTTGGTTAAAGTAAGCCTCCTTTTGTCAATTGAGTGCAACTCTTGGTCCTAATTTCCCAGCGGGTAGTCACTTATAATCAGTCGGCAGATAACACAGTAACATGTGATCAAATTTAAGATAGGCTATTCTGGGAGGGACGCTTCGGTTAATTGGCGGGATTCCCTACTGATGAACAAGGGGGAGATGCTACATATTAGATAAGAGCTTACACCAAACTAAAGTAACTACAGTCCAGCCGCCGAGAGTCCGTCTCTGACATTTCTCATGAGGGTGGGGGACATCGTCGCCAGTTCTGTACCACGAAATATAAAACAGCATGGACTACATACAATATTTCACATGTTTTAAATGAATTCTGACGAACCCCTGACCATATTACTAAAGTAATATACTTACACACAGTTAACCGGTAAGTGTGCACACACCAGACCACAAGATGTTCAGTAAAGAACATATAGCCTACTTTCTCCTAAATGCATGGGTATTGTTATAACTCTTTGTCCTTTTCAAGGAGTATAATTGACTGTTGGTGGTAGTAGCTCGTTGAAATACAACGTGCTATACGGATATTAAACATGAATATGAGGTGCCCTTTGCTAGTGCTACCTCTGTAAAAAATGTCATTCAATTCGGTTTCACCATGTTTGAATTGATATGGAGAATCGATTTTCACACATACATGGCCGCTATCTGCAAACTATTGGGCTGATGACCTTGTAGTTCAGTCAAAAGATGCTTCCCACAAAAAGGTATCGGTATGTTGTTGCAAAATTTGGTAGAGATCAAATGATTAGGTTGAGTGGCCACCATTCCGTTTCCGTCAAGATGGTGGCGATATAAAACAAGACACTGAGGTGCCCTTTGCTAATGCTACCTCTGTACCAAATTTCGTTCAATTCGGTTTTACCGTGTTTGAATTGATAGGGAAAACGATTTGCACACATACATGGCCGCCATATGCAAACTATTTGACTGATGACATTGTAGTTTGGTCAAAAGATTCCTCATACATAAAGGTATAACGTTGCAAAATTTGGTAGAAATCAGACGATTAGGTTGGTTGTAATTTGATTTAAGCTTTTACTATTTGGGTGGCCGCCATTACATTTTCGTCAAGATGGCGGCGATATAAAACATGACACTGAGGTGTCGTTTGCTAGTGCTACCTCTGTGCTAAATTTCGTTCAATTCGGTTTCATCCTGTTTGAATTGATAGGGGAAATTGATTTGCACACATACATGGCCGCCATCTGCAAACTATTGGACTGATGACCTAGTAGTTTAGTCAAAAGACGCTCGCCATATAAATATATGTTGTTGCAAAACTTGGTAGAGATCGGATGATTAGGTTGGTCGTAATTTGATTTACGCTTTGAACATTTGGGTGGCCGCCATTACGTTTCCGTCAAGATGGCGGCGATATGAAACATGTCACTTTGCTAGTTCAACCTATGTACCAAATTTCGTTCAATTCGGTTTCACCGTGTTCGAATTGATAGGGGGGGGGGGTGACAGACATTCAGAGTACACACACTCACACACACACAGACAGACACACAATTTTTGGCCCTGTGTAGATCTCATAAGTTTACTTTCATTTCTTTTTGTGCAAAAATTGAAAGTAGGCTAACAAACCGGCACTAACACACAGAGCAACTGGAATACACAAGGGGTGTGGTGGCTCAGCGGTCTAGCTGTATGCCTCTCACCTAGGCGGTCCGGGTTCGATTCCCGGTCAATGCATGTGAGATTTTCGAAGTGAAATGCCACGTCCTGTGGTTCGGATTCCACGTAAAAAGGAGGTCCCGTGGCTCATGATCTCAAGATTAACGGTCACGTTAAACTACAAGCTTCCTTCCTTTTGGAATACAGAAGAGGGCCTTGGCAACATCACGCTACATTTAAAGACTGGCTTACTGGGAAAACCGCTGATTGGTAAAGATGACTACATTCTTCATGGTAGTAAGTGACTTCACCAACATAGGCGGAACTCCACTGCGATCGAAGAATTAAGTTTTGTAACCGCAAAATGTCGGAATAACAAAATTGTTGCATAATATTGCAAATGGGGTGTGGGACTTCCACGTTACATAGCGAAGACGCTAGAGAAGAATTACTATGATGGCAAGTTTCAAGGTTCTATTAACATAATGGTGTTTCAAGCCATTCTTCAGTGTTGCCTTAGTAAACAAAAGTTTGATGGTTTTCAGTTGGTCAACACGAATGTACCCAAATGAGGAGGGTTATTCCCTAATCCTGAAAGAAATTACATGAAATGAATAAATACTCTTAGATGACCAGTTTCGATCGTCAAGCGATCATCATCAGATCCATTACACTTAGGCTATAAAATCTATGTCTGAAAATATGGGTGAAAATATTAACAATAAATACACTTATTTAGGGGTGGTTTCGGTGGTGTAGTTGGTAGCATGCTGAGCTTCTATGCCCAAGATAGCGGGTTCAAACCCGGCCGAAGCCGTCGGATTTTTTAAGAGAGTTAGGCTTTAAGCTAATACGTCCTATACGGTTTCCGGTAATTAGGTCTGCAGTTGCCCATCCGCTCCTCCTGCACACTACTCCGGTAAAACATTTGCTACGCTTAGACTAGTAATGTCCGAGGTCCGAGGGTACATCCTACTGTCGCGCACGTCTATGTTCTCAGGCAGGGATGTATACGGAACGATCTCCGCACCTCTCCACCCCCTCTCAGCTTGACGATTGAAACTGGTCATGCAGGTGATTAATTAATTAATCTCATGTAACTTCTTTCAGGTTTAGGGAACAACACACATTACAATTGGGGTATATGGTACAATCGTTTTCACCGACTGAAAATCATATACATTTCATCAGCATGCTGACCGACCAAAAAGTGATCCTTTTACTTCACAAGTCGATGTATCTCCGTCCATGCCATGTTGGTACAAACACAAAATCCCACTTCACGACCGTCCACTCGAACAGTAACATGTTTAACCTGAGAACTTATCGTCAGTCACGATCATGGTGAATGAATGAAAATCCACAGCCTGCTTCCAGTCTCCGACCGGGTCAAGAATGGAATGAATGATGCCCCCAGCTAGCGGCGAGGATATGAACTGTGCCGGCTGCCGAGGCCTGACGCACTACTCTGGGGCAATGATTAAATGAATGACAGATGAAATGAAATGATAGTGGAGAGTGTTGCTGGAATGAAATGTTGACAGGGAAAATCGGAGTACCCGGAGAAAAACCTGTCTGCCTCCGTTCTGTCCAGCACAGATCTCACATGGAGTGACCGGGATTTGAACCACGGACCCAGCGGTGAGAGGCCGGCATGCTGCCGCCTAAGCCACGGAGGCTTATCATGGTGAATACTATTATTAAAACGCATTACATGACTTCCTTTTCCCCAATTTTATTGCGTCACTAGAGTTTCTCCACATGCCACACGTCACGGAGGTATGCTTCAATATCTACTCGACGGATATCTCTTGCTATGGTCCGGCGACCGAAGTAATATAGACGTGAAGGAGGTCGCAGTTAGAACTACCTGTGGCATAAAGGAATGCCCCTAATTCTCATTTCAGAGCCGTCTCATACAACAGGTTGGCAATCAGTAGGCCATATTGAACTAAGGAATGGTAGAATCAGGTAGAATGAAAGAAAACGATGAATTGCACTTAAGACACTGTGCTATTTTTAGGTACACTCACTGTCTATTTTTTTTTTTTACAATATATAAACCATATAGTAAGTATATAACATGTCTTGCAATTCATACTCTGATATGACCATCTTTGATGTGGTATCAGGTTCCGTCCCACGAGTTCCATTCCCATGAGTTCCGAACGGGTATTCCCGCCTGAGTAAATAAGCTAATGAGTCCCACTAGATCCGAATATCTCTGGAAAACCCAGCTGTCAGTTCTGAGGTTTGACCGTCTAATAATAGTACGACGCGACCTAGAAGAAATAATGGCCTCATCACCAGGTATGTCATTTGTGTTTGTCTTTGAGTGGAGCAGATAAACATGGAGTTCACAACTAGCATTAAAGGAAACCAAATTTTGATATTTAATGGTTACCGTTTTTATAAGAAACGCGACAACAAATCAAGTGAAGTGTGATTTGTGCTGCAAAACCATGTGCTAGAAAAGTGATTTAAAAAATGGGGAATTGATTAAAGAAGTGGACCATGATTGTGTTCCTGATGTGGCCAGCGTTGAAGCGTTCAAAACAGTTTCCATGGACAGGAAAAGAGCTCGCGAGGAGAATAACACTTCAGTCTCACCGGTCCATGGCGGCCGCCCCCTTCTGTTAGAGGAGCCAATTCATTAAAGAGGGCACGCACTCCCGGCTGGCGCTAACAATAAACCTTATTTGTTTCTGTAATAAGCAAATTAATACAATTTTGCTGTAGAAAACTAAGCTGGAACTCGCTCAGGTAGTGTTCGGAACTGATGGGACTCGCTCAGGTAGTGTTCGGAACTGATGGGACTCGCTCAGGTAGTGTTCGGAACTGATGGAACTCGCTCAGGTAGTGTCATTCGCAGATAGCTAATACGCTAAAGAATTTGGAACTGGTGGGAATCGGAACTCATGGGAGGACACGGTGGTAACATTCCATTTTGAATTCTAATATTTTATAAAATACATTTTATAAAACCAACTTTAAGTATCTCCTTACACAGGTGACCGCCTGCTCTAGTGTGCCAGTTTATTGGCTTTAAGAATACAGTGGACGCCGTTTATTTTAATCACGGATAACGTTATCAATTGTTTTATATACTGTAATCACTTTTATGAAGTCCCGTACGGACAAATACTGAAACATTGAAAATCTTCTGTTTATTGTAATCATGAATTCGGTTTGTTATCAAATTTGTTTTCAAGGATTTCATTCTCAAGTATGCGAGTAGGGTGCATAGAAAGAAAACGCTCCCAACCCTTAAAACATTATGAATATGAAATATTCATTAATGTATTTTTGAGAGACAACCAGAAAAAAAAAGCAACAATAATAGAGACTATTCGCCTCCGTAGCGTAGCGGTCAGCATGGTTAGCTGCCGCCCCGGAGGTCCTGGGTTCGATTCCCGGCTCTGCCACGAAATGAGGACTGGAACGGGTGTTCCAAATGAGTAGAGGGGGTTCGATTCCCACCTCAGCCATCCTCGAAGTGGTTTTCCTTGGTTTCCCACTTCGTCTTCGGGCAAATGCCGGGATGGTACCTTCTTCAAGGCCACGGCCGCCTCCTTCACTCTTCCTTGCCTTTCCATCCTGACCATCCATTACCTTCCCTCCTGAGGCCCCTGTTCGCTTTGCAGGTGACGCCGCCTGGGCGAGGTGCCAATCACACCTCACCAGTTGTATCCACTCCGATTAGATGTTCCCAGCTCTAGGACACTGCCCGTAGAGGCGGTAGTGGTGAGTTCCCTCGCTGAGTCCGTGGGTTCCACCAACCTGGAGGGTAAACGACTAAGAAGAAGAGGAAGAAGAATTAGAGACTATTGTATAGCTGAAAACAGTTAACTGTATTGCAGTGCTGTGTATCGGTAGCTCTCTCATTGTAGTGCACCTAGGTTATGAATAAATACAGTAGGCCACAGAACACCAAATATTATAGAACTGAATGACGCATGGTAAAGCATGGAAACAAGAAACTACTGCAGCGCGCCTAGTGGTAAGGCAGCCAACTACGAGTGTGAAAATATTGGCTCCCAAATATGTTTTGTTTTGTATTTTTGATGTGTAACATCTTTCCGCTCGGTTGCTGGATAGTTTTGTGGGAGTGATTTTGAAAATTGGGGACGGAAGTGGATCGGAACGATCGAGCTGGCAGAGGTGGATCAAACGGAAGTATGCACTGCCCGCTCGATCGATCAAACGGAAGTGTACTAGCTGGCAGTGGTGGACAACGGATGTAAGCACTGCCCGCTCAATCGACCGAATGGAAGTGTGCCCTAGCTGGCAGTGGTGGATCGAACGGAAGTATAAGACGCGCTGCCAACTCGATCGATCGATCCAGCTGGCACTGGTAAGAGAAACAATCAGCGCGCGGTGTCAAAAATTGATACCATGATGCACTCTCGGCCATGTGGAATGTATATGACATACTGAACGGGAAACGCTCATGCGAACTCTGGTGTCACGTGATTTAAACAAATGACATGGTACATGTTCGAAATCTTCGTATCAGTATTTAAATGGCAAAACGCCTTAATATCAAACATTGTAAGTAGTCGGCATTGCATTGTCATAAGGCATTTTAAACTCAATGTCACTCAGGAACATTATCGAAACAAGCAAAGTATAAATGAAACTTAACTCCGTAATGCAGTACTATTGGAACGTGGAAATAAGTCACCATCTTGTGCACAATATTTGCGTACTCGAAATAGCCGTGGGGTTATTGCGTATGACTGTGAATCTAGAGATCTTGGGTTCGAATCCTGGGCGGGGTGGATATTTTTGCTACCAGATAATCATTTTAAACGATATTTATCATATCAATATGACTAATTTTAACAGAATCCATATGAAATTACGTGTTGGTCTGTGAATCAAGAGGACCTGTTTATAAGGAATTTAAGGTTATGAGCGGAGTCGCGTCTATTACTCTAGTTGATCCATATCGTATTCTTTATTTAGGCTAGTGCTGGTGGAAGCTACAAATCATCTAATAAAATGAGTTCCGTATTATAAACTACAATATCTGTAAAACACTCCCTTTTACAATACATTAATATTAGTGCCAATAATACTATAAAATACCGGTGTATCAACAATTTCAAGTGAGGTTTCTTCTATGGCAGATGTTACACATCATATGCGACACTGTAAGGCTCGTATTTTTAGCCTACTTTTCACATTTTGCAAAAATGAGGAAAAAGTAGACTTATGAGATCGGGCAAATGTGTGTCTGTCTGTCTGTCCTTCTGTCTGTCTGTGTGTCCCCCCCTATCAACTCCTAAACGGCTGCAACAATCGAAATAAAATTTGGTAGGAGTAAAGATCTATACCTGAATATCTCACGGCCATATTTGAAAATGATGTCAGAGCTACTGTAACATTTTTAATGAGTTAACTAAACGTGGTGATGACTATTGTGGTTCAATAAAACAAACATGATATGAATAAATAATATACACTGTGGTGTGACCTTACCTGTGATAGTGTAATATAATAAGTTGTTGAGCGCCAGATTCCTATTTAAGATAGTGAATCGAAATTTATTGATTTAACCTCGGCTATCAGCAGTAGAGTCGAGAACCACTTACCCGGGCCGTAGTGAGACAAAGTCATCTAACCAATCCAGTATTTAATCAAGGAGTATGATTGCCCTAAAGTACCAACTACAATGAAAGAAATAGGCATTACGTTGAAGAGAATGAATTTATTAAATGCAAAAACAAAATATTAATAAAACAGAATAGTGATAGTCACACAATTGAATTTAAAATTACTCAATGCGGCAATTAATTATTTAAAAGAAAATGAATATTAAAATGAATTGAAAGTTAAATGAAGTTAAATTATAATAGAGACGATAGTTTTATTGAATTGTTGGCTCACCCAGTCGAAGATTCGTCATATTTAAGAAATGATCGGTGATCTCGATGTTACGTCGCTTATGTTTAAAAAAATGATGTGATACCTCAATTACTATGAAATATCCTCATTAAGTACGTTGCCATCTGTAGAAAGACTCTTGATCAGGGATATAACCCATTATGTATTGATATAGATGTCGGCAAGACATCGTTCAGTGTCGACTCTCGGTGCTCAGTCCATTAGGACCCAGAAAGCAAGGTTACAACTTCCTTCCTTCATTGATAGCTATAGATCAATGCCATTCTTGTCCGATGTTGCAGGTACAAATACTAATGACTTCCTTGTCACGTGGTGTCACAGCTTCCCTCTCTATTAGCCTTCTCCATTCTTGACTCATAACTTGCAATATATATTGACGCGTATATACCGTAGAAAATGGCGTGTTGGTTACACCATAGTGGGTTTCTTAACATCTCAGGAAAATGACGCAGTTTGCCGTGGTGAAATTCTTACTACGTCGTTCAGTTTGTGACGCACAGGGTTAGTCCATATCGCCAGTCTTGTTGCAATATATAATACTTCGTCTCTTTACAAGTAATTGTTAATAAAAATCTAATTGAATATAATAATCAAAACCGCTTACAATTATCTGATATAAAAATCATCTCATGGATGTACTAGTTAATAATAATAATAATAATATGATAATTATAAATGAATAACCCTATAAATATAACCGCTATGGGATCGAATCGTTACAATCGCCCCTGATATAAATAATTTAAAATAAAATGTAACATTATTTATATCACTACACATCCTACACAAATGAATACAAATGTAAATATTAATACCCCCATAACGACAACATACAAATAATACCCTTCAACAATACATAAAAATATACAAGAACATACTCTTTTCACTTTACATATTTGTACTATCATTTCTCATTCTTCCAAATGTTCATAATGTTCATTCTTCTTTATGTATTAAACGAGCTGTAAAAAATATACATATAAAATGCCCTTCACTTTTATTTTTGACATATATGTCAACGCTGCACTCGTTTATATTTCGGTGATCGTATGCATGACATACAATTTTGGTTTCATCTCTTTTGAACGTAGTTTTTGTATATCAGTCTGGCGTAGAAGTACATTGTTGTAATACCAGCTGATTAACCCATAATAACTATTACAGCACACGATAATAGGATGCAAACAATACAATATTCCTTTCGTCTTTATAAAGGGATTACTCAAATGCAGTAAAATTTCAATAATTGAAGAAAAAAATAACTTAGCAAGATATTCAAGGCAATTCCAATTTCAGTGCATATGTCATACATGTAAATATTTCCCCAAATACATAATGACATCGAAATACCTCAAAGCAGTTATTAAACAGTTCATTTAAATATCCAAGTTACTACTCACCTGCCTTCGTGGCTTAATTCTTTCTTAGGCCACGGCCGCCTCCTTCCAAATTAATACTTCCTAAGTCTCCACGACTTCTTAACTTCTCATAAAACCATAATTCCTCTTTACTACTTCTCGAAAACAATAACTTGGATTTTCAAAATCACCAATAAACATAAAATCTGACTTCTCGTTCACTTTATAAAATTTAACTTAGCGTCAAGATATAACTTTACCGTAACGTCATTCCTTACTTACCATAACAAAATGATTAAGACTTGGACAAAATACTACTCAATACCTGAATTACGTATATCACTAAACTATTTCACAAAAACACATGACAAACTCCTCGGAATAAATATTTCGTTCCACAAAATATTAATGCTCTTATACTTTGAACTTAGTCTATTCATGATTTGACTTTTTGCTGAATGCCTAAAAACCCCCCTTAGTTTTCTCTCAAAACTCTTAATTAAGTACCGTGTCCTCCAAACACCACTTCCTACTTGTTCTGACCGCCTGGACTATAGCTCACTCTTGCTATACCAGAATCTCTCAAAACTCATCGTGACATCACACGTCACATACAAAAAAAACTCCCCTATTCGTGGTATAATCCCACTTCTTCTTACTGTTACAGGTCACCTCTTACTGACCAATAACACATTAAATTTCAGCTAAAAAATTTTACATGCTTCGACTAATTCCTTGGAATAATAACATCACCCTTTGCTTTCCTAACTATTGTCTTCCTCAAATAATGACAGTGTTCCAGTTGATAGTTAATAACACCGACACTCCTAATTCGCAAATATTCTCCCATAATCACTTCATAAAGCAAGTTCTGAGTTCTAACACAGTTCAGATACTTTCTTCTCTATCAAATTAAATGCGTAAATTACACCTGCCTTTAATTGAAACTTCATTATTACCCCTTAGGTATACACTTATCTTACCAACTTATTCTTCCTTCAAAATATTAACTTATCTTTACTAACTCCGTATGACATAAATAAAACTTTAATTTCCTGTCTACTAAAAAAAAAAATTTATCTTTAAATCCTCAAACGTCGAATTATAACAAATTCCTTTCAATATTAGTAAATATTATGTCAACCTTTTAATTATAATTATTATCTTTACTTTAACCTGTGTGTAGGACAACAATCTACCACATCATTAATTCGTTATTAATCATCAGTAATTTTTTACTACAAAGTGGTTTAGCTCAATAACAAGCCTTGTAATATCTTTAAAACGTGCGTAACTGTAACAAAAACTTGGACAATCTTACCTTTGTAATCTCTTATTACCTTGTGTGCATACATCCATATATACTTAAAAAAAACTCCCTTATTAACTTCACGTAGTCCCGTAGATACCATAAAAAATCTCATTGCTCAACGGAATATACCTTGCTGACCTACTTCATCCTCCAAAACCTTCTTAAAACTTCATTTGGCATCTTACCAAAACTTCCTCCATTATAACTCCATTTGGCATCTTACCAAAAACTTCCTCAAAAAACAACTTCATTTGGTATCTTACCAAAACTTCCTCCTTAAAAAACTTCATTTGGCATCTTACCAAAACTTTAAAACCACATTGCTCAACGGCATTACCTTCGTTGGCCTACTTCTTCAAACTCACGTCCATTTACGTGAAAATACACACATACACACACACATATCTGTCAACAAGTACCAGATGTCCTAATTAGTTACTACTTCCTCATTTCAACCCGATGTTGGTTAATTCATACAACGCATTACCATTAACAATTCTAAACCACTTATAAATTTCTCAACATATATCCGCTGATAACCTCGCTGTCCTCAACTGAAACTTCTTTATTAAATCAATACTTAATTCTTCAACTCACTAGTTTTATTACCACTGTATCATCTTATCTTCACTCACTTTTGAATTAAATCTTTATTACCATTATATTCTTAATTATGGTTGCCATAATAATTATTACTTTCTTTCGATTACTTACCTATGTAATAACCTTCCTATTTTTAAAATTTAATTCTCACTTCATCCAACTTACCTGCAGTTTAAGGACCTACATTCAACTTACCTGCATTGCTCAATAGCACGACAACCTTTGTCTTCCAAATTAAATGATTTTAGTCAATCTAAATCAATAAGCGTAGGCACTACGCGCCCCTTACCATCCTAACTTCACGACTGAATTAAAATTACACACAGCAGGTTCCTTATCTACCTCTGTTAAATCCTATTAAACTTCATTACTTAATATTTAAGTCATACGGAAGAGTAACTATCGGTAATATAAATTTACATCACTACTTTCTCTGGCATTTCACCGTTCTTACCATCTTCATCTTCAATTCTATCTCTTTCTAGGGTTCCATTTTCCTCTTTTCTTATAACATTACTTTCTACCTCTTTCGGACTACACTCATCAACAGTAACATTATACTTCGGCTTTCCTCCTATCATTTCCCCAAGTCTGGCTAATTCATTACGCCACTGCACATCATATGCTTTCTTTCTCTCTTTCATTCTGATTTCTTTTTCCACTAACAACTTAATTCTCTTCTCTTTCATTTTACTTCTAAAATATCTACCTACATGTCTTCCCTTCACTTCTCCACTACTAATATTTAATTTTCTCTTTAGCCGTTGCCCATTGCTTCTCCTCTTATCTATCTCTCTCCTCCTCTTAACCTGTTTACTAATTATGTTCTTCTGACTATGACTTAACGCACGCTTCTCTGCCACTAATAATTTCATATTAACTTCCTCTATCACAGGACTAAATTCTTCCCTAGTTTGCCTATCTAATTTATCTATGATTGTCTGCATCTTAATCTCTTGGGTGCTTAGTACTTTCTTTATCTTACCTACTTCTATCCCTATCTTTTCTCTCATCTTCTTCACTTCTTTTTCGCTACATTCTATAGTCTCTTCTACAGCTATCCTGCGTTCATCTAAAATCTCCTTCAACTCTACTATGCTTTCTCCTACTATCTCCTCTGACGCTAATCTATTTTCACCTAAAATCTCGTCTGACTCTAATCTGATTTCACCTAAAATCTCCGCTATTTGCCGTTCCTCACCTAAGATCTCCTCCGATTCCAATCTGCTTTCACCTACAATCTCCAATGACTCTAATCTACTTTCAATTACAGTCTCCACTAATTCCAATTTGCTTTCACCTAAAATCTCGTCTGACTCTAATCTGATTTCACCTAAAATCTCCGCTAATTCCAATTTGCTTTCACCTAAAATCTCGTCTGACTCCATTCTACTTTCAATTATAGTCTCCTTACAGGCTGTCTTTACTGATTCTACTGCAGTTTCCCCTAAAGTCTCTACCACCTGCCTAGTTTCCACTTCTACCAATTTGCTAAAACTTTCACCTTGAGTTGCTATTTTCTCTTCAATCACAGTTACTATTCTTTCCTGAATCCTACTTTCTGCTGCTTCTAATTTCTTATCTACTGTCTTAATAATATCTTTAGCCTTCATCTCTACCTCCTCCTTAATTTCACCTCTGATTTCCTGTTTCACCCCCTGAATACTCTCCTGTAGCATATCATACTTCATACTTAATTCTTCATTGACTTTAACCACACTGTCTAGTTTTACATTATTCTCTTCCAGCTTCTGATTTATTTTACTCATATCTTGATTTAGCCTACCCATCTCTTCTCTCATCTCCTTACTATTTTTATTCATATCTTTATCTAATTTCTCAAATTTATCATTGAATTCCTTCCTACTTTCTAAATTATCTTTCTTATTCTCTTCCATATTTTGATTTAGCCTACCAATATCTTCTTTCATCTCCCTACTATTTTTATTCATACTCTCATCAAATTTCGCACTTAAATCTCTACTCATCTGCCTTATGAGCGCAGTTAATGGATCTTCAGGAATCTCTATAGACTTTTCTTTCTCTAGACTACCACTAGTCTCAGGATGTACCTCTATATTCGTCTCGATATTTTCCTCTGAATTAGTGTCAGGGTTAACCTCAGGATTATTTTCAGGATTACTCTCAGGATTATTCTCAAGATTTACCTCCGACATCTTGGTATTATTCTCTACGCTCTCAACATCGCTACCGCTATCAACCTCCTTATAATTAACTTTCTTGACTGCATCCCTACTTCTCAACTGCCTCTGTTCCTCCTCCGACATCTTGAAGTACACCGTATAACAATTGCCCGTCCAAAATTTCACTTCACTTCACTGTCCCCCAAAAGCACTGACAATTTGCACTGAAATTATACACTCCTCTGACTAAATACCGAATGGTTTTCGTGCCCTACTTTGTGGCGCCAAATGTAACATTTTTAATGTAGTTAACTAAACGTGGTGATGACTATTGTGGTTCAATAAAACAAACATGATATGAATAAATAATATACACTGTGGTGTGACCTTACCTGTGATAGTGTAATATAATAAGTTGTTGAGCGCCAGATTCCTATTTAAGATAGTGAATCGAAATTTATTGATTTAACCTCGGCTATCAGCAGTAGAGTCGAGAACCACTTACCCGGGCCGTAGTGAGACAAAGTCATCTAACCAATCCAGTATTTAATCAAGGAGTATGATTGCCCTAAAGTACCAACTACAATGAAAGAAATAGGCATTACGTTGAAGAGAATGAATTTATTAAATGCAAAAACAAAATATTAATAAAACAGAATAGTGATAGTCACACAATTGAATTTAAAATTACTCAATGCGGCAATTAATTATTTAAAAGAAAATGAATATTAAAATGAATTGAAAGTTAAATGAAGTTAAATTATAATAGAGACGATAGTTTTATTGAATTGTTGGCTCACCCAGTCGAAGATTCGTCATATTTAAGAAATGATCGGTGATCTCGATGTTACGTCGCTTATGTTTAAAAAAATGATGTGATACCTCAATTACTATGAAATATCCTCATTAAGTACGTTGCCATCTGTAGAAAGACTCTTGATCAGGGATATAACCCATTATGTATTGATATAGATGTCGGCAAGACATCGTTCAGTGTCGACTCTCGGTGCTCAGTCCATTAGGACCCAGAAAGCAAGGTTACAACTTCCTTCCTTCATTGATAGCTATAGATCAATGCCATTCTTGTCCGATGTTGCAGGTACAAATACTAATGACTTCCTTGTCACGTGGTGTCACAGCTTCCCTCTCTATTAGCCTTCTCCATTCTTGACTCATAACTTGCAATATATATTGACGCGTATATACCGTAGAAAATGGCGTGTTGGTTACACCATAGTGGGTTTCTTAACATCTCAGGAAAATGACGCAGTTTGCCGTGGTGAAATTCTTACTACGTCGTTCAGTTTGTGACGCACAGGGTTAGTCCATATCGCCAGTCTTGTTGCAATATATAATACTTCGTCTCTTTACAAGTAATTGTTAATAAAAATCTAATTGAATATAATAATCAAAACCGCTTACAATTATCTGATATAAAAATCATCTCATGGATGTACTAGTTAATAATAATAATAATAATATGATAATTATAAATGAATAACCCTATAAATATAACCGCTATGGGATCGAATCGTTACACTACCAACTGCTGAATAATCGCAATTGAAATTTGAGCTCCATGTTGGATATCTTGGAAGGTATGAATGGGAGCTATTTCAAAATTGGCACACATATAGATAATAATATTGCAGTTTAATTTCCAGGAGGCCATACATGGCAGTGTTGCCAAAATGATGATAAGCCTGTTGATAGGTCCAAATTTTACATGCATATAACTTCTACACTATCAATTGGATTTCAACCAAATTTCGTATGTGATATGTGTGCATAAACAGATATGACTGAGGCGTATTCTTAAGTGCCACCAGGGCTGTCAACTGTTAATAATTGCTCTCAATTTGTTTTATCCAAATACCCATATATGAGAAAGTATGCAAGCCGACAGCTTTAAACTATGCACACGTATAGTACCTGACATTCTATAATAATTTGGAGTAACTTATATACGTCAGTGCTACCAACATGATTCTAAGTCTGCTGAGAGGTCCAAATTTAAATACATGTAACTTCTATGCTATCATTTGGATTTCAACCAAATTTCGTGTGTGCTACGTGTACCGATTCTTAATAGTAACCAGGGGTGCCAACTGTTAATAAATACTGTCTCTATTTTTGTTACCCTAATATCAATATATCAGAAAGTATGTAAGCCAATAGCTCTAAACTTTGCACACGTATAGTACCTGGCATTCTAGATTAATTTGGAGTAACTAATATAGACCTACGCCAGTGCTGCCAACATGATTCTAACCCTGCTGATAGGTCCAATTTTAAGAAGCATGTAACTTCTATACTAACTAATGGATTTCATTCAAAATTGACACAACAATAGATCATATTATTTCAGATTATTTCTGACCAATACATGTATGTCAATGTTGCCAACATGATTTCACGCGCACTGTTAGATCCAATGTTTAACTGCATGTAACGCCCATGCTATCCATTGGACTTCAACCAAATTTTGTATTCTGTACCTTAAGAGATGGAACTAAGAATATATTCAGTCATCAGGGCTGCCAAATGTAGTTCTCTATTAGGCTACATTACGCCAGGTATACAGTATTTCGAACTAATTAAAACATTCGATATTTCCAACTTAATTTCGTCATTATTCTAGATAGATCCATATAGATTAATTATTGGCATGAATCTTAAATTTTAAGAAAAGTAGGCTCTTTAGTTCGTCACGGAACTTCTTGTTATTTTATTTTATTTAACCGGACCACTCCAATCCGTTTTTAATTTAAGGACACATTTCCATTAAAAAAATCGCACCAACTCGATACTTTGGTCTGGATGGTTTTAGTTTGAACTGTTCAGACCGATGAAATGGTATGACCCATATTCTTTTGGTAAGGAGCAACACCCGCAATTGATAAATACGGTTTACGAACGAAAAGTATGGAGCACGATTATAAGGTGCAGAAATACGACAGTATCGTGTTATCCAGGAACAATATTTGCTAATGAGAGTAGTTGAATGTATAAAGTGACTTAAATATCTCTCAGAATTTGGACAATGAACAGTTACCGTAACGTGTTTCAAGCATGCAGAGCCGCACACAACACCAAATATAAACAGGCCAAATGAACCAATTACGAGGCGACCTTTTGCTTAGCAGTGCTCGTAATGGGATGGCGATGAAGTGCACAGTGTTGTCAGTTACTCGTATCGTAGTTTCATCCCCGTGATATCAGTAGGCTACGTATCAATTTTTATTTTTCGGCTACTGTTATCAATCGGTTAATGTTATCAAATTATGTGCGTCCCAGAGTAATCATAATAAGCGGCGTCCACTGTATTGTGTACTCTTGAACATGTGAATTTTATACATTTTTCAGACATCGTTACACTTAACATTTTCTCGTTTTCTGGTAAGACAAAGGTGTTTGCAACGTGCAAAAAATAACTTATTTGAACTTGATGATAAGCATGATGATATTTTGAGGTTAGATATTCTGCAGAATTAATACAAATTGTAACAAAAGAAATTTCAGGAAAAAGGAAACAATAGTTCTTTCAGGAACACTGAACTAGAATTTTTCAACCAAATGCTCTCAAAATATTTTCACTTACTGCGAACAGATAACTTCAGATATTAGCAAGCCGAGGAAAATATGGAATCCATTAGGAATATTTAAAAAATAAGTTAGTTGGGATTTTTTTTCTTTGAGTCTAGGCTATTCTAATTTTCATAAAATAACTTAAATGGGTTAACATTCTCAGTAAGTGATACAATTTGGAGGACATATTGTTGTCAAGCAACTGAGATAAGTGTTCCTGAATGGTTCAATGTTACTTTTCTTATAATTCGTATTATTTTTCCAGATTTTATAAACTCAAATTATATAATCCAACTCAAAATAAGTTACTTTTTGCACGTTACAAGAATCTTGGCCTTGGTCTTACCACAAGACGAGAAAATGCTTAGTATAATAACGCCTGATAATGGAGACAATCCACATACTCAAGGTACACAGTATCCTTAAAACGTAACAATGACAATCAACAGGCAAGTCTTCATCGGACAAAGACGAACTGTTTGGTTTTAATGTCCCTCCAAATACTTTCGTATACAGAGTATTTCAAAATACAGTAAGTAATGTAATTTGCATGATAATATTCTGCTTTTGAACCACAAATCAATCTCTAGTGTTTTTGTTTTCTTCGACCAGAAACTAGACCAAACATTGTAAGTTAAACCTTAGCAAATTCTGAAGCAGTGCGTGGTCGGCTGATGGCACTACAAAGCAGAGGATTGGTTGCCATCTACACAATCAAGTAAACGGACAATAACGTGTGGTCGACAATCTGGCGCTCATTTCACGACCTCATACATTGTCCTTGTGAATTCGGAATGCAAATATTGTTACTCATCACCGCTGACGAATAGTTGTGAAATAATTACACTACCGGTATGTCGCAGAACATAATATAAACTAGAAGCAGTTGTGATGGCTATTAACCAAATAATTCAGAAAGAAAATGCAATCCTGACATTATGCCCTTAAATATCTTATACCTAATTTTCAGGTATCCTGCTGAATATCAAAACAAACAGATTAAGGAGCTCCGGAGTGCCGTAAATCTTCAACATTTTCAAAAGTTTCAACAGTTTGTTTCATACGGACCTCTCGCTTTATAACGGTACATTTATTTTTACATAGCTTATTTCTGGGCCTACTTTCCTTATACATACTTACTCACAGTCGTGAGTAAATCCACCAATATACTGTGAAACTTCTCACTTTGGATACCCCTATAGCTTGGACACATATTGAATGCACCGTTTAATTCCCTGTACTCTTACATGTTAAAAATCGTACGTACATTGGACACCCCTCCACTCTGGACATTGGACAGCCCTTAAATGATAGTTTGGATTGATTCATCTTGTTAACTGAGGAATTGAGATGTCTTCCTGAAGTCATTCGCATTGAATTGTCAGACGTTGGTGGTTTTAATAATTTCCATAATGCGTTAGAAGTCAGATGTTTCTGGAACAATTGATGGAGTGTTACAAAAAGAGATTTCTTCAGATCATCTTCAGAAGAAGAAGAAGAAACATTTGATGTCCCCAAGGAGCCACATGCTCATCAAATATATGTGCAGTGTATTAATGAGTTGGAACGTTATGTGTTTGTGTGTAACCAACCAGTAATGATTGAAACTCTATTTGGATTACGCCGGAAAAGTGAATCAGGAGTGGGCACGTTCAAAAATCGAAAAATCAAAACAAAGTCTTGTGACTGAGTACAGTACTGTACAGTACAATAGGCAAACGCAAAACATAGGACAATACATTAGGTTCTTGAGTGTTCAAGTTCCCTTTTCTTCTGGAACTTTGCAACGTAGGCAACAAAGCTGTAATATTCACCGTGTCATGCAGTACAATTCACCATTCCATCCGCAATTGTTGCTAAATGAAGTGGAGTTCTCTATGTAGTTAGGTTGAGGAATGAACGAAGTATGGAGCAGGTCTCTAAAATGACTACTTTCTTCATACTTATGTACAGATTATGGTGGAGCCCCAGTTTATCGAGGTTGGATTATAGTGACTTCGGTATGATCCCAGTGGAAGAGATGACGCCTGTTTACCAGTTCTTGATGGATGCAGTATTCTTGCATTTGTCTGTTGGCACAGGCTAGAGTAAAATGTGGCTTTTTACCGATATCTCAGTCTCATTCATGGCTGTGATTATATGGAAGCTACTGAGGTATTAGTGGTGCTGAGGGCATAACTACTGTCGGCCAAAATATTATGTGCACTCGAGTTTGAAGGTTGTTTGTGAAGTAACCAATAGCCCATCACTTCCGAGCGAGGCGCGCCATGACGCGTGATGGAGCCCATCTTGGCAACGTTGTACAACTTTCACCGGAGGGGCTAACTGGTGAACCATGTCTTAATTCCCCGTACAAATACAAACCGATATAAAATAAGTGAATTAATTTACGTATTTCACAATCATAAAGCATACCTTTTTGATGTTTAAGGATTACAACGCAACCAAGAACTATATTTTCCAACCACCCCAAGCCGAGAAAAAGTTACCTCACAAAAACGATAACAACTTTGTTTCTTGGACACTCAAAATTTTGAAATTAATAAACCAGTTACACAACATTCCAATGCATATTGTGTTAAAATTTGGATTCGATCTGATGACGGGTTTGTGAGATGATAATTCTTAAACGTGACGCATGGTTGAAACACGCTTAAAAACGGGCACTTTTTGTGTTCCAACTGCGATTTTAAAAATATTGAAATATAAATTAAAAATTCCAAACCTACATGAAATAACGTAAAATAGAACGACGAAAATGATGATGTTAGTGGATTTTATGTAGGTCTATTGGTTACTTCACAAACAGCCTTCAAACTCGAGTACACATAATATTTTGGTCGACAGTAGTGTCGGTGGATGCTGTGAAAGGTTCTACTCGTAGGGTTGGTACTGCTGTACCGACTCAGTGAGGAAAGCAATGGCAAACTACTTCACTCCTCACCTTGCTTAGTACGCCTCATTATAGTGCTCCCTTTGGTTTTTGTGGGTTTCAACCCACATAACCAATAGTGGCACTTTTTGAGGATCCAACCAGCCTCCGGGCTGACTACCTAACAGACATACAGTAACACTTTCCTGTCGCCACAACTGTATTTGGTCACTTCATCAGCATAAATGTGTTGGATCTTATGCGAGTTAAAGACAGCGTAGAAGGTTACCATTATTATTATTATTACACAGATTCATAAGCCTCAATTCCTCATTTTACAATGGTACAATGACTGAAACTAAGCCTCCGTGGCTTAGGCGGCAGCACGCCGGCCTCTCACCGCTGGGTCCGTGGTTCAAATCCCGGTCACTCCATGTGAGATCTGTGCTGGACAAAACGGAGGCAGACAGGTTTTTCTCCGGGTACTCCGGTTTTCCCTGTCATAATTTCACTCCAGCAACACTCTCCACTATAATTTCATTTCATCTGTCATTCAGAGGAGTGCGTCAGGACTTGGCAGGCGGCACAGTTCATATCCTCGCCGCTAGATGGGGGGCTTCATTCATTCCATTCCTGACCCGGTCGGAGACTGGAAGCAGGCTGTGGATTTTCATTTACAATGACTGAAAATACGGACTGATGTCAAGCACTTTCAGAGTTCATTCTTCATTTAGGAATCGTCGCACTGTATGGCAAGTGTCCCAGCTTGTGCGCTATTCCGAGAGCCTGTAGTTGGTCCACCAGTCTTGAAGGTACAATTTCAGTTGCAGACAGAATGAGAGGTCGGATGTACACCTGCTCTAGCTTCCACAGTTGTTTTACTTCAAAGGCCAGTTCGGTGTATTTGTTGACCTTTCGGGCATATGTTGTTTGAAGGTTATGGTCGAGTGGTACGGATATATCGATTATCACAGCTTCTTTCTTCTGTCGATCAAGGAGGAGAATATCAGGTTGGTTATTATTATTATTATTATTATTATTATAAGCTACAGTTGTTGTAACTTGGGCCACCATTCATGCATTTTTTGACAGCAGAGTTAAAAATTATCTAGCAACACTGCAGCTATAGAACATACATAGCATAACATGTACCGTTCATAACATTTAATTATTTAGCAAAGGTAGTACGAGGGAGTGAAGTCAATGTCAGCTATTACTTCACAGCCCACTAAATATACACGTTGGCACCACACCTAGTCTTGTCGAACAATGGCAAGAAAGTTGGATATGAACGCTGATGATGACGATGCCTTGGATAAGATTTGTCTTGATTACGTTATGAACTTACTGCTTGTCCTGCATTGCTGAGTGCATGGAAGTCCCAGAGTGTCAGATAAGCAATTGGCAATATTTATTATGTCAGGATTTTCTCTGAATGTGTGACAGTGAGGAAAGTTCCTAGATCTTTCTTCTATTGTTTATCAGTTGTAATGAGCTGTGAATACTAATGTAGACTGCAAATGTCATGCCAAAGTCATGCAACAGCGTCAAACAGCAGGTACGCGTAATTCCAGACAAATTGAAGGAAGATAGGAAGCTTTTAGTTTTACGTGACCGTTAATATCGTGATCATGAGCCATGGGTCCTCCATTTTTACGTGGAATCCGAACCACAGGACGTGATATTTCACTTCGAAAATCTCACATGTATTGAACTAGAACAAATGAAAACAAAAAAGGAAGAACAAAAGGCAAATAAAGGACAGGAAGAAAAGAAATGCCCTCGACCCTCGAAGAATGAGAATTGAGGGACTTGAAAGGAAGGCAGACAGGACAGGGAAAGAGGAGAGAACCCACCCATAATGCAATGGAAGAAGGGGAAATACCGGACCCAGTTCAGGAATCCCTCGGGGTCACCAACTGCTGAGCTCACCAGCCGTGAGCCCTTGAGGGTGTAGCACTATCGAGGATTGCACTATAAGTGGTGGACTACACACGATCTGCCTCCTTTAGGGTCTTGAGCAGAAAGCAGGATATACATGAAAAGACAGACAAACAAGCGTTATGACCCCTCGAGGAATAAGGGATCAGGAATTTTGAGACAAGGGACAATTAAGGCAGGGGTTGAAAGAACCCCTAGGTCTAGGATACGGTACCCTGATATCGTCGGGGTCGGAAGAGAACAAGAGTTGATCAAGGATGGTCGACGGGAAAGGAGACAGAGAGGAGCCCGGTATAAGTAAGTGGAAGTAATGCTGGACTCAGCTGAAGTCCCGTGGTTGCCAACCTATGTCTCACAAGTAGTGATCCATGGGGGGTAATTAAAATAAAATTTTGTAAATTCATTAACTATTTGTAACCCTAAATTAAGCTTTGTCTCCATAAATTTGATTTTAGTCACCAATTAGGCTGGAATTTCTTAAATTTTAGCTATTTAATATTTTAAGCCAAAGGGGTTCTTTCTACGCCAATGATTTGTGAAAAATTATTACATTTCTTGCTTCACAATCTAAAAACACTTTTATTCGTAAAACACTCGCACATGTCACTGTCTCTAAAGAAGCAACTGTATAACATATTCCAATAGCTAACCAATACACTGCAACCACTTAACTTATATTCCAATAACATCAATATTTGTAAGCGATTATGTAGCAGGACTATCTCACTTCCGGGGCAGATGACCTCGAAGTTCCTCCCCTTAAAACAACAATAACTAACTACATCTCACTTTCTAATTCAATTGTTTTGAGTTATCCTCAACGTTTGTGGTTTTAACGTACCTGAAATGTTTTAAAACATTCAAAGAATGCAATTACCGGTACTTTAAGATTGTCAATACTGGTATGAGAATGGATCGTTACCAGACTGCTACATAATTAATTTCTTTGTTTTGAAAATTAACATTATTCTAATACTATGACCACGTGTGTAGAAGTTGTCCTAAACTGTCTTCCTTTACTACATCAACGACGGACAAGGATAGCTATCCCCACATCTCTACATACTCTAAAACAAATTCCCCTATTCTTAGATGTAACGGGTAATCTCGAGAACCACTGGATGGATTTTAATGCGGTTTTCACCATTCTGTAAAGGATTTCTCAAAGAAGATTTCTGTAGAAAGACATTCATTTATGACCAAAGAAAGCCGAGCAGTAACGATTTCAGTGAATCGAGTCAAAGAAAAACTTGCCGTTCCTGTGTCTTCTAAGCTTACGCTGGGTAAAACGTTCAAAATATCTATATACTATTAATGTAAGAATTTTTCAGAATGAAAAGTTCTACAAAAAGAGTCCGCGACAGAATATCTCTATCTGTAATACATCGCCCACTATAAGTGGTTTTACGTTTTCATTTCTTCCAACAATTTCCATTCAGTGGAAATTTAAATTACTTGCTTCGGAGCGAGTTTACGAGCTAGCAAGCAAGCCTATCACCCCAGGTTCGGCCAGCATCAAACTGTCGAGTCGTGTCGAGTTAAGACTTCTGAATTGCGTCTCTGACCTGCCGTCCATGCGCCTTTCAAACTTACGCTCGGTAAACCGTTTAAGATACCGGGTTGCTAGTTATAATTAAAGTAAAGTCACGGGCATGGATGTGACATTGTCTTCCTGCCAGGACTGAAGAAGAGTGCTATGTGCTGAGAATATGTACCCACGATTTACCTTTGTGTTAGCGTCTAGAGTCGAATTCACAGTGTTTTAAGGAGAAAGTTCTCGACTTAATATCATGGCAATGTGGATATTCCACTAACTGGCTTTCTGAGAGCAGATTAGTAAATAATAAACGAGAAAATCCAAACACGCCCATTTTACATGTAAGGGCCTAGCAGAAATTAAAACATATACAAAAGTTGCGGATTTTCCAAGCGTTTTCGATTTTGAAAAGTACAATAAAACGTATTTAATAGGATATGGTTTTTACTTGTGTAAATATGATCTTGGCGGGTGTATAAAAGGAAGAGTGGGAAGTACCCCCTCCCCCATTTTTTTCGTAGATAAAAGCGTGTTATTTTGTGATTAAGAACTCATGTAATGTTTCTTTTAGGTTAGGATGTTTAAATACTTGTTTTCTCACGCAATCTATTTGGGCACAATATTTGTGTTGACCCACTGAAAAGCATTCTATAAAAGACAATAAAGCATTCTTGAAAGTCTATCCAGAGAATGGTATTCGCTGTTTAATCACCGTATTATATCCTTCGTTGGGGGGGGGGGGGGGGGGGGGGCAACAGACCTTTGGGTTATTAGCGTAATGATAATGCGTTCTGGCAATTAAGACATCAGTGGAAAATCCCACGCCAGTAAAGAAAACTGTGTCCTATGGTGGTAATTAATTTTCTTTTGTAGTCTTTAATTCATTTAGGGACTTCAGGCATGACCAAAATTCCTAAAAGAACAACAAAAGACAAATTACGTTTTGTTATGATAATTTTAGACTTCCCGGCAGAATATTTCTGAGAATTCTTGCCAAGTGTACCATAAACTGGTTAGCCGACGACTTTCTATGTGAAGGAATCAGTGATATAGAGTGTTCGCTTTATAATACAATGACTGATGGATAGATTCCCGGTCTAGAAAATCGGATTTTGAAGGACGACAAAATCTTACGACACTCCAAGTCGCACGTTGTGCACTCGTAAAAGATCTCTTCTATCACATACGATGATAGAGACAAAATTAAATATTAGCAATAGGTCACGCAGAAGAGTTCTGACTAACAGATGGCAGTGCTAAACGGAACGCTGACATTGGAGAGTATACCGCCTGAATGACTCAAATTCTTAAGATCTACACTCGGTAGCTGAGGGCATACACGATTATTATTATTATCATCATGGAAATTTATGCTTACATGAGATTAATAATAAATGAATAAATAAATTAATTAATTACTCTCATGCAATTATTTTTTCAGGGTTAGGGCATATCACCAAATACAAATGGGTACAATCGTGTTGACCGATTTAAATGTATAAGGTTAGTTTACTAAGGCAACACTGAAAAATGGCTTCCAACACACTGTTATTATTATTAATACTATTCTGTTGATTTCGGCCTACTGTGGACTATCGGCCGACTTCCCAATCTCTTTTTCTCCTCCCAGAATTTCTTCATAAGGTTGTTAAGTTTTCTCCCTCTGTCTTCAGAACAGATTACTTTGGTATAGGAGCTGTGTATTTCCTGAACTACCCTACATTTATCAACTTTACCTCGAAACCCTGTTCTGTTAAGTATATCTTCTAGATTAATTCCAACTTTCTGGAGATCCTCTCTTGTTCCTTCAACCCATCTGGGGTGGACTACAACTTTTCAATGTAAATGAATATCCTTTTCGTCAACCTACTGTTGTTCAACCTTATGTTTATTGTGGTGTTTGAAGCCATATTTTCAGTGTTGCCTAAGTAAACAAGAGTTTAGTGCTTTTCAGTCGGTCAACACGAATGTACCCTAAAGAGATGGGTTATGCCCTAATCCTGAAATAAATTACATGAGATTAATAAAACACTAGGATGACCAGTTTCGATCGTCAAGCGATCATCATCAGATCCATTACACTTAGGCTATAAAATCTATGTTTGAAATACAGGTGAAAATATTTACAATATGTACAATTATTTAGTTGCAGTATTGGTACTGCAACTGTCAGTGTATGCTAAATGCAGTATATATGTTAGGTGAAATGCTAAATGGTGATAGCTATCCGGAGTTTGTACTTTAGAGAGATTATATGGTTGTAAACTATAGTTAAACTATAAAATTTTAGGCTAACTACTTATCTGATTGTCTTCCGTACTACAGCTGCTCGCAGTTTTCGTGCTCACTGTAACTTACTGTGCGGTCAACTGCGGTGGTTATCTTAACGACTGGTTTTTCCTGCCTTCTCCCCCCTACCCCTACGTGCTGTGGGGAGTGATAGCGATGTGTTTATGTGAGGTGTTGCCAACCTAGATAAGATGTAAGTTATTGAATGAGGTGTGTCTACAACTATTAAAGACCGTGGATTAGCCCTCGCCACGCGTGGAGAATTACCCATTCGAACTAAGCGTTGACGGTCTTATGAGGACGTCCCGGCACCTTTAATACTGCCGCGAATATGGGCCTTGGTTTGTTGCAGAAGAAAACTACATCGTACACCTGATCCAGATAACATTTACCTATTAAAACAATTCTCCAATCCATTAATAGCCTACACTACTCTATCAAATTCACTAAGGAATCCGAAATAGACCGAAAAATAAATTATCTCGATATAACTATTGAACGTAAAGACAACGACCTTTCATATTCCATATTTCGGAAAGCAACACAAACCTCGCATGCAATCGACAATCAGTCTAATCACCCCAGTACGCACAAACTAGCAGGTTTCAATTCATTGGTGCACAGGGCTTTAAACATACCCATGTCTAAAGACAACTATAATAAGGAAATAAGAACTATTAAGCAAATAGCAAAGGAAAACAACTTCCCGCCGAGCAAAATAAACCAAATTATAGCCAAGCATAAAAATAAAGATAAAACGATTCCCAAACCGGACAGTAATGAGAAAAAATTTGTGCGTTTCAACTATGTGAATGCGAATACATATAAAATCACTAACCTATTCAAAAAGCAAGGCATAAAGATAGCTTTCACGACGAAAAACACAACCGCTAGGCACCGCCAAAATAGTAATCTAAATAAACGTGACCCGTATTCAAGGTCAGGGGTATATTCTATAACGTGCCAAGACACCGGTTGTCAAGCTAATTACATCGGGCAGAGTGGAAGACGAGTAGACACCCGTTATAATGAACATAGGAATGCGATAAGATACGGAACACATTCAGCCGTGTGCGAACATATGTGTGACGCGGGGCACAGCTTTACCAACATAGAGTCGGACCTTAAAATAATCCATCACGAATCGAAAGGCAGAGCTCTAGACATAAAGGAAGCAATCGAGATACACCTAGCCAAACGAAACAATCCCAACAATCTAAACGAACACACGTTCATGGAGAGCTCACCCCTCTTCACGCTACTAAAAAACACACCCTGTCGGAAACAAGACACAATTTAGCGACACAGCCAAGCTAGATAAAAAAGGGGGGAAATTAGGGGGTTTTTAATAGGTAAATGTTATCTGGATCAGGTGTACGATGTACTTTTCTTCTGCAACAAACCAAGGCCCATATTCGCGGCAGTATTAAAGGTGCCGGGACGTCCTCATAAGACCGTCAACGCTTAGTTCGAATGGGTAATGCTCCACGCGTGGCGAGGGCTAATCCACGGTCTTTAATAGTTGTAGACACACCTCATTCAATAACATACATCTTATCTAGGTTGGCAACACCTCACATAAACACATCGCTATCACTCCCCACAGCACGTAGGGGTAGGGGGGAGAAGGCAGGAAAAACCAGTCGTTAAGATAACCACCGCAGTTGACCGCACAGTAAGTTACAGTGAGCACGAAAACTGCGAGCAGCTGTAGTACGGAAGACAATCAGATAAGTAGTTAGCCTAAAATTTTATAGTTTAACTATAGTTTACAACCATATAATCTCTCTAAAGTACAAACTCCGGATAGCTATCACCATTTAGCATTTCACCTAACATATATACTGCATTTAGCATACACTGACAGTTGCAGTACCAATACTGCAACTAAATAATTGTACATATTGTAAATATTTTCACCTGTATTTCAAACATAGATTTTATAGCCTAAGTGTAATGGATCTGATGATGATCGCTTGACGATCGAAACTGGTCATCCTAGTGTTTTATTAATCTCATGTAATTTATTTCAGGATTAGGGCATAACCCATCTCTTTTGGGTACATTCGTGTTGACCGACTGAAAAGCACTAAACTCTTGCTTATGTTTATTATTATTAGTATATAATATATTGGAATCCAACCGAAAGAAATAAGAAATCTCTGTGGGCGTCAAGATG
Organism: Meconema thalassinum; assembly: GCA_946902985.2. Taxonomy (NCBI): domain Eukaryota; kingdom Metazoa; phylum Arthropoda; class Insecta; order Orthoptera; family Tettigoniidae; genus Meconema; species Meconema thalassinum. The sequence continues at coordinate 840,989,825 of OX336390.1, forward strand.
ACAGGTGAAGGAAGGAGACATCCGTTACTTAGGAAGCAAAATAACCAATGATGGACGAAGCAAAGAGGATATAAAAAGTAGGTTAGCACAGGCAAGGAATGCAATTTTACAGTAAAATAATCTGTTGACATCGAATATAGATTTAGGTATGAGGAAGTCATTTCTGAAAGTCTTTGTCTGGAGCGTCTCACTCTATAGAAGTAAAACTTGGACTGTTGGAGCAGCAGAAAGAAGGATAATAGAAGGGTTTGAAATCTGGTGTTACAGGAGAATGATGAAGATCAGGTGGATAGATAGGGTGACAAACGAAGAGGTATTAAGACGAGTGGGAGAGGAGAGATGTTTCTGGCGACTGCTAATGAAGAGAAGAGATAGGTTGGTAGGACACATACTAAGACACCCAGGAACAGCAAGCTTAGTTATGGAAGGAAGGGTTGAAGACAAGAACTGTAGGGGTAGACCAAGGTTAGAATATGTTAAACAGATTGCTTCGGATGTAGGGTGTGGTAGGTGGATAGACAGGGTTACAAATGAAGAGGTTATGCTCTTCGAAGCCATTTTCAGAGTTGCCTTAGTAAACGAATGTTTGATGCTTTTCAGTCGGTCAACACGATTGTACCCAAATGAGATGGGTTATTCCCTAATCCTGAAAAAAGGTACATGAGATTATTTATTTATATCCCTCCCTATATTAATCTGCTAAGATTCCATTCCAGTTTTTTTTTAACCGAAAATATGGTCCCATTAACACCAACCTACACATATGGGGTACCTGCAGTTTCAGCATAAACCAATGCGTAAGCGAAACGCACTCACTTACTATTTAAATGCCTCACAATTAAATAAATACCTTAAAACATGTATATTTACAATGAAATAATGAAAGAATGCAACACGGTAACCATGGTAACAGAATCTCACAGGTCCATGTATTTCTGTAAGACGCAATGCAATTCCAATTATTACATTACTGTGAAAGTTTCCAGACGGTTATAAGGTTACCACTGAACCAAATTAAGCTGTAAATTTCATCAATACATACAGTATAATACACTTAAGGGGGTCAAGGGGCACTCTAGAATTTTTTCACGCAATTTTCACGTGTGAGTGTGGTACGAAAGTCTTTTTCACCCGACTATAAAGGGTCTCCGAAAACCACATTTAAAGGCCCTTAAATTAACAGTGTCTGTGATATCCCCAGAAAACTAACTTCGCTCTGATATACCTATGAAGGAATGACAAACCCCTAACCACTGCACCAGTAGCTGAATTGAGTAAGTCTGATTATTCATACCAAGGATAAATCAGTCATAGCATTCATGATTGAGATTTTGCTAAGTGTACTCTTTACAACTAGAATATTCGCGGACGAAGCCGCGACGGGTAATGCTAGTATTTTATTATTATTATTATTTATTAATCTCATGTATATTTTTTTTTTCAGGATTAGAGAATAACTCATCTCATTTGGTACAATCGTGTTGACCGACTGAAGAGCATAAACCATTCAAATGAAGAGGTATTAAGGCGAATGGGAGAGGAGAGATGTTTCTAGCGATTGCTAATGAAGAGAAGAGATAAGTTGGTAGAGCGTGTACTAAGACACCCAGGAATAGCAAAGTTAGTCATGGGTCGAGGATAAGAACTGTAGGGGTACATCAAGGAGAGAATATGTTAAAGAGATTGCCTTGGATGTAGGGTGTGGTAGCTATGTAGAGATGTGACGATTAGCTCAGGACAGGGAAGCATGGATGACTGCATCAAACCAGTTAAAAGACTAAACCGACTAAAGACTCAAATAACAACATTATTTATACAAGTATAAACTATGCTAAACAAACGAGTATTTCGGTTTCGGTGGAATTACAGGAGTATGGCTCATCAAAATAATATGTTTTCAGTTTGATCTTTTGTAAGGTATTTTGTTAATGCTTTTAAAGGTACCGTATACTTTCAAACTGTATCGTTGTGGAATTGGGTTTCTACACCTGAAAGAGGAATTTCCATGGTATGGATTATTAGGAACGTAGGGGTACGCTTGAGGAAACAGAAGAGATGCCCATTGCTCTACGACAAAGCTGTCTATAAATACAGTTCACATGAGGTCTGGAATGCGTGTTGTACGAGCCAGTCTGCACGTAGACTGTGCTCGAGGGGTAATAGTGGAGCCAGGTAGCAAGTGTAGTATGGTGTGTCTCGAGAGTAAGGGTGGACAAGTTAACAGGACATCTTGAATTCAAAATCAATCTTACCATTTATCAATGCTGCCTTATCGTAGGTAATTACTGGAGAATCGCATTTAATCCATCGCTGTATTGAAACAATAGTCGATGCCAAGATCTTGCTTCATCGGAAATTCTGGTCGTACATAAAAACGTACATTGTGTAAATACACTTCTGTATGAGTGATTGATTGTCTTGCTAAATGAATTTTAGGAGTGATTGAGATTAAAGTGCGAGCGTGAGATAGTGTGAACATGATAAAATGTACTACGTTTATATTCTAAATACGAAAATACTGCATATACGAGGGCCGTTTTTTTAAGCCCGTAGTTAGTGCGCACGCCGCAACATGCGTGCGCGCTACCTCCCAGGATCCTTTGCGAACAAGCAGGCGTCAGTTGCAGCTGTGTAGCTAACCTGTACGCTGAACTGTGCATCTTTACAATGTTCAAGATTATTGATTCGCCCACCGCGTGTGAGGTACGATCTGTGATACGTTTTTTGAGTGCAAGAAACATGTCGGCTGCAGACATTCATCGTCAGCTTTGTGAGGTGTCTGGTGATTAATGCAATGACGGAAGGTGAAGTGCGAAAATGGGTACGCGAGTTCAAAAGTGGCCGTGAAAATGTTCATGACGATGAACGCTCAGGTGTGTGATCACAGATGACTTAGTGACTGCAATTCACACGAAAATTCACGAGGACCGAAGATTCATGATAACCACTCTATCAATTGATTTTCCTCAAGTGTGAATTCTTGGTTGTCAGAGCAGGCGGCAAACTTTTATGCAGAGGGATTTCAGAACTTAGTTTTAAGGTATGACAAGTGCGTAATTAAACAAGGCAACTATGTGGAAAAATAGAGGAAGGTATGTAAAACCTAAAAATAAATGTGGTTTCAAAATGAAATGTTCGAGAGTTTACTAAGGCAACACTGAAAATATGGCTTCAAACACCACAATGAAATGTTCGGTTAATTTAAAAAAACGGCCCTTACTTAAGAAACAGCCCTGATATCTATGTAAAACATGCGAATATTGTAAAAACGAAATGTAGATGTAAATTGTGCCAGTGAAGCATGAAATATGTATTTGGGGCTTGTACTAGGCCTTTCATACTTCATGTACGATTTATGGCAAATAAATAATAATAATAATAACAACACTTTCTTACATCGCCTGAACTGAATCTCTAAAATATATAATCAGCAATTTTTTTTTCTTCATACTCTAGCCTCTCCTAAAAAAAATATGCAAGAGTCCAATCCAACACATGTATTTTATATTTTAAAGTTTGAGTATAATCTCAAGAGCCCTTTAGAACACATGTACAAGTTTAAGATCGGCATCTATCATAGATTAGGAGAAAAGTGACTCTGAATATGGCTAACTTAACTTTATTGAGATAGGGGTGGTGTGGTTCCCTAGAATCAACACGTTGGATGCTTGCCACGGTGGGTAAGTGGTTATCGTGTCAGACTACCAACCCCAAGCTTGCAGGTTCGCTCCAGTGAATTTTGAAAGGCGATAAAAATCACGTATGCATGTCATACGTTGTTGGCATGTTAAAGAACCCATTTGAATTCATTAGGCCGTGTTCATTATGGCAAAATTAATCTTGACATTTTGCGCCAACACAAAAAGTTCCTCCTTTCTCTACTAGAAAGTGCTATAGAGTCAAGGAGCTTAGATATCTAACCTCCTTGACTTTCATAGCGCTCCAAGGAGCGATAAATTTCGACATGAAAGCTGCCTTCTGGGCGTCAATTAACAAAGCTTGCACCCGGCACCCGAGGCCATAGGATATTATTAACCTATATTTAACACGTTGGATGTGGCTGTTCTTATGAGTCTGGTTAGAAGACGATGTCTTGAGATGCGAATGAGTGAAGGGAGATTGCCTAAGAGGCTAACGAACTTTACCGTTCAGTGATAGAGATGATAAGGTAGACCTAGGAAACAATGGCTTGACTTGGTGTTATCATTTCAATGTGATAGGTGTAGAAGAGATGAAGCAGATGCTTAATCATTGATGTGTAACATCTTTCTACTAGGTTCCTGGATATTTTTGTGGGAGTGATTTTGAAAAATGGGACGTAAGTGTGTAAGACGCACTGCCAGCTGGATCGTATCCCTCCTGGACATTCATCAACACACAAAAATCTTTTTTATTTACACACTAATAATACATAACAATTCCAAGACTCTCTTTTTTTTTCTTCACTGCCTACTTGATATGTCTACTCTGGCACTGCCTTCTTGATACTCTGCTGCTAATCATATCAATATGACTCATTTTAAAAGAATCCATATGAAATTACGTGTTGGTCTGTGAATCAAGAGGTCCGGGAACTGGGCAAGCCTTTCATGATCTACTGCTGTGCACATTGCATTTACTCGCAAGTTGGCCTATTTATAAGGAATTTAAGGTTATGAGCGGTGTCGCGTCTATTAATCTAGTTGATCCATATCGTATTCTTTATTTAGGCTAGTGCTGGTGGAAGCTAAAAATCATCTAATAAAATGAGTTCCGAATTATAAACTACAATATGTGTAAAACACTCCCTTTTACAATATAATAATATTGTGCCAATAATATTATAAAATACCGGTGTATCAACAATTTCACGTGGGGTTTCTCCTATGTCAGATGTTAGACATCATATGCGACTACTGTAAGGCTCGTAAAGTTTTTATATTCTATTTTCATCCACCCTAATATGCAAAGTGGTCAGAAAATGTAGATATCGTTTATATCAATTAATGAATATCAATGTAGAAAATACGTAAGATTTCAAGATGAACACTGTCCCATATAGAGCGCCTTGAAATGGAAGCTCGAGCTGAATTCAGTTGAAACCTAGTTCTCAGTCAGTGGAAGCACATACCTGGGAACATGTTTAGAGAAATAACACAGCACGCAATACCCTACACACGCACTCAGGTGCCACCGTCGAGATAGTTGGTGAACACAAGCACCTACAGTAGTTAGATGATTCAGTAAAAAGCCAATACATAAACCAATACAAAAAGCCAATCTCTATTACCCCTCACCCCTAATGTTACTTTCGTCCTAGAGACCTTAAACATGGCTTATGGGTATAGGGGGTAAAGACCATTCATTTATGTCAAACAAACTTTTTTGTAAAATTCTTAGTTTCTAAACTATCGGCAATTTTAAGATTGGACTTTTTTGAAAAAATGAAAAAAAGTTTTGTTCTAACAATAAAGAACATAAGCATATATAACAGTTTTTAGAATGTTTGGTTTTCGAAAAATCGACTGCTTTCAAAATTGAACTATTTTCGTTTTTGTCCTAGAGACTTGAAACTTGGTTTGAGGGTAGAGGGGGTAAGGACCATTCATTTACGTGAAATAAACGTTTTTGTATACTTCCTAGTTTCCAAAATATAGGAATTTCAAAAATGTTTTGTTCTAACGATAAAGGTCACAATGAGTGGGTTTGGCGGGAATGTTTTGCAACGAATACGCACGATTGGGTTCGGCATGGTTCAGCCGAACTTAGGCAATGGTGTACTTGGTTAGTTCGAGGGGGTTCTGGTTGCACATTCGTCTACATTCGCGGTCGCAATCCCACCCGAACATTCGGGCGAATGTTCGGCCATAGTGTACTGCCCACGTAACAAAATATGAGTCATTTACTTTGGAAACTATATAATCAAATAAAAAAAGAAAATATAGAATTCATTCGAATATTCGATTAATTCGACTACTTCAAATATTAGAACATTGCGGATGTCCAAATACTTCAGTTGTTCGAATCATTCGAAGTACTGGAGTAATTCGAACAGTCAGTTATTAAAATAAATCGAACAGTTCAAATGTTTGAAATACCGTGTTCAAAGATGGTAAGTAGCCAAAAATTACAGCAATGTGTGTAAATAAATATGTCCATTAACCGGGAATCGATGCCAGTCCACCTTGGTGAAGGGGAAGCATGTGCTATCACGTCCTATCACCCAGATGATTGCGGCTAGTGATACAACTATGTCTCTTACGACTCACCATGCCTTGGCGTGATGGGAAATGCAATATTATTTTTCTTTTTACGCCACCGAAATTGAAAGGTATTTATTGGCTATTAAAACCACCACTTCCGGATATCGCTGAATGAGAGAAACTGTGATGATAGTTCTGAGTTCCTTATTGCCGTTAAAATTAATTGCGTTATAAAGCTGTAAGTTAACTTGATTTACAGGATGTTAACTAATCTGTACGTCGCGTTTTCTGTAGAGATTCATACCGTATTAACTATGGAGCAGAGTTCTGGAGACTTCCTTGGCCCCTATACTTTTGATTCTTCCGAGTCTCCCGGTAACTTAGCCATTTTCTCAATATCTTTCCACTGACCAGAAAATTGCGCAAAGCATATCGTTTACATTAGTTTATACGTAAATCAACCAAAATGTGTGCCTATGCTGATGATGAATTATTGATAACGAGAAGACTATACTATTTAGGGGAGATGTTTGAGGAGATGAAGAAGAAGAAGGAAGTGGGGGGATGGGTCTAAATGTGAACGCGGCCAAAACAAAGTACATGCACCTAACATTTGTTGAAAGTAGAAACTGTGATAATGTAATTGTAGACTCCTGTACATTTGAAAATGTTGTAAATTTTTAGTATTTGGGTGTTCTAGTTAATAATAAAAACAAAGTGAGTGAAGAAATAAATAGGAAGATTATTAATGGAAACAGAGCCTATTTTGCCAATATGAAACTCATTAAGTCGCAATTGTTGTCGCATAAAACAAAACTCAAAATGTACAAGACCTTGATCAAACTAGTGTTAACTTACGGCTCAAAAACATGGAATATGTCGGTTCAGGATTGCAATAAACTTAGGGTGTTTGAGAGGAAAATACTACGGAGAATTGATGGTGCTGTATTGGATAGAGGAGAATGGAGGATACGAACTAAAAGAGAAATAGATGAAATCCTCAAAAGCGAAGACATTGTTCGATATATAAAATCACAAAGACTACGATGGCTGGGCCACATTGAAAGGATAGAAGACAAAAGAACACCAAACATTATATATAAAGCCAGAATGGAAAGAAGACGACGCCCTGGTAGACCAAGGAATCGATGAAAAAATAAAGTGGATGTGGCCTTGAAAACAATGAACGTACGACCCTGGAGAACAGCCGTCCAAGATCGAGATCGATGGAAATCTGTGGTTGGGGAGGCCAAAACTCACAGCGGTCTGCAGTGCCAGATAAAGAAGAAGATATTGTTTACACTCGTTATTTAGAAGTGATACATCGTAACTGACATTTATTGTTATCCGTTATCGTTTCTCAACAGAAGTATCTTAGAAAATAATATCACCAACTAGAATATCGATAGGCCTATCCCTTTTTAAGCGATGGTGTGTCGAGGCCCAAAGATTTCTGGTGTAACTTATGCATAGGGTCGAACCTGTGAACCTGAACATCGACCCCAGTAAAAGGCTCCGCCTCGTTGTGTAGGGGCTAGCATTCTTGGCTGGCATCATGGAGGCCCGAGAAATTTTATTCTGGTCTGAGGGCTGGAACGGGTTCACTCAGCCTCGTGAGGCGGGTTCGATTCCTACCTCAGCCATCCTGGGAGTAGTTTCCGTGGTTTCTCACTACTCTAGACAAATGCTGGGATGGTACCTAATGTAAGACCACGGTCGCTTCCGACCCAAATCCTACCTCGATTACAAATACACACACCAGTAGAGACATCACATTGACACGGGTTATCAGACAAATTCTGCACAAATCCAAGTACATGGGGCTACATGACCACGATGTCGCAAAGCCCCTTAAGAATTTTTGTTGTTGTTTGAGTCTTCAGTCTTATGACTGGTTTGATGCAGCTCTCCTTGCCTCCCTGTCCTGAGTTAATCGTTTCATCTCTACATTTTTTTTAGTAGTTACCACACCCTACATCCGAGGCAATCTGTTTAACATATTCTAACCTTGGTCTACCCCTACAGTTCTTGTCCTGGACCCTTCCTTCTATAACTAAGCTTGCTATTCCTGGGTGTCTTAGTAAGTGTCCTACCAACCTATCTCTTCTCTTCATTAGCAGTCGCCAGAAACATCTCTCCTCTCCCACTCGTCTTAATACCTCTTCGTTTGTCACCCTATCTACCCATCTGATCTTCATCATTCTCCTGTAACACCACATTTCAAACGCCTCAATTTTCTTCTTTTCTGCTGCACCAATAGTCCAAGTTTCACTTCCATAGAGTGCCACGCTCCAGATAGAGGCTTTCAAAAATGACTTCCTAATACCTAAATCTATATTCGATGTCAACAGATTCCTTTCCTGTAGAAATGCTTTCGTTGCCTGAACCAACCTACTTTTTATATCCTCCTTGCTTCGTGACTCACTGGTTATTTTGCTTCCTAAGTAACAGACGTCTCCTACTTCCTTCAGCTTTTCACCTGCCAATTTGATGTCCATAGAGGTTTCGGTTGCATTCCAATATTTTTGTTTTACATTTATTAACTTTCTACCGGTAAAAGGCAAGGCCACCCGCTACTGGGCCGGCAAAAGGAAGGTCATTAATGAGAAGTACACGTGTGCCATGAACAAAATGAAGAAGACACATGTACAAGGTTATTCACAATGACTGAACAAATAGAGGAGTGACTCTCACGGTCAGTTAAGTTTCATTTGTTTGTCCAGTGACATACGGTGGTAGAGAGTACAGGGTGACTCTTTACACCAAGTGTTCTTAACCCTCTTAGTGCCAAGCGCCGATCAGATCGGCTCTCGCTGTTTGCGCCAAACTGCCAAAGCCGATTGAATCGGCGCGCTGATTATCTCATACTTGTAGATTACTGTAGACATATGTCCGTGAATATTTAATACTGTTGGAAAGGTGAGCTTCCAAGCTTGCCTGTGCGGTGTCTACGTTTTTCCTTCGAAGTCTGTTACGTGATAGGTTCGAGTTTGTATACATGCCCTTCCTTACCGCTCCCCAAATCACGCATGTTCCTCCCAAAATTGCGGTGCAGTTGTTTTCTTTTTGTTGAAGTTTTCTGCCTACAGATGTATCTAAAAACTTTATACAGCTGTAAACGTAGTGTTTCTTCGAATATGACTCTTAGGTGTCCTTAATTTAGACCCAAAATTGAGTTTTTACATCAAGAACAAAATTGAACAATTATCCATTAAAAAGGTTTAGATGCAGTACCGGTATTTACTTTTACGAACATAATGTATGAAAGAATGAGGTATTGGTTATAAAGCACAGCAAAAATAATGATTCTGTCGTTGAAAATGTGGTATTGATAATTTTTTTCGAATAGTCTGTGTGATCATTGAAATTGGCTTGGCATTCTTGGCAAGTATTTCAGGAAATGGCTTGCCACTAAGAGGGATAAACTTTCTGAGACTGTGAGCACCCTCATTCCATACCAAGTAGCCTACACGAACACCATGAACACGAATATTTCAATTTATTTACTAAATACAGTACTATTGATATTACATTTTGTGATTCACGAATCTGACGGCAAATCCAGTACAGATATAATAATAATAATATAAGACGAAGAAGAAGACCTGGAAACAACAATTAGGAAAAGACGTTTACGTTTCTATGGACATATGGTTAGAATGGATCCAACAAGAATAAATAAACAAATTTTTGATGAAATATACAATCTGAAGAGCCAAGCAGATGAAGGAAGATAAATTGTCCCCAATACTACAACCTGGGGTGTATGAAGTCCCATGTACTTGCGGAAAAGTCTACATTGGACAAACAAGACGGTCTATTGCAACTCGCATCAAAGAGCATCAAAGGAACATCCGTCTAAACCAACCTGACAAATCAGCTATAGCTGAACATGCCCTGTCTTCAGGGCACGATGTATGTTTCAAGGATGTTCATGCGCTTGCCCTTGTTAAGCACAACTGGTCTAGAATTATAAGGGAGGCAGTTGAAATTCGTAAAAATCCCAGCAATTTTAACAGAGACACTGGATATCAGCTAAGTGACACTTGGCTACCAGTTATTAAGGATCTAGGGAGATAGTTCCTCTCAGTCTCTCTGTTCTTCACATATTTAAAATTGTACATTTTCCCTCTAGGGCTCAGAGCCTGGATTTGATCTCCTTTGTTCGTCACTGGAGGAGTTTCCATCTGTTTTTTCGCCGTTGACTGTATGACGTTAGGTATCGTTCAGATACACTTCCCTTTTATTTATGTGTCCTTATATCCATCTAACCCTCCCCCCTCCCCTCCTCATTCTTCGAGGAGTTTCTATATTTTCACACCGCCCCCTTTACCTTCTCGTTACTAACTTCTCTGTCCGCCGTTCCACCATGGTCCATACAGTAATTTCTGGCAGCTGCTCTCTGGTGACGAACAGAGGAATTTATCTATATCTTTTTGTAATCTCATTGAAATACTTTCTTTGGCCACATTGTTTATTTCCATTGAAAAAGGAGGCAAGGTTTCTCCGAAACGTATGGTATAAATTTAAAATACACACGGCATTAGCCCAAAAGCATGAATTATTTATATAATAATCCGGGCCGTGAAAGCCTTAATATGCAAATTTAAAAAATACTATTTCACAAAAAGGTAAAATTTCTGACTGTCAAAACTTGCAATGAAATACGAGTGTCTTAATTACCATTATAGACGGGTTGCATACGACTGTTTATGTTCGACGATAATTATAACTATTTTATGTTCGAACATAAATATTCATAAATATCTGTCGAGAATTCGCCAGTTTTATGTACCGAACAGAGCGCATGGGACGCAGAGAATACCATGGCCTCCTGGAATACCCCACTATGACACTAGAAGCCAAGCAGTGAAATTTAAAATAGAAGGCCGTGGAAGTCAGTGCAGGTGCGATGCTATCCTTACCTAATTGGTCACACAACTGTTTCTTGAGCTCTGATTGGTAAGAGAAACTGTTTCATAATGAAAAATAGTGTTATAATGACCCTCATTATGATACAGTTTTCTGACATGTAATATTTACATTTCGACATCGTCGAACATAGACACTATTATTCCGGTTCGTGCATCAACATTTGAATTAAAGAATGGATCTCAGGGGTGTTTGTGCTCATGAGCACTTTTTTGTTCGTATGACGAGAGCACCAAAATTAATTTAAAGAACACCATGGTGCTCGCTAGTAGCCTAGTTGGAGAACGTCTGCTTTAGACACTAGATCCTTGCTATCCGAGCACGTAACGAATGTTCATCTTGCAGAAACAATTAAGGAAGGCGTATTACCGTTGTTCCTTCTAGGACCCACGGCTGGATTGGATAGCTGTGGTTGGAAGATTTGAATCCCGGTGTTGACGAAGGCCATGCTGAGTTATGTTCCTCCTTCCCTGGAGGACAGCGGTCGCTTGGTAGGCCAAGGACACCGGGGCTAAGTGCTGTGGAATTTGTTTTATTGTATATTAGCAGGAAAGATTCCTTAAAAACTCACTAATTGGTTTATTGATATTCTTGTCATTAACGATCATTATTAAAAGCTATCAGCTTATCACAAATGAGCTGACATTAAGGACGACACATCCATTGTCAACAACATTATGGACAGCCATCACTTCACAGAAACATTGGGGATTTTAAAAGAAACATTAAAACATAGCTTGACACTCTTGTGATCATTCTACTGATTCTCAGAGGAGCGCCGCGCCACCTCATGGTGGAGTGGCTAGCATTTTAGGGGCATTGCCGGCTGACGACCCTGAGGTCTCGAGTACAATTCTTGGATCTGCCACTGTAGTCTGATGGATGGGTCGTGGCACATTCAGCTTCACGAAGAAAAACTGAAAAAAGGGGGGTTTGATTACCTCCTCGGTCATTCTTGAACTGGTATTTCATGGTTTCCCACCTCTGCTCCAGACAAATGCCTTGCTAGTGCGTAATTTTAGGCCACGGTCGTTTTCTTCCCCCTTCGAATCATCCAACTACAAATACACACACCTGTACATACATCACGATGACATATGATATCAGACTTATTCTACACCCACACTACGCTACACAGAGCTATTTGAGACGAAGTCGCAAGATGCAAAATAAAACAGAACAGAATAGGGTTCGGATCTACTGTACAGTATACAGACAACAGTAGCTGGTTCCATAAGCCTTGTTTTTATCTATCTAGCCCGATTACACCGTGGATACAGTATAAACATTACAAGGAGACTATAAATGGGGCGGCTTCGGTTGCGTAGTTGGTAGCAGGCTGAACATCTATGCCCAAGATCGCGGGTTCAAACCCGGGCGAAGTCGTCAGATTTTTAAGAGCGTTAAAAATCCCTCAGTATGCCTTCCTACGGAGGGGAAGTAAAGCCGGCGGGCCCATGTCATAGATGTATGGCATGTAAAAGATCCTTCCACTAACCACAATTGTGTAAAGCTAAATTTGTAGGTTAGATTTGGTTAACGCTCTTTAAGTCCCAACGTTCGTCGCCAGGTGCCAGTTGCGGTGGCATCTAAGTTAGTAGCCAAGTTCACAGCAATGTGTCGTTGACGGTAGCATGTGGTAGCAAACGTAGGAACTACTTGAAATGATTGTCTGCAGTCCCTACCTGAATCACAGATAACACACACTAATACAACCATCACAATTAGCACCGGTTATCAAATTATACACACACCCAAAGTACACGGGGCTACATTACCACGTTGTCGCAGCTCCTTAACTGAGGAATCAACAAACCAGACTATAAATGGAATTATAGACCTTAAATCTTCAAATAGAACAGGACAAGGGTCATGGTGGCTATAATTTATTGTATCGTTGATATTTTATTACTAAAGTAAATAAGCAATATATTTAAAAATTAGGTGAGAAAATACTTGGAAATGATACAAGAGGGAATACTTATACAATAAAAACACATGTTGTTGGTGATGATTGTTATTACGATTAAAGTAAGCACCGAAACCGTCATATTAAAGAGAGAATTAAACACCTTAATTGTTGCAAAATAAGCAAAAAATAGAGCTATTTTGTCTTGTATATTTGGATCTGATGATGCTCGCTTGACGAACGAAACATGTCATCCCATAGTCCATAAAAAATATATAGACCTATGTTATCCACATTTTAATTGTTTTCAGGTTATTCATTCGCATGTTTCAGCAATCGGGTTTATATTGTGTTGACCGACTGTAAAGCTGCAATATCAATTGTTTTGTTATTGTATTTTATTTTGCATAACATAATGTTTTGTGTAATTGATATTTCCACGGAATAAACACCTTAATTGCTGCATAATAAGCACCTTAACTGATATGTTTCACACAATAAGTTTTGTTGTTTTTTAATAGGTATTTCCACTAATTATAGCACCGAAATCGTCATAATAAAATGAGAATTAAACACCCTAATAAACACAAAAATAAAAGTAAAATAAACACCACAAAATCACGACAGACAAAATAAATATTATATCCAGGAATTTGACTGTTGAAACCTGGCAGTGTCCTGGTTCTTTGACCCTTGGATGATGGCAACCCTAGAAAATGAACTTAAAAGTAGACATAGCTGAAATGATGAGATATATTGTGCTGTATACTTACACCACTTCCTGAGAAAGCTGCTGGTGAGTTTGGCGCATAGTTTATTCCGGCTGGAGCGCATCTTGATGGTAATAACAACTCGTAGTCCTGGTCACAACAATCACTCACAACACGTCACAACTCACCTCCGCACCATTGTCACTCTAGCACTGTGGTATGAGCACTCTGGAGCCACGCCAGCTGACAGTTCCCGGAAAATAATTAATACAGTATACATAAAGAGAAGAAAAGAAGAGTATACAGGTATGTCTGCTAATGGAAGTCCAAGGTGAACCTGTCTTCGTTCGCTTCGCCCTCTCAGTGATCCCGGGAACACATGCCTTTCAGTAGGTGATATAGATCCCCATTCCTGTACATAAAAGCGAGTTATCTCTAGATAGTATACAACAAAGTTGGGATGGTTCCGAGAGCGTAATAAAGATATTACAGAAATCGGTATTCTGGAGGAATTTAGATAAATGATCAAAAACTACCGGGGTTTTAAGGTAGGGACCCACGAAACGGAGGGGGCCTCTTTCAGAAAATCAGGACATCAAAGTTGGCAAACGAATGATTGTTAACTCGTAGTCCATAGTGGCTCAATTCAATAGCAAAATAATAACAGTCTAATAATAACAAAATTAACCAAAAAGGTTCTCAACTTTAAGCCATTGCACTACCAACTGAGCCAATGTGGCTTGATTTTCTCGGCAAGGGTACATCTAAATCAATGGTTTATGCTGACATTAGCAAATCTTCCACATATATGGCATCGGTACACGACACACACTAGCCAAAAACCTTCTCGGTCATCAATACGGCCGTATTGATATTACAGAAACCTAAAGTCTAATCCCTGGCCAGGAATAACGTTTATAATGCTGCTTAAGAAAAACAGCTACTTGAACGTCGAGGACAATGGATATTCGAAGTATGTGGACATCTCTATTAATATTCGTAACCGATTTTAAGAGTCCTGACTTGGAAGTCCGACCAGGTCGAGCCAAAATGAAGTGAAAACCTGGTAAAATTTCTCTTCACAATTTCCGGCCTCAGAAATGATCAGACTAGGAACTTTCTCGTCCGGTTAGCAAGACTGTCCTAATTGCCGAGGTCATCAGCTGCTAGCAAGCAATTACAATGTTACACCCAATAAACATGTCTGATCACAAAATTTGTGGAACAGTCAACCAATTAACCTGGACACAGAAGAAAGGTAAATTCGATTTGAACAGTCGCAACGACTATCTATTAATGGTTTTTAATCCTTTTCTGTTTCCACTCAAGCAAACGCCAGGATGGTGTCTTTCGCAAAACCACCACCGTGCGCCGTCGCCTACACAATCAGAACTCCGATTATATTTGCACAAATACTTGTATGTATTCCCCTTGATAGTCCCGTTTCTTTGGAGTCCGAGATGATATGAAATGTGGCAACGCAATAGGAGTTATTGGGAATGCAATGAATGAAATAGAGCAAGTAGTAGGAAGGTCGAGGCACTTGAGTTGAAAATGGGAAAGTAAGGAGAATCATTCCAAGGTCTGCCGGTGGCGGGGTTCGAATCCAAATCTTCGGAGTCCGGAGACAGCCTATGCCCATAGTCTTACGCCTTAGCTCACATAGCTACTCCGAATGGTAGTTGCACATGTCAGCGTAGACACCAAAATAGCACAGGCCTCGGACATATTTTTCGCAAGCAGGAAATACCATCGACCAAGTAAATTGGTTTAGTCTTGTAACTTCGAAAAGTATAAAAACAGATATATATTTCAAAACATAGATTAATGGAGAAAGGTGTTCTACCAGGTGGTAAAATAAGAAGGTTTTTTTTTCTACCACTGTCCATGTTATATGATGAGGAATTAGAAGCACATTTGTGCAATTTTCGCCAATTGTTTCCTGAAGGATTACGAGTTCGATTCTCGGTCGGACCCTGGACAATTACTTAACACGGTGGGTGAGTAGTTATCGTGTCGGGCTACCAACCCCAAGATTGCAGGTTCGCTCCTGGCCATGCTGAGTGATTTTTGAAAGGCGACAAAAATAACGACATGCATGTCATATGCATACCTGGCAACCTCTCAAACTGAAAAATCGGGAGATTTTGAAGATGATCAATGTCTAATCATATTTCTTCGCCATATTACCGAGGAACCGACAAAATCACTCAAATCGAAAAATCACAATAGCCTAGCGGCATATTAATGCCAACAACATGTTAAGTTATAGCTTACACAAATAATTTCACGTGTTAAACAGATACAATATTTCGCAACCGACTAGCCTACTACCTCTCACCCTCAGGCTATTATGAAACCGGGGGCGTGGTGGCGCAGCGGTCAAGCTGTTGGCCTCTCACCAAGATGGACCCGGTTCGATTCCCGGTCAATGCATGTGAGATTTTCGATGTGAAATGCCATGTCCTGTGGTTCGGATTCCACGTTAAAAGGAGGTCCCGTGGCTCATGATCTCAAGATTAACGGTCAGGTTAAACTACAAGCTTCCTTCCTTTTTATTATGAAACCTTCCAGGAACATGCGCTGAATTAACCGTAGACTATTTCAAAAAAAGAGAAACGTATTCAAATCCAACTGTAAGCGGTACGAGTAGTTATGGAGAATTATCTATAAGTTATCGATACGAAGCGAAACTGCGGTATCGAAACACAATACACGTAAAATCGATCTGTTCGATGGATGACTGGAGTTTGTCGTCTCGCACTTTTAGTCCGAAATTACGCGTGGGATTTTTGAAAAAATCGGGATATTTAATATGTTAAGCGGGAGGGCGGGAGAAGTGGTGTAAAATCGGGTATCTCCCGCCTAAATCGTGAGAGTTGGCAGGTATGCATATGTTGTTGGCATGTTAAAGAACCCATTTGAATTCAGTAGGCCTTGTTCATAATGGCAAAATTAATCTCGAGATTTTCCGCCAACACAAAAGTTCGTCCTTTCTCTGCTAGAAATCGCTATAGTGTCAAGGAGCATATATAAATCTAACCCCCTTGACATTCATAGCGCTCCAAGGAGCGATAAAATACGACATGCAATCTGCCCTTTGGGCGCCAATTAACAAAGCTTGCACCCGGCACCCGAGCCATACGATATTATTATTATTATTGTTATTATTATACTTAGCTCGATTAATGACCACGTTTCGTAGACTGGGTCTTTATGGCGTCTTCATCATTTATTCCATTCTGATAACGACGAGCTGGTCATCCACGGATTTCAACTTAAGGTTCTGCAGCATGCCATACCAATAGGGAGATATGGAACTGCGACCATAATCAGTGGTATTTCCAGATCCTTTTAATTAGGCCGATTGAACTGCGCCCATAGTCAAGTCGGCTGTTAGCCCAAGGTCGGTTTAAGGGGAAATGACGGACTGTCTGCCACCACTAGCTTCTGCACTGCTGAGAATAAGAGGTAGTCTCCCATCCCGATAAGCAGCTGTACTACGGGCCTCCGGGGGTGGCAGCTAATCACACTAACCACTACACCACAGGGGCGAATAATATTATTATTAATAATAATAATAATAATAATAATAATAATAATAATTATGAAAATCCACAGCCTTTTTCCAGTCATTGGACCGGGTCAGGGTTGGAATGAATGAAGCCCCCATCTAGCGGCGAGGATAGGCATTGTGACGGCTTCCGAAGCCTGTCGCACTCCTCTGGGACAATGATTAATGAATGACAGATGAAATTAAATTATATTGGTTAATATTCCGTCTGACCCCACCTGTCAGCCATCCTTACGTCCCGTCCCATTGACCATTACGACACAGTGTTGCTGGAATGAAAGATGACGGGGAAAACCTGTCCCGCCTCCGCTTTGCCCAGCACAAATCTCACATGGAGTGGCAAGGATTTGAAGCACGGAACCCAGCGGTGAGAGGCCGGCGTGCTGCTGCCTAAGCCACGGAGGCTACACTAATAATAATAATAATACAACTCTCTCTAATCCACCATAAATAACTACCCCTCTAGTTTTGTTATACAATAAAAAAATATATAATAATCATCTAAATGGTAAGATTACCTCAAACTAGATTATTAAACATTTCCAATAACAAAACTATTTTTAAAATATGGTTAGGTAGTCGAAAACATCCCAATGTACCACTTAATGTTAATATTGCTAGAACAACAATTAAATACGAGTCTGTTTTGAAAACTGTACCTGTTTTATGTATCCCAGGCCAACACTAATCTCTAGTCCGCAATCTGGACAGGGTATATTTAGTTGTTCAAAATCTGGACGGTTTTTGACTTGTTCGCAATCGAGACACAACCGATTTGAAATGAGTCACTTCAAATTCACTCCACTCGACACAACATAATTCGGCAGAGGGGAGGAGGGAGGGAATCTACCTGGCCGCTCTCAATGGGCGCAGTTCCACTGCCACATTTCGAAGGTTGATGCTAATGACCAGGGTCATTAGTGAAGCTTGGGCGCAGTTCCATACAACCCTACCAATAATGTATTCGGAAACCTGGAGTAGTATTGTATACGATACCCCCTGAAAATGATTAAGACCGTGATTATCCATGAAGAACACGGTATCATATAATACGCCGGTGGGTTAATATTCCGTCTGACCCCACCTGTCAGCCATCCTTACGTCCCGTCCCATTGACCATTACGACACACGTGGAAGTGAAAGTGATGGAGAAAGTGGCCAGCCACTCTCCTGACAGAGCGGAATTTGTTCACAGACATGGCAATACCACTACGATACTGAACCTAACCTGTCCTTGAGAGCTTGCTGTACCAACAACTCCTTACATTATGCACTATAGCTGTCTCCAAAATATGAAAACCCTGAACCTAAGGCGCCATTAATGTGTTGATTCATTTAGGGATGTACATCGTGGTTATCTAGTCACGTGGGCTATATATGGGTGTGCGTAATTTTTGTCTGATAACCAGTGCTATTGTGCTGAAAAAATGGAAGCTTGTAGTTTTATGCTACCGTTAATCTTGCGATACCGACAGTGGTGGCTACGCTTGCTAAAGCGCAGCGTTAGGTCATGGGGCCAAGCTCTCTGCTGACTCGATAGACGCGTGGGTTCGAGCCCCACCGTCGGCCGTCCTTGAAATGGTTTTCCATGGCTTCCCCCATGTTCAACACCAAGCAAATGCTGGGACGGTACCTTCTGACAGGCCACAGCCGCTTCCTTCCACATCATTGTCCACTTTCATCCATTCATCTCATCTATCAATCCGACGCGCAGGTCGCCCACGGGCGTCGACTAGAAAGACCTGCACTCGGCCTCTCATGAGGCCACGAAAAAAAAATCCTGCGATCATGAGCTGCATGACCTCCTTTTTACGTGGAATCCGAACACAGGATATGGTGTTTCACTTCGAAAATTTCACTTGCATTGACCGGAAATCGAATCAGGTCCACCATGGTGAGAGGCAAACAGCTTGTCCGCTGCACCACTACGCCCCCACAGTGAAATGGCTGTACTAGTTGTTTCATTTGAAGGCCTTGGACATCGTGGTTATTTAACCCTGCGGATTTGGGGGTTTGTATGTAGAATTTGTCTGATAACCCGTGTTATTGCGGTGTCTATAGTACTTTGTGCATTTGTAAATTGGACGAGGTTTGGGACGGAGGCGACCGTGGCATTTGCCTGAAGTAGAAGTGGGAAACAACGGAAACTACGTCCAGAATAGCTGAGGTATGAATCGAATCCACCTATTCTCATTTTTGCCTCATGAGGCTGAGTGTAACTCGTTCCAGCCCTCAGACTAGTATTAAATTTCTTGGCAGTGCCGGGAATCTAACCCGAGCGTGACAGGAACGGAGTAAACTCAGCCTCGTACTGTAGGAGCAATGAGCCCCACGAACTTGCTAGGAAGTCATCTGTGAACTCGTCAGGTGACAGACCTTGAGATGAAGGTGAATATTTGTATGAATATAGGATAACACAAAATATTATTTTTGTTTTATTCGACACTTCACAGTTTCAACAACTTGCGGGAATTTTCAATGACGTCATCTACGCACCACGAAGTGCGCAGGTGTTTCTGTCTGAGTAAACATGCGTCTCAAGAGAATGACTGCGTATTCGTTGTGATTG
Source organism: Meconema thalassinum (assembly GCA_946902985.2). NCBI lineage: Eukaryota > Metazoa > Arthropoda > Insecta > Orthoptera > Tettigoniidae > Meconema > Meconema thalassinum. The sequence continues at coordinate 841,009,701 of OX336390.1, forward strand.
TCAGCCACAGGAAGTCAAAATGATCAGGCTAACACAGGTATTGTCCTCTCATCAATTTTCAACTTATTAGCGTGGCCTAGTACTGTACGTCAAGTCAACCGTCACGCTACTCGTCTCAAATGGAAAACTGCTGCTATGTCCGGAGATCAGAGGTTCGAATGTCATTTGTTGTCGTTGATTCTTTAGGCGCTTTGCGATATCGTGGTCATGTAGCCCCGTGTACTTGTCTGTGTGTAATTTCGTCTGATAACCTGTGTAATTGCAATGGCTGTACTAGTGTGTATATTTGAGATGAGAACTGGGAACGAGGTGGCCGTGGCCTTAAATTAGGAATCATCTAGGCATTCGCCTGGAGTAGACGTGGAAAACCACGGAAAAACACTTCCACGATAGTTGAGGTGAGAATTTAATCCACCTCTGCTCAGTGTTGCCTCACGAGGCTGAGTGTAACACGTTCCAGGTCTCAGACCAGAATTAAATTTCTTGGCACAGCTGGGAATCGAACCCGGACCTTCACGGTGACAACCAAGAATGCTAGCCACTACGAAACGGTTTGAATCTCAGAGCTCACAGCGGCTATATTAAGTGTGACTTTTCCCAAGATGTTTCCACACTTTTACTGGACAAATGCTGGGATAGCACCTTACTCTCAAGTTCCGGAGCACCTGCCCCCTTTCCAAACCTGAAAATTACACCTTCGCACACGACTACAGTCACAGGTTATCAGGAAAATTCAACATACACACATCCAAGTACACGGGAGTAATGACCAAGATGCTCTAAGCCCCTAAAATAAATTAACCACAATCACCAATTGGGAACGCGAGCCAGCTAGGTTTAGGTAAAATTTCCGATCTCTTGTACTTATGGTTCTAGTCGCACAGGCTGAAAGACGCTACGGTAAGGTTCTCGCCTGCTGTTCCCAAGTTTACTGGATCGAATCGCGATGCAGTCGGTTGGCATTTTAGGGTGCTTAAATGTGAGAGATCCGTACCAGTACATTTACTGACAAGCTCAAGATTTCCATAATGGCATCATTTGGCATCTCGACTAGATGCCTCCCAATCTCAAACAGTTTAAAAGGGGCATTGTCATTTAAAACAAAAGATGTTGGTCACCCAAAGATAGGCCTAACTAGCTACCGCTAGACAATGCCCGACAATTGAAGAATGCTATCCTGAGAACGTTATCGCTAACCACCGGAAATGTATCAACTCTGCAGATAATTTTAACTAAAACCTTGACTTAGACAAAATCACATTTGCTTTATGTAAGAATTGTCGTAATATTTTCTGTGTTAGATAGTACCGTGAGAAACATATTTGGTTATACAACGAGTGACCACTCTGCACTGTTTCTGAGCGAAGAATATACGGCTTAACAAAGAAATTTAACTATCGGGTAGGCAGTGGGCACCACGGAGGTCTGGGTTTGAATCCCGGTTCTGCCAAGAAATTTAATTCAGATCTGAGGGCTAGAACGGTGTATACTCAGCCTTGTGAGGCAAACGTGAGAAGAGGCGGGTTTGATTCCCAACTCAGCCATCATGGAGTTGATTTTTTGTGGTTTCCCCACTTCTACTCCAGGTGAATGGCGGGATGGTTCCTAACTTAAGGGAGGGACCTTCACTTATAAGGAACAAAATTTATCATTTCCGAAACTTTGGATTTTCAAATCCGTTTCCTTAGTAACTGCCAGAGTTTTCAAAATAATTAAGTGAAATTTAGTATACATGTGTATCTTATAGGAAAGAACAATATGACCTAGAACTGTTGCTGTACATGTCATAGTTTCGGTTTAAAAAAATATTCAGTGAAAAAACTTGAAAAAAAGTTACACTTTAATATAAGCTTTAAAAATGTCTTTATCGATTCCAATGATTTTTGAAAAACAATGATATTTGTGTAAAATATTAGGAAAACGGTGGAACAGTGCACAATATGCAGCCGCCATTTTAAATGCCTAATTTCCTGAAATGCATTCGCTATATGACTAGTAAATACACGAACATATTGGCAAAGCATAGTGTGATTGGCAGACCAAATTACAATTCTCTAGTACTTTCTGTTGCTGAGGAATAAAAAAGTGAAATATACATGATTTTTGGATCCTTATGGGTGTAGGTCCCCCCTTAAGGCCATGGCTGCCTTCTTCCCAACCCTCATCTGAATTACAAATACACACACTAATACAGCCATCACAATAACACAGGGAATCAAACAAATTCCCCACACACATCCAAATACACGGGGCTACATGTCCACGATGTCGCAAAGCTCCTAAACGAATCAAACAAGAAGTTCCGTGACGAACTAAACAGCCTACTTTTCATGCCAATGATTATTCTACAGTATATGAACCTATCTAGAATAATGACGAAATTAAGTTGCTAATATCAAAATTTCTAATTAGTTCGAAATACTGTATACCTGGCACAGCCTAATGTAGCCTAATAGAGCACTACAGTTGGCAGCCCTGATGACTAAATATATTCTTAGTTCCATCTCTTAAGGTACAGAATACAAAATTTGGTTGAAGTCCAATGAATAGCATGGACGTTACATGCAGTTAAACATTGGATCTAACAGCGTGCGTAAAATCATGTTGGCAACAATGTCATGCATGTATTGGTCAGAAATAATCTGAAATAATATGCTCTATTGTTGTGCCAATTTCGAATGAAATCCATTAGTTAGTATAGAAGTTACAAGCATTTTAAAATTGGACCTATCAGCAGGCTTCGAATAATGTTGGCAGCACTGACGTATATTAGTTACTCCAAATTCATCTAGAATGCCAGGTACTATACGAGTGCAAAGTTTAGAGCTATTGGCTTGCATACTTTCTGATATATTGGTATTAGGGTAACAAAAATAGGGACAGCACATATTAACAGTTGGCAGCCCTGGTTGCTCTTAAGAATACGCATAGTCATATCTGTTATGGTACACAAAGCACATACAAAATTGGTTCAAATCCAAATGATAGTATGGAAGTTACATGTATTTAAAGTTGGACCTGTCAGCAGGCTTAGAATCATGTTGGTAGCACTGACGTATATACGTTACTCCAAATTAATATATAATGTCAGGTACTATACGTGTGCATAGTTTAAAGCTGTCGGCTTGCATACTTTCTGATATATTGGTATTTGGATAAAATAAATTAGGAGCTTTTATTAACAGTTGGCAGCCCTGGTGGGTCTTAAGAATACGCTCAGTCATATCTGGTTACGTACACATACAACATACGAAATTTGGTTGAATTCCAATTGATAGTGTAGAAGTTATATGCATTTAAAAATTGGACCTATCAGCAGGCTTATAATCATTTTGGCAACACTGCCATGTATGGCCTCCTGGAAATTAAACTGCAATATTATTATATATACGTGTGCCAATGTTGAAATAGCTCCCATTCATACCTTCCAAAATATCCAACATGGAGCTCAAATTTCAATTGCGATTTTTCAGCAGTTGGTAGCACTGACATCATTTTCAAATATCGCCGTGAGATATTCAGGTTTTGTTTCGATTGCTCCAGCCGTTTGGGAGTTGATAGGAGGGGGGGGGGGGGGGACGCACACACAGCCAGACAGACAGACAGAAGGACAGACAGACAGACATTTGCCCGATCTCATAAGTCTACTTTTTCCTAATTTTTGCAAAATGTGAAAAGTAGGCTAAAAATACTTCATGAAGTGACAGCACAAAAAGTATTGCACTATGCGACGGCGAAATTTAATCTTTTCATGAAACCACGCGTGCAACTATCCCTTTTTACATCATATGCCGGCTCTTCATGAAATGCCCACGATTTTCATGACATGATGGATTTCACTATCTGACTACGACCTGAATATCTCTAAATCAATATTTAAAAAAAGCCTCAACTGAACAGGGTCTGATAATAGTAACGTGATGAACGAAACATTATTATTAGAAAAGTGTATCAAAGTGTAAAAATGTATAATTAGGTATTATAGTTGAATTGCAGCCAATGGCCATAGCGGGGCATCTTAATTGAATGCCCGTAAGCTCCCAGCAAGTTAAATTTCAAGTAGTTCCAACTTTGTCTACCAGACGCCACTGTCACCTAGCGGTGAACGTTGTAACTTGATAGAACGTATCTAATCAAATAACCTACAAATTTAGCTACACACTACCAATTTTAGTGGTAGGTTCATTTACAAGCCATAAATCTATGAAATGGCCCGTTGGCTTTACTTCCCCTCCGAAGGAAGTCATAGGCCTACTGAATGATGTTAGCGCTCTTAAAAATCCGACGTCTTCGGCCTGGTTTGAACCCGTGATCTGGGGCATAGAGGTTCAGTATGCTACCGACTACGCCATCGAAGGCCGCCCTAAAATGTATAATTATTGATCCATGTAATTTTTCCAGGTTATTATGATAAATAATCGTTTCATCTCTACATAGCTACCACACCCTACATCCGAGCCAATCTGTTTTAAATATTCTAACCTTGGTCTACCCCTACAGTTTTTATCCTCGACCCTTCCATCCACAACTAAGCTTGCTGTTCCTGGGTGTCTTAGTATGTGTCCTACCAACCTATCTCTTCTCTTCATTAGCAGTCACCAGAAACATCTCTCCTCTCCCACTCGTCTTAATACCTCTTCGTTTGTCACCCTATCTACCCATCTGATCTTCATCATTCTCCTGTAACACCACATTTCAAACGCTTCAATTCTCCTCTTTTCTGCTGCACCAATAGTCCAAGTTTCACTTCCATATAGCGCCACGCTCCAGACAAAGGCTTTCAAAAATGACTTCCTAATACCTAAATCTATATTCGATGTCAACATATTCCTTTTTTGTAGAAATGCTTTCCATGCCTGAGCCAACCTACTTTTTATATCCTCTTTGCTTCGTCCATCACTGGTTATTCTGCTTCCTAAGTAATAGAAGTCTCCTACTTCCTTCAGATTTTCACCTGCCAATTTGATCTCCATAGAGGTTTCTGATTTATTTCGGCTGCATTCCAGTATTTTTGTTTTACATTTATTAATTTTCATCATGAATTATTTCCGTAAGACGGAGTTCATACCAGTCAAAAACTCATTCAAATCCTCAGGCTTGTCGGCCAAGATGACGATGTCATCAGCAAATCTCAGAGTCGAAATTATTTCTCCTTGAATCTTCACTCCCACTTTATTTTTTTTTCCAATTTCCTTCATTGCTTGTTCAATGTAAAGATTGAAAAGTATGGGTGATAAGTTGCAGCCTTACCTTACACCTTTCTGAATAGCAACTTCTCTCTCATGTCCTTCAGCTCGAATGACTGCCGTCTGGTTTCTGTATAGATTGTATATCACCCTTCTATCCCTGTACTTTATTCCAATAGATTTCAAAATGTCAAACAATTTAGTCCAATCAACGTTATCAAAAGCCTTTTCTAAGTCTACAAATGCCATGAACGTTCTCTTATCTTTCCTTATTCTACCTTTCAGTACAGCTTCCCTTGTTCCTACATTTCTCTGCAGCTGTCCTGTACTAATAGGCCTATCCATTTTTAAGCGATGGTGTGTCGAGGCCCAAAGATATCTGGTGTACGAATAGGTCGAACCTGTAAACCTGAACATCGACCCCAGTAAAAGGCTAGCATTCTTGGCTGTCATCACGGAGGCCCGAGAAATTTAATTCTGTTCTTGAGGCGGGTTCGATTCCTACCTCAGCCATCCTGGGAATAGTTTCCGTGGTTTCTCACTACTCCAGACAAATGCTGGGATGGTACCTAATGTAAGACCACTGTCGCTTCCGACCCAAATCTTACCTCGAGTACAAATACACACACCAGTAGAGACATCACATTGACACAGGTTATCAGACAAATTCTGCACAAATCCAAGTACATGGGGCTACATGACCACGATGTCGCAAAACCCCTTAAGAATTGTCGTTGTTGTTTGAGTCTTCAGTCTTTTGACTGGTTTGATGCAGTTCTCCATGCTTCCCTGTCCTGAGCTAATCGTTTCATCTATACATAGTTACCACACCCTACATCCGAGGCAATCTGTTAACATATTCTAACCTTGGTCTACCCCTACAGTTCTTGTCCTCGACCCTTCCTTCCATAACTAAGCTTGCTATTCCTGGGTGTCTTAGTATGTGTCCTACCAACCTATCTCTTCTCTTCATTAGCAGTCGCCAGAAATATCTCTCCTCTCCCACTCGTCTTAATACCTCTTCATTTGTTACTCTATCCATCTGATCTTCTTCATTCTCCTGTAACACCACATTTCAAACGCTTCTTTTCTGCTGTGCGAACAGTTCAAGACTCACTTTCATAGCGCGCCACGCTCCAGACAAAGACTTTCCTAATATCTAAATATTGAGGCTATTCAATGTCAATAGATTTCTTTTCTCTAGACATGCTTGCATTGCCTGAGGAAATCCCCTTTTCTTATCCTCTTTGCTTTGACCATGACTGCTTCCTAAGGAATAGAAGTCTCCTACTTCCTTTAGCTTCTCACCTGCCAATTGATATACGGGACCATCTCAGAATGTTCGTGGAGTGGGAATGAGAAAAAAAAAGTTGGTTCCTCTGTTAAGGGGCCGCGGCAACGCGGTCATGTAGCCCCGTGTACTTTGGGTGTGTGTAGAATCTGTCTGATAACCGGTGTTAATTGTGATATCTGTATTAGTGTGTGTTATCTGTTTTTTATTCAAGTAAGGACTGCAGACATTCGATTTTTCAAGTAGTTCCAACGTTTACTAACGAACGCCACCGTCAACGACCAACTACTTCTGAACTTTGTTTATTAGATGCCACCACAGTCGGCTCCCGACCTAAGAGCGTTAGTCAAATATAACCTATAATTTAGCTTCACACAAGTGTAATTAATAGAAGGTGCTTTATCATGACATGGGACCGCCACGCCGGATTTACTTCCCCTCCGAAGGAAGACATTCTGAGGGATCTTTAACGCTCTTAAAAAATCTGACAACTCTGGCTGGGTTAGAACCCGCGACCTTGGGCATATAAACTCAGCATGCTACCAACTACGCCACCAAAGCCGCCCGAGAAAAAAGAAAGGGGGATAAACCACACTGGCTGTCACCAGCGCTGGGATTTGAACTTCCGACCTCCGAACTACAGATCCCCATTGTGATCGTGGAGCGCTCGACTAAGCCACTGGGTCATGATTGATGAAGTGTGAGGTAGCTGACGTACGCAGCGAGTAGACTTTGTAATGTTTGCTATTGTCAGCACGGAACAGGTCAGCAGCAGGTTTCACGTCGGCAACTCGATACTGTAGGAAGTTACATTGAACTGTCCACGGTGAGGATGAGATAAATATAGGATGGGCATGAATGCACTTGCCATACTGGACACCGTAAAACCTGCCTAAACCGGACCCTTTATATACCGGAAACCTGGACAAACGGAAAACCAAGTTCGGAACGGAGTTATTTTCTATGTAAAATGACACTGTAAACCGGAAAACTGCCTAACGCGTAAACGGAGAGAAATTCCGGATCTGTAGGCGTAAATATTTATCTTATCCTTAATTCAAAGCAGTCGCCTCCGTAGCGTAGTGGTCAGCGTGGTTAGCTGCCACCCCGGAGGTCCTGAGTTTGATTCCCGGCTCTGCCACGAAATTTGAAAAGTGGTATGAGGACTGGAACAGGGTCTACTCAGCCTCGGGTGGCCCAAATGAGTAGAGGTGGTTCGATTCCCCCCTCAGCTATCCTCGAAGTGGTTTTCCGTGGTTTCCCACTTCGTCTTCGGGCAAATGCCGGGATAGTTCCTACTGTAAGGCCACGGCCGCCTCCTTCCCTCTTCCTTGTCTATCCATCCTAACCTTCCATTCCCTTCCCTCATGAGGCCCCTGTTCGCTTTGCAGGTGAGGCCATCTGGGCGAGGTGCTGATCACACCTCACCAGTTGTATCCCCTCCGACCAGATGTTCCCAGCTCTAGGACACTGCCTGGAAAGGCGGTAGAGGTGAGTTCTCTCGCTGAGTCCGTGGGAGCCACCAACCTGGAGGGTAAAATTGACTAAATAATAAAATAATAATGGGCATGAATGCACGTGACAAACTGGACACCGTACCTTATACAGCAAAACCTGCCTAAACCGGACCCTTTATATACCGGAAACCTGGACAAAAGGAATAGCCTAAAAAATTCGGAACGGAGGTGTTTTCTATGTAAAATGACACTGTAAACCGGAAAACTGCCTAACGCGTAAACGGAGAGAACTTCCGGATCTGTAGGCGTAAATATTTATCTTATCCATAATACAAAGCTATGTACTAAATTGTAAGCGCGACTGTACTTGCACCAACGCCCTGTTGTTTGAGTCTTCAGTCTTTTGACTGGTTTGATGCAGCTCTCCATGCCTCCCTGTCCAGGGCTAATCGCTTCACCTCTACATAGCTACCACACCCTACATCTGAGGCAATCTGTTTAACATATTCTAACTTTGGTCTACCCCTATAGTTCTTGCCCTCGACCCTTCCTTCCATAACTAAGCTTGCTATTCCTGGGTGTCTTAGTATGTGTCCTACCAACCTATCTCGTCCCTTCGTTATGAGTCGCCAGAAACATCTCTCCTCTCCCACTAGTCTTAATACCTCTTCGTTTGTAACCCTATCTACCCATCTGATCTTTATCAATCTCCTGTAACACCACATTTCAAATGCTTCAATTCTCCTCTTTTCTGCTGCACCAATAGTCCAAGTTTCACTTCCGTAGAGTGCCACGCTCCAGACAAAGGCCTTCAAAAATTACTTCCTAATACCTAAATCTATATTTGATGTCAACAGATTCCTTTTCTGTAGAAAGGCTTTCCTTCCCTGAGTTAACCTACTTTTTATATCATCTTTGCTTCGTCCATCACTGGTTATTTTGCTTCCTAAGTACCACAAGTCTCCTACTTCCTTTAGTTTTTCACCTGCCAATTTGATGTCCATAGAGGTTTCTGATTTATTTCGGCTGCATTCCAGTATTTTTGTTTTACATTTATTAACGCCCTAGGAAACATTAACTCTAATTTCTCCTCAAGGATGCAGCATGCTACATTTCACACATCTGTACCATTTCTTCCTCCAACCCTCATGCAATGCACACAGTTTTCTTCTGACAAATGAGAGTAGAAGTACGAGTAGAAGAAAACACTGAACTTGAGTAATCTTGAAAGGTGTTCTTTTTACTGTGTACTGCATTTATTTACGTACTGTAATTCAGTGACAATGACTTGTAAACATAAGACACTTTCACTGGAGGAGAAAATTAAAGTTACTGAAGAACACGAGAAAAACAAACGTCCGGCTAAAGAATCAATTGTGTTGTTTTAAGTGGGAAAAACTCAAATTATTTTATAGTACAGTAGAGTCTCGCAAACTCGGCCTAATTTGGACCGAAGGGTGGCCGAGTTCCCGAAAATGCCGGGTTATCGGGAAATGTTTTAAAAAGAAGAAATAAGCTGTTTGTTTTGGTTTGTACTGCATAAAAATCAAAGGAAACAATTAAATTGTAAATGAAAACTTAGAAACACTAGGCCTACAAATTATTTGTATAATATGTACACTGTACAGTATATGTAAAAAAAATCCTGTACGCAAATAGTTTTTTCACTTAATGAAAATTACCATTTACTTTTTTTGTTACAAAAAGTAAGTAATGTTCTTTTGCTTTTCGCTTTGAAACCTGTTTCTTGAAGCCTCGTCACGAAGACGGCGAAAAAACAGAATGTCCATAGTGGAGAAGACGGAGAAGACGAAAGAAAACAAAATAACATTCAGTGCGGAAACACAAAAACAAACAAAATTCATGATTTTTTTTCTCCTGTCAGGGTGGCCGAGAAATCCGGAGTGCCGGGTTACCGAGTGCCGAGTTTGCGAGACTCTACTGTAATCCTATGTGATAATACAGTACTTCTTTGTAGAGTGTTTTGTCTGATTAAAACCCAACCCTTTGTAAAACGAAAACCTGCGAAAACGGAAAAATAAATCCGGAACGATTGCTTTCCGCTTTAGTGCTGCTAAAGATGTCTTATTCCACCCATGTATTTACCTGTAAATGAGCAGGCGAACCCTCAAGTACACGTGCGGGTGTTTTTTATTCCAGATTTATGGTTATGAAGCAACAGCTTATTTCCAGAAGGGGAGCAGCGTCATTGTGTGCCGGGTATCCATTTTAATACTGACACGTAATAAACGGAGACAGGTAATGGTCCAGTGTAAAAATGATGAAGTGCTCACTAAATGCTATAAATTATCCTCAGAGGTGCGAGCAACTTCACGGACACATTTGCAATTCTTACATGAATATATACAGTACCGTATGTAAAGACGGACGAGGGCATTTTGTTTGTTGTAATGACTGGCTGGTAATGGCTCTCGCCTGTTGAGCCTAAGGTTGCGGAATCGAATCCCGGTGCAGTCAGCTGGTATTTGGTGCTCAAATCCTAGAGCCACGTATAGCCTAAATAGATTTACTGGCACATTCAATTTCTGCACCCCGGAATATAAAGTCGCATAAGTTAAAAAGGGGCGTAAAACCAATTATAATACTACTACGTTGGTTAATCTACGGAAGAGACCTCTCCGCGTTTGTGTACGTTTAGTCAAATACTTTGTTCTCTTTTGAAATCTAAATACTGTATTTGTTTTCCGTAATTTTTGTTAATCAATAATAATTACCGGCATTAGTTTTATTTTATTTATTTGTTTATTATTTTTGGTATCTTTTTATATTTAGGCGTCCAAATATAAACTTTTATGGACTGAAGATTTGTATAATTTAATATGAGTTAAGAGGGGCAGATGAGCTGACTGTTCAGCCCCTTAAATCAACAATAACTAACTTCTCCGCACCAATGTTGGTATTTCAAAGAATATTCGCAGGCTAATAGGTGAAGGAGGGCCCTTGTAGTTTAAAATGACCGTTTATCTTGCGATCAAATCCGAACCACCAGACATGACATTTCTCCTCAAAGACTAGCTCGTGATGTAGCGGCTGGTAAACTTGGTGGTTCCCTCAAAGGCCCGGGTTCAATTCCCGGCTCTGCCAAGAAATTTAATTCCGGTCCTGGAAGTGGTTTCCCACTTCTGCTCTAGGCAAATGCCGGGATGGTTCCTAACATAAGGCCATGGCTGCCTCCTTCCCAATCCTCATCTGCATTACGAATACACCCACTAATACAGCCATCACAATAGCACAGATTATCTGACAATATTCCACACACACACAAAGAACATGGGTCTAAATGACTACGATGTCCAAACCCTTCAAATGAAACAACAATATTTCACCTCAAATTCCGATATTCATCAACAGGAATAGAACCCGGTCCACCTGGATGAGAAGCATGAACTAGACCACAGCGTCATCAAGCCGACTTGCTAGCAGGTTGTCGATACATTGTTACCAACGTTTATTTGATGTAAATTTCTGCTCAGTAGTCACAAGTCACTAAATTGCTATGTTATCAGTTGAGAGAAAAACCTGTTCACCTAAGTGCCTAAAGAATACATTTCCGCCCATAATCGTAGACGTTAAGAGAAGTGGTGTATCGAACTCGGAACACCACCTTCTTCGCTCTCGGGGTACGCATCGAGAATCCGGTCCCAAAGGCCCTGGGATCGATTCCAGGTTCTGCCAAGAAATTCAGCCTCGTGAGTCACTACTAAGAAAAAAGTGGATTCGATTTCTAGTAATCCTAGAAGTGGGGGCGTGGTGGCGCAGCGGTCAAGCTGTTGGCCTCTCACCAAAGTTAACTGGGTTCAATTCCCGGTTAATGCCTGTGAGATTTTCGAAGTGAAATGCAATGTCCTGGTTCGGATTCCACGTAAAAAGGATGTCCCGTGACTCATAATCACAAGATTCACGGTCACGTAAAACTACAATCTCCCTTTTTCAATCCTAGAAGTGGTTGTTCGTGTGGTATCCCAACTTCTATTTCATGCAAATGCCAAGACGGTACCTAGTTTCATTCCACGGCTACCTTCTTCCGAATCCTTGCTTCAGTTAAAAATGTACAAATACCTCAATAACACAGCTTATCAGACAAATTGTACACACTCCCAAAGTTTACGAGGCTAGTATGACCACGATATCTAAGCCTCTGAATGAAACAACAGCGCAGAGCTCGGTACTCATTGGACACAATCACATCTGTTACGACATCGCGATACCTGACTTGGACTTCATGAGGATGTTTCAGTAAAACGATTTGCACATTATATTTGCTAGGTTAGATAGCAGTTCAACAGCTAATATTCCCATTCGCTTCAGAGCCGAGAAGTTGTATAACTACCTTCCATTTGCACAGTAGACTACCATCATAGCGAGACGGTGTATGCCATAAAAGGATGTATATGGGTATTAGATTCTTTGCGGCTTGCAACCAATGTATTTACGTAATACCTTTCGCGCAAGCAATAACTCTACTTCGTGCGCGTGAAACAGCGATGGGCAACTGCAGAGGTGATGTTGAGTTGGGTGCACGGTCGATGATGGCCGTGAAAGGGACGGTTGAGTTGATCTCATTGCCAGTGATGTCCATAAAAAGGGTGGTTGCGTTGGTCCCATGGTCAGTGATGTCCACACAAAGTACGGTTGAGTTGGACCCATGGTCGGCTCAGATGGAGGTTCGTGTTGGTCCCATGGAACTGTCCCCATTAGTAACGAAGCGTTAGAGCTGGGGCCATGGTCGAAACATTCTTAGGCTAGGGTAGGTCTTTTAACGTTATTTAATGTTTTATTATAAACTAAAGTGATAATAATAACCTTAAAATAAAAATTTACTGTAAATACCAAATTAATGCGGTTGGTTCCTTAATTTAGGGGCTGCGACAACGCGGTCATGAAGCCCCGTGTACTTTGGGTGTGTGTAGAATCTGTCTGATAACCAGTGTTAATTGTGATGACTGTATTAGTGTGTGTTAGCTGTTTTTTTAAATCAAGTAAGGACTACAGATATTCAATTTTCAAGTAGTTCTTACTATTGTTACTAAACGCCACAGTAAACGACTACTAGGTCTAAACTTGGTTACTAGATGCCACCGCAGTCGGCTCCTACGAACGTTAGTCAAATTGAACCTATAATTTAGCTTCACACCTTTGTAATTAGTGGAAGGTTCTTTTACATGCCATACATCTATGACATGCGCCCGCCTTCTTTATTTCCCCTCTGAAGGAAGGTATACTAAAGGATTTTAACGCTCTTAAAAATCCAACGACTTTTGCCGGATTTGAACCCACGATCCTGGTCATAGCAGTTCAGCACCAAGCCAGAAAATTTTATCCAAGCTTCAAAATACCTATTTCCACGAAAGTGAATTGAAACCATGACGTCGGGATCATAAGGCTGGCATCCTATCATTGAACAAGTGTGGATAGTATGGTTTCAGTTCCCGGAGGGCCTTCACCGTCCCAGCCTCAAGATAATACAGTAATACCAGCCTTCAACAGACCCATTATTAAACGGAAACTTGTCTTAAACGTAAATATTTGATGGTCCCGTGAACTTAGGGGTGAAAACGTATAAAATTTCCTTCATTAAACGGAAACTCTGTTACACGGACAACGGAAATCAAAACACGAATTTTAACGCAAAATATACAAGTTTAGAAATGCATTGATTAGAAAGTTTTCAGGCACCCTTTGAAAGTCTACCTTGCCTGCTGTAACAGTTGATTCTGTAGCTCAAAAGGAACGTGCAAATAGGTCTTCCTTCTTTTGTTCTCCAAGTTATACGTCAAAATGTACGGCCAAATGATTGTTTCCTCTTCTCCAAGCCTTGCTCAATGCTCGCTTTAATGAGCTGTCTGAGTCTCGGCCTTTGTCAATCAACTTAGAATTCATCTTTTAACTGAGCACCTCTCAACTTACATTACTGACCTAGTTCAGCAGTAGGCCTAGTCGTTATGGTTTCGTACACAAGAGTTGTGCTTGATCTTAATACGAGAGTAAAAGCAATACAGTACAGTATGAATTCGTAGCATTTTATTTATTTATCGTATGGCTTTTAGTGCTGGGAGTGTCCGAGAACATGTTCGGCTAGCCAGAGGCTGCAGCTGCTACTAGCGGACACCCATCGGGTAAGCTACAAGTTAGTTCAATTTGAAGTAGTTCCAACTTTCAATGATACCTAGTGGTGAACATTGGAACTTTGATAGAGCGCTTCAACGAAATCTAACCTAGAAATTTAGCTTCACACAAGTTTAGTCTGCGGAAGGATCTTTTACATGCCATAAATCTATGACATGGGAACGCCGGCTTTATTTCCCCTCTGAAGGAATGCATAGTGAAGGATTTAACACTCTCAAAAATCCGACCACTTCGGCCGGGATTGGACCCGCTATCTTGGGAACAGCAGTTCAGCATGCTCCCAACCACGCCATCGAAGCCCCTTAATTGGTAGCAAAAAAATATGTAAATACAACATTGAATTAAGTAGGCCTATAGCCTATACACCATTTTATGTTTTCACAGTATGCCCCTTAAATACATGTCCTTGGTTTATTTATATTAACATAGACCGACCTACCTACCTATCTTTAACGGAAATTTTTGCGAGTCCGTTCGATTCTGTTGAAGGCAGCTTGTACTGTATTTATGAACCAACAGTACCGACAGCGGTAGCTACGCCATGGGGCTAAACTCACTGTGCACTCGGTAGACCTGGGTTCGAGCCCCACCGTCGGCCATCCTTCAAATGGTTTTCCGTGGTTCCCCCCATTTTCAACTCGAGGGAAATGCTGGGATGGTACCTTTTGGCAGGCCACGGTCCAGTTTCACTCATGTCATCTCTCATTAACTCCTGTCATGAGGTTGGCGTCAGGAACGGCATCCGGTGGTAAAAACAATTTCCCACATAGTATTACATCGCATTCATTGCACGAGGTTGAAGCAAGCTCACCTGTTCGAGAGGTCTGTCAAGGTTGCTAGTTACTGCACGGTGTGGTTCATCGGTAATGAAATAATACGTGCCTAACGAGTATTCTTGGGTTTATGTAATGTACTGGTATTGTGCAATGAAAAACAAGGAAATAAATAGACTTTAACTGTAGGCGTAGCCTATGTATACACTGCCAAACCTTTGTATGTAAGACGTTTATAATTTGTATTGCCTGCAATGACAACAGGAAGGGCACACAAAGTGAGGAACCACCTTTCCAAATCTTTTGTTTGCATGAATATGTTTCTAGGTAGGTTACAAGATTTTTAATAGTTGGGAAATGTATTTTGCAAGGACACACTAGTCCTGGCGGAGTGGTGCGGGCAAAGCCACGCTACAACATCACGCACTGCCTGGCCCCCTTAACTGTAGTTTGTGAGTTCTGATGCAATGATATGGGAACGGGGTTGATGACAAGACATTCCAAACCCCCTAAATGAAGTAACAACAGCATCTGAAATCATGGGCTGGGCCACTAGGTTAAGAAATTACAACGTTACCTGAGTTATGTAGCTGACACACGTTGGTAGGTTTAACTGTAGTTTGCGATGTGTGTGGGAACGACAATCATGACGACCCTGGGTAGCTCATGGGTGATCGCGAGTGTGACGGATTGGTATCAGATGAGAGCTACACAATGCTACGGAAACAAGAGGCGAGGTATGAGGAACTAGAATTGGAGCGCTCTATCTGTCCTGGAATATTCCTGTGCCCTAAGAGCCAAGGCGAGCGAGTTCTACCACTGGCCTCATTACAGCCTGCTATAAACTGAGCACCGTGCTTCTTGCTCAACTAGGGTCCTTGAGTTGAAACTAGGGAGGAGTAGCTTTAGGAGGACTCGACACAAGATTGAATTCATTCATGGCTTTCAGAGAAAACCTCAAGGTAGGACATGATACGTAGACATACTTGAGTATAGTTTCCAACTAAAGTTTAACTTAAAACAGCAATGCAGCATAACACAATAGTATTCACTTTCCTCAATGGCACTAAGACTTCAATACTAACAGAATGGTAACTTATAAGTGATGTATTTTTGGAAAGGGATGAGGAAAGATAGTGCCGACTGCTTCGGTGGCGTAGTTGGTAGCATGCTGAACTTCTATGCCCAAGGTCGCGGGTTTAAACCCGACCGAAGTAGTCGGATTTTTTAAGAGCGTTAAAATCCCTCAGTATGCCTTCCTTTGGAGGGGAAGTAAAGCCGGCGGACCCATGTCATACATAGATAATGGCATGTAAAAGAACCTTCCACTAACTAAACTTGTGTGAAGCAAAAATTTTAGGTTAGGTTTGATTATGCTCTTAAGTTCCAACGTTCGTCACCGGGTGCTGGTTACGATGGCATCTAGTAGTAGCCAAGTTCACAGCTGGGTGCCATGGACGGTAGCATTTGGTAGCGAAAGTAGGAACTACCTAAAATTATCGTCTACAGTCCTTACTTGAATTAAAAACAGATAACACACACTAATACAGTCATCACAATTAACACCGGTTATCAGACAGATTCTACACACTCCCAAAGTACACGGGGCTACATAACCGCGTTGTCTCAGCCCCTAAACTAAGGAACCAGCCAATCAAAGATAGTGCCACACCCATCCCACTGTCATACTCATCAATGAGTTGGAAATGGTACAAAGAAAGGCCGCTAGATTTGTGCTCAGTGACTTTAATCCCAGGAGCAGTGTGAGCCGTATGTTAAAGAAACTTGGGTGGGAATCACTGGAGGCTAGGAGGATGAAATCTAGACTCTGCGCTATGTACAACACGTATACAAATCAACCAGCATGGGGTGAGCTTAGCAAACGAATGGGAAAGCCCACTTACATGGGTAGGAGCGATCATCCTTTCAAAGTTAAGGGCCGACCACAGCGAAATGGTAAATATTCTTTTGTAAACCGTGCCGTTGATAACTGGAACTCTCTACCTGCCGCAGTCGTAGAGCCTTTTCCCAAACATATAGGTGTGTTTAAGAAAAGACTGACTATTTGTGTAAATACTCCAGTTTAATTGTTGTATAATTGTTATTGAATTGTTATGTATAATTATTTATTTGTTATGTATATACAATTTGCCACCGGGGGACACACCCCCCATTGCAAATAAATGAATGAATGAATGAATGAATACCTCTGGTTAACGGAACAGCTGATGATTTTGCTCATTCAGTAAGTGTTAAGTTAGGATAACGTTGGGCACGTTACACGAGTGAAAAGAAATGCTTTCAAATTAATAGTCTTAAGTATAAACTTACATAATCCAATTATATCATCAATCCAAAGATTGGCTTTATTAAAAACTAGCAAACTGCCCCGGCTTCGCCCGGGAACAGTTATGAATGCATTACGTGATAAGCGCTTTGTTTTCGATGTCAATGAACTACGACCTATATCCGCTTTACGTCTCGGCATGATGGGATAAAATCACTGACTGGACTATTAATTATATTATCATGGAGATGCATGTGCAACGAATTCTTGTCAGACGTAATTTAAGAATGGCGAGGTGCATGAAAAACAAATCCCCATTCCGCCCAATCCTAACTTGACAGAGTATTTTGCGGAACGAAAAGTTCACAGGCGAAATGAAGAAAAGACGAGTTGCACTTCTAGGAAAACTCCAAACACAACCGCTCTTCTCTGAAGTCTTAACTCAACAAGACTCGACAGTTTGCTGCTGGCTGTATCTGGGGTAAAAAGCTCGCCCGCTAGCTAGGCCGTAAGTGGGGTGATAGGCTCGTCCCTAGCTAGGAGATAAACTGTCACCTCGGCAATTAAATGGAGAATGTTGGAATAAATGAAAACGTAAAGAATCACTTACAGCGGGCGATCTATTGAAATTAGAGATATGCTCTCGCGGACGGTTTTGTAGAACGTTTCATGCTGAACAATTCTTTCACTCATAGTATTTTTATATTTTTAACGGTTTGCCCAGCGTAAGCTTAAAAAGCGCACGAACGCCAAGTTCTTATTTTTTTCGACTTTTTCACTGAAATCGTTACTGCTTAGCTTGCATTCATCGTATATAAATTATTTTCTACGGAAACCTTCCTCGAGACGTCCTTTACAAAATGGTGAAAACCGCATCAAAAACCATTCAGTGGTTCTCGAGAATACCCGTGACATCCAAGAATCGGGGACTTGGTTTTATACCAAGTAGAGATTAAATACTTCAACAGATTTCATATATTTATTATCTGCCCCCCCCCCCCCCCCCGAATACCCCCCGTAGTTACGCTACTGATCATACCCCTACTGTAAGAAGTGCATTTCTTCAAGTAGTGTCGGTGTTAATATTGCTAATGGAGAGACATTACAGCGTACCTTAAGTGTTACCACGTGCCTGGGCATGACTTGGTGTTCATTTCATAACTATGACGATATAACAAGTTGTGCCGCGGGCCCCTCAACGTCATGGAACATCACAATAGAGGGATTTTCCGGAAGCAAGTGTTTATCACATTCATGGGCCTGGGGCAAACGTGGTACTCAATTAATTTCATTGCCGATCAACAGATAAAATGTCATGATAGATTGCGCCACTGAGAGATATTTCTTCAGAAACAACTCAGATTTCAGCTCTTCAGTTAATGTCTGGAAATCAAATTGGAAAATCTTTTATTAATATCAATTTCCTTCAGCTGAGAACCGCATTGATGCACTGGTTTTTCCAGTTAAGTGGCGATTATATTTGACAACTTTCGACGATTTTGTTTGAGAACAAATCTCAGATTTACCCCAAGGACAGCGGACTGAGAATTATCTGTCGGTTATGTATGCCACGGTCGTGGTCGGGAATTAGTTTAAGGGAGGAGGGGAATAGAAGTTTGCTAATAATAATAATAATAATATAGAAATTCCCAGTCTATGAAGTCATGCACTAAATCTAATCGGTACGGTACTCCCGAGGATATTAGAACTTCAGTGACGCCGATGATAACCAAGGAAAACCGGGCTGAGTTTGTCACAAGCTCCTTTTCTGTCTGTCTTCTCTTGAAAAATATTTGTTTTATTTCGACCCAGACGATGGTTGATTTTCGAACACTTGAGTGTCTTTCACTTCCTATATTTAATAGCACAACTGTTCCAACCAAATTCCATCCTTACCCAAAAATTCAAGACTCCCTCTCCTTTTCCATCAAAGGATCTGTACATCAATTTTCATACAACACAATACTAATCCAATTTCAATACCTGGGCACAACACCTAGTCAGTGCGATCGAATATAATGACTACAAATATCAATCTAAGGACAACTACCCCTCAATACCGGACAGGCTGACGGCAAATCAATCGTTAATATTGGTAACTTACTCAGCTGTCAACTTACCCAACGGGTGAGGTCACTTTTGTTGTTTTGGGAACACTTGACAGAGTTTTAAATAACGAAAAGTAGAGATGGTTTATAGGAGAGAGCCAATGCACATTTCGGTTCAGGGGCGTGGTGGCTCAGCGGTCTAGCTTTATGCCTCTCACCAAGGTGGTCCGGGTTCGATTCCCGGTCAATGCATGTGAGATTTTCGAAGTGAAATGCCATGTCCTGTGGTTCGGATTCCACCTAAAAAGGAGGTCCCGTGGCTCATAATCACACGATTCACGGTCACGTAAAACTACAATCTTCCTTCCTTTCCTTTACATTTCGGTTCGGGGAGGATTGAACTCCATTAATCTTCACCGTGGCTCTAGCTCTGGTATGTACAGAAATGTAAAAGGTTTCAGTTTCCTCAGGCTGGGGCTGAGTTAGGAGATTGTTCCTCGTCATGCGAGTAAATACTGTTCCTGTTAAAATAACTGGCTTTAATGAGAAGTCGATGATTAGAATACAGTTATCCAACAGGAGCCTTCCTGTCTTCATAAAACTCTGTACCGTAATTAACTTCGAGTCTGTTTTAAGGTATTAAAGAGTTAATAAGATGGATAAAGATTCTGTGTATAAATATAGAACTTTACTTCTTATCTCAGCTCACTCCAGGTCAATCGTCACTTCCCGCTAAGACAGCTGTTCAGACTGAAGGAGCTTAGCTTATTAGACGTGATCTCTACTAACAGCTCCTTAAATCTGTCCATGAATAGACATGTTGGCTCCTTCAATTGAGCACTTGGATTAACAGTTGTCCGTACTCTAGTGGGACACTAACGGTGCCCCAGTAAGTGTGTCGAGACCTACTGGCCACTCACTTTCCTCGTCGCCACCTTAAAAAATAACTTACATCATGTACGCTTCGCAGGAAAATAAAGGAGTGTTGTATTCATATTCTTTGGTGTGACAAACACGTTCCTGAACAAGGCTGGAGGAATGTTTAGCCAGACATGGCAACGGCAATATCCAGTTATTCGACTGTGATCTACATGAAATTGACGGAATCTACACATTAACTATTGGCCACGTTATTTACACATTTTTTTATTATTATTCCCAGGTGCGTAGTGCTATCAATGTTGTGACAACGCGGGAATCATTCCCACTATGGATATATCGATGTTCCGTGAATAATTGGATTGATGGGAAGTACTGTATACTTTGAACATGCTGCAATCAGCTGACATCCCGCGCTTGTTATATTTGGAAATCGTGCTTATTTACGTTCTTACTCTAAGCTAATTAAGAAAAATTCTCTTTGAAAGAGGAGAAAATAAGTAAGGTTAAAAAAAATACAATTTAGGTTGCGTAGGCTGTCAAAATTAGGCTAAATGAAAATTTCCAATTTATATTTTATAAAATTTAAAGTGCTTTTAATGAAACAAATGGATCACAGTACTAATTATTTAGAATCTAACACGATTAAAATATATTTACCTACTACGGAAAAAAGTATCAAGTATGGAGATAGTTTTTTAATCAAAAATATGTACTTCAATACACGTCTTTGCGATTATCAACATAACCATTCATAATACTGTAGCTTGGCGTCAAAAGGGTTAATAGTAATTTAATTGGTTTAGAGTTCCTTTTAATTGTTGAGGCTTTGGAGACGCTCTGGTGCCAAAATGGTTGTCCTCGACAATGAGCCGGCAAATGTCCTGACGTGAGTTGTTGCATTTAAACACCAGCAAATGTCATTTGACTGCAACGAGATCGAACAAACAATCTTGGACTTTGAGGTGAACGCTAAACCAACTGAGCCACTCAGCTCTACTTTTCAGCATAGTTTGTGATATTAATAAATAATCGTAAAATTTTAGCTCCAGTTACTGGTATGCCCACGCGTTTGAATCTCTCATGTTACATTCATTAGCTTACACGGACACGCAAGAAAATCGATTGTTAAAGGTATGTTGATATTAAGAACGGAATATCCGGGAAAGGTTTCTGTATCTTGAAAAATTTCGGCGATTAAGTGCAACGTTGACAACAAATTTGAAGCTTAAACAAATAAATCGATTCTTAACTTCAGAGTGAGGGGCTGCAAATTAGCTCAGTATTGCCTTAGTCGCGTGTGGGGAACATCAGTTTTCACAGGGAAATGAGGCATTAGAGCAGAGTTTCGTAACCTAAGGGTCATGACCCAAACATCGTATGTCGTTGCTTTCGGGTTGCGTCTCCATAGCTCCTCGAAGACCAATAGTTGACTGACGTAAGTGAGAAAGCCTTTGCGTCGGGAAAACGGAGCCACTATCTTCGTTTTAAATAAACTGGAGTGTTACACTTGAGAAAGCTAATTGGCTGCACCTTGGGCATATCTTTAGGTGGTCCCTTTAAAGACAATAGTGCAAGGAGAAGCATTACACTCTACTATTTGTGGCTTAGGCTGCAGCACGCCGGCCTCTCACCGCTGGGTCCATGGTTCAAATCCCGGTCACTCCATGTGAGATCTGTGCTGGACAAAACGGAGGCAGACAGGTCTTTCTCCGGGTACTCCGGTTTTCCCTGTCAAAATTTCATTCCAGCAACACTCTCCACTATCATTTCATTTGTCATTCATTTAATCATTGCCCCAGAGGAGTGCGTCAGGCCTCGGCAGCCGGCACAGTCCATATCCTCGCCGCTAGATGGGGGCTTCATTCATTCCATTCCTGATCCGGTCGGAGACTGGAAGCAGGCTGTGGATTTTCATTCACTTTGAAATTTGATTTTATAGATACAGTATATACATTTCTGACTGCATTTTATTAGGACGTATTAGAACATATTATATCTATATAATAATAATAATAATAATATAGTCAAGTTTGATTAATTTGAAATAGAAGGCACCGTAAAAAAAAAAGAATTATCCACGATTTAGAACCAGTCAAATTTCATTTTTATGAATAGGAATGGGTCGCCTCCGTAGCGTAGCGGTCAGCACGGTTAGCTGCCGCCCCGGAGGTCCTGGGATCGATTCCCGGCTCTGCCACGAAATTTGAAAAGTGGTATGAGGACTGAAACGGGGTCTACTCCGCCTCGGGTGGCCCAAATGAGTAGAGGGGGTTCGATTCCCACCTCAGCCATCCTCGAAGTGGTTTTCCGTGGTTTCCCACTTCGTCTTCGGGCAAATGCCGGGATGGTACCTACTGTAAGGCCACGGCCGCCTCCTTCCCTCTTCCTAGCCTATCCATCCCAATCTTCCATCCTCTCCCCTCCCTCATGAGGCCCCTGTTCGCTTTGCAGGTGAGGCCGCCTGGGCGAAGTGCTGATCACACCTCCCCAGTTGTATCCATCCCGACCAGATGTTCCCAGCTCCAGGACACTGCCCATAGAGGCGGTAGTGGTGAGTTCCCTCGCTGCGTCCGTGGGAACCACCAACCTAGAGGGTAAATTGACTAAATAAAAAAAATGAATAGGAATGGAAGGAACTACGTAAAAAATTGAATTATTCACGAGGTCGAAATAAAAATGTTGGGAATAACCAAGATCGTCTCTAATTAATTTAAGACCTAAAAACAGCCCGAATATGCAAGCAAATATGACCTTAAGAATGGCGAAATATTACTAAAAAATGACAAAATACGACCTGAAAATTACTGATTTAAATATGGCGTTTTTTAATTATAAATCCAAGCGACAATCCCTTCGATATTAAATTGTTAATTAAATTCTTGATTCCTATTTGCATATCAATTTCCTGAATAGATAGGTTTAAGTGGTTATTTACAGTCTATTTCTGTAAACACTAGTTCCTGTTCGGTAAGTTGAGGATGACTGCACACCTACAGCTGCCGTCAAACTAGCGAAATATGATGTTCTTACAAACAAACAAAAACTCAAAATATGACCTAATGTTAAAAAATTGTCGAAATATGCATTCATGTGAAAAATAAACCACTGTATTGTGACGATAATCACTCGATTTGCATCAGAAACCAATCGAGCAAGAAAATAGAGACATCCGAGTCCTACTAATTAATTATAGTAAATCTCTATACTGACTGACGCATGCATTCTTAAATTAGCACGGTTTAACTTTACAATGGGCCTACAGAAAAAAAATAGAACCTCTGGTATAGAGTGATCTCCCAAGAGTATCCTCTGCCAATTACATTCGGATCAGGATTTAAACTCTACCAGGGTTCCCTTGCACAAAATAACGCAGGCGACAACCCTGCAAGGTGGAGGGGATTGGGTGCTAGACTAAATTCCAGCATATACTGGATATATTGTTCTTTCGTTGGTGATAAGAAACAAAACAGATAAGGTATGTGGGAATATTCAGCTCTGCTACGAGATTCCATTCACGCCGCCTGGCCCGCTCACGCCTACTGCATGGCTGGTTGACGCTGCGGAAGTCGCTGAATACGATACTCGCGTGACCTAGTCTTTTCACCGGAACCACAATAGCACGTGCTTTTAGCAATACAACCCAGGATGATTTAAACTGGACCCGCAGAGCTGATGGAGCACACTCAAGTGCATTGTGTCGAACATTAGTCACAGTAAATGTGCAGCCGGCCGGAGTCATTTTACTTCAACCCCTAAAAAGGAAGCCATGTTTCTTTGAATAATATGTGTCGGCCAAGATTATCCCGCCAGCACTTTTGTAATCGTAGTAAAACCACGTGGCAATAAAATAACAGTACCTAGTTCAATAAATTGAGTAGTCCAGTTGCAACACTCTATCCATCCAAATGTGAATAAGGATCATTTGGATTCACATCTCTCATAATTATATCAATCTACTGTATGTGTTGATGATTTGGATCACAAAATGTTTATTCCATGCTTCGAGTAATATTTTTTTGTCCACCTCGTTGCGAAGTCACCGGGGTGGCCCGGGTTCAATTCCCGGCTCTGACAAGAAATTTAATTCGGGTCTGAGGGCTGGAACGGGGTATACTCAGTCTCGTGAAACAAACTTGAGAAGAGGTGGGTTCGATATCTACCTTAGCCAACCTGGAAGTGGTTTTCCGTGGTTTTCCGTGGTTTACCACTTCTACTCCAGGTAAATGCCGGGATGGTACCTAACGTAAGGCCACGGCCACTTCCTGCCCAAATCCTACCTAGATTACAAATATACACACTAGTACAGACATCTCAGTAAAACAGTTATCAGACAAATTCTACACACACCCAAGTTCACGGGGCTATATTACCACGATGCCACAAAGCCCCTAAAAGAATCAACAACCACAACAACTGATATTCTTTCATGCAAACCTACCGCACAAATGGATTAAGTGTTTAGGAAAAGTGAAACCACATAAACATTACAAAGAGCGGCTTCGGTGGCGTTTTTGGTAGCATGCTGAGCTTCTATGCCCAAGGTCGTGGTTCAAACCCGGCTGAAGTTGTCGGCTATTTTAAGAGCGTTAAAAATCCCTCAGTATGCCTTCCCTCGGAGGGGAAGTAAAGCCGGTGGGTCCATGTCATAGATGTATGGCATGTAAAAGAATTTTCCTCTAATTAAATTTGTGTGAAGCAAAATTTCTAGGTTAGGTTTCAGTAATGCTCTTAAGTTCCCACGTTCGTCACCAGATGCTGGTTGCGATGGCATCTAGTAATAGCCAAGTTCACAGCTAGGTGTCGTGGTCAGTAGCATTAGGTAGCGAAAGTAGGAACTACTTGAAATTACCGCCTGCAGTCCTTACTTGAATTAAAAACAGATAACTCAATTATCACTGGTTATCAGACAGATTCTACAACACCCAAAGTACACGGAGCTACATGACTGTTGTCACAGCTCCTAAACTAAGGAACCAACCAACCAAACATTACAAACAAGGAGGTTGAAAATGTGTTGCAATGCACAATCAGTTATGTTATCTAGCCTATAACTAGTGTCCCGGATTTTTGGTTTGAACGATATCCACAAAATGTTTCAGCAAACACATATATGTTATCGTAACGATACATTCATCCCAAATATGCCATTATTTAAATGTTATTTTATGGAACTTGAAGCGATGTTGACCATTAATGATATTTTATTATGTTAATTTTTAATATAACTGATATAGCCTACAATTTAAACAGCCATTGCAGTTTTTAATGAAAATAATTTTACAATAATTTCCATAGTGAATAAAAGGTTGGTGCTTTTCAGTCGGTCAACACGAATGTACCCCCCAAAAAAGAGCTGGGTTATGCCCTAATGCTGAAATAAATTACATGAGATTAATAAATACACTAGGATGATCAGTTTCGATCGTCAAGCGATCATCATCAGATCTATTACACTTAGGCTATAACATCTATGTTTGAGAATACAGGTGGAAATTATTTTCAATATGTATAATTATTTAGTTGCAGTATTGGTACTGCCACTGTCAGTGTATGCTAAATGTAGTATATCTGATGTTAGGTGAAATGTTAAAATTGTGATAGAAATCCGGAGTTTGTCTGTTTGGGGTGACCGTGGCGCAAGAGTGAACACGAAGCTGCTCGAAGCTCCAGCCAGGAAGACAACCAGATAAGTATAATAATAATATCGTATGGCCTCGGGTGCCTGGTGCAAGCTTTGTTAATTGACACCCAGAGGGTAGCTTGCATGTCGAATTTCGTCGTTCCTTTGAACGCTATGAAAGTCAAGGAGGTTAGATATCTAAACTCCTTGACACTACAGCGCTTTCAAGTAGAGAATGGAGGAACTTTGTGTTGGCGGAAAATCCCGAGATTAATTTTGCCATTGAACACGGCCTACTGAATTCAAATGGGTTCTTTAACATACCAACAACGTATGACATGAGTGTCGTGATTTTTGTCGCCTTCAAAAATCACTTACCACGACCAGGGGCGAACCTGCAATCTTGGGGTTGGTAGTCCGACACTATAACCACTCACCCACCGTGGCAAGCAACCAGATAAGTAGTAGCCTGTAATATTACATTATAACCATAGTTGACTTTTTGTTGTTGTTGTTGTTAGGTAGTCAGCCCGAAGGCTGGTTGGATCCTCAAAAAGCACCGCCGTTACGTTATGTGAATAGATACCCACAAAAACCCAAGGCAGTGCTATATTGAGGCATTCTAGGCAAGAAGGGGAGTGAGGTAGTTTGCCATTGCTTTCCTCACTGAGTCAGAACAGTAGTTCTAACCCTATGAGTAGAACCTTTCACAGCATCCACAGGCACTGACTGTGCCCTGAATGCCATTGCTAAGCACCACCCATACCTCAGTAGCTTCCATATAATCACAGCCATGAGTGAGACTGAGACATCATTGAAAAGCCACCTTTTACTCTAGCCTGTGCCAACTGACAAATGCAAATGTACTGTATTCATCAAGAGAAGGCAAACAGGATCTGATGATGATCGCTTGACGATCGAAACTGGTCATCCTAGTATTTATTAATCTCATGTAATTTATTTCAGGATTAGGGCACAACCCGGCTCTTTTTTTTGGGTGCATTCGTGTTGACCGACTGAAAAACACCAAACTTTTGTTTACTTAGGCAACACTGATAAATGGCTTCAAACCCCACAATGTTACATAGTGAATGCTGAATAAAAGTAATTGATATTAATGTGCAAAAAGGACTGAAACGTACTAGGTAATAAAATAATTTCAGTATTAGACCTATTCTGTGATAGACTCTCGGAGTTAGTTATTGTTGTTTTAAGGGGCGGAACTACGAGGTCATCTGCCCCCTAGACTCACGGAGTCCGAATTGAAATAGGCTATACGAATTTAAGAACATGAAGTAACAAAATGCGCTTCAAAACAATAGGAAATTAGAATATAGCCTACGCAAAGATATGCACTCACACAGGAAAAGGAGAGAAATATGATGCATTGTGCTAAAATAACCAAAATGTGCACTGATATGCAAAAATATGATTTTGCATGACCTTCCGGACCTTATAAACAATAAGAAGGAACGTGTTTTCTCTAACATGCACAGGAATTCATGGTTTTTGTTCTTCAATAATTCAGGTAATCTTATTGTGAACTGTTGGAGAATGCGAAGCGTGCCAGCAGTATAGGAGCACTCGCCGTTTGGTCGTTGCCATGTCCGAGCACCGACCAGGTCTCAATAGTGGAGGATATGGCAGAGATGGTAGACCGAGTAACTTCTATTCCAACAATTAACTCGACTCAGGGGGATGACAGTTCATAGGGAGCGCGTGGGTCGGGGCAAGGCCCTGTACTGGATGTTCTGCCAACCAATGAAGAATTAATTTTAGCACTAAGGTTTAAGAAAGGAAGCAGAAAGGAGTGCAGAAATTACAGGGGAGTCACACTCATATCTCACTGTGCCAAGATATATGAAAAGATATTAGAAAGTAGAATACGAGCCAAAGTGGAGAGAAAATTGAGAGAGGAGCAGTATGGATTCAGACCTGGGAGATCAACAGTGGATCTCATATTTTCAGTGAGACAGCTCCAGGAACACCACTATGAATTTGGAGAGGATCTGTTGATGGCCTTCCTGGACATCGAAAAGGCCTATGATAGTGTGTGTAGGGAGAAGGTTTGGGAAGGAATGGAAAACATGGGAGTGGAAAAAGGGACTGTAGGCAGAGTGAAGGAGATGTATTGTGGAAGTGTGAGTTGTGTGAAAGTTGGAAATGAAAGAACAGACTGGTTCAGACAAATGAGTGGCCTGAAACAGGGTAGTGCGCTGTCACCCCTTCTCTTTATTGTGGTTATGGACGAGGTAATGACACGGATTGCAGGAAAGATAGGAGAAGATAAGATGAAAGCAATGGTGTTTTCAGATGATCTCATGGTCTGGGGAAACAAGGAGGAAGAAATTCAGGAGCAACTGAAGGCTTGGGAAGAAACAGTGGGAGAGTACGGATGGAAGTTCAACATCAGTAAATGTGAGATCCTGTTAACGACCAGGAAAAAGGACAGACCAATGTGTGGGATAACACTTGGAGGTGGACAGCTGAAGAAGGTGGAAAGTCTCAAGTACTTGGGAAGTATAGTGGAGGAAAATGGGAGAAATGACAAAGAGATTACGGAACGTGGCAGACAGGCAGAAGCATTTCTGAGAAGCATTAGGAGCTTAGTGTGGAATAAAGATGTCCCACAAAAAAGCAAGGAAGTGTTATACAGAAGCTACTATATCCCGATACTGACCTATGCTTCAGAAACTTGGACATTGAAGAAAAAAGACATAAGCAGAATACAGGCAGGTGAAATGAAGTTCCTGCGAAGTAGGATCGGAGTAACAAGAAGAGACAGGTTGAGGAATGAAAAGGTCAGGGAAATGGTGAAAGAGGAGCCCTTGCAAGGTAGGATTGAGACGTCAAGACTGAGGTGGTATGGACACTTAAAGAGAATGGATGAGAAGAGGATTCCCAAGAGGATACATGAGATGCAGATGCAGAAGAAACGACCAAGGGGAAGACCAAGAGATAGATGGCTGAAAGGAGTGGAGGAATGTGTCAAGAAGAGAGGCGAGGACTGGACCAGAGTGACAGCGGAGAGGTGGTGGGAAGAAAGGACTAAGTGGCGAGGCTTATGTTCCAAACAGACCCAGCCTGGGGCTGGAAACTGTACAAGATGATGATGATGACTAAGGTTCCGTAGTTGGCACTCATGAACGCTAACATCAAACCGACTGGCAGAAGCGGGAATAGTCTGTTTTGATTGTTTTTCCTCGTGGTGTTGTTGGTTGTTTTGATTTGTTCAGTATTTTGATTGTTTATTTGAATTGAATTGAGAGTCAATCATGCCACTGCAAGGGAGGAAAAATTGCCAAGCACCGGGATGTAAGAATTATAATGATAGTAAGAACAATACGGCAATTTTCATCTTCCTGGTGTTGACCATGTGTAAAACTAGTGGGCAATATGGACTACTCTCGAATAAAAATATATAGAGAATAAATGTGTGCATTTCATCTCTTGTTTGTTTTCTTACCCATTGTCCTTTGCATTGCAATAAAATTTGTGGTTTTGGGCTACGTGGAGGGGTGGGTGGCAGCGGGCATGCTAGGCAAAAAGTGAGGTTATGGCAATGTAGTGTGTGCATTTGGACAGTTTTCTTTATATTCATCGAATGTCCCAACAATTCTGTAGAGTATGAGAGCATTTTTAATTAGCCTAGAGGTGAATTAAGCTCTAGAACGGCATAACTGTGTCCTTCGTGATAAATCTATTGCCAACATTGATATATATCAAAATGTATTATTTTCCTATCTGGACGTATATTTCAGCTCCTAGCGAAAGGCGCAGTTATGTTTGTGTTATTTTCATCAATAATCAATAACTCATTGCAGAACATACTGTTCATTTACGTGTAATAAAGGCTACATTCATATGGCTTTTTACTTTTTATGTTGCCAGACTTGCCAGTACAATCCATAGCCTCAGGCGGTGTTCTCTCTCGGAAATTCTATAACCAAAAGTGACGAATCTCTTATAGTTACATGATCCTTGACTCGACTAGTCGTTGCCTACTGACTACAACAAGGGAGGAGAGGAGCGGACGAAGACGTCCGAGAAGCTCCGTCTACTGCCGATACCATTGTCTCCCAATGTAATTTGCACGGGAGTGCGACACTTACGGTTCTTTCTCGTTAAGTTTTTCAAATAACTTATAATACATTAGTCCTGAGTTGAATGTATGATCTCTGGACTGCGACATTCGCGACGAATGAGCTACATCAGTTTTACCGCGCACGTGTATAGCATATTCTCTGATATTAAGCAGTTTTTACCTCCCCCACTCCCTGTTTAGTGTAAATAGTGCAACGCCCAGATCAATTATCCGCCAGCCACCACTGAGAGTAACCGATTCATTTCAACAGCGTTCTCCCTTTCCTCTGCCAGACGGACTGAGTGTCGCATAGTGGGCTCAAATCTGACCCAGTCTAACGGCATTTAAGGGTGCTTTAATGCAGTAGATGTACAGACAAGTTGAAGATCCCTTCCAAGGGCTAAATACCAACAGCCTGGCGTCGGTAAAGCCACAACAGTTAAGTGGGTCTTTATACCCATAATATTATTACTATTTTCCCAGCCAGGAGCACGCAATTCTCAGTACCTAGGCTGCGTATGAACGGTGCGGGAAATGTTATGAGAGAGATCACGTTCTACTGTGCGCAAAAAGAACAATATCACCACCTCAGTTATGCAGTGAATAATTGTACATTATACTTTGTAGTGCTCTCCTTGCCCTTAATAATAGTCTACAGAACCAGTCACTTTTCCAAGATATAAGCATGTCCGTCTACAGGGTTGTCTGCAACCTTTCGGGTGGTTGAGGATGGTAGGTGGCAGATGGTAGAGGACGCTAAACGGAGTATTTTGATATAAGGGTCCAACCGGAAGACATGCATAAATAATAACCGCTGGCACTACAGCCCGTGAAGGGCCTAGGCCTACCAAGCGACCGCTGCCCAACCATTTGGCCTGCAGATATTGGGGTGACGCGTGATCACCGCATCGGGCCCCTCGGCCTTTAACTTGGTTATCGTGATCGGGGCGCTGTTTCACCGTCAGACAGCTACTCAATTGTCCTCACGAGGCTGAGTGCACCCCGTTCCAGCCCTCACGGCAGTTTCTAAAATCTCTGACGGAGCCGGGAATCGAACCCGGGGCCTCCGGGTGAGAGGCAGGCACGCTACACAAACACCACGGGGCCGGCTGGAAGACATGCATGTTGTTGTTTGAGTCTTCAGTCGTTTGACTGGTTTGATGCAGCTCTACATGCCTCCCTGTCCTGAGCTAATCGTTTCATCTCTACATAGCTATCACACCCTACGTCCGAGGCATATTCTAACCTTGGTCTACCCCTACAGTTCTTGTCCTCGACCCTTCCTTCCATAACTAAGCTTGCTATTCCTGGGTGTCTTAGTATGTGTCCTACCAACCTATCTCTTCTCTTCATTAGCAGTCGTCAGAAACATCTCTCTTCTCCCACTAGTCTTAATACCTCTTCATTTGTAACCCTATCTACCCATCTGATCTTCGTCATTCTCCTGTAACACCACATTTCAAACATGCATACATAGTTCTAATTTTGACGCTACAAGGTGGTTGCTACTTTGAACAATTTGAGTTGTAAGTTACATATGTCCACGTTAGTTTGTTGCTATGAGATGTACTTTGTTGCTCTGAACTGTATGTTGTTGGTATGAGGTGTACGTTATTGCTCTTTTGAATGGTAATTTATTACGATTGATTACTTGTGACCGACCCCATGTGTAGCCTATAGATCACCCGCCTGGTTTTACTGTTGTGCAGGCTCCACGCGACTCAGTTCTGACAGGGACTATCGTCTTGTTTATTTGATCAAACGCACTTTATAAACAAATAAACATCATCATCATCATCATTGGTTTGCAGTCCTAAGACTGGTCAGTTGCCATAAAAACATGTCTAGATCGTCCTGTCATTTGCCGCTTCCTTCATTGAATTATAATTCTGTGCTTGGGTGTCGTTTAGAATTTGTTTAAGGAAGGTATTTCTAGGTCTTCCTCGTGAATTTTTTCCCGCAATGAACCCTTCTGGCACAGTTCTCATTAAATTGGAGTAGCGCATTGTGTGACCCCACCATGCGAGACGACGTTTACGGATTGTGCGTAGGATTGATCTCCGTTGGTTCACGGTGTCAAGAACCCCTGTGTTCGATATCCTGTCTCTCCACGTCACATTTATCATCTTACGATAGCACCACATCTCAAAGGCTTCAAGACGGTTCTTTTCATTTTTATTTAGTGTCCACGTTTCACAGGCATACAAAGCAACTCTCCATACAAAAGCATGTAGCATTCTCATTCGGAGGAAAAGCTTAAGCCGACTGGTACACAGCAATCTCCTCTTTTGCATAAAAGCTAGTTTTGCCTGAGCAATGCGGCATTTAATTTTCTAAACAACAATGCAAGATATTTCCTATACTATTGAGACGATTTGGAAGATTTTGTCACCTTCTAAGTCCCTCCGGTTTAAGAGGTTGGGATTTGTGAAACATGCACCTTAGTGTTTTACATGTATAGCCTATTTGTTTACTCGTGAGAGCTTTTAAACAATTTGTTGCAGAGGCTTATTTAAGGGCGGGAAGAGGAGGATCTTCCAACCCCCAATTTTCCCCTTTCTGATGCAGCAGTAAAAATAATATCACAAGGAAAGACAATCACAAATATGTTGCCAACATTGAAATACTTGACAGACATGTTCCTTCATAAACACTTTTAATTATGTAAAAACTATTTCGTTAGTGCAGCAAGCACGTGTTATTTTCCTTAGTTATTTCCATTTCGTTACGTGATACGGCTGGTTTTCATGTAATATAGTAATTATTCGCATAGTATACCTCTTCTAATGTTGCCGACAGTGTAAAATTTGAATGTCAACCAGGGTAGTCACTTCTGCACCCCAGAAATTAAATTTTATATACGACCGTGATGTTGCGATGGTTATATTGGTATTAAAGAATAACCTTAACTCCTCACTTCGTTCCCATGGACCAGGCGAAAAGTTGGCAATATCGACCAAGATTTCACTATAAATGGTCCATGTGTTAAACAAATCATTGACTGGTTACAGATATAATAATCCTACGGCCCCAGCTACAAGGTAGGTCTTTCGAGGAGGAGAAATTTAAGTTCCAACTTGACTGAAACTGGAACTCTGTTGGGCTGAGATTTAATTACTTTTGTCTTGCAGTCACCAAATGTGATACAGTCGCGACGGCCTACGGAGTCCCAAGCGGTTTCAAACAAATCGGCATGCGATTGATCCTAAGCCTTCCACAGCTGAGCAGTTTTATGCCTGTTTGAGGCTTTAAGTGAAAGTTAGCTCTGAAGTTCCTAACTCCAAGACAATAGTTATATAGTCTCAATACCTTTAA
This sequence comes from Meconema thalassinum, assembly GCA_946902985.2. Taxonomy (NCBI): domain Eukaryota; kingdom Metazoa; phylum Arthropoda; class Insecta; order Orthoptera; family Tettigoniidae; genus Meconema; species Meconema thalassinum. The sequence continues at coordinate 841,042,791 of OX336390.1, forward strand.
ATAACGAGGGACACCAAACTCCCATTACTAGTTGGGCGGGACTGAGCGGTAGAATTATGGGGATGAAATAACGCTGCCTGGGTACGCGTTAGCCGTCATTACTTTACACGAATCACTTTATGAGCCAGTCCACTTCTTGGTGTAGGGGCTGCCGCTCCGGAGGTCCGGGTTCGATTCCCGGCTCTGCCAAGAAATTTAATTCTGACCTGACGGCTGGAACGAGGTACAAGCAGCCTCGTGAGGTAGGCTAAAACTTAGAAGAGATGGGTTCGACTCCCATCCCAGCCATCCTGGAAGTTGTTACTCCAGACGAATGCCGGGATGGTTCCTAACTTATGGCCACGGCCGCTGTCTTCCTAATCCTCACCTTATTTACAAAATCACAAAACACAATAACACAGATTATCATCAGACAAAATTCCACACTCACCCAAGTATACGGGGCTAAATGTCCAAGGTCGAATGAAACAACAACTTATGTGCTGACATCTCACGGCTGATAGTAATATGGACATTTTCAGTAAAGACAATCTTACCATCACTAACACAGAGTTCTTAGAGATTAACGCCAGTGATAGAAACAACCAGAAAACAAGCGATAAACCAAAGCAGCGAATAAAGCACGCAACGTTGCCTTTGGAGACCAAAATAAATCAAGGACGGACATTAGCCTACATCGATTTAATGACTATGCCTAATTATCCCTAACTCACGTTCCACGACTGGACCGGATAGATGGCGTTCGGTAATTCAAGGTTTGAATCCCAGCACTGTCAGCGGCCATTCGGAGAGTGATTATTTTAACACTGACAGTAAAATGAAGGGATTGTAAACCTACCTAATTTTGGACCAGTGGCGGCCACCCTAGAGATCCCAGGTTAGATTCCCGGCTCTGTCAAGAAATTAAAAGTCTTGGTAGGGTCAAGTACGGGGGTTTCTCAGCCTATGATCCTGCCCGATGCTGTGGCAGGAGAAGTCAAAAAAGAACTAGCCACCCTACCTCACGTTAATTCCAGCTCTGGACGCCTGATTAATGATCTCTTGCCAAAGCCAGAGACTCTTATCAGGCAACCTAGATCCCTTTGATCTATCTAATTCTATGTCTCGGGTCAAGGGGGTGTTATATTTACCCAATCTTCCGTCCTAAGAATTACAGTTACACACACAGTTACAGGCAGTCCTTACCTGAATTAGAGATAACACACACTTAATACAGCTATCACAATTAACACCGGTTATGAGACAAACTCTACACACACCCAAAGTACACGGGGCTACATGACCACGTTGTCGCAGCCCCTAAAATGAGGAACCAATCACCAACCGAACTCCTGCTTAATTACAGTTTTTAATGAAAATGTAATCAAGGAGAAAAAAATTGACTTTTCCTAAATTTCCGAACCTTACTGATGACCAAGGCGCTAAACTGAAACATCAACCCTGGTAAGTTTGAGAGGACTTATTCTCTACATCTTGACATGACGATTGTTTGAGGATCCGATGTAGTGAGTGTGACCTTGGAGCTAAGGGTCAGTAACACCTTTCACCCGTTGCTGCTCGCTTCCTGAGACTCACTTACAGGCTTCGTCATGGCAGCTCTCTCACCAGTGTAGTGTGTCCGTTGAAGGAACAATTCAGGAATTTAACTAATATCATTGAAACGATTCAACAGTCTTCCCAAAGTGAGTGGTGGAAAATATATTCTAAACTGGGAATGAACCGGGAGGCTATCATGACTGTGTTGTCAAAGAATACCATCAGATTTGGATCAACATTTTCGTATTACCCACCCTCCCTGGGTGGTTGTCTGATAACCTGTGTTATTGTGGTGTCTATAGTTGTGTGTGTAATTGTAATTCAGGCGAGGAATGATGAGGCGGCCGTGGCCTTAAGTTAGGAACCATCCCGGCATAACAATTTACAAATTTACAGAATAATTTACTGTATATTGCCACCCTTCAGAATTACGAATCAAATTACAGTACAGGTAATAACCTTGGGTATCCTATCGGTATAAAATAGCAATTCATCGTAATGTAAACCACAAATCATCAAGTCCGAATAAACAGTTGAAAGATAAGCGTGAGAGGTCACGAGATTATCGTTTCGCTTGTAAGATATCAAATCAATTTCTACAAAATAATTTATTCGTAAAAAAAATAACAGGAGAGAAATGGTATAGACCCCTGCGTGCATAAACGAAACTTGATCCGCCTCCGCCCTGCATGACTTTTATCCACATCCGCTCGTTTGTTATCCAAATCCACTGATATCACATTAATATTTTTAATTTATTAGGCATAGCATAGTTTTAAAGCAACTCATTTTGACATTCGAGGAGAAATTCGTTCCCCTAGGCCATGTGTGAATCGCAAGGCAATGTTGACTGAGTTTTGTCCCTCTGAGAAACGGCTTGTTAAACAGCGGGTGGCTAATTATAGCACTTATTTATTCGTCGGATATACCCACGCAGGCTAGCACAGGTATAAAAGACTATTTTAGGGGGACATGAGTCAACACTAATTGAGACATTTCAATGACTATCTTCTCTCACTCCTCTTCTATTCTCATACGATCCAAGCGAAAGCAAACATGGAAATAACAAGAAACGCGATAGATGCAGATCTTAGCAAAAACTAAAATTATCTTTAAAAAATCCAGTTCAACATGTTATTCTAAAAACTATCCGCTATCCGCACAGCTATGCAAACTTCATCCGCATGGCGAAATATTTTACGGATATCCGCATCCGCGCAAGGCTTTATGAATAACATTGAAGAGGCAGTTAATTTACAAACATTAAATGAATGCAAGCCAAGGCGACCGAGTAATAACATACGTCATGTGTTTGTAGTAGTTATTACAATAAGCATTGCTACACAGAAATGTGCAGACTTAGCAGCAAAGTTACAACACCATCCCCAGGGCCGCAGAGAGCAATCACAGTCCCTCTATATTTATTCAACCTGTTAGGGGCGGATCTAGGGGAGGGCGACCGCCCAGGGCCCCCTGCCATGGATTGTTTAAAATTTAGTTGATTAATTAACTATACTTTTCAAACTTTCGAACTAATTTATAATTCATATTCTTTCTTCAGTGCAGCTATGACCTCCCGTGACCGTTTAGCAAGTTTAGATTTCAGTGAAATTATAGAAGACTTCAGCCGTGAAAAAAGTCGCAAAGTAATATCTTAATGTTTCGTAGTTTACATAATCTTCTTCAAGAGGACTTAAAGGTTTCTTTCATATAATTAAGAAAATGTACTGTAGTGTAGGTATTCAAAATATTGTAACTATTTTTATTTTATTATTATTACAAAACTATTTTCTATTTGATTTGATATTTTTTAAATTTACCATTGTTGTGGGCCCCACCTTATCATATCGTCCAGGGCCCCGCAAGGCCTGGACCCGCCACTGCAACCTGTGACATAATTTTGGAATTAGGGTTGCAAATTTTTAACCTCCCCTCCCAAAAAAAAAGCTGTGTGTAATTTTACTTGCCCAACTGAAAATTAATTAATTTTGTTTGTAGTTATTTAGCCAATCTTCTTTTGTTTTTAGGCTCCCATTGTTAGTTCTTTTCATTCAAGACTTTTATCACTGTGCAGTAAAAATGCAATTATCGTTGTATCTGAACGTGTTCAGGCACCACAAGAATAAGCAATACTTCTCTCAGAAATGTAAGAAGTAAAGTCATTCTTTTCTGACAATGAGATTGAATTAGAAAAACTATAATTATAAATATTAACCCTGGCACTACAGCCCATGAAGAGCCTAGGCCTACCAAGCGACCGCTGCTCAGCCTATTGGCCTACATATATTGGGGTGACGCGCGGTCAGCGCATCGGGTCCCCTCGGCCGTTAATCTTGGTTTTCGTGACCGGGCCGCATACAGCTACTCAATTGTCCTCACGAGACTGAGTGCACACTATGCTCCACAAAGAGCTCTTGCATTTGAGCGCGTTATAAATTAAATGGACAACTTTGGCAACTTTGTCATTTCCCCGAAAGAAAAACTAACAGCTCAATGGTTATTTATAAAAGTATATATACGTTTTCTTTGAAATGCTTTTGATAGTCTACTATTCACTCACTGTATTGACATCGAAGAGTTGATTCCGAAAATGCCATTATAGTTTAGACATTAAATTAAATAAAGTTGTCACTCTAAGTCAGGGGTCCTCATTAGGATTTCTTAGAGAGCCAAATAGTTCGTATCAAATTTTCCTCAGGGCCGCAAGTACAAACTGTATAATTTAGGTTAATTACAAAATATATTTTTCTTATTGCAATACTACACTATAAAGTGGCGTTAAATAACTAACAAACTATATGATTATAACATAAGTTTATTACATCAATAAATGAACTGTTTTCCATATTTTAAAAAGCAGGGAAATGTCTTTTACTTGACTCAGCAATACTTGAATTTCTTAATTCTTTGAAGTCGATGGGCGAAATCTCTAATATGGCATCTATGTTAGCAGGTTGGGAAGAAATTGAAATTCTCAAAATGTTGTAAACGTTTTCACTCGTTAACCTGTTTTTTATGAACTTCAGCTTACTGAATGTCGATCCACGGACATATGTAGATGCAAAATAATTAAGTAGAGAAAAACAACGACAGATTTCAATACACGTAATAAATAAATATAACATATATTTATAAAATATTGTATATTTTTTTTCTTAAATGTATGTTTTTATTCCTATCCCTAACAGTCTTGAGGGCCGCAAAAATTCGTCCCCAGGGCCGCGTAGTGAGGATCGCTGCTGTAAGTCCTTTTCCCGCCTCAGGCCCTTCAGCGAATCCGAGCCCTACAACCCCGCTTGCCCCTACCTCTCGTCGAACCTGACCATCCCTCGAAATCACACCACCGTGTATCGCATATGTCTTCTATCTCGCGACACAGAAAACCGCGAATCTTTCGTCTGTCGGAGCTCGCACGTGTTTCCATGGGATAAACGGCTAACCATCGAGGGAGCAAATCTTCTTGGTGAAAAAAGATAATAGACTGACAGATACATGCAGGAAATCATGTGCTCTGTTAATAAAAACACAGATACGCACACACACACACACACAACTCATCATACACACCAACAAATCCTTTCAATTCCTAGATGTCACGCTGCGTCGGCTCCAAAGTGTGTCCTAGATTGAACGTTGAACACACGCGATACCGGGCCGGGCACTCACTAGAGGTCACACCGCGACTGCAGACCAAAACCTACTGAAGCAATGCGACCAGCCTTAGCAGAGCTCGCTTGGTGCTCAAACAAAAGAGGAGGAGGGACGACGCCAGAGAGCTACTTTCACATTCACCGCAGGCCACTACTACCAGCACGGAAAACATCTTCCATGTCTTCCTTGTCCTACAGATTTCATCATCAAATGAATGAAGTTTCTCGATCGGTTGGTTGGTTCCTGAGTTTATTGCTGCGACAACGCGGTCAAGTAGGCGTGCACTTTGGGTGTGTGTAGAATCTGTCTGATAACTGGTGTTAATTGTGATGGCTGTATTAGTGTGTGTTATCTGTGATTCAGGTAAAGACTGCAGACGATCAATTTCAAGTAGTTCCTACTTTTGCTACCAAATGCTACGGTCAACGACACCTAGCCGCGAACTTGGGTACTAGATGCTATCACAACCAGCACCTGGTGATCGAACGTTGGAACTTAGAGAGCATTAATCAAATCTATCCTAGAAAGTTAGCTTCACACAATTGTAGTTTGTGGAAGGTTCTTTTGCATGCCATAAATCTATGACATGGGTCCACCGACTTTACTTCCCCTCCGAAGGAAGGAACACTGAGGGATTTTTAACGCTCTTAAAAAATCCGACAACTTCGGCCGGGTATGAACCCACGATCTTGGGCATGGAAGCTCAGCATGCTACCAACTACGCCACCGAAGCCGCCTCACTGTATGTTAAGAGGACCTGGTGACCTTGATGTTCCACCTCGTAGAGAGACGATTACCATCTACTGTTCTCATAAAATTATAGCCATGTCTAAAACGAAACAAACCCCGTGGCACCACAGCCCATAATAGGCCTTGGTCTTTAAGCGATCGCTGCCCTGTCATTCGGCCTACAGAGATCGGGGTGACGCGTGGTCAGCGTTCCACGTTAATTTGGTTTTTTTTTTCTGGTCGGGGCACTGCCTCACTGCCAGACTGCCACTCAATTGTCCTCATGAGGTTAAATGCATTCCGTTCCAGCCCTGAGGTCAGTTCCTAAAATCTGTGACGAAGCCGGGAATCGAATCCAGGACCTCTGAGTGAAAGGCAGGTGTACTACCCCAAGACCACGGCCTAATCTGAATAAATAAGGCAAGCTTATTGTCTGAACGTTTTGAACTATCCTTTAACACATTTTGTTATTCATTCATTTTAGGGAGCTGGGACATTAGCCCTGTGTAGTTGGATGTGAGTTGAATTTGTCTGATAACCTGTATTTATGTGTTGACTGTGGCAGTGTGCGTAACTGTATTAGGAAAGGCAGGGCCGTGGACAGCTGGTACGGGCCCTAGGACTAGGACTTACGGGGCCCCTTCATATTTGTTCGTCCCGTGACATCCTGGAAATATCAAAATTGCTTTTGTATTTTTAAGGCCCATAAAAAACTGTGTTTTTTAAATTTACTTATTTTTTGAACGTATTAATTTTGTTCAATGTAAATTTGCAATGTCGTTTCTGTCGTATCTGTCCTAGACGTTTACTCTCTCTCTCATTACAAGAACAAGTGCAATGCTTTTTACAACCTTATGTACTAAAATTCGAATTTGCAAAGGTTCATACTGTGCTTTGAGCTATTAGGCCAAGCTGAAACATTATTTAGTAACTTTCCTCCCTATAAACAGTGGCACTAGCGGCTTCGGTGGCGTAGTAGCATGCTGAGCTTCTATGCCAAGATAGCGGGTTCAAACCCGGCCGAAGCCGTCGGATGTTTTAAGAGCGTTAAAAATCCCTCAGTATGCCTTCCTTCGGAGGGGAAGTAAAGCCGGCAGGCCCATGTCATAGATTTATGGCATGTTAAAGAACTTTCCACTAATTGCACCTGTGTGAAGCTAAATGGATAGGTTAAGAATGTAAACAACGCTCTTAGGTTTCTACGTTCGTTGCCAAGAGCCGACTGCGGTGGCGTCTAGTAGCTAAGTTCTGAACTTGGCCTAGTAGTCGTTGACGGTGGCACTTGGCGGCAAAAGTAGGAACTATTTGAAAAATTCTAAGTTGCAGTACTTAAATTTAAAAAAAACAACAGATAACGCACACTATTACAGTTATCACAATTAACACCGGTTATCAGACAGATTCTACACACACCCAAAGTACACGGGGCTACATGACCGCGTTGTCGGCGCCCCTAAACTGAGGAACCAACCAACCAACACTTACTTACTTGCTGGTCGGCGCTACAGTCCCTGAAGAACCTTCACCTGCCTCCATTCATCTCTATCTTCCGCCTTCCTTCTCCATTCCTGATTCCCAGACTCCTAAGGTCGTCTTCCACGTCATCTATCCACACTCTCCTGGGTCTTCCTCTTCTCCTTCTTCCATCCGGTCTTTGTGTAAACACCTTTTTGACACTACGCGATTGTGGCATTCTCTGTACGTGTCCTGCCCATCTTATCCTCCCATGCTTAATTTTCAACACAATATCTGCCTGTCCGAAGAGTTCCTGTAGTTCCACATTGTCCTTATTCTCCGACCTTCTACCTCTCTCACTGGCCCGTAGATTTTCCTGAAGATCTTCCTATCCCATCTTCGCAGCCATTCATTCTTCTTCTCTTCTATTCAGAACCCAACCTTCCAATCCATACATAATGACAGGTCTTAGTATTGTAATGTAAATTTTCACTTTAGTATTCCTACTAATATTTCTGGATTTAAACATGCTTTGCAGAGTGCAATAGCATCTATTTCCACTTTTTTGAGGCATCCATTTCCAAAGGGTTCCTTGTCCACCTATATGAAAAATTTATGTTTTGGTATCAATGGCTTCGTCTGTGCATCATCTACTGATTTATATTTGTCTTACAGTACCAAAACGGCCCAAAAGCCTCAAAAATTTCATTTAAATATCCTATGCAGTTCCAAGGTGGCCCTTGTCCAATGCCAGAAATTCAATATGGCAGACATAATAATATAAAATAACAAACGGTTGGTTGTCCCATTGCGAGGGTAAGCAACCTACACTACTGAGTTCCAAAGTGACCCTTCTCCAGGTGTTAGATATCCTATTACCAGCCTTTATAAAAATTGAATTATTAACTCTTTGCTTTATTTCAGTGAATAATACATGTTTTCCAGTTGGCGGCATTGCTTTCGTGTGTAAATAAAATTTTCTACAAAGACATCATCTTATCAAATTGCACCAGAGAAAATTCAGGCGTATCAGAGGACGAAAGTGAGGGAGGACTGATGAAGGATGTTGTTGATTCTGCTGAATAATTATAGACATAGTTTCTAAACACCAATGTAATCTATTCTTCTACGAGCGTTAAAAATCCCTCAGAATGCCTTCCTTCGGAGGGGAAGTAAAGCCGGCGATCCCATGTCATAGATTTATGCCATGTAAAATAACCTTCCACTAATTACACTTGTGTGAAGCTAAATTATAGGTTGGATATCACTAATGCTCTTAGGTTCCAACGTTCGTCACCTGGAGCCCACTGCGGTGGCATCTAGTAAACAAGTTCAGAACTAGTTGTCGTTGACGGTGGCGTTTGGTAACAAAAGTAGGAACTACTTGAAAATTGAATGTCTGCAGTCCTTGAGTTTTAAACTGATAACACACACTAATACAGCCTTCACAATTAACACCGGTTTTCAGACAGATTCTACACACTCACAAAGTACACGGGGCTACATAACCGCGTTGTTGCAGCCCCTAAACTGAGGAACCAACCAATCTATTCTCCAGTTTTATGAATAAATTAGCTAACATCACATCAAGAGTTATTATTATTATTATTATTATTATTATTATTATTATTATTATTATTATTATTATTATTCTTTAAAAAAGAGTTTCAATTCATACAGAGACAAAACCTCCCTTGTCCATTTCATACTGTTCCAAAATGGCCCTTGTCCATCTTGCAGTTCCAAACGGCACCTTGTCCAAGTTATGTTTTTTTTATTTTACGAAGAACCATTGGGTTCTATAAACTGTGATTCCTCCAAAAGTATTCCACGATTAATAGTAATAAGTGTGCAAAATATTATTAGCATATGATAAGCAGTAAGTCCGATAAACGTATTTCTTGTTTTCCCAACAATTTCACTTCTTGGACAAGGAAATGGACGCCTCTATTGTTTCTTGTATTTCCACCGATGTTCTGTTATCCTCCGTTATTATTGAGCCCAAGTATTTGAATTCTTCTACACTGATATTCTTTCCCATTTAATTTAATATACGGGGCCTGGTTGTAAAAAAATCGCGCTCAGGGAAAATAGCGCCCACTGAGAAATGTGCACAATCACGCCCAGATCAATATAGTGCAATCAGTAATTTTCGTCCAGACAGTCATCTAACCAAGTAGTGACCAATAATTTCGTCCAGACCAATGGTTTCATCCAGACAGTCGTCTAACCAACTAGCGACTAATGGTTTCGTCCGTATCAGCCACAAATACTCCAGGTAGAGACCATGCTGGGCGCGATTTACAGGACATCCTGGGCTGCAGCTCCGTTTGCCCATCCCTGTCGTGGCTGGGAACAGGGATGAGGTAGGTGTTCCGAGACTCGAAATAAGGTACTATCGCGGCATTTGCTTGAAGATAGTGTGGCAATACCCAGGGAAAAACCACACTCAGGATAGCCGGTTTAAAACTTTAAGAGGCGTAGTCCTATACTGTAATGAACAAATATACCCTCAGTTTAATTTGTGTCTGTTTATCATAGGTTGGTGTCAAAAAGGCTGATGCGAATGGCATAAAAATTACATATAAGTAGAAGGCATCCTTAAATAAAATATAAACCAAATTATGCAACACAAAGGGGTGAGGGGATTGGAAGGAATCCTTATAGACGGATAGACACAAGGACATTTGATCCCATAAGTCTATATATCATATGATGCAAATAGGCTAAAAATCAACTTGTATTTCTTATCCAAATGTGGTGTCTGTACTTGTCTGTGTATTTCTAACTGGGGTTAGGATTAGAAACGAGGCAGCTGTTGCCCTAAGTTACCATCCCAGCATTTGACTGAAATAGAACCGGGGGCGATAAACGAAAAATATTTCTGGGATGTTCCTGTATCAGCTATCATGAGTTAAGTGTACCCAGTTCCAGCTATCAGACCAGAATAACATTTCTTGGTAGAGACGAGTGTTATACTCAGGACCTTTGGAACATGAGTCTCATTACGTCGGGCACCCAGAGTTCACAGAAGGCAACATGTGTTGTCTTCCCCAGGCTTGGTGAAATGTTGTACTTTATGATTTGAGGTGTGACTGCTAAATGAAGGGAAGATAGTGTCAGTGAACTGGTTGGTATTCCTCAGCCACGTGTATCAGGAATTCCCAAGCTGAGCAGACAAGAATCTAATTATTTGAAGAGATTTATCCGGAAAATAAGTCTCCACCGCTACCTACAATTACACAAATTACATAAGAGGCTTAAGCACCACTGTAAGGGGTCATCCATAAACTACCCTTGCAAAAATACCATAAAACTTTACCTTCCTCCTCCCATTGTAACACGTAACAATTCTTAATATAACGTAGGGTACGGTACCCAGAGATCACTGAAGTTGAATATCTAGTCTTCCCCAGACTTGGTGTAATGGTTTATTTTTTCTGATTCGAGGTGTGACTGCTGAGTGAAGCGAAGATAGTGTCAGAAAACTGGCTGGTATTCCTCAGGTAATATTCTTAATAGTGAACATCCAAAATAACAACCCCCCCCCCCCCCCACACACTCTTGTCCAACGTATTTCGCAACTCAGCGCTTCGAAAAAGTTCTAATTTACAGGCCCATGTTCCAGCACCACAAGTAGGAATAATAATAATAAGCTCTTCAGCGTCCAGTCTAGTCTGCAAGCCTTTGTTCGAGAACAAGTCGCCTCCAGGGTCCCCTATTAGCAGTTAGCACTGCGGCCTCCTCTGTTTCTCACAGGTCCACCTCGTTGCATAGTGGCTAACCCTCTTGGTTGTCACTGCTGAAGCCCGGGTTCGATTGTCGGCTCTGCCAAGAAATGCATTTCTGGTCTGAGGGCTAGAACGGGGTACACTGAACCTCGTGAGGCAAAACTGAGAAGAGGCAGGCTTTCCGTCGTTTCCCACTTCTACTTCAAATGAATGGCATGATGGTTCCTAAATTCGGCTGGCTAAGTGGCTCAGCGCTAACGTTCTCGCTTGCTGGGCCCAAGGTTGAGGGATCGAATCCTGGCACAGCCAGTTGGAATTTGAGGGTGCGCAAATTCGAAAGAGCCGTGTCAGTAGATTTACTGGCACGTTAAAGAACCCCTTCTGGGAAACATTCTGGCACCCCGGCGTCTATAAAAGCCGCAGTAATTAAAAGGGACGTAAAACCAATAACATTATTATTATTAGGTTCCTAAATTAAGACCATGGCTACTTTCTTCCTAATCCTCATCCGAATTACAAGTATACATACTATTACAGCCATCACAATACCACAGGTTATCAGACAACTCCACACACACACACACCTATGTACACGAGAGTAAAGACAACGATGTCGCAAACCCCTCAATGAATCATCAAAAACAACAACTCCTCTGCTTCTAAACCTTTCACTTTGAAATCGTTCAACGCTGAATCTAACCATCAGCTCCTAGGTCTCCCTCTGCTTCTCTTACCCTCTACAGCTGAACTCTCCTCCCCCATTCTCTTCACATGACTCGACCATCATAGTCGGCTCATACAAACAGCTTCATCTAGTTTGTTAATTTCTAACATAGCCTTTGTCTCTTCATTACGAGTACCTTCCTGCCATTGCTCCCATCTATTTGCCATACGTGCTACCCTCATATCAGTTACCTCCAGCTTATGTATCAGATATCCTGAATCTACCCAGATCTAAATTCCATACTGAGCGATGTAGGGAGAGTTTCGTCGCTGCACTAACTTCTTTCTTGCAGAATACTGTAGATCACAACTGAGAACTGATTACATTGGCTTTTCCACAACTCGACTCGTAGTAGATGTAGCAGAATAGTACATTAGGCAATGAGCCTATAATGGCAATAATTAAGACACGAGTATGTTTATAAAACGAGCGTATGCGAGTTTTATAATTTCCATGCGAGTGTCTTAATTACCATTATAGGCGAGTTGCATACGACTGTTTATGTTCGACGATAATTATTATAACTATTTTATGTTCGAACATAAATATTCATAAATATCTGTCGAGATTTCGCCAGTTTTATGTACTGAACAGAGCGCATGAGACGCAGAGAATGCCTTGTATTTGACCATGGCCTCCTCGATTACCCTACTATGACACTAGGCCAGGCAGTGAAATTTAAATTAGAAGGCCGTGGAACTCAGCGCATCTAATTATCTACTTGGTCAAACAACTGTTTCTTGAGCTCTGATTGGTGGTAGAAACTGTTTCATAATGACAAATAGTGTTATAATGAGCCTCATTATGGTACAGTTTTCTGACATATAATAGTCAGGGTCGAACATAAATAATAGTTTCATACCGTAGAATGTTTTCAATATCGCCGCATAATTATGGGCAGATGATCTTTAAACAACAATCATCATTACAAACACCACCAAGGTAATATGTCTCCACTGCTAAGAACTATTGATTCTGAGCTCCGTTGTTGTTGTTGTTGTTGCTGTTGTGATTCATTTAGGGATTTTGCGACATTTTAGTCATGTAGCCTCGTGCATTTGGATGTGTGTGTGAAATTTGTCCGATAACCTGTGTTACTGTGATGAATGTATTAGTGTGCTGATTTGTATTGGGACGCATTTTTGGGCAAGAGGTGACCGTGGCCTTAAGTTAGGTACCACTCGGGCATTTGCCTAGAGCAAAAGTGGGAAACCACAGAAAACCACTTCCATAAACTCATCTCGTCTTTGTTCCGCCTCACGAGGCTGAGTGTACCCCGTTTCAGCTCTCAGACCAAAATTAAATATCTTGGCAGAGCCATGCTAACCATTGCGTCACGAGGTGTTTGATTCTGTCATCCCAGAAACTCCGAAGTTGAGTAATAGATGCTCTGCAACCCTCCACGGGTGATACAAAGCTGTGCCAATGGATTCTCTCCACGGGGATCGGTTCCATTCAATAGGTCCACGGCCGATTTCCTTCCAATATCCCTTCCCTGACCCGTCCTGAAAAGAAAAGTACATGGCCATTGGCTGCATTAATAAAATTATTTAGGAAAATCCTAAGAATGGAAGTTGCCTGAGGTGTGTTTTACTGCCCCCTCCCGCCGCCAAACTGAATATTATTGTCGGAATTTGTCAACCTGGCCTGATCTTCACGGTGTTCTTCACTATCTACTCTCGTTATTTCAAAGATGTATTCTTCGATACTACCCATTAGCAAGTTTTGACATTACCGGTATTCCAAAATTCCTGGATTTCTTCAGTCTTGCACTTAAAGCTCAAGTTCGGTAATTGAATTGGTTTTTCACAGTTACTAATCAGATCTGCACATGTTAGATTTTTATGTCGTAGTTTCGTTAAAATGTCTTTGTATGCCAGTTAAACCCTGCAATATGTGCTTTAAAACGATATAGTGCGAACCAAAATGCTTATTGTGTATTTTGCTATACACCAAGGTACTTAAATAATGGACAGAACATATCTTGTTTGAACATCTGTACTTCTGGCCTCGTTGTGACAACTCACACTTACAAAATGTATGGTTTCCAATAACTCGCAATTCTCAACCTCTTTGATTGCACACATGTTAGCTGCACCGATTATATCTACGGAAACTGCAGATGGTCCAGGTGTATGTAATTATCATGGCTTAACCAACATTTCAGGAGAGGTTGCCTACCCCCGTGTCGTCCCATGAGTTCCGATTACCACCAGTTCCAAATTCTTTAGCGGATTAGCTACCTGCCAATTACACTACCTGAGCGAGTCCCATCAGTTCTGAACACTACCTGAGCGAGTTTCAGCTTAGTTTTCTACAGCAAAATTGTATTAATTTGTTTTTTACTGAAATTAATACGGTCCATTGTTAGCGCCAGCCGGGAATGCGTGCCTTCTTTAATGAACTGGCTCCTCTAACAGAGGGGGGCGGCCGCCATGGACCGGTAGCTCCCACAAGCAGCTTTCGCCTTGTCAGTATTTGTATCAGCATGTGCCTTCGTCAAAATAATCAGTTTTGAGGTATATTTACAAAGTTCTTAAAATAGTATCAGCATGTCGCTTCGCCTTTGAACTGTTTTTTTTAATCTTATTTACAAGTCACTTAGTAATCACCACGTAGCTTCGTCAAATTAATTTATTAACTAAATTATTCTTCTCTTTATACTCTAATCAATATGTACAGCAAAAGAAACATTTCTTAAAAATACTGTTAAATCACCGTTCTCTTCAAACTGTTGAGTTGCTCTTTGGATTCTGTCATCCATTGCAACATCAATTTTCTTTCAGTGTTCGTGGCTTGCAAATTCAACTCTGCCCGCATAATTAAATTTTCCTGGCCATGGAAGCTGCTTTGAACACTTCAACGCTGGCCACATCAGGAACACAATCATGGTCCACTTCTTTAATCAATTCCCGATTTTTTAAAATCACTTTTCCGGCACATGGCTTTGCAGCACAAATTCACACTTCACTTTATTTGTTGTCGCGTTTCATATAAAAACGGTAACCATTATATATCAAAATTTGGTTTCCTTTAATGCTAGTTGTGTGTGAACTCCATGTTTATCTGCTCCACTCAAAGACAAACACAAATGACATACTTGGTGATGAGGCCATTATTTCTTCTAGGTCGCGTCGTACTATTATTAGCCGGTCAAACCTCAGAACTGACAGCTGGGTTTTCCAGAGATATTTGGAAGTAGTGGGACTCATTAGCTTATTTACTCAGGCGTGAATATGCGTTCGGAACTCATGGGACGCTTTTCCTAAGAAATTTGTTTTCGGAACTCATGGGAATGGAACTCGTGGGACGGAACCGCCTATCCCTACTCTCTTCCGAAACCCATTAACATAAGCTGACTGGACTCTCTAGGTTTATCCCAATTAGTGCAGTTCGACCAGACCGCCCTTCACGATAGACCGTGAACTCTCACAAATACCGATGCATTTGAACCTAAATAATTATTATTCTACTATATTTCTAAATAAGACAGAGGGATGGGTGCAATAGGACAATAGAAGCGTGGCAAGATCTCTGAGAACGCTTGCATGTTAGCTTCATCAGCTGCATTAAAAATTCAAGCGCGTATGCAAGAGAGAACATTCCTGATAAAGCATGACGAGAAGTATGCGTGGGGTTTCTCTCAAGGGTTTCCTGTGAAATATGGTAGCCTCCGCATTTTCAAATTTTGAATGAAAGTTCATATGCTCAAGGAATACTTAGCTTCCTCAGTGAATCCGTAGTAGAATGTGCACTTCATGGTCACAAGATCACCGGTTCGATCACCGGCACACCGACACGTAGCCATGTGGGTTAAATCCCGATGGGGAGCGACATTAAGTTCGGAGTTCGGAGATCAGAGGTTTGAATTCCAGCGCTGACAGGAGCTTTTACAACTGTGTTTGCTACCACGTATTTCCACACATCATCCAGGAAAATGCCGCGATAGTACCATATTAGAAATCATGGGGCACAGACCTCTAATAATAAAACTACAGTACATACACAACTACAGTCACCATAAAAACACAGGTTTATCATACAAATCCAATACACACCCAAGTATACAGGACTGATGACCAAAGATGTCCCAAGCCCCTAAAACGAAATAACAACAACAAAAGGCTTGCTGGCTGAGAAAATCGGATTATTCAAGGGCGGCAAAAATCTTACATTGAGTCGTACGGTGTTAGCTTTTAAAAGATCTCTCGTATCACATTTGGTGTTTATGGCACAAAATTAATAAAATTTCAGGTAAAGGTCATAGAGTATAGGCCTAGTTACTTTTTTTGCTGCCAGATGGCAGTGCTAAATATAACGTCGACTTTCGAAAGCAGATCATCTGAATTGATCGACCTCAAAGATATACACACAGGTAGCTGAGGCCATACCATTATTATTATTATTATTATTATTATTATTATTATTTTAGAATACTTAATGATTTATTGGTCAAAATTATTTATGTCTGACGATTTTCTCAATTGGACCACATTACAGTATGCAGTTCTTTGTGAATAGTTAATCAGTACAGATGGGACGTAAAGAATTGCAAGTAATTATTAATTACATTTGAAGTATTTCTTTCTTATAATCTGTATAATAGGTATATTAATGGAGCAGCATTTACTTCCAATGTGATGCAATACACTTTTGAGTAATTGTTACGTTCCTGTAATTATAATTTAGAAGTGTAACTTATTCTTTCAGCAACACTGGAATGTTTTTATTATTTATTTAATTACCACAGAGTATACAAGAAATCTGGAAGGCCTAGTGAAAAAGGACAAGCCCTACATACATAAGTCATACTGAACCCTTTATCCTCTGTTGGATAAATGATTCTATGTTTTATTTCTCCAATTAATAAATATTTCCACCAGCATCATGAAAGTAGCCAGACGGAGATGAGGAAATTTCAAGCATTGGTTGGAGACAGCGGGGACATACCTGAAGCAGATTGACAATAGGCTAAATACTTTAGCTGTGAAAGGAAATAGCCTAGCGATGTGTCAGAAGGACAGGTGTTGGCCGCCTCAAATAGAAGCGACGCGCAATGAGACATGCTGCTGGTATGTTCATTGTGATATTCGCGCCTAGAAGAAATATGATGCAGTAACGTGAGTGGCTGATGAGCATGCTGGACACTCCTACGACGCCAAGATCTGCTATAAACCGCCAAATTACAGAAAATGTGAGAACCAATGAGAGAAGAATGCCTATTTAACGCGGCAGGTCTAGCGTGGGCACGCTCGGCTAGCATTCACGCGGGAAATCGCCTAGACAAAATCTCTACGATCGATTCTAGGATTAATGGGCATATTCTTGACCTATGCAATGCTTCGAGTTCAGTGATATTTATTTCATTCCTGTACCACAATTATTTCGAGAAATTTTTACATTTTTACATCGAGACCTAGGGCCAGTTCTCTTATAAGTGGCATGAAGAGCCAAGACATTGACTATTATTTGGTGTGTCGAAGGCATAAGACTATTACTTGTGTGCGTCGAAGGACATAAGACTATTACTTCTGTGCGTCTACGGGCGTAGTCAGTTATTACTTTGCGTGTCATAAGAACACAGAAATTATTGTAAAGTGTTAAATTCAGTGATAGATAGTCACAGCACTATATTTGTAGGGGCAGTATCGTCGATAATTCGCCAACGAACTGTGACAGGGAAAGTAGTACCTGAACAGCGAATTTAGTAGTCAGATATCAAGTGTATAATAATCTAATTTTTGAATCAGCGCCAGAGATGACATCGACGACTACAGAGGAAGTTTGGAATTCTCAACACTCCGTCCAGATGGCTGAGATGAGATAGAACCATTCAGTTGGGAAATGGCAGCTGACGTTCTTTGACGGGTGACTACAAGAGAGATGAGTACAAAATAATATTCTTTATTATTTGATAAATTAACTTGTGGTTTATGGGACATATTTTTGTAAATACATTGCTTGTGTGATTAACGTAGTATATTTAGTTTTGGTCTGACACACTTTTGTATGGAAGCAGCTCGCACGAATGTTGTTAGTGGAAGGTTCTTGTTTTTGTGTTGTGTTAACTAACGTAGCTATGTGAACGGCCGTGTTTGCATATGTTACGCAATGCGGTTAAAAACGTCTCTCGGAGATCTGTTGTGTTTCAGAAGTAGGACTGAATTAATGTAATTATACAGTAGATTGGAGGGTAATTAAAATTGTTGAAGATTTATTATTGATCAGATTCAGTGTGACCATTGCCGTTGGAGCAATGTAATTTGTGACGAAGAGTAATCAGCTCTATCGTAGGTTTTAAATATTGTGTTTAATGTTTGCGAGCACTATTCAGCAGACCTGTGTGAAAAGCGTCATGTCAGTCCCAGATGTGTGTATGTGTGTATTTTTGTGGTATTACAAGCGGGAATTTCAGCTGAGACTGATTTCTGTCAGCTTGGTACCCGGTCCATATTGTATCCTTGCGAGGGCAATTGTGGATATGTGATTATGTCTGACCATATGTTGAGTTGGATGAGATTTTTGTTGCTGTTGATTCCTTGAGATAGCGGCACAGCTGGTCAGCTATTTATATACACTGGAGTGGGACGCGACAAGTATTTGAGGAAAGGGGGAGATGTTTCACAAGGCTGTCTGAACGTGCAAGCATGGTCATTAGCGAGGAGTGCTCGTTGGCTCCCTTATTACTTGAATTACAGATAAGAGCTGATCAATGGTAAAAATTTGTTGAAATAAATGGGAGTTGCCTACGAATCACGATAATCTCCGAAGCGTTCCCTTAACATGCAGTTTTGTTCATATAAAGTAATCTTAGCCGGTCAGGCTTTTGTTGTTGTTGGTTTATTCCAGGTTTATTTTCATTTCAGTGACCCGTGAGTCACGTGCAATGCTGTCTTTCCTTGTGTGTATTGAGCAATTGGCCAGTTGGTAGCTCATGTTGTTAAGTGCGTCATCGCGCTAATGAGGATCTCAGAGAGATTCCTGTAAATAATAGATTTGTAGTGTGTGTGTCAGCATTAGAGTTTTTAAGGGTTTTTATTAATGTCATGCCCATATCCATAAACGTTGATTTACGTGATGATTGTTCGTGAGCACCGTGACTGTTAACCCGTTGTAAACGAACGGTCATCCAAGTACTCATTTTCTCGTAGTTAGTCATCACGCGCACATAAAACTCAAATGCAAGGTAGTGGAACTAGGATCCACAATTTTATTATAAAGGGGAGATCCGTCTGACTCCTCAAAGTGTTAGATATTCCTGTCAGGGAAAAATTTCAGGGAGGATATATTTTTATTAGTGTTTGTTTATTCTTTTTTATGCACAATTCGTTATTAAATCATGTTATTATCTTACGTCTTGTCTCCTTACTTTCTTAATTATAGTTTTATCCTATGACCCTTGCCTCAGTAAAGCATGTTGTTTGGCGGACGTAAACATCACACTATGAACTGAGCGCGACCCCTTGATCAAGATTCTTGCATAAAACACTGCTATTCTGAAGGGTTCAATACTTCACTGGCACAACTTGCATCTACATTTCGTATTTACAATATTTACATGTTTTACTAAGATATTTATAGTATTTACATAGTTAATCAATACAGATGGGAAGTAATGAATTACAAGCAATGATTACATTTGAAGTATTTCGTTCTTATATTCTGTATAGGTATATTAATGGAGTAGTATTCATTTGTAATCTACTGCAAGAAATATTTGAGTAATTGTTACATTACTGTCATAACTTAGAACCACATTCTTCCAGCAACACTGATGCATATGGTGATGCATTTGTTGGACCCCACATAGAATTTTAACATCATAGATCAATGCATACCATTAAAATGTGTTTTAAAAAAAATCAACGCCCGGAGCATTTACTTTTGAATTATCTTCCCGTGTATGTTCAAATGTCCTGGGAGATAGAAAGGTTTTGAATATTTCGGCAATAATGATTTTCAATAATGCCATGTTTATTATTTTGTGGAACGCAGAATTTAATCCTTTTGTTTTTGACTTTCCTACATGCCATTAATAATTCAAATATGGATTCACTTGTTGTGATACATTTGGCAACGTTGTAGACAGTACTGGTTTCATACCTAGACATTGGTTTCATACTGGCTTACTTGAGCGACCTCGATCTACCTATTAATCGCTCGAATGGCTTTGTGCCAATACTGAATGTGGTGGACTGGTAGTTCTCTTGCCTTACGCTGTACAGATTGGAATATAATTAATGCGGTTAATACATTAAATTATAATCTACATGTATATAATTCAAAGCTTGACAGTTTTGTTTGTAAATTTGCAAAGAGTTATCGTGATTACAACGCGCTTTGGACTGCTTGATGAAGATTTTATTTTATCTATTTGTCAGTCTATTTGCACTATTCCTCTATTTCATCACGGAGTGATCCATTCTATATGAAACCATACAGTGAACCACTATCAAAATGTAAACCAACAGGATGAACCTATAGCCTATCTTATTTTTCATAAAATATAGACAGTGAGTATGATTGAAATCCTTTCACTCTGTGAAGCCAAGTATGACGAACAGATGCTTTGAATATAACATTCTTACACACGATTTTGTAGTATACGGTACTTATAATAGATTATAGATGGTTCACGTAATTGTGTTTAAACGGAACATGTAGTATACTTCTCACTTGAATTGAAAGCGATGACAGCGAACGCTGGCAAAATTAGCCTTGACGTCTGAATTCATTTACAATGTAGATACAGAGTAGTGCAAACCATTAGACTCGATGGCAGTTTTCAAACATTTACGTTGTGCGTGTTGTGACTTAATACAGTGGAAATGTTTTGCGAGGCGCAGAAATTATTTCAAATGTTTCATCAATAGTCTTAATAACATGCTTTAATCTGACTGTAAACTAATTTTTTACAGTTTCCACTGTATGAGGAGCCTTTTTAATGCAGAATGCCACACGTTTTGTTTTGAATACTTTATTCTAGTATTTAGCGGCTTCGGTGGCGTAGTCGGTAACATGCTGAGCTTCTATGCCCAAGATAGCGGGTTCAAACCCGACCGAAACCCTCGAATTTTTTAAGAGCGTTAAAAATCCCTCAGTATGCCTTCCTTCGGAGGGGAAGTAAAGCCGGCGGTCCCATGTCATAGATTTATGGCATGTTAAAGAACCTTCCACTAATTACACCTGTATGAAGCTAAACTGTATAGGTTAAGAATGTAAACAACGCTCTTAGGTTCCTACGTTCGTTGCCAAGAGCCGACTGCGGTGGCGTATAGTAGCTAAGTTCTGAACTAGCCTAGTAGTCGTTGACGGTGGCGTTTGGCGGCAAAAGTAGGAACTATTTGAAAAATTCGAAGTTGCAGTCCTCACTTTAATTTTAAAAAAACAACAGATTCACACACTAATACAGTTATCACAATTAGCACCGGTTATCAGACAGATTCTACACACACCCAAAGTACACGGGGCTACATGACCGCGTTGTTGCAGCCCCTAAACTGAGGAAACAACCAACCAACCATTCTAGTATTCGCGTGAATTTAAGCCAGTGAGAATGGAAGTCTTTTATTACTGATTGTCCATTCTGGAACTACTCAAACATTCGTGGACAATGGATTGAAATCACCTGATATAGAAGGCACATTCCAAGGTCAACGAAAAGAAGAAAGAAAGGATCCAGCTCAGGTGTCCTTCAGAATCTCCAATTTCGGAAATATCCAGACGCAATTCCTTATGGGAAACATTGTTAGTCCACAGGGGAGAAAACATTACTAAGTAGGGTATTAAAAATAAAATAAATTATTTTGAATAAAATATTTAGCCTCCGTGGCTTAGGCGGCAGCACGCCGGCCTCTCACCGCTGGGTCCGTGGTTCAAATCCCGGTTACTCCATGTGAGATTTATGCTGGACAAAGCGGAGGCAGACAGGTTTTTCTCCAGGTACTCCGATTTTTCCTGTCACAAATTTCATTCCAGCAACACTCTCCACTATCATTTCATTCCATCTGTCATTCATTTAATAATTGCCCCAGGGGAGTGCGACAGGCTTCGACAGCTGGCACAGTTCATATCCTCGCCGCTAGATGGGGGCTTCAATCATTCCATTCCCTGACCCGGTCGGTCGACTGGAAGCAGGCTGTGGATTTTCATTTTTCATTTAAGTCTAATAATATAATTTGCACACCTCTGCAATAGGTCGTCACATGGAGTCCGTAGAGGGGAAATAATCAGCATGCAGACAGGCTGAATAGTTTTCCTCGGAACTACTTGTTCTATTATTTGCTTGATTATATTAACCAATTTTATTTTGTTGTTAATAATAATAATAATAATAATATCATATGGCCTCGGGTGTCGGGTGCAAGCTTTGTTATTTGACATCCAAAGGGTAGTTTGCATTTCGAATTTCGTTGTTCCTTGAAGCACTATGACAGGCAAGGAGGTTAGATATCTAAGCTCCTTGAACACTATAGCGCTTTCTATTAGAGAAATGAAGAACTTTGAATTGGCGGAAACTCCCGAGATTAATTTTGCCATTGCCAACATCGTATGACATGGTGTCGTAATTTTTGCCGCCTTTCAAAAATCACTTACCACGGCCAGGTGCGAACCTGCAAGCTTGGGGTTAGTAGACCGACACGTTGACTACTCACCCACCGTGGCAAGCATTTTGTTGTTGATGTTTCATTTGTTAGGCTTATACATCGTGGTAATTGCTCCATGTACTTGCGTGTGTGTGTGTAAGAGAAAGAGTTTTCATCTGATAGCATGTATTATTCTATGTATTTGTAATTGAGGTAATGAATAATGATCGTGTGGCCTCCGAAGAGGCTGAGTGCAGGTCTTTCTAGTTGACGACCGTGGGCGACCTGCGCGTTGTAATGAGGATGAAGTGAGAATGAAGACGTCACATACACCCAGTCCCCGAGCCACTGGAATTAACCCCAGGAGATTAAAATCCCTGATGGCTCGGCCGGGAATCGAACCCGGGGCACTTCGGGCCAAAGCCTAGTGCGCAAACCATTTAGCACCGGAGCCGGACTGTAATTGATGTGAGGACTACAGTAGGAATGCGACAAACGCGGACTTAATATAGGAATCATCCGGCATTTGCCTGGAGTAGAATTGGGCAACTATGGAAGACCACTTTCAGGATGAATGAGATGAGGATCGATCCCACCTCTTCTCAGTTTTGCCTTATGAGGCTAAGAACACCCCGTTCCAGCCCTCAGACCGGAATTAAATTACTTGGCAGAGCCGGGAATCAAACCCGGACTTCAGTGGGTGACAAAGAAGGATGATAGAAACTACATTACGACATGTCTTCCAATTTGAGATTTTGACTGGTTATTTTCAAACATAGTTATTCACTTGTGTCAATCGGTATCGATGACGTGTGATGGTAGGCTATATGCAGTCTATTGTCCCCAGCTAGCGAGGTCCTCAAGAATGCTGGGCATGTCCTTCTCCGGACACCCACATGTTTAGTATTTACTTGAGCTGTTGTGAGTAACTCTGCAAAAGCCTTGAGACAGCTACACTAAACAATATGCATACTTGAGGCTCAGTAACCAGTAGGCAGCAGTATGACACGACTGTCTGCCATTGCTACTGTTTGTCACATACAGCTCTGTACTGTGACCTGCGACATTATTATTATTATTAGGCTATTATTATTATTATTATTATTATTACTAGAGACCACAGAATTTCGCTGTCACGATAAAAGCCATACATTGCTTATTGAAAGGAAAATGCAACTTCTTTGCGGGTAACATTATCTAAAATTGCAATATTTGTGTCGCGAATTTTTGCGATAAATATATTTTAATAGTGAAATAAAGTATTTCGGTAGAAAGAAAAAAACGAAATTTATTATAATTTTGTATTCATTAAATTTTTTTAAATATTCCAAACCCAAAGGTTTGGTGCTTTTCAGTCGATCAACACGATGGTACCCAAAAGAGTTGGGTTATACCCTAATCCTGAAAGAAATTACATGAGATTAATACATCTCATTTAAAAATAAAGAGCATTTGCGGCTTAAAGAAAAAAGTGTAGCTACTAATTAATAAATCTCATGTAATTTCTTTCAGGATTAGGTTAGGTATAACCCAACTCTTTTGGGAGCATTCGTGTTGACCGACTGAAAAGCACCAAACCTTTGTTCACTAAGGCAACACTGAAAAATGGCTTCAAACCCCAAAACGATTCCAAACACATCTTAAACATTTGAACTTGTGAACATGACAGCCACTCTTTGTACAAGCCAAAGCTGGAATGGGAAAATCACACATTCCAAAGGCGACTGAGATAAACTCCTGGCGGTAACTGACACTAAGCGGAGGGTAAAACCCCATTGCGGGTATTGTCCATCTCCTGGAAGGGTGCCCGTGTAAACTCCAAGGCCACCAAGAAGGTTTGAAAATCGCTATTTTAGGAACTTATCCAATATTCAGTCGTAGTTGAGAATTAGAGATGGGTCGAACGTCAACATTGACTGTTCATTCCAGAGCAAAATAATTTTCTACTGAAAGTCTTTATGTATCCTAAAAATAAAAATAAAATAAAAAAGCAATAAAAATACTTTATGTATCCTAATCTAAAATTTTAAAGTGTAAATATTGTAATGTGCGGGTAGATTGGGAGAAACGAGACACAGTGTCTAAACATTGTTTAAAAAATTAAGAGCATTTGCGGCTTAAAGAAAAAAGTGTAGGTACTAAAGACAGGCGTCTATCGATGGTTCGTTCGATCGTCAAAAGAAAGCAAAACAAGAAAGAACAAAGTTTGTAATGAATACTACAAAAATGGTTCTTGAGTGCAATTATTCCAATTGAAAAGGTGGCTCACACAGCAGTTAGAACTGGGATTCAGAATGATGTTCCAGAAGAGTAATAAAGAATGTATTATAAAATTTTAAATATTTTATTTTAATACTTATTCCACGCGTATTCATTATCCAAATTACATCATTATTTAATATTATCTATATTTCTTGGATTATGCATTGTTTTTATCTATTTAAAAAGGAGGCAAGGTCCCTCACGAAACTTACAGGCATTTTCATTTTATTATTACACACGGCATAATCCAAAAAATATGGATGATATTAATACTCCGGTTCGTGAAAGCCTTAATCTATACATTATAATTTATTTTCAATATGTCTTTAATAAAGCAAAATAGGACCTTTAAAATAAATATTTTCAAATGCCGTCCATTCGATACATAGCGTTATTGTATTTGCCTAAAATCCCTTTAAAATAATGTACCGTACACTAAATTATCGCGTTATACTTACAACTATTTCGCGATAAAACGCGAAATTCAATATTCATATCGCGATTGTTTTTTCAAAATTAATGCATATTTCTGTGGTTTCTAATAATTACGTTCCTTGGTGGGTCAGTGGTAGAGTGTCCGACTCCAGATCCCAAAATCTATTCTCTGACGAAGAAGTCAGATTTTAAAGGGCGGGATAATTTCTCGTCATTCTGAGTCGTACGTTGTTGAATCGTAAAATATTTCCTGTATCACAAATAACTAAATCTCAGCCAGAGAGTTCCAGCTACTTTGCGAAATAGCGGTGTAAACCGGAACGTCAAAATTGGAGAGTAGATTAGTACCTCAAAAGATCTACATCAGATAGTTGAGGCCATACGATCTGGTGCAAGTCTTCGAAATTGATTTGGGTGACTTGCATGTCCACATACCATTATAATCAAGTTCAACCAGGGTGACTTATACATCAATTTTGTCACGTGGTACCAATCCTGTGGTCAACACAGATGTCAACATTCCTAGTAACACAATCGAAATCTTGGAGTAAAGGTAGAAATATTGAGCGTGAATTTCACGAGATGGATACATGCTGTATACACCAAGGTTCTAAGTTGAAACGACGTCAAATGTAGTAAAAAATCCACTGACCATGATGCGTTTCACACAAGTTATTTCATGCTGAGCTTCTATGCCCAAGATAGCGGGTTCAAACCCGGCTGAAGCCGTCAGATTTTTTAAGAGTGTTAAAAATCCCTCAGTATGCCTTCCTTCGGAGGGGAAGTAAAGCCGGCGGTCTCATGTCATAGATTTATGGCATGTTAAAAAACCTTCCACTAATTACACCTGTGTGAAGCTAAATTGGATAGGTTAAGAATGTAAACAACGCTCTTAGGTTTCTACGTTCGTTGCCAAGAGCCGACTGCGGTGTCGTCTAGTAGCTAAGTTCTGAACTTGGCCTAGTAGTCGTTGACGGTGGCGCTTAGCGGCAAAAGTAGGAACTATTTGAAAAATTCTAAGTTGCAGTATGTACTTAAATTTAAAAAAACAGATAAAACACACTGATACAGTCATCACAATTAACACCGGTTATCAGACAGATTCTACACACACCTAAAGTACACGGGGCTACATGACCGCGTTGTCGCAGCCCCTAAACTTAAGAACCAACCAACCAACACAAGTTACGTAAGTGGGTTTCATATATATAATTTACTACAGCTTTTGGCTGCAATGAGTCGAAAGGACCTCGGTCGAGTGGCGTTTTCTCACGGGATTGTCTATACTAAGTAATATCTAAAAAAAAAAAAAAATAACGAATCCACTTCTCCAATCATTATTCTTCATTGAGGAGAGAGGACCTCACTTTCGAAGGCCATGAGACAGTCGACCTTGAAATCTTCAGATGATATAATAATGTGTCAGTAGAAGGTCTCGTGCAGGTACACGTCAGCCATCCATGACGTCATATCCTGGATTCGAGAGGGGTCACAGCAATAGATACCCTTCTGGAATGTGTGACGAAATTTGCTGTGTTCCTAGTTTATGAGTAAAATCTGATATGCATTGTTTTCTTTGTACCTCGTTTCTGCAAGGTCACTCACTTGGTGTAATACCAGAGCTGAATATTTTCTACTTTTTATTCCTCTTCAGCCACATTATCCCTTCTTTGGGGTTGGGTGCCATATTACTTCTCCTCCAGCGTTTCCTGTCCACCGCATCCTCATTTGTTTCGTTCTTTCTCGAGCATGCTCGTGCGTATCATGTCCAGGGCTGTAGAGAGCAGGGGTATATATACATTTTTTTCCGGGGAGGGCTGACTATCCTGGAAATTTTTGAGTATTCTCAGGGGTTTGTCACCGCAAAATACCCAGGAAAATCAACCAATATCTTGGAGCATATAAATTTGTGTAATTATTTTAGATAAGATTCAAAGTTCATATGGCCTACACTTATTACTCGCAATACAAAAAAGTTGTAAAATACAACACAACACTCAAATAAAATTTTATACTTAATGAATTTCCTATTATGTCCTGTGGAGTATGAATGGCGATATCTAAATATTTGTCGATTTACTAAGCAGAAAGGTACCACACAGTTTTATTTTTATTTTTTTACAAGTTGATAATTTATTTCTCAAAAGTAGGCTACCGTACTGTGGAATTCACAGGTTTGCCTCACAAGGCTGAGTGTACCCCGTTCCAGCCATCAGACTAGAATTAACATTTCTTGGCAGAGCCGGGAATCGAATTCGGACCTCCGGCGCGGCAGCCAAGAATGCTAGACACTACACCACGAGTTAGTATAATTTCAATCTTAATATTGTTTATAACTTAGCCAATAAGTTAAGATTAGGGTACAACCAAATTTACAATTATTTTATGCTCTTTCCAAAGCAACACTTTCTTAATTTTTATTGGCTTTTTTTCTGGCGGAGGGGGGGGGGGGGGCTGGAGCCCCCTCAGCACCCCTCATATACGCCCCTGGTAGAGAGGGTGCAGTGGCGTTACTGACGGTGCCATTAGCCAGGCTCTTTAGTTCGTCACAGGACTACAGGGTTGGCGGGAAGTAACTAGGTATTTTTAAATGGCTGTTAAGTGTTTAATATTGATGGAATAATATTGGAAATAGCGTAAACACACAGAGCATTAAATAGGATAGTGATTTTTCGTGCCATGTAGTACCGACGGTTGCCACGAGAGGCGGTACAATCAACAATAACAAAGATGGCCGATCGCCATGAGGTGTGGAATTCGATCGTTCTTTGTCAATCGGCACAATTGCCATTACTGGGTGGCACAGGATCCCGGAGTTATGGTGGAGAAGATGCAGTCTCGTCCAAAAGTTACATTTTGTGTAACCATTCATAATTTTATGTAGGAAACACAGGTCAGTAAATTGTAGACGGCTTTTCAGGTCGAGTACATTGAGCTGATTTAAAATTTCGGATTTGGCAAAGTGCCTTAGTGAAAGATTGCGAGCTTTGACTATTGATATGAAGAAATTAAAGACACTGTTCAATTTAGAAATGTTGGTTATAGCCGAGGTAGACCAAATTGGAGAAGAGAAATCTAGGATAGGGAGAACATATGTGGTGAAGTATAATTTAAGTGCAGTGAGGTCTTTAATTTCTGTGAATCTGTATCTGTACATAAAAGTTATACGTCAATTTCAATACCTAATTACTTCCCGCCCATCCTTTACTTGTTAGTAACAACTTTACCTCTACATTTGCCTCCGCTTTTTTTGTTTTTTTTTTGTTAACACACAACCACATCACTACCACAGCTTTGTTTTGCCTTAGTCGCCTATAGCTCTATCCCTTGTTTATAAGGCAAGGTTTACCACTCTCATTAGTTGAAAAATTCATAATTAACCCGAATGAACCTCAGTTAGACAGAATGACGAGATATCAAACCAAATGTGTCCTACCCCTGACTGCATTCGTGAGCAGGGGTTTTCCTACAATACTGGGAGCTGTCACAATTAGTCAACATACCATCGCTAACGGAAAACTCAGGACTGTGAGAATGTATAGCTCGTTGCAAATGGGACAATGATCACTTCATGATCCGTCGCAAATGGGAAGACACCCTGGGTGGACGCGGGTATCCGCGGATAAACCCGAGGATATCCGCAACATTTTTAGCAATGCGGATATAGTTTGCATAACTGTGCGGATAGCGGATAAGTTGTGGATAATTTTTTGAGTAAATTTGCGGATAGTTTTTAGAATACAATCCGAACTTGTTGAATATCATAACTAGAACCCAGATGTTTACCGTTATGGTTTCTTTTTTCATGACAAATGTAAGATGATTTACGCTTATCTCAGTCAAATTATGCCATTAAGGACACCACGTACTCTTATACGATGAAAAAGTCTATTTTTGAGGCATCACTTTACTAAGTATTTTCTGGGTTTATGCTAAAGGTACAGCTATGATTCTTGTAACATATAAGAAGCGGTATATTCTGAGCTGTTTTTGACCATGTAGTGCTACTTTGCTTTTATAGGATGCGTGAAATGAATACAAATTTGGACAGATACATTTCCAAAAAAATGTTGTATAAGTTGCCTCAGGGACACATTTCTCAGTTGTTTTTCAATCAAATACTCTCAAATTTTGTTCACATACTTGGAAGGGATCATGGCAGATGAGTAACTACTTTGTTTCATTATTATTGGCACAGAATGCAAGAAAAAAAATCCGAACTCTTTCTCTTTAAAATTTATTCAAAAATATGCATCAATTTTTCTCTTCCCAATCCATGTCTACTATGTTTTGGAAGTGAAAATAGGTTAACATTCAAGTACTCCATTAGGCAAGTTAATGTAAAATTAAATTGGCCCTGTATCTTAAATGGTTTGCTAGTCATTGGTAGCTAAACATGAAAAATTAGTATTAACGGAAAACAGCTGGCAAAGTTAAAAGTTTATTATTCAGAGAATGGGACGGTGATTTAAAATAAACGAATTTAAGGTACTTGTAGACATCAAAACCCCAACACTCTCTACATATATTTGTATTCAGAAAAGAATGAAGAATTTTATGGCGCCAAAATCAAAAAAATGATTTTTTCATCATGCATGTCCTTAAGCATAATTATTATCGCTCCGAACTGAAAAGGCTTGCAATTCTGGCTGTATTACATTCATTTTAAACATAGCACATGACATACATAGGCTAAGGGAACGACTTTCTCCTCGAATGTATAAATGTGTGTTGCGTTAATGTATGTCCACCCTTTATTATTATCGTTCTCCAAAGGGGTCGGAGATAAGATCGATATACGTCTTTTTGGAGGATGGTTTTTATGGCCGGATGAACAGTGTTGCTTTAATGCTTTATCCAACTTAAAATATTATTGTAATGACAGAAGATTCGAATAAGAAACGTGTGGATGCGAGGCGGATACGGATAACGTTTTGCTTATATGCGCAGAGCTCTAACCATAGAGAGCCTTAGGACTAGAACTTTCAGGCTCCTTATTCCACCTCGAAGTACCAAGTGTGCATCTCTATTTTATATTCAAGTTCCACAGTTACACTGAGAAAACTCGGCCGAAACCGTCGGATTTTTTAAGAGCGTTAAAAGTCCCTCAGTATGCCTTCCTTCGGAGGGGAAGTAAAGCCAGCGGTCCCATGTCATAGATTTATGGCATGTTAAAGAACCTTCCACTAATTACACCTGTGTGAAGCTAAATTGGATAGGTTAAGAATGTAAACAACGCTCTTAGGTTTCTACGTTCGTTGCCAAGAGCCGACTGTGGTGGCGTCTAGTAGCTAAGTTCTGAACTTGGCCTAGTAGTCGTTGACAGTGGCGCTTGGCGGCAAAAGTAGGAACTACTTGAAAAATTCTAAGTTGCAGTCTGTACTTAAATTTAAAAAAAAACAACAGATAACACACACGAATACAGTCATCACAATTAACACCGGTTATCAGACAGATTCTACACACACCCAAAATACACGGGGCTATATGACCGCGCTGTCGCAGCCCCTAAACTTAAGAACCAACCAACACTGAGAAACATCGTATCATGGATATGTTCTTTTATTCGTCTGTTCGTATAAGTATCAAGGTGCAGATGACCTCGCTGTTCCGCCTGTTAAAACAAGTATAAAAACAACTTATACGTTTCTGTACACTTCAACAACATCGGTGGCGTAGGAGGTAGCATGCTGAGCTGCTATGCCCAAGATCGCGGGTTCAAACTCAGCCGATGTCGCCAGATATTTTAAGAGCGTTAAGGGTCCCTCAGTAGGGTGATACCGAGCTCCGCTGATGAGTTCTCTCCACGGGGGTCAATTAGGAAAATCCTAACAGGGGAAGTTGCCTGAGGCGTGTTTCACTGCCCCCCACTCCAAACTGGACGTGAAGGTAGTAATATCAACGGAATGTGTCAACCTGCGATGATCTTCACTATCTACTCTTGTTATCTCAAACACGTAGTCCATACCACTCATTCGAAATTCTAGGCGTACTATACAAATCAATATGCACATTTTTATTTGTATGCTTTAGCTTTGTAAAAATGTTATCATATGAAAGTTATAACCAGCAGTATGAGCATTGCAACGATATTCTGCTACAAGGTGCAAAACTGCAGACAAAAGCTTTACTTCCACTGAAAGTTCGTGGAGTTAACATTAAAACTTTGACGGTATGAAAATAATTCATCTTCTTAGTATTTTCATTCAATCAAGACGAAGTACTGGTATAAGAACAAAATTGAATGTAGATATTTTATGACACATCGTTTAAGTCTTAAGAGAAAAAAAATAACCTTTACCACAAGGTGATTTCTTAAAGTCTGCAAATGTGTAAATTGGGGGATCAAAGTGAAACGATCAAGGTGGGGGGAATTGTGTTTAAATGTACCTCCTGTATTAGTCCAATAACTAACCAAAATACTCATTCTACTAATATTTAATATAACAACCGCTATTCTTTTTGGTGGGGTGTGAAATTTGTCACCGCACTGGTAGCCCCACTAAACTACATTTAGTGGCAATATACCTAAATGAAACCTTGTTATTGTCACATTGCATTACATTTCATTTGCATATTCCTTGTTGGTGCACACTGTTTCTTGAAGATACTTAGTTGAGTTTATTCTCGACTTATCAATATATTTTGGCCCATCAATGTCCAAGTATTTCATTCAACATTCAACCTATAAATATACTTGGCAAATTGAATTATGATATGAAATAAATCACCCGTTTGGACAGCTAGTTCTACAGAGCTAACCTAGAAGTAGGATCCTCTGGTTTTATTCGAGGTTAGTTAGTTAGATGGTTTTATCATTTATAAAACATATTTACGGTGTTCGACCATCTGGAAACAACATATTGTAACCACAAATATATTTCAACAGGACTCTTTATAAGGTTAGATGACTTCAAAAATCTTACGCATCGTTCCATATCAGTATGCCTGGCTGGAAACAACATCCCATAGCATCCATCAGCGACATCCGTTTCAATATATAATAATAATAATAATAATAATAATAGCATATGGCCTCGGATGCCGGGTGCAAGCTTTGTTATTTGACACCCAGAGGGTAGCCTGCATGTCAAATTTTGTTGTTCCTTGAAGTACTATGAAAGTCAAGGAGGTTAAATATCTAAGCTCCTTGACTCTATAGCGCTTTCTAGTAGAGAAATGAGGAACTTTGTGTTGGCGGAAAATCCCGAGATTAATTTTGTCATTATGAACACTGCCTACTGAATTCAAATGGGTTCTTTGACATGCCAACATCGTATGACATGTCGTAATTTTTGCTGCTTTTCAAAAAAAAATATATCACTTACCCCGGCCAGGAGCGAACCTGCAAGCTTGGGGGGTTAGTAATCCGATACTATAACCACTCACCCACCGTGGCAAGCAATATATTATTATTTAGCCGTATTGAAGAAATCTAGTCTAATATAGGTCCAATATAGAAAGTTTGGGTTAAACTAGAACGTTTTTCAAGGTTAGAGGACTTTATCAGTCAAAAATTGTTACGCATTTCACCAATTTTTTATACGTGGAAACAACACCTTTTTGCAATCAACAGGAGATCCGATTCATTATATTGAACCATAATGAAGAAGTATAATGTAGACAATCTATTAAGGTAGATTTATATTAACTTTAGTCTTGTTTCGTTTATGTATTTTTCTTGTTTTCTGGGACCTTTCATTTTATTTAAATTTTAATGTGTACTCTGTAAAGATATCCATTTTTACTTTGGCATTAATTGTTAACATAGTGTTTAAGATTCTTTTATTATTTCAATCTACGCTGACGATTATCATTGTATACCGAAGCATGTAGGTATTAATTTAAATATTAAACGTCTTTTAAGTGTTTGACAAGGCGGCTATTATAATTTGAGATTAATATAATGAAAACCAAAATTTTAATGTATAGTCTATGTCATTTTAAAGCTTATAAAACAGGTTACAATGTTAATACTGAGAGCTCTCCGTTATTTTTTTGACGGAGGTCCATGTTTTATTCCCGGCTCTGCCAAGAAATTTAATTCTGGTTTATGGGTTGGAACGGGGTACACTCAGCCTCGCGAGGAAACACTGAGAAGAGATGGGTTCAATTCCCACCTCAGCCAGCCAGGAAGTTGTTTTCTGTGGTTTCCCAACTTCTACTCCAGGCAAATGCTGGAAAGTTCCTAACTTAAGGTCACGGCCACCTCCTTCCCAATCCTCCAGTCTAGTCTGCAAGCCTCTGTTTGTGAACATGTCACCTCCATGATCTCCTATTAGCAGTTAGCACTGCGGCCTCCTCTGCTTATACACCTCTACTTTGAAATCGTTCAACACTGAATCTAACCAACGCATCCTAGGTCTACCTCTACTTCTCTTACGCCCTACAGTCGAACTCATTAACCTCTTAGGTAAGCTCTCCTCCCCCTTTCTCTTCACATGACCCCACCATCTGAGTCGGCTCATACGAACATCTGGTGTGTTTCTACGAACATCTGGTGTGTTTATTTCTAACTTAACCGGCCGCGGTGGCCGAGAGAGCTAACGCGCTACCTCGTGCCTCGCTGGCATCGGGAGAGCGTGGGTTCGAATCCAACCTCGGCCGTCCTGAGAATGGTTTTCGTGGTTTCCCATTTTCACCACCAGGCAAATGCCGGGGCGGTTCCTTTCAATAGGTCCACGGCCGATTTCCTTCCAATATCCCTTCCCTAACCCGTCCTGAAAAGAAACAGTACATGGCCATTGGCTGCATTAATAACATTATCATTATTTCTAACTTATCCTGTTTCTCTTCATTTACATACAACAATACTTAAATGTTCCGTCTATAAAACTATAATAGTAAATTATCAGACAAGTGCTTAGGGGCAGCAAGTATGTCTTTTCTTATCAACTTCGATGGCCGTTCACATATATTATCACGTACATTTCTTTTTACACTGTTCGAAATACATTCTTGATTAATCGTCGTACATGGTTCGTGATTGTGAGACCCACATAACAGAAAGTTACCACCATTTGTAAATAAATGGGCAGAACATTCCTTGACACCTCCACTGTTGGCCCCGTTTTGACAACTCACACTTATGAAATTTATAGTTTCCTATAATTCACAATTCTCCAACTCTTTGACTGTACATGGATAACATGTTCGCTGCACTGATTATATCTACAGAAACCCCAGGGGGTCCAGGTGTATGTAGCTGTCAGTCAACTCATGACTTACAAACATTTCAGGAGAGGTTGCCTACCCCCACTCTCTTCCCAAACCCATTAGCGTGAGCTGACAGGACTGTTTGGGTTTAACCTAATCAGCGGAGTTCGACCATCCCGCCTCAGTATGCCTTCCTTCGGAGGGGAAGTAAAGCTGGCGGGTTCATGTCACATATTTATGGCATGTAGGCCTAAATGAACCTTCCACTAACTACAATTGTGCAAAGTTAAATATGTAGGTTAGATTTGATTTACGTTCATTACGTTACAACGTTCGCCACCAGGTGCCGGTTGCTGTTCACAGCTAGGTGTCGTTGACGGTAGCATTTGGTAGCAAATATAGGAACTACTTGAAATTGATAGTCTGCAGTCCTTACCTGAATTACAGATAATACACACTAATACGGCCATCACAATTAACACTGGTTATCAGACAGATGTCACAGCCCCTAAACTGAGGAGCCAACCATAAGTCTGGTTGGTTGGTTCTTAAGTTTAGGGGCTGCGACAACGCGGTCAGGTAGCCCCGTGTACTTTGGGTGTGTGTAGAATCTGTCTGATAACCGGTGTTAATTGTGATGACTGTATTAGTGTGTGCTATCTGTTTTTTAATTTAAGTAATGCAACTTAGAATTTTTCAAATAGTTCCTACTTTCGCCGCCAAGCGCCACCGTCAACGACTACTAGGCCAAGTTCAGAACTTAGCTACTAGACGCCACCGCAGTCGGCTCTTAGCAACGAACGTAGAAACCTAAGAGCGTTGTTTACATTTTTAACCATTCCAATTTAGCTTCACACAGGTGCAATTAGTGGAAGGTTCTTTATCATGCCATAAATCTATGACATGGGACCGCCGGCTTTACTTCCCCTCCGAAGGAAGGCATACTGAGGTATTTTTCAACGCAACCATAAGTCTCGACTGTTCTAGAACGCATAGTCCTAGATGACGAACACTTGTTGCCATGGTAACCAACGTGTAGGGAAATTTGTCGATGCAACACGCTACAACGAGTGCGATCTAAGTCTCTACTGAACTAGAATGCATAGGCCTAGATAACGAACACTTGTTGCCATGGTAAATATTGTGTTCTTTCCGCATCCCCTTGACTTCTTAAATTTCTGCGTCCTCTAGTCTGAAATCTGGAACGTCCTCACAGCCACTGGATATTCACTTCTTGGGCGGTGTAAGTAACGAACGACTTACAGGTAGACCTTGAAATAACATCATCGTTTATCACGAAGCGAATGTTTCTAGTGAGTGGAGTAGTGTGTCCTACTTGCCGAACACATTGTTCAGCGTTCTTGTGAGCTGGCTGTTTACCAAGTATCCATCTGCACGTTCCTCAGAAGATGACTCCGGTATCTCAACTGATTCATGTAAGCTTACGCATGTTTTGTATTCTCATTGCAGATTTGAAGTCGTCACTCGCCACTCGTCCCGACTTCAGAACAACTTAGCACGTTCTCAGAAGATCAATATTCTGAAAGGTATCTGGTAGAAGATAACCAACCGTCACACCAGAACGTGGTGAACTTGTCTTCAAGAGAGGATTGAGAGTCTATGGGCCACGTTGAATTCTGTGACCATCCTGAAATTATGTTTTCCCCCGCATTCAAACACATTCACTCGAGGAAAATGCTGGACAATTCCTTTCTTCAAGTTCGGTACACCAAACCTAATTCCGTATATTAATTCACTCAATGTTAAGGTCAGCAATCTAAATACAGTACTTTAGTGAATACGTACTCAAAGAGCTTGTCATTTTTTAGCCTATTTTCATTTTATGAAAATATAGGCTTATGAGATCACTTTTTGTCCGTGTGTCTGTGTGTGTGTGGGTGTCCCTAATAAATTCTAAACGGCTGGTGCGATTACAATGAAACTCGGTAAGATCATAGCACCATTCTGGCCGACCCCGACCGTGCCCTTCAAATTTTATTGTGTATCACCAATCCAACATGGCGGCTGTGCGAAATATTTCACCAGTATTCAGTATCTCCGAAACTATTACCGATATCGCCCTGAAATTGTGTACGGTGATAAAGGGCACTACTAGAAGTTCACCTATGAGACTTTCGAAAACCTGGTGACTACAAAACCAACATGGCGGCCAAGCGAATTTGAGACTTTTAAATAGACTTTTCTCGCGATTTAACTATCCAAACGTAATGAAACTTGGTACAGCAAATGTTTGTACACATTGTAATGCACTGGTGTCTGATTTAGTTGAATTGTTTACATAATCTCAAAATGGCGGCTGTGCGAAATATTTCACTGACATTCTATATCTCCGAAACTATTACAGATATCACCCTGAAAATTAGTACGGTGATAAAGGGTACTGATACAAGTTTATCTATGTAACATTCATAAACCTATAACGTACAAAACGAACATGACGGCCAAGCGAAGTTGAAACATTTTAATAGACTTTTCTCGTGATTTAACTCTCTGAGCGCAGTGAAATGTGGTACAGTAAATGATTTTACATATTGTAATGCACTGGCATCTAATTTAGTTCAATTGTTTACATGACCTCAAGATGGTGGCTGTGCGAAATTTTAAAATTAAGTTTTTATTTCTTGTGTCGTAATCATGCGATCAAAGTGAAAGTTTGAATAACGAACCTAGGCAGTAATTGTCCTTGAATGGTACATAACTCTATGGCCTATACATATAACAATCCAAAATGGCGAGCATCCGAAATATTTAGACGGTTCTCAATATCTATGAATCTTTTACAGCAATCAAACTGAAATTATTTTTGTTCATAGAGGCTATGAGCATATGTTCAGCTATTGGACTTTCAGTAACCTGGTGAGCACAAATCCAACATGGCGGCGACTCGAAGTATAAATATTTAAATGGACGTTTCTCGCGAATTATCTATCCGAGTGCAGTGAAACGTTGCACGTTAAATGCTTATACAAATGTTAATCCACTGGGATCTAATGTATTTCAATTGTTTGCATAATCACAAGATGGCAGCTGTGCAAAATTTTAAAATCTCGTTTTTACTTTTTGTGTTCTAATCATGCGATTGAAGTTTGAATACCACACGTACATAATAATCTTAATGCAATAGTACAAAAATAAAAATCCAACCTGGAGACCATCTGAAATATTTAGACGGTTCTCAATATCTAGGAATCTATCACAACCTTCAAACTGAAATTTTGTATGTTGATAGAGGCAACTAACATGAGTAGGATATATGAAAATAGGCTGTATAGTTCTTCACGGAACTACTTGATTAAATTATGAATTATTGTTTATTATTTATTTATTTATTTATTATTCGCTAATCGGCCAACTAGGGAGTCCCCAGCAGGGACACGATAAGTTCCACTGTACATTCTGGAGTTTATTCAATTTAAGATTGATCCAGTAGGTTTTCATTAGCTTGCTGTGTCGAGCACGGCGTTCATCCGACTACTTTGCATTGGTTGTCCATTTCTCATCTCGATCACGTCACGATCCTTGTTCGGAAAAGTTCTCGTTTGTTTTCGTCAT
Organism: Meconema thalassinum; assembly: GCA_946902985.2. Classification (NCBI taxonomy): domain Eukaryota; kingdom Metazoa; phylum Arthropoda; class Insecta; order Orthoptera; family Tettigoniidae; genus Meconema; species Meconema thalassinum. Next base: position 841,080,629 of record OX336390.1, read on the forward strand.
CTGGTCGTAGGCCCATTTCTTGGAGATCTTTCTTGACGTTAACGTACCAGGGAACTGTTGTTTTTGGTTTTGAGTCGAAATTGTTAAATATAAGTTTTGTCCATCTACTAATGTTGTGTAGAATCTTTCTCTCTTTTTGCTCTAACTTAGCAAGCGCACATTTCTGAGAGAGGATAAGGCATTCTGAGGCATTGAGGGATGCCGGCTTGACGACAGTGATGTAGTGATGAATTTTGGTATTTATAGAAAAACACCTTTTGTTCCGGGTGGTTTGAAAAGCTACCACCAGTCTTTTTGCTCTGGCCGCTATGGCCTCTGTATCTAGTCCGTTTGATTGGATCCACTCACCAAGGTATTTAAACTTATGCACACGGTTTATTGTTCCATATTCAGGATTCAGTTGAGTCGTGTTGTTTTTGATGTTTGACATTATAATTATTAATTATTAATTTAATTTTATCTTTTGTTTTATTATTTTAGAAATTTTGACCATATTTAAGCTCCCACCTCAACATTTTTAAATTCTTATAACTAGTTCAATTTTTATCTTGTTGAGATGGGCAGATGACCGCTCCTTAAAGAAAAAAATCACTAACTAATTCACTCAATTCCGGCCCAAAAATACGATACGCATGTCATACGATGTTGGCATGTCAAAGAACCCATTTGAATTCAGTAGGCCGAGTTCATAATGGCAAAATTAATCTCCGGAGTTTCCGCCAGCACAAAGTTTCTCATTTCTCTACTAGAAAGCGCTATTGTGTTCAAGGAGATTAGATATCTAACATCTAACCTCCTTGACTTTCATAGTCAAGGAACTACGAAATTCGACACGCAAGCTACCCTCTGGGTGTCAAATAGCAAAGCTTGCACCAGGCACCCGAGGCCATACGATATTATTATTATTCAATTCCGGCCAATACGTTGTTGTTGGGTTACATTTAGGGACTTGATCACCGTGGTCATTTCAGCCCCACGATTTTGAGTGTGTGTGTGTGTATATTGAACCCTTTACCCTATGTTGGTTAAATGATTCTACTTTGTATTTCTTCAATTAATAAATATTTCAACCAGCATCATGAAAGTAGCCAGACAGTGATGAGGAAATCTCTAGCATCTGATGGAGACAGTAGGGACATACCTACATCAGTTTAACAAAAGGCTAAGTACTTGAGCTATGAAAAGAAATAGCTTAGCGATGTATCACAGGGACAGGTGTGGCTACCTCAATTTTAGAAGCGACGCGCGGTGAGACATGGTTCTGGTATGTTCATTGTGTAATTCGCGCCTAGAAGAAATATGATGCAGTAACGTGAATGGCTGATGAAGAAAATAGACACTCCCAAGACGCCAAGATGTACTAGAAACCGCCAAATTACAGAAAATGGAGAACCAATGAGAAGAGAATGCCTACTTGCGCGCCAACTCCGGCTGGGGTACGCGGTGGCTAGCATTCACGCGGGAAATCGCCTAGACAAAATCTCTACGATCGATTCTAGGATTAATGGGCATATTCTTGACCTGTGCAATATTACGAGTTCAGTGATATTTATTTCATTCCTGTATCACAATTACTTCGAGAAATTTTTACATAAAATCCCCCTCCATCTAGACCCAAGGGCCAGTTCATTTATAAGTGTGTCGAAGAGCCAAGACACTGACTTTCATTCTGTGTGTTAAGGACACTATACTATTATTCTGTGCGTCTACGGACGTAGACTTTGATTCTGTTCATCTGAAGAGATAGACTTTTATTGTGTGTCAAGGAACACAAGATATTCATTGTAAAGTGTTAAATTCAGTGATAGATAGTCATTGTACTATAATTATAGGGACAGTATCGTCGATAATTCGCCAACGAACAGTGACAGGGAATTTAGTACCTGAACAAGCGAATTTAGCAGTCAGACATAAAGTGTATAATAACCTAATTTTTGTATCAGCGCAAGGATGACATCGATGAATGCAGAGGAAGTTTGGAATTCTCAACAGTCCGTCCAGATGGCTGCTATGAGATAAAGAACCATCCAGTTGGGGAATGGCGTCTGATGTTCTTTGACGGGTGACTACAAAAAGAGATGAGTACGAAATAATATTTTATTATTTATTAAATTAACTTATGGTTTATGGGACATATTTTTTTGTAAATACTTTGCTTGTGTGATTAATGTAATATATTTAGTTTTGATCTGACACATTTTTGTTTGGAAGCAGCTCGCACAATTGTAGTTAATGGAAAGTTCTTTTCTTTGTGTTGTGTTAACTAACGTAGCTATGTGAACGGCCGTGTTCGCCTATGTTACGAAGTGCGGTTAAAATCGTCTCTCGGAGATATGTCGTGTTTCAGAAGTAGGACTGAATTAATATAATTATATAGTAGATTGGAGGGTAATTAAATTTTGTTGAGATTTATTATTGATCAGATTCAGTGTGATTATTGCCTTTGGAGCAATGTAATTTGTGACGAAGAGTATTCTGCTCTATCGTAGGTGTTTTAAATATTGTGTTAAATGTTTGCGAGCTCTAATTCAGCAGACCCATGTGAAAGGCGTTATGTCAGTCCCAGATGTGTGTATTGTGAGTATATATTATGGTATTACAAGCGGGAACTTCAGCAGAGACTGATTTCTGTCAGCTTGGTACCAGATCCAGATTGTATCCTTGCGAGGACAATTATGGATATGTGATTATTGTCTGACCATATGTTGAGTTGGAGAAGATGTTAGTTGCTGTTGATTCCTTGAGATAACAGTTCAGCTGGTCGGCTATTTATATACACTGGAAGGGGGACATGACTGGTATTTGTGGAAAGGGTGAGTTGTTGTCACAAGGGCTGGCTGAGTTTCGCAAGCACATCATTAGTGGAGTGCACGTCTGGCTCCCAATTACTTGAAAATAAATATAAATGTGAGAAACTGATCAATGGTAAAATTGTTTAAATAAATGGGAGTTGCCTACGAAACACGATAACCTTCGAAGCGTTTCTTTAACATGCAATTTTGTTAATATAAAGTAATCTTAACCACTCAGGTTGTTTGTTGTTGTTGGTTTATTCGATGTTTATTTTCCATGTCAGTGACCCGTGAGTCATGTGCGGCGCTGTGTTTCCTTGTTGTTGAGTATCTGGCCATTGTGGCAGCTCATTTGGTTAAGTGTGTCACCACACTAATAAGGGTCTCAGAGAGATGCCTGTAAATAGTAGAGTTGTATTATGTGTGTCAGAATTAGATTTAAGGATTTTTATTAATGTTATGCCCATAGCCATAAAAGTTGATTTACGAGATGATTGTTCGTAAGCACCGTGGCTGTTAACCCGTTGTGAACGAATGATCATCCAAGTACTCATTTCTCGTAGATAGTCATCACGCGAACATAAATTCACATGCAAGGTAGTGGAACTTGGATCCACATTTTATTAAAAAAGGGGAGATCCATCTGACTCCTCAAAGTGATAAATATTCATGTCAGGGGAAAAATTCAGGGAGGATTTTGTTTATTATTGTTTGTTTTATTCTTTTATGCACAAATTAGTTATTAAATCTTGTTATTATCTTACGTTTTGTCTCCTTTCTTTCTTAGTTATAGTTTTCATCCTATAACCCTTGCCTCAGAAAAGCACGTTGTTTGGCGGACGTAAACACCACACTATGAACTGAACGCGACTCCTTGATCTAAGATTCTTGCATAAAACACTGCTATTCTGAAGGGTTCATAGGTGAAAACTGGCGGCCAACGGTGGGGCCATTCACTGTGGTGTAACGGGGAGATTACACATGTCAATAGTGGCGCATTTGAGTAAAACTGGCATGCCGCAAGTGCAGGCAGATATGACAGTATTTAATCACCGGGAAGTGACATTTTATTAAAAGTAGTTGAGGCGAAGTGGATACCGCCAAATGTGTGAAAAATAAATTAAAATCAGGAGTTTGCAAAGTAAAATACGGTTCACGTTGTTGTCTTTTAAATTAAAGTAAAATTAAGATGTGATACCGGGCGCCCAATGATAAAGTTAAAACTAGATTTGTGTAGAAAGTCAAACTCATGGAAATATTAGGAGGCTGTAGCCTAAAATGACAATTAATACTTTGTTAATTGGTCAGTGTTAATATCAGATCAGGATAACTGTTTAATGACTAAATATGTGCTTGGGGTTAAAATTAAATTGAGTAAAACTAGAACTACTCAGAGATGCAATCAACTAATGGGATTAAAGGTAAAAATAAATTAACTGAGTAGGATAAAGAAATTAAATGTGCATTGGATTTATGTACGTGCCAAAGGGCATTGGCGTATGCCATTTCCCATATGTCTCATATATATTGTAAAACATGGCAACGGTGGCGCAGATCCAGGAGATCATTGAAAGTGCAGCGAGGAGAACGCAGGAATTGTTGGATACTAAACTAGCAGAACAGAGTCAATCTATAAACACCAGTATGTTAGAGCAAAGTGAAGCGTTGAATACAAAATTATCTGAACAAATAAACACTAGTATGTTGGAGCAAAGTGAATCGCTAAATACGAAAATGTCAGAACAAAGTGAATCGCTAAATACGAAAATGTCAAAACAAAGTAAATCGCTAAATACTAAACTGTTAGAACAAAGTGAATCATTGCGGACACAGTTAAATAACAGTAGAATTGAGCAAAATGAATATCAGGCGGAACAAGCTAGGTTATTAAAGAGTGAAATTAATGACACTATAAATTCACAGTTAGAGGCGCAAAATAATAAAAACACGAACCAATTAGCTTCGTTAACCGCAGAGATGAAAGAGCACACAAACCAACACATGGTATTACTGGCCCTTGATGTAAGCAAAACTAATGAGAAACAATTAGAGCAGATTGAAAAAATGGAGAGAATTTTTGATAAAAAACTTAGCATTCTGGATGAAACGGTGTTAGCTAAATTAGAGCAGATTGAAATAGCATGCACAATGAATACAAGCGAGGTCAAAATAGCTCAAGATAAGTTGGAAGGACGATTCAAGGAGATGGAGAAAAGTGGCAGGGTCATTCAACAACAAATATCAGCAGTAGATGAGAACATATCAGGCATAATTAAAGATATGGACCGGCTCGAGATAAAATCAGCGGAACAGTGGAAAAGCCTAGAAACGGAACAAGAACAATTTAAGAGTACATTAGACGAAAGGCTAAGCCAGATAGAAAATAATCAGGATGAAAATAAGAGCCAGATTGAAGAAAAAATAAGCACGATTAAAGAACAGATCAGGAAAGATTGGAAGAAAATGAATATTGATTCTAGAGAGGAAAGATCCACTATTCTTAAAACAGTAGGCGAAAACCACACGCGTATTCAAGCTTTGGAGCAGGAAGTAAAAAATAGACTTAAAGAGCAGACAGACAGGATCATAGAAGCCGAACTTCGCTCATTAGAACAATCGTCTATATTTAAAACGGGAGCATTGAAAGACAAGCAGGATGACTCACATAGTTCCCAACCCAGCATAGCAGGAAGTCAGACTCAAGCAGAGAGCCCATTAACAACAAACACAGAAGGATTTCGCAAGAACGTAGATAGGAGCTCAACACCACAGGACGGTCATCAGCCCACTCAACTTATTCAAGTAATTCGCTCAAATGACTACAAGCCGCAGAAATACACAGAAAATTCAGGGGTAACACCTAAGGCCTTTATCAAAGAGATTGAAGACCACTTTAATGACACTGGGGTACCTGAAGCACGTAGATTGAGAATGATGGAGAGATTTTTATCAGGAAATGTTCTCACCTGGTTTTTAAGTTTCAAATACACATTTGGAACCATGTCAGACTTTAATTTAGCGTTTCTGCGCAAATACTGGTCTCCCGCCATACAACAGAGTTTAAGAATGGAGCTTTACTCTAGAAAATACCAAACTACCCAGCAGACGAAATACTCAGATTTCTTTAACATGCAAATGCTGAAATTTCGCGACCTAGATTACCCGTTAAACGAAGCAGATTTGGTGATGACAATAGCAAGGCAAATGCCAGTTAATGTACAGCAAGTACTAGTCGCAGCAAACGTTAGTACGGCCCTACATGCAGAGCAGATATTACGGCAAATAGATGAGACCACATCTCATAGTCATTTTAGAGGAGGAAGACAGCTGGAATTAGTCAACACTACAGAGGTCGTAAAAACAAAACAAGGAAATACTAAAACGCAGGGTACTAACACAAGCACCTCCACACCTAGGCGAAACCAGGAAGAAGGGGAAAACAGACCATATCAGCGTAACGAAAACCACTACAACAATAGATACCAGGGCAACAATAGATACCAACAAAGAGGATATCAACAGTGGCGTGATAATCGAAGGAATGACAGGCCTTATGGAAGATACGGTGATTACAATGCCAATCAACGATGGAAAGGAAGGAGAGATCAGAATCAAGGAGATCAACGTAATTATCGAGATGACTGGGATTATAGGCACGCTCAATCACAAAATTACTTAGAGGAGTTACACGCTAATCAAGGTGGAGAACTAGGAAGATGGGAAAAGGCCATTGGGAACAGAAAGAACCCAGATACACATACTGAGGAAGCTGGAAGTCTACTGAGACAAGAGGAATATCAAGGACATGAGCGACAGAAGGATGATGGGAGTCGAAATGGAGCTAAAAAAAATGTTAATTTTGGATCAAGGAGACAGTCTCAAAACACAACAGTCGGAAGTTGACGATGGATGGATAGTAGCGAACATACAAGAATGGATTGCTTTACCAGAAGACTGCCTGGAGGAGACGGTGAAACCACGGAACGATGAAATTAGGCAATTACCCATTATTTACGCAAGGATTGGTGGAATTAATATAAGATGTTTATTGGATACAGGGTCACAGATCAGTCTAGTATCGGAGACCTTGGTTCGAGAGTTGGGACGGACTCAGAATATTCCTGTAATTCCGGTACCACAGCTCAAAGTGAGGGGTGTTATTCCTGAACGCACCGTCACTTGTAAACGTCAGGCATACTTAGAGCTGAACATATTGGAACATACTTTTGGGCAAACATTCATTATCATGGCAAAGATGAATTTCAATATAATTCTTGGTGCAAATTTCATTTGTGACTATCAAGCAGTGATAGATTTACACAAGAATACAGTCAGTTTTAGAGAATATGACCAGCTGAAAAACGTGGGATTGCATATGGATGAAATCACTACCGGAAGAAATGTAAATTCTTGGGCATTGGAAGCAATATCAGAAGAGACGGAAGAGGAGGTACGAAAGGCGGAAGATAACATCATAGAAGGGGCTGTTGTGGAACTAGATGAGGAGATAGAATCCCAGGAGATATGGTCTTTATTAACAGAAGGAGATAACAGCGACGCACAATTTGAAGAGTTACTACAGGAGCGGCTCAATGACATTCAACTTGGGGGTGAACACAGAAAACAGTTGGAAGAGATTTTAAGGAAGCACAAAACAGTATTTGATACAGTACCTGGGAAAATATTAAATTTCAAGTACTCTATGCAAGTCGAGGACTGGTCACCTTTCAAAAGCAGATTGTACCCAATTCCTGAAAAGTATCGTGGTCAAGTTAAAATCATTATAGATGAGATGTTAGAAGCTGGAGTGATAAGGAAGACACCTACACCTTATCTAAATGCGATTTTGGCAGTCACAAAACCAAATGGATCTATTAGACTTTGTTTAGATGCCAGAAATCTCAACATGAGACTCATTTTTCCTGAGTATGACAGAGCGCCAATTATCAGAGACGTATTAAAAGGCTTTAAAAACAAGAGCATTTATTCATCAGTCGACCTGACGAGCTCGTTCCACCATCTTGAGTTGGATGAGAAGTCTCAGCTTCTAACTGGCTTCTTATTCGATAACCAGACATATTGTTTCGTCAGAATGCCTTTTGGAGTCAAAACAGCGGGCTGTGCTTTAATCCGAGCACTGGACCGGAACCTAACCGAGGAAGTAAAGGAGATGACGGTGCGATACATTGACGACATTCCGTTGGCATCCGACAACATTGAAACTCACATGGAAAATTTAGATAAAGTATTGGGCAACTTGAACGCATCGAATTTCAAAGTAAACCTGAAGAAATCGCATTTCTTCAAGAGCGAGATCTTATATTTGGGTCACGTCATTGACAAGGAGGGAGTGAAACCAAATCCAGCTAAGATTGAAGCGATAAAGAATTTCCCTACACCAACGAGAGTCAAGCACATTCGGGCTTTCTTAGGCGTAACGGGATTCTTTAAAGAAAACTGTCCAGGTTATACGGAGACTGTAGCTCCAATGCAAGAAATGTTAAAGAAAAATAACAAATGGTCATGGAACGCGGAATGTGAGAAGGCATTCCAAGCAACAAAACAGCTATTGGAAAACTGCATTAAATTAGGATATCCAGATTTCAAGCTCAAATTTATAATCCAAGCGGATGCTTCACTAATTGGGATAGGTGCTATGCTCTACCAAGAGGATCCAGCTAACCTGCAGCACAAAACATATTTGGCATTTGTCAGCCGAAAATTGCGTAAGCACGAGCGAAATTATCCTGTAACCGAGCTAGAATTGTTGGCCATCCTTCATGCGCTCCAACAATGGAAACGAATAATCTATGGTTACCCGATTGTTGTCAGAACTGACCACAAGGCACTAACATTCTTGTTTAAGACGTCAATGGCAAGCGAACGTGTGACACGTTGGTCTATATACATTCAGCAGTTCAGCATTGAAATTGAACATTGTCCAGGGAAGATGAACGTGATACCGGATGCACTCAGCAGGAACCCAGAGCCTGATAATGAAGAAGCAGCGATGGTACAACACTTGGAGTTAACACCGAAGGACCGGGAATTCTTGGAGGAGTTACGTGAGATACAGCGAGAACAGGAAGCGGAACCATGGATGATGCTATTAATTAATTACTTCAAAAAGCAACTACCTACAGGAACACCTGCATTTCGAGAAGCGAAAGCCAAAGAAGGAAGATATGTTTATGTCAACAATTTGCTGCACAAATGGGTAGATAATGACCACACCAAGTTACGCATATTAGTACCTGCATCGTTACAACGAGGATTGACATGGCATACGCACGAAAGTTACGGTCACGTGGGCTTAGACAAGTGCGAAGCAACAATAGGAGAGACATTTACATGGCCACGTATGAGAACAACTATATGTGACGTCATTACAACTTGTGACCCGTGTCAGAGGACAAAGCCAAATAATTATTTACTGAGGCAATATCCTAGACCATTGCTACCTCAGAAACCATGTGAGCTACTGGCGATCGACTGTCTTGGTCCAATTCCGAAGGGAAGGAGAGGTTGCCGTCATTTGCTAGTGTGCATTGATGTATTTTCTAAGTTTGTAGTACTATGCCCTATTCAGAAAACAACATCGAAGCAGGTACTCAGTCGCATTCGTAATAGAGTTATTCCAACCCTTGGAAAACCAGAGTTTATATTATCAGATCACGGCAGTTATTTCACAAGCGCCGAATTCAAGAAAGGAATGGAAGACATGGGTATAAAACATGTTTTAAGCAGTATCCGACATGCCCAAGCACATCCAAGCGAGAGAGTAATTAAATGTGTAACTGCATATTTGAGAATCTTCATTCCGAACGAACACCACAAATGGGTCGATAAAATTAAGGATGTAGAGACATGCATGAATTCTACCAGGCACGAGTCAACAGGACAAATCCCTATGGTCCTACACAAGAACGAGTATCCAGTAAGAACGTGAAAATGCATCATTAACTGTCCACAAGATCCCATGATAGCACCAGACCTGCGAATTGAAAGAACGAGAGAATACATGAGGAAACAAGCAGACCGCAGATTACGGCGAGTAAGAAATAAGAGGTTTCACGGTGATCTTGAAGTCAACCAGCTCGTTTTGGTAAAACGACCTGCTACATCGGACCCAGAAAAGAAAATCTTTAGTAAGTTCTGCGAGAAATTCATAGGATCCTATTCTATCGTAAGAAACCTTGGAAATAATGCTTACAGAGTGAAAGAATTGAGCACAGGAACAATGTCAGTTTACAACGCTGCCAATCTAAAGAAATATCGTCGAAGTGAACCATGGTAGCGCAGAAATAATGACGCTGTTTGAATATACGGACGTCCTACTAGCAACAAAGTCAACGGGGAGCAGTTGAGTACGGCACGTGGTGAAGGAGGAAGTAGACTTGTTGTTGACAAACATTAACGAGGCGAGTAAGGTATTGCCGCAGGCATCAGAGCGTCACGCAAGATTGGAAGGGGAAGAGACAAGCAGGAAATGAAAACGAGTAAATGCCATTGAAGACAGGAGCGCCTAGACCAAGTGAGAAAAAGGGGTGATTCTGGAATTAAAACAAATTGGCCTACGGAAGTATTGTAAAATTGTCGACTTTATTCCTAAGTTCGAAATTTTGTGAGTGGGAGAGTTGTGAACCCTTTACCCTATGTTGGTTAAATGATTCTACTTTTTATTTCTTCAATTAATAAATATTTCAACCAGCATCATGAAAGTAGCCAGACAGTGATGAGGAAATCTCAAACATCTGATGGAGACAGTAGGGACATACCTGCATCAGTTTAACAAAAGGCTAAGTACTTGAGCTATGAAAAGAAATAGCTTAGCGATGTATCACAGGGACAGGTGTGGCTACCTCAATTTTAGAAGCGACGCGCGGTGAGACATGGTTCTGGTATGTTCATTGTGTTATTCGCGCCTAGAAGAAATATGATGCAGTAACGTGAATGGCTGATGAAGAAAATAGACACTCCCAAGACGCCAAGATCTACTAGAAACCGCCAAATTACAGAAAATGGAGAACCAATGAGAAGAGAATGCCTACTTGCGCGCCAACTCCGGCTGGGGTACGCGGTGGCTAGCATTCACGCGGGAAATCGCCTAGACAAAATCTCTACGATCGATTCTAGGATTAATGGGCATATTCTTGACCTGTGCAATATTACGAGTTCAGTGATATTTATTTCATTCCTGTATCACAATTACTTCGAGAAATTTTTACATAAAATCCCCCTCCATCTAGACCCAAGGACCAGTTCATTTATAAGTGTGTCGAAGAGCCAAGACACTGACTTTCATTCTGTGTGTTAAGGACACTATACTATAATTCTGTGCGTCTACGGACGTAGACTTTGATTCTGTTCGTCTGAAGAGATAGACTTTTATTGTGTGTCAAGGAACACAAGATATTCATTGTAAAGTGTTAAATTCAGTGATAGATAGTCATTGTACTATAATTATAGGGACAGTATCGTCGATAATTCGCCAACGAACAGTGACAGGGAATTTAGTACCTGAACAAGCGAATTTAGCAGTCAGACATAAAGTGTATAATAACCTAATTTTTGTATCAGCGCAAGGATGACATCGATGAATGCAGAGGAAGTTTGGAATTCTCAACAGTCCGTCCAGATGGCTGCTATGAGATAAAGAACCATCCAGTTGGGGAATGGCGTCTGATGTTCTTTGACGGGTGACTACAAAAAGAGATGAGTACGAAATAATATTTTATTATTTATTAAATTAACTTATGGTTTATGGGACATATTTTTTGTAAATACTTTGCTTGTGTGATTAATGTAATATATTTAGTTTTGATCTGACACATTTTTGTTTGGAAGCAGCTCGCACAATTGTAGTTAATGGAAAGTTCTTTTCTTTGTGTTGTGTTAACTAACGTAGCTATGTGAACGGCCGTGTTCGCCTATGTTACGAAGTGCGGTTAAAATCGTCTCTCGGAGATATGTCGTGTTTCAGAAGTAGGACTGAATTAATATAATTATATAGTAGATTGGAGGGTAATTAAATTTTGTTGAGATTTATTATTGATCAGATTCAGTGTGATTATTGCCTTTGGAGCAATGTAATTTGTGACGAAGAGTATTCTGCTCTATCGTAGGTGTTTTAAATATTGTGTTAAATGTTTGCGAGCTCTAATTCAGCAGACCCATGTGAAAGGCGTTATGTCAGTCCCAGATGTGTGTATTGTGAGTATATATTATGGTATTACAAGCGGGAACTTCAGCAGAGACTGATTTCTGTCAGCTTGGTACCAGATCCAGATTGTATCCTTGCGAGGACAATTATGGATATGTGATTATTGTCTGACCATATGTTGAGTTGGAGAAGATGTTAGTTGCTGTTGATTCCTTGAGATAACAGTTCAGCTGGTCGGCTATTTATATACACTGGAAGGGGGACATGACTGGTATTTGTGGAAAGGGTGAGTTGTTGTCACAAGGGCTGGCTGAGTTTCGCAAGCACATCATTAGTGGAGTGCACGTCTGGCTCCCAATTACTTGAAAATAAATATAAATGTGAGAAACTGATCAATGGTAAAATTGTTTAAATAAATGGGAGTTGCCTACGAAACACGATAACCTTCGAAGCGTTTCTTTAACATGCAATTTTGTTAATATAAAGTAATCTTAACCACTCAGGTTGTTTGTTGTTGTTGGTTTATTCGATGTTTATTTTCCATGTCAGTGACCCGTGAGTCATGTGCGGCGCTGTGTTTCCTTGTTGTTGAGTATCTGGCCATTGTGGCAGCTCATTTGGTTAAGTGTGTCACCACACTAATAAGGGTCTCAGAGAGATGCCTGTAAATAGTAGAGTTGTATTATGTGTGTCAGAATTAGATTTAAGGATTTTTATTAATGTTATGCCCATAGCCATAAAAGTTGATTTACGAGATGATTGTTCGTAAGCACCGTGGCTGTTAACCCGTTGTGAACGAATGATCATCCAAGTACTCATTTCTCGTAGATAGTCATCACGCGAACATAAATTCACATGCAAGGTAGTGGAACTTGGATCCACATTTTATTAAAAAAGGGGAGATCCATCTGCCTCCTCAAAGTGATAAATATTCATGTCAGGGGAAAAATTCAGGGAGGATTTTGTTTATTATTGTTTGTTTTATTCTTTTATGCACAAATTAGTTATTAAATCTTGTTATTATCTTACGTTTTGTCTCCTTTCTTTCTTAGTTATAGTTTTCATCCTATAACCCTTGCCTCAGAAAAGCACGTTGTTTGGCGGACGTAAACACCACACTATGAACTGAACGCGACCCCTTGATCTAAGATTCTTGCATAAAACACTGCTATTCTGAAGGGTTCAATATATATATAATTTGTCTGATAAGCTGTGTTATTGTGGTGTCTGTGTTAGCGCGTGTATTTGGAATTGAGCGAGGAACCATTCCAGCATTTGCCTGGAGTAAATATGGGGAAACTATGGAATACCACTTCTAGGATGGCCAAGGCGGGAATCGAAACGGGATACATTCAGCCTCGTGAGACAGAACTGAAAAGAGATGGGTTCGATTCACACCTCAGTCATCTCAGAAGTGGTTTCACATATATTACAATAACCATGGTTATCAGAGAGATGAAGCAAAAACATTAACTATGATGGATAATGTGTCTAATAGGCCTAATTAAAACATGTTTTCAACTCATCATTGGGGTCTTCATCAGCATGGGTTGCATTACTGCAACATACTCATATAATAAATAGACTATTTTCTATGAAACGCTAGCTGCGTGGCTCTGCAGTAACGTTTTCGCCTGCTTTGCCCAAGGTTGTAGGACAGAATCCTGGCGCAGTCAGCTGGCATTTGAGTGTGTGCAAATGCGAGGGAGCCGTGTCAGTAGATTTACTGGCACGATAAAGATCTCTCTTCAGGGCGAAATTCCGGCACCCCAGCGTCTGTAAAAGCCGCAGTTGTTAAAAGGGACGTAAAAACAATAACATTTATTTTCATTTTATGAAAAAATAGGCTTATGAGATCACCTTTTGTCCGTGTGTGTGCGTATATGTGAGTGATAACTTCTAAACGGCTGGAGCGATTTCAATCAAACTCGGTAAGGTCATTGCAGTATTACGACCGACCCCGACCGTGCCCTTTAATTTTTATTACGTCTCACCAATCCAACATGGCGGTTGTGCGAAATATTTCACCGGCATTCTATATCTCCGAAATTATTAGTGATATCACCCTGAAATTTTGTACGGTGATGAAGGGCACTACTAGAAGTTCACCTATGAGACTTTCAAAAACCTGTTAACTACAAAACGAACATGGCGTCCAAGCGAATTTGAAACTTTTAAATAGACTTTTCTCGCGATTTAACCATCCAAATAAAATGAAACTTGGTACAGAAAATGTTTATGCACATTGTAATGTAGCCTACTGTCATCTAATTTAGTTCAATTGTTCACATAACCTCAAGAAGACGGCTGTGCGCAATTTTAAAATTAAGTTTTTATTTATTGTGTATTATTCATGCGATCGAAGTGAACGTTTGAATAATGAACCTACGCAACAATCGTCATCTAATAGTAGGCTACAAAACTCTATGGTCTGGGGCAGATGACCTAGTAGTTCCGCCCCTTAAAACAGCAATAACTAACTTAACTCTATGGTCTACATAATTATATAAAAATCCAACATGGCGAACAACCGGAATATTTAGATGATTCTCATTATCTGCGAATCTATTACAGCAATCAACTGAAATTTTGTATGTTGATAGAGGCCATTAACATAAGTAGGATATATGGAAATAGGCTGTATAGTTCTTCACGGAACTACTTGTTTAATTCTGAATTTTTGTTTTGCGTTTGTTATTATACTTATTAGTTTCATTTAAGTGTGTGTTTTATTATTTAGGATATAGACATTTTTCATATTTAGGTGTCAACTCTAAATTTTAATTCATTTCCAAATTTATAACTTTAATTCTGTGTTAAGATGGGCAGATGAACTCGTTGTTCGTCCCCTTAAAACTCCAATAACTAACTATCTAACTAGCTAACTAACTAACTAAATAAATAAATAAGCATTATAGTATTAACATGCGTCTCTCAGGAAACTCAATTAATATCAGAGAGATTACACACACACCAGTGGCGGTTCTTGCTATAGCGCAATGGCGCAATGAACCCCCATTAAATTTGACAATATATTTAGCATTTTGTCCCTATACGTAACAGAAATATTTGCCAGAAAACAGCGCGGAGTTCAAATGCAGTTAACGAGCGCGAGGAAGTGAAGCCGGCGCAAGATCTGGTTTGAACCCCCAGTCTCGGCCAATCTTTCCTGCAGAGAATAGGCGAGTAAGGTAGAGCGGAGGCACGGGACATGTAGCGGGGGTTAGAAGGGAAGGGAACAGTGGATACAAGCCAAACTTGTATCCGTCCTACACGCATGCGCAATAAGATTGCTGAATTCGTTCACTAGTCCAACGACACAAGCCCTTCAAGGTTGCGGTAAAGATACACTCCGCCATCTCTTGACGTGTTTGTAAAATAAATGCGGCCAATGTGAATATACAGCGAAAGTGCTCACCAGGGGCGCTTTTGAAAGGGTGTTTCAGGACTGCCACATTAGACTGTTTATATGCATCCGTAATTTATCCATGAATGTATCTATATAAAGTAAACTACCTAGATATTTATTGCATTTGAAGGCTAATTAAATAAACGATTCAGTTAGATTGAAATAATACCAATAAAATAGCGGAAGAAGGTGTCTTGTTAGTTGTTACGCTCTGGAGTTATCCAACTCACTACTGTAGTTCCACTATTTTCTCAGGTTTAAGTTAGTCACACTGTCAAGTGCTGGAACGTAAATCACTTTCAGTATTTCCTTGAGCCTATTAACTGCGTGAAATTAGTGACTGTGTAATTCGATTATTTTTTCCGCGTCCTCCAGGGGCTCACATCTAGTGGGACGTGGGTTGGCGACCACGGGACCCCAGCTGAGTCCAGCATTGCTTCCACTTACTTGTGCCGGGCTCCTCACTGCCTTCTTTCTTGTCGACCTCTCTTGGTCAACTCTTGTTTTCTTCCGACCCCGACGGTATTAGGGTATCCGAGGCCTCGGGAGTCTTTTCCTTTCCCGCCTTCATTGGCCCTTCTCTCACCTTTCTTGATCCCTCATTCTTCGTGGGATCAGCCTTCTTTTCATTACAGTTCCTTTTCTGTTTAGGATTCCTGACCTGTTTTTATGAATTGGCTCCCGGTATCTCTAAATTACATTTTGTGAGTTTTTTTTCACTCAACCACATTTTGTAAGTTTTTTCAATCTACATTGCACTTTGCAAGTATTTTCGACCTAAACTCCATTTTGTAAGTATTTTCAATCTCAATTGCGTTTCGTAAGTACAGTATTTTGAATCGCGGGCTTCCACATATTGAGTATTTTGAATCTACCATACATTTTGTAAGCATTTTCAAATTCAATTTCATTTTGTAAGTATTTTGAATTTCAATTGCACTTTGTGAGTAATTGAAATCTGAAACGGCCTTTTTCAATCTCACTTGCAGTGTGTATTTTCAATTCCAATTGCATTTTGTAAGTATTTTGAACCTCACTTGCATTTTGTACGTATTTTCAATTTCAATTGCAATTTGTAAATATTTTGAATTTCAATTGCATTTTGTTGAGTATTTCGAACCTACATTGCATTTTGTAAGTAATTTGAACCTAAACTACATTTTGTGCCAATCTAAATTCCTTTTATGAGTATTTTCCTTCTAAATTACCTTTACCTTTTATAAGTATATCCATTCTTCATTTTGTGAGCCATTTCAATCTGATACTCGATTGCTGTAAGATTTGAAGTGTTGCATGTTCTTAACCAGGCTCATTACCAGACGGAGCCTGTCATACAGGTGCGTGATTGTGCGTGTGTTTGAGAGAGAGAGAGATAGAGACAGAAATCTTTGAGCTTCACTAATAATGATGATCCAGGGTTCAAGTTCTGGTTGAGGCGAATGATTTGAACTCACTGTGATTGAAATAGCTCATTGTAATGTTCATAACTATCTGTACGAAATTTGAGGTACCACATGTATACTGTTTATCTTTGTAGTAGATTAAGGGTCCGCCATTGAACCCCCAGTCCAGAAAGTCACGAGCCACCACTGACACACACCCAAATACACGGAGCTAAATGGCCATGTTATCACAAATGTTCTAAACTAAATGGACCAATGACAACTTCTTCGGTGTTCCAAATTATTTCCCTCACCTGCTGACTCAGCTTGTATAAAATATGTTCGGAGGATTTCCTGACTCGAGTGTAAATTAACTCTCGACCTTACATGAAGCAAATTGCCTCAGGTGGTCGTTGAAAATATCATTATTTGAAAATGATTAATATTCTAAATTACGGTACGTCCTTGTGCATCCACTCTGCATAACTTGAGCCACTCGTCTGTCAATGTCAACTCTACAGTAACCTCAAAGGTCGAGTGCAAAACTGCGCAACTTGGAATATTCAAACATCTGTGATGATAGAGCTATATAGTCCGCCTTGTTGCGTAGTGGCTAGCATTCTTGGCTGTCACCGTGTAGGCCCGGGTTCGAAACTTAATTCTGGTGTGAGGGCTGGAACGGGGTTCAATCAATCTCATGTGGGCAGAACTAAAAAGAGGTGGGTTCGTTTCTTAGCTCAGCCATTCGTATAAGCGGATTACTGTGGTTTCCCTCTCCTACTCCAGGCGAATGCTGGGATGATAGTTTATCTAAATTAAGCCAAATCCTATCGCCAGTTACAAACACGCACAATTGTGCAGCCCTTACAATAACACAGGTTATCAGACCGATTCCTCACACACGCAAGTACACGGGGCTACATGACCACAATATTGCAAAGCCCCTAAAATGAATCTACAAAAACTACTATAATATTGGATCAATTATTATCCGAGACGCACTCATATTATTGCTAAATAATCACCTCAGTTTGAGGACTAGAAAGTCATTTGTCAAGACCTGTGTTTGGAGTGTCTTACTGTATGGATGCGAAACCTGGACATTAGGGGAACTGGAGGAAACAAAACTTAAGACTGCAGAAATGTGGTTTTGGAGAAGAATGACAAGAACAAGTTGGATGGACAGGAAGGACATGAAGGAGGATCGATGTTTATTAAAAACAATGAAGAAGAGGAAAACAAAGTTCCTTGGACATGTATTCAGACACGACTCTCTTATCCAAACCATTATCGAAGGGCAAAGTAATGAGAAAGAAACCTAGGGGACGTCCAAGGATGTCGTACATCAAAAACTCCATTGGAGAACTTACATGGATAGAAATTTGATGCGTTTAGCGCACCAAAAATATTCGTACACATTGAAAGGCGTGTTTTGCGACTTTTACATCGAGCTTCGAGAAAATTATCAAGGTACGTTACAGTTTCGGCAAGTCGAGTTGGTACCGACAAAGGGAGAAAGTCACAGCTTCAATTGCCAACCAAGCTTGGTGTTTGGACGTCGGAAAATTTTTAGGTGCGAAAAAATAAGCCCCAAATTCCTATCGGTGCATTGCTGCACATTCATCGTGACATCACTATAAACATCGATTCGGCAATCACAAGGTTTGCTAAACAAAATAGACGAGTTGATTTTGTTATATAAATAATCGTTTTTATAAAACAGGTATGACTTTGTAAATATGTACAGTTGTAACAGAAATAATAATTGCAATAAAGATATTTTCAGTAATGAATAAAATGAAAAAAAAACAACAACTGTTTTTCAGTTAAAATTCGTTAAGTTTTATTTGTCTGGTTATTGTGTTTTCGTTTTTTGAGTTTGAAAAAAAAAATTGGTCTCCGTTTGGGGGGGGGGGGGGGTCATGACCACCGTGAACCCTTGAATCCGCGCCTGGCAGCGAAAAGTCATTGCTTTTAGTAAATAACGATGATGATAATAATAATAATAATAATAATAGTAATATCTTATGGCCTCGGGTGCCGGGTGCAAGCTTTGTTATTTGACACCCAGAGGGCAGCTTGCATGTCGAATTTCGTCGTTCCTTGGAACTCTATGAAAGTTAAGGAGGTTAGATATCTAAGCTCCCTGACACTATAGCGCTTTCTAGTAGAGAATGGAGGAACTTTGTGTTGGCGGATAATCCCGAGATTAATTTTGTCTTTATGAACACGGTCAACTGAATTCAAATGGGTTGAAATCATGCCAACAACGTATGCATGCATGCATATCGTGATGATGATGATGATGATGACGATGATGAAGTGTCAAAAAAATAAAGAATACAAATGACAATGTGACGCATTATTACACACTACTGTATGTTATAATAATTTTATTAATGTAGCCAATGGCCATGTACTTTTCATTTCAGGACGAGTCAGGGAAGGGATATTGGAAGGAAATCGGCCGTGGGCCTATTGAAAGGAATCATCCCGGCATTTGCCTGGTGGTGAAAATGGAAAACCACGAAAACCGAGGTGGGATTCGAACCCACGCTCACCCGATGCCAGCGAGGCGCGAGGTAGCGCGTTACCGCTCTCGGCCACCACGGCCGGTACTACTGTACGTTACTTCAGTTTAAAGATTCAAAGAGAAATAATTTCAACTCTGTGATTTGATGGTGACATTGTCTTCTTGACCGATTCACCAGAGGATATGAATGGTATGGACTCCATCTTAAGGAAAGAATTCATGGCAAAAATCAATAAATGTAAAACTAAATAATGAAATGCAGCTGAAATAATACAGAAATCCCTATTGACGTTAAATTGGCAGGTGAAAAGCTAAAGTAAGTGGGAGACTTCTGCTATTTAGGAAGCAAAATAACCAGTAATGGACGAAGCAAGGAAGCTATAAGAAGTAGGTTGGTTCAGACAAGAAAATAAATCAGTTGACAACAAATATAAATTTAGGCATTGGAAATTAATTTTTTAAAGTCTTTGTTGGGAGTGTGGCACTCTTTGGAAGTGAAACTTGGACTGTTGACGCAGCAGAAAGGAGGAGAATAGGAACGTTTGAAATGTGGTGTTACAGGAGAATGATAAAGGTCAGATGGGTAGATAGAGTAACAAATGAAGAGGTATTAAGACGAGTTGGAGAGGAGAGATGTTTCTGGCGGCTTCTAATGAAGAGAACAGAGAGGTTGGTAGGACACATACTATAGGTTACTAAAGCACACAGGAATAGCAAATTTAGTTATGGAATGAAGGGTGAAGACAAGAACTGTAGGGGTATATCAAGGTTAGAATATGTCAAACAGATCGCCTCGGATATAGGATGTGGTAGCTATGTGGAGATGAAACGATTAGTTCACGACAGGGAGGCATGGTAGATGCATCAAACCAGACTGAAGGATCAAACAACAACAACAACAACAACAACACCAAATGGTATGCCAATTAATAACACAGTTTGTCAGACAATTACACACATACACACAAGTACATGTCCACGTTGCCCCAAGCCCCTCAATCCACAACTTATTCTGTAAAATATTACATTTCGAAGTTCAGTGAAAACATGTGACTTTCCGAACCGTGATAATAGTTCGATTGAGTTTTCAATTGATTGAATTGCGCGAAGGACACGTCTAATAAATTCTTAGTGACACCGCAGAAATTACTGGGTTCTTCTATTTTTCTTTCCTTTTACTTGTACGACGATTTCTGTTTTTGCACTAATGAGTGATTTGGCTCACGGTCAAAACTAGTGAGCTTACGAAACTGGCATAACCTGCTCCACAATTATTATTGCAACACACCAATCGCCATCTCACTGGCATAAAAAAACGAGAGAAGTACAAGGACGAGACCCTGAGGCAAATAACTCGTCCTCCAGTACGAAGAGCAAGTTATTTTTCCATATTATTACAAAATATTTTTAACAAGCTTTGCTATTTTCTGAGGCATTTTTGCTCATAATTTCTCACTATTTATCTGCTGTTCTCCTGTTCGTACTGTAACATTTTTAATGAGTTAACTAAACGTGGTGATGACCATTGTGGTTCAATAAAACAAACATGATATGAATAAATAATATACACTGTGGTGTGACCTTACCTGTGATAGTGTAATATAATAAGTTGTTGAGCGCCAGATTCCTATTTAAGATAGTGAATCGAAATTTATAGATTTAACCTCGGCTATCAGCAGTAGAGTCGAGAACCACTTACCCGGGCCGTAGTGAGACAAAGTCATCTAACCAATCCGTATTTAATCAAGGAGTATGATTGCCTTAAAGTACCAACTACAATGAAAGAAATAGGCATTACGTTAAAGGAAATGAATTTATTTACTCAAGAACAAAATACTAATAAAACAGAATAGTGATAGTCACACAATTGAATTTAAAATTACTCAATGCGGCAATTAATTATTTAAAAGAAAATGAATATTAAAATGAATTGAAAGTTAAATGAAGTTAAATTATAATAGAGACGATAGTTTTATAGAATTGTTGGCTCACCCAGTCGAAGATTCGTCATATTTAAGAAATGATCGGTGATCTCGATGTTACGTCGCTTATGTTTAAAAAAATGATGTGATACCTCAATTACTATGAAATATCCTCATTAAGTACGTTGCCATCTGTAGAAAGACTCTTGATCAGGGATATAACCCATTATGTATTGATATAGATGTCGGCAAGACATCGTTCAGTGTCGACTCTCGGTGCTCAGTCCATTAGGACCCAGAAAGCAAGGTTACAACTTCCTTCCTTCATTAAGAGCTGTAGATCAATGCCATTCTTGTCCGATGTTGCAGGTACAAATACTAATGACTTCCTTGTCACGTGGTGTCACAGCTTCCCTCTCTATTAGCCTTTTCCATTCTTGACTCATAACTTGCAATATATATTGACGCGTATATACCGTAGAAAATGGCGTGTTGGTTACCCCATAGTGGGTTTCTTAACATCTCAGGAAAATGACGCAGTTTGCCGTGGTGAAATTCTTACTACGTCGTTCAGTTTGTGACGCACAGGGTTAGTCCATATCGCCAGTCTTGTTGCAATATATAATACTTCGTCTCTTTACAAGTAATTGTTAATAAAAATCTAATTGAATATAATAATCAAAACCGCTTACAATTATCTGATATAAAAATCATCTCATGGATGTACTAGTTAATAATAATAATAATAACATGATATAACAGCTATGGGATCGAATCGTTACAATCGCCCCTGATATAAATAATTTAAAATAAAATGTAACATTATTTATATCACTACACATCCTACACAAATGAATACAAATTTAAATATTAATACCCCCATAACGACAACATACAAATAATACCCTTCAACAATACATAAAAATATACAAGAACATACTCTTTTCACTTTACATATTTGTACTATCATTTCTCATTCTTCCAAATGTTCATAATGTTCATTCTTCTTTATATATGTTATAAAAAAAATATACATAAATGTATTCTTCACAAAAAAATCATATTTTAACTTTCATTCATCTCATTCTTCCAAATGTTCATAATGTTCATTCTTCTTTATGTATTAAACGAGCTGTAAAAAATATACATATAAAATGCCCTTCACTTTTATTTTTGACATATATGTCAACGCTGCACTCGTTTATATTTCGGTGATCGTATGCATGACATACAATTTTGGCTTCATCTCTTTTGAACGTAGTTTTTGTATATCAGTCTGGCGTAGAAGTACATTGTTGTAATACCAGCTGATTAACCCATAATAACTATTACAGCACACGATAATAGGATGCAAACAATACAATATTCCTTTCGTCTTTATAAAGGGATTACTCAAATGCAGTAAAATTTCAATAATTGAAGAAAAAAAAATAACTTAGCAAGATATTCAAGGCAATTCCAATTTCAGTGCATATGTCATACATGTAAATATTTCCCCAAATACATAATGACATCGAAATACCTCAAAGCAGTTATTAAACAGTTCATTTAAATATCCAAGTTACTACTCACCTGCCTTCGTGGCTTAATTCTTTCTTAGGCCACGGCCGCCTCCTTCCAAATTAATACTTCCTAAGTCTCCACGACTTCTTAACTTCTCATAAAACCATAATTCCTCTTTACTACTTCTCGAAAACAATAACTTGGATTTTCAAAATCACCAATAAACATAAAATCTGACTTCTCGTTCACTTTATAAAATTTAACTTAGCGTCAAGATATAACTTTACCGTAACGTCATTCCTTACTTACTATAACAAAATGATTAAGACTTGGACAAAATACTACTCAATACCTGAATTACGTATATCACTGAACTATTTCACAAAAACACATGACAAACTCCTCGGAATAAATATTTCGTTCCACAAAATATTAATGCTCTTATACTTTGAACTTAGTCTATTCATGATTTGACTTTTTGCTGAATGCCTAAAAACCCCCCTTAGTTTTCTCTCAAAACTCTTAATTAAGTACCGTGTCCTCCAAACACCACTTCCTACTTGTTCTGACCGCCTGGACTATAGCTCACTCTTGCTATACCAGAATCTCTCAAAACTCATCGTGACATCACACGTCACATACAAAAAAAACTCCCCTATTCGTGGTATAATCCCACATCTTCGTATTGTTACAGGTCACCTCTTACTGACCAATAACACATTAAATTTCAGCTAAAAAAAATCGTACATGCTTCGACTAATTCCTTGGAATAATAACATCACACTATGCTTTCCTAATTATTGTCTTCCTAAAATAATGACAGTGTTCCTGTTGATAGTCAATAACACCGACACTCTTAATTAGCAAATATTCTCCCATAATCACTTCATAAAGCAAGTTCTGAGTTCTAACACAGTTCAGATACTTTCTGCTCTACCAAATTAACTGCGTAAATTACACCTGCCTTTAATTGAAACTTCATTATTACCCCTTAGGTATACTCACCTTACATTACTAACTTATTCTTGTCTTCAAAATATTAAACTTATCTTTACTAACTCCGTATGACATAAATAAAACTTTAATTTCTCGTCTACTAAAAAAAAATGATTATCTTTAAATCCTCAAACGTCGAATTATAACAAATTCCTTTCAATATTAGTAAATATTATGTCAACCTTTTAATTATAATTATTATCTTTACTTTAACCTGTGTGTAGGACAACAATCTACCACATCATTAATTCGTTATTATTCATCAGTAACTTTTTACTAAAAGTGGTTTAGCTCGATAACAAGCCTTGTAATATCTTTAAAACGTGCGTAACTGTAACTAAAACTTGGACAATCTTACCTTTGTAATCTCTTATTACCTTGTGTGCATACATCCATATATACTTTAAAAAAAAAACTCCCTTATTAACTTCACGTAGTCCCGTAGATACCATAAAAAATCTCATTGCTCATCGGAATATACCTTGCTGACCTACTTCATCCTCCAAAACCTTCTTAAAACTTCATTTGGCATCTTACCAAAACTTCCTCCATTATAACTCCATTTGGCATCTTACCAAAAACTTCCTCAAAAAACAACTTCATTTGGTATCTTACCAAAACTTCCTCCTTAAAAAACTTCATTTGGCATCTTACCAAAACTTTAAAACCACATTGCTCAACGGCATTACCTTCGTTGGCCTACTTCTTCAAACTCACGTCCATTTACGTGAAAATACACACATACACACACACATATCTGTCAACAAGTACCAGATGTCCTAATTAGTTACTACTTCCTCATTTCAACCCGATGTTGGTTAATTCATACAACGCATTACCATTAACAATTCTAAACCACTTATAAATTTCTCAAAATATATCCACTGATAACCTCGTTGTCCTCAACTGAAACTTCTTTATTAAATCAATACTTAATTCTTCAACTCACTAGTTTTATTACCACTGTATCATCTGATCTTCACTCACTTTTGAATTAAATCTTTATTACCATTATATTCTTAATTATGGTTGCCATAATAATTATTACTTTCTTTCGATTACTTACCTATGTAATAACCTTCCTACTTTTAAAATTTAATTCTTACTTCATCCAACTTACCTGCAGTTTAAGGACCTACATTCAACTTACCTGCATTGCTCAATAGCACGACAACCTCTGTCTTCAAAATTAAATAATTTTAGTCAATCTAAATCAATAAGCGTAGGCACTACGCGCCCCTTACCATCCTAACTTCACGACTGAATTAAAATTACACACAGCAGGTTCCTTATCTACCTCTGTTAAATCCTATAACACTTCATTACTTAATATGTAAGTCATACGGAACAGTAACTATCGGTAATATAAATTTGCATCACTACTTTCTCTGGCATATCACAGTTCTTACCATCTACTATTCTGATATTGGCCCCTGCCATTATAATTCTGCTGATTATTATCATAATAATTATTTTCAGGATTATTCTGTAATATGGGCATATCGTATGAATCTTCGAGTGCATCGAATCTGCTTAACAATCCCTCTAATTCCTGTATTGTAGTGATCATTTGCATACAAGCAGCCACGTTTACCTTGGGTGGGAAATGCCTGAGGAGAAGCCTTATCACATCCCCATCTTGATTCATCCCGTCAAGATGTTTACATATGAGTACATACTCTAGAAAGTAATCAGTCATATTACTCCCTTCCCCAGATTGATACCTGCCAGAATTAATAATCTGTCTCATTTGTGATTGGATATCCTCATTCCAATATTTTTCAATAAATTTACTTTTGAAATCTTCAAAATTTATCAAGGTATGCTTGTACACTAAAAACCATCCCTTAGTATCTCCTATAAAAGCCTGGTCCAATAGCTCTACTACCATCTTCCATTCAATTTGACCATCCTTTAGCCTTTCTTTAAATCTATCCTCCACCTGATTCATGAACTGCATAGGACACCCCTGTTTGTTTGAAAACTTAGGCAGTTCAGTCTCTCTCATACTACTTAAATACTTCATTCTATCCTTATTTCCTTCCTCCCTTATCTGCTTCTTTAATCTCGCCTCCATTTCTTGAAAATTACTCTCTTTATCCATTAATTCATTTCTCAATACCTTAATCTTATCCCCAAAATCTTCTCTCATCTGCCTAGTTTCCGCTTCTATCAATTTGCTAAAACCTTTACCTAAAATTTCCTCGGACTCAGATCTACTTTCATCTAAAATCTCCTGAAAGGCTGTCTTTACTGATTCTACTTTCTTATTAACTTCTATCTCAACTTCCTTAATTTGATTTTCTACTGCTTCTAATTGTTTATCTATTTTTTCAACCATATCTTTAGCCTTCTTCTCTACCACTTCCTTAATTTCACCTCTGATCTCCTGTTTTACCCCCTGAATACTTTCCTGTAGCATATCATACTTCTTACTCAATCCTTCATTTACCTTAACCACACTGTCTAGCTTTTTACTATTTTCTTCCAGCTTTTGGTTGATCGTTTTACTATTTCTATGCAATTGTTCAAACTTCTCATTAAATTCCTTCCTACTTTCCTGATTTTGTCTACCCATCTCTTCTCTCATTTCCTGACTATTCTTATCAAGCTTCAAATTCAACTCCTGACAATTCTTTTCTAATTTCTCAAATTTAACATTGAACTCCTGACTATGCTTATTTAATTTTTCACTCATATCTTGATTTAGCCTACCCATCTCTTCTCTCATCTCCTTACTATTTTTATTCATATCTTTATCTAATTTCTCAAATTTACCATTGAATTCCAAATAATTTCTTTTATTCTCTTCACTATTTTTATTCATACTTTCATCAAATTTCGCACTTAAATCTCTACTCATCTGCCTTATGAGCGCAGTTAATGGATCTTCAGGAATCTCTATAGACTTTTCTTTCTCTAGACTACCACTAGTCTCAGGATGTACCTCTGTATCCGTCTCAAGATTTATCTCTGTATTCATGTCAGGGCTAACCTCAGGATTATTTTCAGGATTACTCTCAGGATTATTCTCAAGATTTACCTCCGACATCTTGGTATTATTCTCTACGCTCTCAACATCGCTACCGCTATCAACCTCCTTATAATTAACTTTCTTGACTGCATCCCTACTTCTCAACTGCCTCTGTTCCTCCTCCGACATCTTGAAGTACACCGTATAACAATTGCCCGTCCAAAATTTCACTTCACTTCACTGTCCCCCAAAAGCACTGACAATTTGCACTGAAATTATACACTCCTCTGACTAAATACCGAATGGTTTTCGTGCCCCACGTTGGGCGCCAAATGTAACATTTTTAATGAGTTAACTAAACGTGGTGATGACCATTGTGGTTCAATAAAACAAACATGATATGAATAAATAATATACACTGTGGTGTGACCTTACCTGTGATAGTGTAATATAATAAGTTGTTGAGCGCCAGATTCCTATTTAAGATAGTGAATCGAAATTTATAGATTTAACCTCGGCTATCAGCAGTAGAGTCGAGAACCACTTACCCGGGCCGTAGTGAGACAAAGTCATCTAACCAATCCGTATTTAATCAAGGAGTATGATTGCCTTAAAGTACCAACTACAATGAAAGAAATAGGCATTACGTTAAAGGAAATGAATTTATTTACTCAAGAACAAAATACTAATAAAACAGAATAGTGATAGTCACACAATTGAATTTAAAATTACTCAATGCGGCAATTAATTATTTAAAAGAAAATGAATATTAAAATGAATTGAAAGTTAAATGAAGTTAAATTATAATAGAGACGATAGTTTTATAGAATTGTTGGCTCACCCAGTCGAAGATTCGTCATATTTAAGAAATGATCGGTGATCTCGATGTTACGTCGCTTATGTTTAAAAAAATGATGTGATACCTCAATTACTATGAAATATCCTCATTAAGTACGTTGCCATCTGTAGAAAGACTCTTGATCAGGGATATAACCCATTATGTATTGATATAGATGTCGGCAAGACATCGTTCAGTGTCGACTCTCGGTGCTCAGTCCATTAGGACCCAGAAAGCAAGGTTACAACTTCCTTCCTTCATTAAGAGCTGTAGATCAATGCCATTCTTGTCCGATGTTGCAGGTACAAATACTAATGACTTCCTTGTCACGTGGTGTCACAGCTTCCCTCTCTATTAGCCTTTTCCATTCTTGACTCATAACTTGCAATATATATTGACGCGTATATACCGTAGAAAATGGCGTGTTGGTTACCCCATAGTGGGTTTCTTAACATCTCAGGAAAATGACGCAGTTTGCCGTGGTGAAATTCTTACTACGTCGTTCAGTTTGTGACGCACAGGGTTAGTCCATATCGCCAGTCTTGTTGCAATATATAATACTTCGTCTCTTTACAAGTAATTGTTAATAAAAATCTAATTGAATATAATAATCAAAACCGCTTACAATTATCTGATATAAAAATCATCTCATGGATGTACTAGTTAATAATAATAATAATAACATGATAATAAATGAATAACCCTTTATATATAACAGCTATGGGATCGAATCGTTACAGTACAAGTAATTTGTACACGTCACGCGAACAGAATAACCTTGCAAAGGTTATTTGAATACCGAGTAGCGTAGGTTCTAATTTATGGATCGTCATGCTGAGTAGAAGTTCACATGGACGGAGTGTGTTGTTCGCGTGCGAGGCTGAAGGCGTGTTTGAATCAGCTCATCACCACGCTGTTAAGTGATCTTGTCTGAACTGCTGGTTTCTGACTGGCCTTTTTTTTACCGCTTTCGTGCAGAGCCTTGCTGCGCCTTATGTTGCACGTTCTCTTCTGACGAGGTGGAGCCAAGCAATAAGGAGGCACGCTGTCAGCTCTCTAGCACGCTGTGAGTTGAAGCATTGACCACGCCCCCGTAAAGGCTCTAGCTGCTCGTACCTCCTTCTTCAATAGGAAATAATACGATTGTCTTGGGTAATTGTAATGTTAAGTTTACAGACAAGGTAATTGAAATGGTACATTTCCGTGGACGATAGACTGATCAGGCAATATGAGTGATCATTGAAGATGAATTCTTGCTATAAATATTCCGTCATAATATATTTGTATATTTCAGTAGCCTATTTTCGCGTTGTCTTGGTTACAACACCCATAGCACTTCTTGGGTGGAAATACTGTAATAGTTTTAAACAAGATGTTCAGTAAAGAACATATAGCTTACTTTCTCCGAAATGCATGGGTATAGTCATAACATAACTCATTGTCATTTTCAAGGAGTATAATTGAATGTTGGTTGTAGTAGCTTGTGTAATAACAACATGCTATATTTTATATTGATTCAATCCTCACCTAAAATATGAACTAACGAGCAAACAATAGCCTCCATTTTGACCCAACGGGACGGCACGGCCCAGCACGATACGGCACGGTCGGCCTGAAGTGTTAGTCACTGCTGTGGTATAATATTCTATTATAAGATATTAATGAAGCCTCCGTGGCTTAGGCGGCAGCCCGCCGGCCTCTCACCGCTGGGTCCGTGGTTCAAATCCCGGTCACTCCATGTGAGATCTGTGCTGGACAAAACGGAGGCAGGCAGGTTTTTCTCCGGGTACTCCGGTTTTCCCTGTCAAAATTTCATTCCAGCAACACTCTCCTCTATCATTTCATTTCACCTGTCATTCATTTAATCATTGTCCCAGAGGAGTGCGTCAGGCCTCGGCAGCCGGCACAGTTCATATCCTCGCCGCTAGATGGGGGCTTCATTCATTCCATTCCTGACCCGGTCGGAGACTGGAAGCAGGCTGTGGATTTTCATTCATAAGATATTAATATCCCACGGGTCACCTCCTTGAGGACAGTTTAAACCACCCTCTGTACGATAAATGGATTTGGCGAGGCCGGTCCTTGTTGAATCGTAAGTAAGGTTAGGCTATAATACTTGCATGATTTATACCTCCACCATCTTGAAATTATTTGGCTGATGACCTTGTAGTTTAGGCAAAGGACGCTTCCCACATTAAGGTACTTTTTTTTGTAAAATTTGGTAGAGATCGACTGATTAGGTTAGACGTAATCTGATCTAAGCTTTGAACTTTTGGGTGGCCACCATTACGTTTACGTCAAAATGGTGGCGATGTAAAACATGACACTGAGGTGTCATTTGCTAGTCTTACCTCTGTACCAAATTTCGTTCAATTCGATTTCGACGTATTTAAATTGATAGGTGGGAGGGGGGACAGATATACACACTCACACACGAGATTTGCACACACACACGGCCGCCATCTTCAAAAACTATTTGTATGATGACCTAGTAATTTGGCCGAAAGACGCTTCCTACATGAAGATATGTTGTTGCAAAATTTGTTAGAGATCAGATGATTAGGTTCGTCTTAATTAGATTTAAGTTTCGAACATTTGGGTGGCCACCATTACGTTTCCGTCGTGATGGCGGCGATATAAAACATGACACTGAGGTGTCCTTTGGTAGTGCTACCTCTGTACCAAATTTCGTTCAATTCGGTTTCATCGTGCGTGAATTGACAGACTGACAACTTTTGGCCTGGGTGGATCTCATAAGTCTACTTTATTTATTTATTTTGTGGCAAAAATCGAAAGTAGGCTAAAAATATAAGAACGTGGCCGATAGATCGCCCTGTATAGCATTATAAGGGCTAATTCTGCCAAATATGCAGACGACGAATTAATGCTACAAATTGGATAATAACAATAATTATAAGAATAATAAATTACAATTTTTTCGTACAATAATAATTGATAGCCAAATATATCTATCCTGGGATCATAGTCTCCTCAAAAACTATTCATGCTTAGCAAATAAAGTGTGTCCGCGAATTCTCTCCGCAGCGGCAATCTACGCTTTTCTCGCCTTGCGGGACGTGTTGGGTTCGTTGGCAGTATATTCATGTCACTATATACGCAGTCTCACCGCAGGGCTTGTTCCGTGTTGACTTTCAACTGGAGTGGTAGAGTGTGGAATACCGGTTCATTGTTACCGACAGTGACTTCGTGTGCATGACTGTGTTGACGCTGTATGTTGTGTTCTTGACAAGTTCTTGTGTAAGCTGAGTCTAGTGGGAATGTTGACTACTGAAGAGCGTGTGCTTTTAGTGGAATGGGTTTTCCGTGCTGGTGGAAACGTTACGGAGCATGTGAGGCAGCAATTTAGTTTACGTTTTCTTGCTTGGAGGTGTCCACATCGTGACACTGTTCGCAACTTACAACGTCAACACTGTCCTGCACAGACAGTCATACTCAGTAATAATAAACCGGAATTCCCCACCCTACCACTCCAGTTGAAGGTCAATACGGAACAAGCGCTGCGGTGAGACTACGTATATAGTGACATAAATGCACTGCCAACCCAACACGTTCCGCAAGGCGAGACCCGCGTAGCTCGCCGCTGCCGAGAGAAATTGCGGAGACACAGTGTTATCACTCACGTACTTCAAGCGCCTCAAGTTTCCAGCGCCTCGAACGGGAAACTGCTCAGTCGTGGGATAACTTACCTAGAAACAGAAGAACATATCATTAGGTCACAGAGAATTCATTCGCTTCAAACACTAATAAACAAAGCAATAATTACATTTATTTCTTGAAGATAAAGACAGAAAATGGATCTCACCAACAAACCTTTTAACAATTAATGTTACATTAATTTCTTGTTTGTTTTTCTCTTAAGGTCTTGGGAACTATGATCATTGGCTCCATGTACTTAGTTGTGCGAGCAATTTGATAGATAACCTGTGTTGCTGTGGTGTCTGTAGTATTGTATCTAGAGCCAAATAATGCAAATATGAAATTTGTTGAAGTTTAGGATTTTGAATAAAGCCGATTATTGGATTGTATTTGAAAGCCTTCTTTTTACTCGTGTAACATTTTTGATGGAGGTTAGGATTTTGATTAAAACCGATTGTTGGATTGCAGTTTGAAGCATACCTTTTCACTCGAGTAACATCTTTGATGAAGGTTAGGATTTTGAATAAAACTAATTGAAAAAAATCCACAGCCTGCTTCCGTTCGACCGACCGGGTCAGGGACTGGAATGCATGAAGCCCCCATCTAGCGGCGAGGATATGAATTGTGCCGGCTGCCGAAACCTATCGCACTCCCCTGGGGCTATGGTTAAATGAATGACAGATGAAATGATAGTGGAGAGTGGTACTGGAATTACATTGTGACAGGGAAAATCGGAGTACCAGGAGAAAAACCTGTCTGCCTCCGCTTTGTCCAGCACAAATCTCACATGGAGTGACCGGGATTTGAACCACAGACCAAGCGGGGAGAGGCGGGCGTGCTGCCGCCTAAGCCACGGAGGCTCTTTGAATAAAACCAATTATTGGATTGTATTGTATTTGAAAGCCTTTCTTTTCACTCATGTAACAATTTTGGTGTTATTCCTAACATGCCACTTAAAATACTGAAAGAGAAAAATGGTCAGCTGTTCAGTTATCAAGAGGGTTGGCAATGAGACGGGTGTGGCATTATATTTTACCATCCCTTTCAAAAGTACACCACTTGACATTCTGTTAGTATCCGAGTGAGAGTGTCATATTGGAAAGTGAATAGCATTGTGTGAAGTTTTATAGCTCTTTTAAGTTAAACTTTATTTGGAAACGATAGTTTAATAATATTGTTACGTGCCACCCCCCTAGTGGCACTTTTGTTAACTGGATTACGGTGGGGTACAAAGCACAACACCAATTACTGCTTAAAGAAATAATTAACTTTATTGTGGCCAGAAAATTACACGAATCAGCAAATACAAGCAATTAGGAGCCTTACTCCAGTTTCCTTTATGTCTCTTCCTTGAGCGCTCTTGGCCCTTCCACTACTTGTCAACAGATCACAGAAGTTAATCCGTCCTAATGAGTACGGTGGCCTTGACAGACGCTACCTGCCCCTCTCCTTTATGTTCACCGACCACAATTACTTACGAGCACTTGCTGCAGGCTATTCCGCTGTCCACAAGCTGAAGAAACAATGTCACAGGATTTCGTAACTCGAACAGCACTTCGTCACCACACTTCTGTCGCACAAGATAATCGCTCGCACTAGCTCGTAAAACACAACAACCACTGCTTGACGGGTCACTCTTATATAGCCGGCCGGTGACTCAATAAATGCCTCTAGATCCATCCAGAGTCCACGGCTTCTCGAGGTTTCCAGCGCTGGTC
Organism: Meconema thalassinum; assembly: GCA_946902985.2. Taxonomy (NCBI): domain Eukaryota; kingdom Metazoa; phylum Arthropoda; class Insecta; order Orthoptera; family Tettigoniidae; genus Meconema; species Meconema thalassinum. The sequence goes on from OX336390.1 coordinate 841,113,516, forward strand.
CAGTCACGAATCTTCTGGACTATCCCTTTGTCTGTAGTAGCCCTGTTGCATAAGGCGCGCGCAATACAGGAGGCAAGCCACAGCCCAGCCCCTGGGGCAGTTGTGACTCAAGCGGCGAGCGATGACACAAACTCACAGCCGTAACACCACCCCCTTCCTAAAAAGGCTGATCGTCCCGATCAATCATTGGTCCGTCTGTGTCCCTCCGTAGGCTGCCAGGCGATCTCGATGCACGATCTTCATCTTCGCCCTCGGGCTCCGCTGGATCCTGTAGACGACATCGTTGATCCGTTTCACGACTCGGTACGGGCCCTCCCAGGACTTCTGCAGTTTGGGTGACAGGCCTTTCTTCCGTAATGGGTTGAAGAGCCAGACCAGGTCGTCCTCGTGGAATCCGCCGGCATCCGTCTGCTGGTCGTATCGGGTCTTCATTCTGTCGGTCTCGATCCGCAGTTTCCTCCTCGCGAACGCGTGCACGTCCTCCAGTTGGTCGACCAGTTCTTGACAATACTGGCTTACCGGGATCGGATCATTCCCAGGTCGGCCAAAGGCAAGATCGACAGGTAGACGGAGCTCCCTCCCAAACATGGCCCGGGCTGGTGTGCACCCGGTGGCTTCATGCACGGCGGCGCGGTAGGCCAGGAGAAATAGTGGAAGATGTTTGTCCCAATCCCTCTGGTGCTCGCTGACGACTATTCGAAGATGGTTCTCGATGGTGCGATTGAATCGCTCTACCATCCCGTCGGACTGAGGGTGTAGTGGCGTTGTCCTTGTCTTCCGGATTCCCAGCAGCTGGCATAGGTTTTGGAACACCTGCGACTCGAAGTTCCTCCCTTGGTCGGAGTGCAGCTCCAGGGGTACTCCGTACCGGCTGACGAATTCCTTCACCAGGGTCTCTGCAATCGTCGCGGCTTCTTGGTTAGGGAGCGCATACGCCTCCGGCCATTTGGTAAAGTAGTCGCTGACGACTAATATGTAGCGGTTCCCTGCCTCGCTTAACGGGAATGGCCCAGCAACATCGATGGCCACTCTCTCCATGGGGCCGCCCACGTTGTAGGTCTTCAGTGGACCCCGTCGTCTTCGTCCTGGGCCCTTGCTGGCTGCGCAATCGTGGCACCTCGCGCAGTGGTTCTCCACGTCTGTTCGGCATCCGATAAAGTAGAACCGCTCTCTCAGCTTCTCCAGGGTCTTCTTTATCCCTAGGTGTCCACCAGATGATCCTCCATGAACTTCCTTCAGGACTTCCTCCGTCATAGCCTTAGGAACGACGACTTGTTCCCGAGATGTCTTCCCGTCGGTGCTCTCCCAGGTACGGCAGATGAGGCCATCCCTTACAATCAGCGAGTCCCACTGTGCCCAGTAGGACTTAAACTTTGGGCTGCAGTCACTCACAATGTTCCACCCGGGTCTGGGGACACAGGCCCCCTTCCATTCGGCTATCAGTCCCAGGTCATCATCCTCTGCTTGTGCCCGCGTGAAAGATTCGCGGCTCCAGTTCCCTTGAAGTTCCACAGTAGTCCGTCGGCACAGTATCCCTGTGTTCTCCTCCCTTCGGGCACAGAAGGTGCAGTCTTCGGGGCACGGTCTTCGTGACAGGGCGTCGGCGTTAGAATGCAGTTGGCCTTTCCTGTGCTGAATCTCAAAGTTGTACTGTTGAAGTCTCTCTAACCACCGCGCGAGTTGACCCTCGGGCTGCTTGAAGTTCAGGAGCCACCGCAGGGATGCATGGTCGGTCCTGATGAGAAATTCTTGCCCGTACAGGTACTTGTGGAAGTGTTCAATGGTCTTCACGATGGCGAGCAGCTCCTTCCTGGTGACGCAGTAGTTCCTTTCTGGCTTTGACAAGGCCTTGCTGAAGTAGGCCACTACTCTCTCCTCGCCGTCCACTACTTGCGACAGGATTCCCCCTATGCCAAAGTCGCTGGCATCGGTATCGACGATGAACCTTGTTCCAGGTCTGGGGTAGGCCAGAATAGGCGCGGTGCACAGAGCCTGCTTGAGTTGTTCGAAGGCACTGTGGCATTCTGCTGTCCACGTGAAGAGTTGGTCCTTCTCAGTCAGTCGATGTAAAGGTTTGGCGATGTCGGCGAATCCTCTCACGAAGCGACGATAATAAGTGCAGAGTCCCAGGAAGCTTCGTAGTTGCGACTTGTCCTTCGGAACTGGCCACTCCCTCACAGCTGCGGTCTTTTCTGGGTCGGTGCGCACCCCTTCCTCGGAGACGATATGCCCAAGGTACTGGACCCGCTTCTGGAAGAGCTGACACTTCTTGGGGCTCAACTTCAGCTGGGCAGCCCGTAGCTTCAACAAGATCTCCTTCAGGTTGCTGTAGTGCTCCTCGAAGCTCCTCCCCAGAACGATGACGTCGTCTAGGTATACCAGGCAGGTTTTCCAGTGTAGTCCCCTCAGAATGGACTCCATTAGCCTTTCGAAGGTTGCAGGGGCGTTGCACAGACCGAATGGCATGACGGTGAACTGCCAGAGCCCGCTGCCCACAGAGAACGCCGTTTTCTCGCGGTCCTTAGGGTGGACCTCCACCTGCCAGTAGCCACTCTTCAAATCCAAGGTGGAGAACCATCTTGATCCTGATATGGTGTCCAGCGTGTCGTCGATCCGGGGTAGAGGGTAGCTGTCCTTTTTCGTGACGTCGTTCACCCGCCTGTAGTCCACACAGAACCTGGTGGAACCGTCCTTCTTCTTCACTAGCACGACCGGAGAACTCCAAGGACTATGTGATGGCTCGATCACCCCTTGCTCCTTCATCTCTTCTACCATCCGGTCGACTTCGGCTTGCTTGGCGAGCGGGACACGTAGGAATGGGGCCCTAATCGGTGCGCTGTCCCCAACGTCGATTCTGTGCTGGACCAAGCTTGTCCTGCCGAAGTCTTTGCTCCCCACGGAGAAGACATCCTGGAATTCGCGTAGCAGGTCCTGAAGTTGGCGTGATTGCTCTTCGTCTAGATGGTCCTGGGATCCTTGGTACAGCTTCTGTAGTTCTTCTGGCAGGGCGCGTCTTCTTCGGTTGTCCGTCTGCAGGTGTCCGTCCGTCGTATCTGTGATGCGGGCAATCCAGGTAACGGGCTCGCAGACTCCTAGGTTGGTGTCCCGGTGAACCGTAATGTCGTAGTCGTTCAGGTTGGACAGGCGGACGTACGGCCGAGACGTCGTGTTGATGAGAGTCTTGGCAACTAGCAATCCTTTTGTCTGGATGTCCTCATATTTTGGCTCGATGACAGCCGCCACTCCCTCAGCAGTTCCGTCGACAATTACGGCGGCGCTGACCTCCGTCCTGGCAGGAACGATGACGTCCTCTCTCAGCCTTACTCGTCGTGCGGTGACTGCCTCGTGTGCTGGTTGCAAAGCAAGTTCCTCACCTCCGATGTGCAGAGTGTTGGTACTCAGGTCCAAGATGATGTTGTTCTGGTCCAGGAAGTCCAGTCCGATGATCACTTCATTTGATACGTCAGCCACAAGCACTGGATGCTTTATCGCCCGTCGACCAATGACGAACTCCAGTGATGCTTCGCCATGTACCGGTGCGGTCTCTCCGGTCGCAGTTATTAGCTGGAGGTTCCTTTGTGTGGGTTGCACTCTCCACTTCGGGATCACAGTGGAATTGACGATGGTCCTCGATGCTCCCGTGTCGATCAGCATGGGCCAGCTCACTCCGTTGATGACTCCGTCGACCATCAGGCTGCTATTGTCCCTCCGTAACTTCGTCACACGAACTTGGACTGCCGGGGCTTGACGACTGTCACAAGCCAACCTTCGCCCCTCATGGCTGGCTGATACTTGCTTTCCGGGGCCGCACGGTTTCCCTACGACTGACTGTCCCGACGGAAACTCTTGGCGGCGGCGATCACCGCAGTCCTTGCTCAGGTGGCCTCTCTTACGGCAGGTCCAGCAGGTCGGTAGTCCTCTTCCGGGCCGCCTCTCCGGTTGTTTTCCGGCTGTGTCGTTGCTGGTGGTACCGCGACTATCGAAGAAACGGCTTAGCGCCTCCATTAATTCGTCGGCCAGGGGCTTGGTCTCGTTGGTTTTTACTGGTTCGTCGACGTCCACTTGACGCACCCGCGCGTGCATTCTGGATGCCTGTTTTGCCGTCTCGAACTCAAGTGCGTGGCTCAGCGCATCTGCCAGGGTCTTATTGCGCGCGAGACGCAGTGCCTGTTGAGTGTCCGAGTCCCGTAGCCCGTCGATGAAAGTCTGCGTCGCTATCTGCTCCAGAAAGTCGGCCGGCGCTGTTGGGTAGGCGAGCCTTACGAGGCGTGCGATGTCCATCTCGAACTCCTGCAGGGTTTCCGCGTTCTTCTGTACCCGGGTCCGGAGCTGCATCTGATAGGCCTGCTGAAGATGGCTATCTCCATATCGGGACTCCATATGGGCGATCAGGGAAGCGTAGTCCTGGGATCCAGTCGGGATGGCCTGAAGGACGTTAAGGGCGTCACCTCTCAGCGCTACAATGAGAGCTGTAGCCTTTTCTGTGTTGTTCCAGTTATTTATGGAACAGGCCGCCTCGAACTGACGTAAGTAGGTGCTCCACGGGACCTTTCCGTCGAAGGTTGGGGGCGTCACTCTGCTATGTCCCGTTCCTGATATTCCCGGTGTAACGGTGGGCGGGCGTTGGCGCAGCTCGGCAAATTCCTCTCGTAGAGCGTTGAATTTCTCCTCCACCCCCGACAGTGGGCGTTGGCGCAGCTCGGCAACTTCCTTTTGTAAGACGTTGAATTTCTCCTCCACCCCCATCAGCGGGCGTTGGCGCAGCTCGGCAACTTCCACTTGTAAGGCGTCGAACTTCTTTTCCACTGCCGTGACTTCCTCACGCAGACCCAGTTCTAATTTCTTCAGGTCCTCGGCTAACTTCTTCTGGCCGTCTTCTAGTTTGGCAGTTAGGTCCTCGGCTAACTTCTTCTGGCCGTCCTCCATCTTCTTCTGGCTGTCTTCCATCTTCTTCAGGTCATCCTTCAGGTCCTTGGCTAATTTCTTCTGGCCGTCTTCTAGTTTGGCAGTTAGGTCCTCGGCTAACTTCTTCTGGCCGTCCTCCATCTTCTTCTGGCCGTCTTCCATCTTCTTCAGGTCATCCTTCAGGTCCTTGGCTAATTTCCTCTGGCCGTCTTCCATGCCAGTTAACTTTTCTAGCAATGCTGCCAATTTCTCCTCCATTTTAGTTGTTTGTCTTGTAAGGGGCATGCACTCACAGGAAAATTAGAGAAAATGACCTGCTCGGGTTTTGAAACCAGGACCGTCAGGTGTTGTGCTTGAGTTCGTAATCCCACTTCTGACACCAGTTGTTACGTGCCACCCCCCTAGTGGCACTTTTGTTAACTGGATTACGGTGGGGTACAAAGCACAACACCAATTACTGCTTAAAGAAATAATTAACTTTATTGTGGCCAGAAAATTACACGAATCAGCAAATACAAGCAATTAGGAGCCTTACTCCAGTTTCCTTTATGTCTCTTCCTTGAGCGCTCTTGGCCCTTCCACTACTTGTCAACAGATCACAGAAGTTAATCCGTCCTAATGAGTACGGTGACCTTGACAGACGCTACCTGCCCCTCTCCTTTATGTTCACCGACCACAATTACTTACGAGCACTTGCTGCAGGCTATTCCGCTGTCCACAAGCTGAAGAAACAATGTCACAGGATTTCGTAACTCGCACAGCACTTCGTCACCACACTTCTGTCGCACAAGATAATCGCTCGCACTAGCTCGTAAAACACAACAACCACTGCTTGACGGGTCACTCTTATATAGCCGGTCGGTGACTCAATAAATGCCTCTAGATCCATCCAGAGTCCACGGCTTCTCGAGGTTTCCAGCGCTGGTCCAGTCACGAATCTTCTGGACTATCCCTTTGTCTGTAGTAGCCCTGTTGCATAAGGCGCGCGCAATACAGGAGGCAAGCCACAGCCCAGCCCCTGGGGCAGTTGTGACTCAAGCGGCGAGCGATGACACAAACTCACAGCCGTAACAATATTTATACAATGTCGGGGAATACAAAGTGCCAGATGATTTCGCGAAGCAACCTGGACTAAGCCTATAATTTTGTTGCTGTTTGAGTCTTCAGTCTTTTGACTGGTTTGATGCAGCACTCCACGCCTCCCTGTCCTGTCGTTTCATCTCTACATAGCTACCACACCCTACATCCGAGGCAATCTGTTTAACATACTCTAACCTTGGTCTACCCCTACAGTTCTTGTCCTCGACCCTTCCTTCCATAACTAAGCATGCTATTCCTGGGTGTCTTAGTATTTGTCCCACCAACCTATCTCTTCTCTTCATTAGCAGTCGCCAGAAACAACTCTCCTCTCCCACTTGTCTTAATACCGCTTCGTTTGTAACCCTATCTACCCATCTGATCTTCATCATTCTCCTGTAACACCACATTTCAAACACTTCAATTCTCCTCTTTTTTGCTGCACCAATAGTCCAAGATCACTTAGATACAGTAGAGTTGCACGCTCCAGACAAAGCCTTTCAAAAATGACTTCCTAATACCTAAATCTATATTCGATGTCAACAGATTCCTATTGTGTAGAAATGCTTTCCTTGCCTGAGCCAACCTACTTATTATATCCTCTTTGCTTCGCCCATCACTGGTTATTTTGCTTCCTAAGTAACAGAAGTCTCTTACTTCCTACAGCTTTTACCTGCCGATTTGATGAAATATAATTTTATATCAACAAGATTTTTAATTTTCGAGCATTTGCACATTGATAAGTGCAAATACAGTACAACATATCAAATGCTAATGGAACCAAACACGACAAAACATACAGATAGGAGCTTTTTGAAACTTCGGGACCTTGCCTATTAACCCCTCCAGAAGCAACACCTAGTTACGCCACCGTAGTGAGACTCGGATTGGGAAGGAAGCGGCAGATGCTTTGAGTAAGAGACCATCAGTGGAAGTTACAACCCTGAGACGAGAATTACATTCTTTAGCATAATCAGGAATAGCATCGAGGACCTTTTGTGTTAATAGGGGAGCGTGATGGCGCAGTGGCTTAGCTCCTCGTCTTTCACCCGGACGGCCGGGTATCGAATCCCGGTGACAGCTGGGCGAAATTTTCACCCGAAAAATCACGTGGCGTCACGAAGGTGATGATGATGATAATTGTTGTTTTAAGGGGCCTAACAACTAGGTTATCGGCCCCTAATGGTTTGGGTGATCGTGAAGATGATAATGAAATGTAAACTAGGCTGTAACTAAAACTAACTATTAACTTATATACTAGAAGAAGAAATGGAAAACAAAAGGAGAATAAGGCAAATAAAGGACAGGAGGAAAGAAATGCCCTCAACCCACGAAGAATGCGGATTGAGGGACTTGGAAGGAAGGAGAGCCATAAAAGGCAGATAGGAAAGTGAAAGGAGAGGGTCCGCCCCACAGGTAATGGATAAAAAGGGGGAAAAACGGACCCAGCTCAGGAAGCCCTCGGGGTCGCCAACTCCCGAACTCACCAGCCGTGAGGCCCTGAGGGTGTAGCAATATCTAAGGTGCACCAGAAGTGGTGGGGCTACATACACCCGGCCTCCTTGAGGGCCTTGAGCAGAAGGCAGGAGATAACATGAAAAGAAAAAGAAGGCTGATCCCACGCAGAAGGAGGGTATCAGAAAAGATGAGACAAAGGCCAATTAAGGCGGGAAAGGAAGAGACTCCCTAGGCCTCGGATACCCTAATACCGTCGTGGTCGGAAGAGAACAAGAGTTGACCAAGTGAGGTCGACAGGAAATAAGACGGAGAGGAGCCCGGCACAAGTAAGTGGAAGCAATGCCGGGCTCAGCTGGGGCCCCGTGGTCGCCAACCCACGTCCCGCTAGATGTGAGCCCCGGGGGGCGTCAGGAAGGGCATCCGGTCTTAAATCCTCGGCCAAAATCAAAAAGAGCCAGGTTGGCTCGGGCGACCCCAATTAATTGGGATAAGCCGCAGAAAATGGACCTTTTGCATTAACACTTACTGTATCTTGATACCAACAGAAGGCGGGGAAAAAAATCTGTTCTGGTTTCGATTCCCGGCCCTGTCAAGAAATTAATTCTGGACTGAGGGTTGGAATGGTGGAGTAAAACTGCGAAGAGATGAGCTCGATTCCCATCTCAGTCTTCCTAGAAGTGATTTTCCGTGATTTCTTAATTTTTCTCCACACAAATGCCGGGATGATATTGCAAATTACACAATTTATTTATTTATTATGCGTCCTCGACTTACAGGGCTGCTAATATACAAAGCTTAACAATCATAATGAGGTGAAAGAAGAAAAAATAGAAGGTTAACAAAATACGGCTAATGATACGACTAATGAACTATGAAATATATGACACACGTAAAAATTAGAATAAAAGAACTGAAGAGTGGGCAAACTGCAACTAGTAATACATAATTAAAATAGCTATTCGGCCTTAAAATACACATAATTTACGAATACAGGTGATTTCTCAAAATACAAATGGATCCTTTAAGGGCTATGGTATGCTATGGTATTAATAGTGGCGTTTGAGATTCGAAAATTTTTACACGTTGCAGCAAAAAAGAGAAGGTATTGTTCTCCGGGCCCCCACGAATAACCCAAAAACTTGTATTTCTTGAAGGTTGTAATGATGACACAATGGCACTGGTTATCAGACAGGTTTGATACACATCCAACAACAACAACAACAACAACAACAACAACAACGAAGGCGGGGAAATACATACGAAATTCAAAATTTGATGCAATAGTAAGATAGATCACTGAAAGTAATCCTGAACATCAAAATGGCCAGTTCCCTTCCAAGTCAAAATCTGAACATTTACTTTGAGGCAGATCACCTCGATAAAACAATAAGAGGCAGTACAATAAACTTTGTGATTTTGAAAGAAAACCGCCTCGTTGCCTATTGGCTAGCGCTATTGGCTATCACCTCGGGGGCCCGGGTTCGATTCCCAGCTCTGCCAAGAAATGTAATTATGTTCTCACGGCTGTAACGGGGTACACTCAGCTTTGTGAGGCAAAATAGGAAGAGGCGGGTTCGATTCCCATCTCAACCCTCATGGAAGTGTTTTCTGTGGCTTCCCACTTCTACTCCAGGCGAATGCCGGGATGGTTACTAAACTAATGCCACGGCGGCCCCATTCCCAATCCTCATCAGAATTACAAACACACACACACTAATACAGCCATTTCAACAACACAGGTTATCAGACAAATTCCACACACACATCCAAGGACAAGTGGCTACATGACCACGATGTCACAAAGCGCGTAAATGAATCAACAACAAACAACAAGCTTTAGAAAGATGGATTTCATTAATTTTAAGGAAAATTGTTTTACGTGACTTAACCTCGGGATCACGAGCCACGAGTCACAGAACGTGAAAGTTAACTTAATAAATTTCACATTCATTAACCGGGTATCGAACCCAGTCTACCTTGGTGAGAGGCAAGCAGCTTGACCCCTACACCATTGGGTAACCCCGCTAGATTTATATGACTTATTTAAATAGCTTACGATCAAACATGTACAATAAATGTATCCTTATCCACCCCATTGATGAGATGATGTTAATAATAATAATAATAATAATAATAATAATAATAATAATAATAATAATAATAATAATAATAATCTATCTAGTACAGAGCTAGCCTCACTTTATTGTCCTGTGCCTTAGCAAGCGTTGCTACCGCGGTCGGTTCCTGAGTTTCAAAAAATCCGAAGAACAATATTGTTACAGGTAATTACATTATTTCACATCTCTGAAGCCAATTGAATAAACAATCCATCGATTGCTCGTGGTTACATCACAGTAGACTAAGTTCTGTGTACGACATACATGACCTACTGACTCATCTGACAGTGTCCAAATTTCACTTTTCTTGTGCATAAAGGAATATTTCCTGTAAGCTTCAGTCTGTTTGTCTTCTTAAAATGACACAGGGACTTGAAGACGCTTTCGCTTAGGCAAACTGTGCATTGATCTGATGAGCTAATAAGATCTCTCTCTCCACGGGGCTTGCTAGGAAACTCCAAACTGGGGAAGTTGTCTAAAATAGACTATGTTTCACAGCCTCCCTCCACTCCAAACTGGCAGTGAATATAAATTAATACTGTACTGTCATTGCTACGGTGGCGTAGTTGGTAGCATGCTGAACTGCTGCACCCAAGATCGCGGGTTCAAACCTGGCCGAAGTCGTCGGATTTTTTAAGAGCGTTAAAATCCTTGAGTATGCCTTCCTTCGGAGGGGAAGTAAAGCCGGCGGTCCCATGACATAGATTTATGGCATGTAAAAGATCCTTCCACTAACTAAACCTGTGTGAAGCTAAATTTCTAGGTTAGATTTCGTTGTAACGCTCTATCAAAGTTCCAACGTTCACCACTAGGTGTCAGTGATATCTGGTAGCGAAAGTTGGAACTACTTGAAATTGAACGGAACTTGTAGCTCACCCTACGGGTGCCCGTTTGAAACAGCTACAGCCCCAGGCGAGCCGAACATGTCCTCAGACACTCCCGGCACTAACATAGATAGATATTGATTGCAGAAATTATGTACACTCGAGTTTGGAGATACATAGCAAAATATCCGTAAGGCCTAAAGAAAAGCAAGTAATATCACAATTTTTCTTGTTTATTTCTGCGTTGATTTTTGATATATTTAGCATTTAGTAACGTATTCTAATATTTTTTATACCAGGTATAATGTAATATATACCGGTTTTTAGCGGGTTTAGTGGGGAACGTTGGAGTACTGGAATTACAGCTCTCAATTCTGGCAAACTACATAAACCAAATGTTTATATGTGTTATAGTCAGATATGTTTTCTGTGTACATTTGAAGATTCAGAATTGTATCTTCAACACAAACAACAAAACAATTATTTATGTGAATGGCTCGCATTTCGAAACTTGACTCCCGTAGAAGTTCGTTCTTGGGTGTGTTGTTATCCACATAATATAGGAAGAAGCTTGTAGTTTAACGTGACCGTTAATCTGTAGATTATGAGCCACGGGACCTCCTTTTTACGTGGAATCCGAACCACAGGACATGGCATTTCACTTCGAAAATCTCACTTGCATTGACCGGGAATCGAACCCGGACCGCCTTGATGAGAGGCATACAGCTAGACCGCTCAGCCACCACGCCCCTCACATAATATAGGAAAGCCATCATTACTTCTGACTTGACGTTTCAGTGTTACCCTAGAGTTCTCTAGCGGTCAGAAGGAAAATCACTTGAACTAGCCAATCGTAGGCAGTCATTCAAATCAATATATCACGACAAATTGAGTTTCGTTCACGATGTCGCGATTTAGCGAACGAAACTCTAGCCTAGCACTGAAACGTCAAGCTGGAAGTAATGATGGCTTTACTAAATAGGCCTACTACGAGTTAGCGATATGTCTTCTTCATCTTCATCCCGTATTGCAGGGTCTGTTTTCTTGCACATTTGCTTCCATTTCTTCCGGTCTTAGGCGTCCCTAGGTAGAACATTCACAGAGCGCACGTCTTCCCGTAAGATGATCGTTTCCCGGTAGTAATCTTCAATATGTATGTAGCGTGCGCGACACATTTCTTCCGTGACCTACTGGTACCGAACTTCGGCACAAATATCTTTTAGCACCTTCTCACTGCTTTCTTCGGATCAAAATTTGCCCGGTTTACTTTAGCCACTTTATTTCTTACATAGGCCCATATCAACAATTTCAGTTCACAATGGATAACCAGTAACTACACCAATTCCGCATCAAGTCGTAACTCCTTCCTAATTTTGTCCAGTTTTCTTTTTGGCATGTTCGATGAGCGCAGCTTTTGTTAGATACTCAAAGTAAATCACATATTCTAAGAAACTATCGCCACCTCCTATATGTAAAATTAAAGTCCGTTTACGGGTTCTGGAAGGAACTTTGAAGCCTCCACGCCAACCAAACAATTCTTGAAGCTGCCCTTGATATCGGTTGTAGTTTAAAATTTCTCAGTTTTGCTCTTCAATGACGTTCTCTTCCCTAGCGTGTTTCATTAAATGTAGCCGAAATAAATCAGAAACATCAAATTGGCAGGTGAAAAGCTAACGGAAGTAGGAGACTTCCGTTACTTAGGAAGCAAAATAACTAGTGATGGACGAAGCAAAGAGGATATAAAATGTAGTTTGGCTCAGGCAAGGAAAGCATTTCTACAAAAAAGGAATCTGTTGACATCGAATATAGATTTACGGTAGGTATTAGGAAGTCATTTTTAAAAGCCTTTGTCTGGAGCGTGGCACTCTATGGAAGTGAAACTTGGACTGTTGGTGCAGCAGAAAAGAGGAGAATTGAAGCGTTTGAAATGTGATAATACAGGAGAATGATGAAGATCAGATGGGTAGATAGGGTTACAAACGAAGAGGTATTAAGACTAGTGGGAGAGGAGATATGTTTCTGGTGACTGCTAATGAAGAGAAGAGATAGGTTGGTAGGACACATACTAAGACACCCAGGAATAGCAAGCTTTATTATGGAAGGAAGGGTCGAGGACAAAATCTGTAGGGAAAGACCAAGGTTGGAATATGTTAAACGGATTGCCTCGGATGAAGGATGTGGTAGCTATGTAAAGATGAAACGATTAGCTCAGGACTGGGAGGAATGGAGAGCTGCACCAAACCAGTCAAACGGCTGAGGACTCAAACAACAAAAACAACAACAACATATACTAATGAAATCAAACGAATTTCGCACTCCGTAAACGGGATCTAGGAGATATTGTGAGGGTTACCTACTCACAATATCCAGACGGAAACTACACAATGTCAGATAACATAAAGCAAACAGTGACTCAATAATGTGTGACATATCATAAGGGCAGAGTTGAATAGTGGATGTTGCAACTGGCGAAGAATGCAATCGTCCGTTATTCAAGGCCACCGATCCAAGGAACACAAAATATTTTTGATAATTTATTTAAGTATTATTAATTTCATTGGTTTATTTTGTATTTGTTAAATATTCAGATTGAGTTTGACTTAAATAGCTCTCTTTTACTATACATCAAAACATCATTTTTTAATGAACAGGTGTCAATATACTAACATATAATTTCTTTTCTTTCAAGTTTTGCTACGAACTTGTGAAATAAATTGTACATTTTTAAATTATTTTAACTATTGTAATGTATTGTGTATGCTTTATTTATTTATTCATTGACATGTCATGATTCTGGGACTAGCTTACTCTGTTTATTTTTTAACTAGTGGGCCCGTGCGAACTTTCGCAACGTGAATGTAGGTTTATGGGGTAGTAGGGAAGAATGTGGGAGAACGAAGTTTTAAATATTGAAGAAATGTATTTATTGTTGTTAAACGGCATACGTACATGAGAAGAGCATAAAGAATTATGTAGAACAGTGTTTTGTACTTGTCACAGCACCTCTTTGTAGACAATATTCGATGTTACAACGAATTCATCGGTTATTGTTCGTTCGGGAGTTTCTTCTACAGCAATATTTACATTTACAAAGCATTGAACCATAGAGAAAGTATTGGCGAGACCACACCGGAGCCATCTGCTGAGAGACTCCTCAGCTAGCAGTACGCCGCGCTCCCGCCAAATGGCTGCCACAGCCACGCTGCCCTGCGCTCTAGCGGCAGGCTCGCCAGGTTATGGTGCTCCCATTGTAAATGTACATTTCTTAAGGTATTTATTTAATTGTGAGGCATTTAAAGAGGAAGTGAGTGCGTTTCAGGCACACATGGGGTTATGCGGAACCTGTAGGTACTTCATATGTGTAGGTTGGTTTTAACAGGACCTTATTTTTGGTACACAACCGGGATGGGACCTTAGCAGAATAATATAGGGAGGATTTTATTGCCAACGAGAATCATCTCAATTGTAATGTTACGGCTGTGAGCTTGTGTCATCACTCGCCGCATGAGTCACAACTGCCCCAGGGCTGGGCTGTGCCCTGCCTCCTGTATTGAGCGCGCCTTATGCAACAGGGCTACTAGGACAAAGGGATAGTCCAGAATGTTCGTGACTGGACCAGCGATGGAAACCTCGCGAAGCCGTGAACTCTGGATGGATCTAGAAGCATTTATTGAGTCACCGGCCTGCTATATAAGAGCGACCTGTCACGCAGCAGTGGTTGTTGTGTTTTACGAGCTAGTGCGAGCGATTATCTTGTGCGACAGAAGTGTGGTGACGAAGTGCTGTGCGAGTTACGAAATCCGGTGGCATTGTTTCTTCAGCTTGTGGACAGCGAAATAGCCTGCAGCAAGTGATCGTAAGTAATTGTGGTCGGTGAACATAAGGGAGAGGGACAGGTAGTTTCTGTCAAGGCCACCGTACTCATTAGGACGGATTAACTTCTGTGGTCTGTTTACAAGTGGAAGGCCAAGAGCGCATAAGGAAGAGACTTAAGGAAACTGAGTAAGGCTCCTAATTGCTTGTATTTGCTGATTAGTGTAATTTTCTGGCCTGTAATAAATTATATTCCTTTAAGCAGTAATTGGTGTTGTGCTTTGTACCCCCACCGTAATCCAGTTAACAAAAGTGCCACTAGGGGGTGGCACGTAACAACTGGTGTCAGAAGCCGGATTACGAACTCAAGCACAACACCTGACGGTCCTGGTTTCAAACCCCGAGCAGGTCATTTTCTCTAATTTTCCTGTGAGTGCATGCCCTTTACACGACAAACAACTAAAATGGAGGAGAAATTGGCAGCATTGCTAGAAAAGTTAAATGGCATGGAAACCAAGATGGAGGACGGCCAGAAGAATTTAACCAAGGAGTTAACTGCCAAATTAGAAGACGGCCAGAAGAAGCTAGAGGACGGCCAGAAGAAGATGGAGGACGGCCAGAAGAAGTTAGCCGAGGACCTAACTGCCAAACTAGAAGACGGCCAGAAGAAGTTAGCCGAGGACCTAACTGCCAAACTAGAAGACGGCCAGAAGAAGATGGAAGACGGTCAAAATAAGCTAGCGGAGGACCTGAAGAAATTAGAACTGGGTCTGCGTGAGGAAGTCACGGCAGTGGAAAAGAAGTTCGACGCCTTACAAGTGGAAGTTGCCGAGCTGCGCCAACGCTCGCTGATGGGGGTGGAGGAGAAATTCAACGCCTTACAAGTGGAAGTTGCCGAGCTGTGCCAACGCCCGCTGATGGGGGTGGAGGAGAAATTCAACGCCTTACAAAAGGAAGTTGCCGAGCTGCGCCAACGCCCACTGACGGGGGTGAAAGAGGAATTCAACGCTCTACGAGAGGAAGTTGCCGAGCTGCGCCAACGCCCGCCCACCGTTACACCGGGAATATCAGGAACGGGACATAGCAGAGTGACGCCCCCAACCTTCGACGGAAAGGTCCCGTGGAGCACCTACTTACGTCAGTTCGAGGCGGCCTGTTCCATAAATAACTGGAACAACACAGAAAAGGCTACAGCTCTAATTTTAGCGCTGAGAGGTGACGCCCTTAACGTCCTTCAGGCCATCCCGACTGGATCCCAGGACTACGCTTCCCTGATCGCCCATATAGAGTCCCGATATGGAGATAGCCTTCTTCAGCAGGCCTATCAGATGCAGCTCCGGACCCGGGTACAGAAGAACGCGGAAACCCTGCAGGAGTTCGAGATGGACATCGCACGTCTCGTAAGGCTCGCCTACCCAACAGCGCCGGCCGACTTTCTGGAGCAGATAGCGACGCAGACTTTCACCGACGGGCTACGGGACTCGGACACTCAACAGGCGCTGCGACTCGCGCGCCATAAGACCCTGACAGATGCGCTGAGCCACGCACTTGAGTTCGAGACGGCAAAACAGGCATCCAGAATGCACGCGCGGGTGCGTCAAGTGGACGTCGACGAACCAGTAAAAACCAACGAGACCAAGCCCCTGGCCGACGAATTAATGGAGGCGCTAAGCCGTTTCTTCGATAGTCGCGGCACCACCAGCAACGACACAGCCGGAAGGCAACCGGAGAGGCGGCCCGGAAGAGGACTACCGACCTGCTGGACCTGCGGTAAGAAAGGCCACCTGAGCAAGGACTGCGGTGATCGCTGCCGCCGAGGGTATCCGACGGGAAATCAGTCGTCTGAAAACCGCGCGGCCCAGGGAAACGAGTATTAGCCAGCCTTGGGGGGCAAAGGTTGGCTTGTGACAGTCGTCAAGCCCCGGCAGTCCAAGTGCGTGTGACGAAGTTACGGAGGGACAATAGCAGCCTGATGGTCGACGGAGTCATCAACGGAGTGAGCTGGCCCATGCTGATCGACACGGGAGCATCGAGGACCATCGTCAATCCCACTGTAATCCCGAAGTGGAGAGTGCAACCCACACAAAGGAACCTCCAGCTAATAACCGCGACCGGAGAGACCGCACCGGTACATGGCGAAGCACCACTGGAGTTCGTCATTGGTCGACGGGTGATAAAGCATCCAGTGCTTGTGGCTGACGTATCAAACGAAGTGATCATCGGACTGGACTTCCTGAACCAGAACAACATCATCTTGGACCTGAGTACCAACACTCTGCACTTCGGAGGTGAGGAACTTGCTTTGCAACCAGCACACGAGGCCGTCACCGCACGACGAGTAAGGCTGAGAGAGGACGTCATCGTTCCCGCCAGGACGGAGGTCAGCGCTGCCGTAATTGTCGACGGAACTGCTGAGGGAGTGGCGGCTGTTATCGAGCCAAAATATGAGGACATCCAGACAAAAGGATTGCTAGTAGCCAAGACCCTCATCAACACGACGTCTCGACCGTACGTCCGCCTGTCCAACCTGAACGACTACGACATTACGGTTCACCGGGACACCAACCTAGGAGTCTGCGAGCCCGTTACCTGGATTGCCCGCATCACCGACACGACGGACGGACACCTGCAGACGGACAACCGAAGAAGACGCACACTGCCAGAAGAACTACAGAAGCTGTACCAAGGATCCCAGGACCATTTAGACGAGGAACAATCACGCCAACTTCAGGACCTGTTACGCGAATTCCAGGACGTCTTCTCCGTGGGGAGCAAAGACTTCGGCAGGACAAGCTTGGTCCAGCACAGAATCGACGTTGGGGACAGCGCACCGATTAGGGCCCCATTCCGACGAGTCCCGCTCGCCAAGCAAGCCGAAGTCGACCGGATGGTAGAAGAGATGAAGGAGCAAGGGGTGATCGAGCCATCACATAGTCCTTGGACTTCTCCGGTCGTGCTAGTGAAGAAGAAGGACGGTTCCACCAGGTTCTGCGTGGATTACAGGCGGGTGAATGACGTCACGAAGAAGGACAGCTACCCTCTACCCCGGATCGACGATACCATGGACACCATATCAGGGTCGAGATGGTTCTCCACCTTGGATTTGAAGAGTGGCTACTGGCAGGTGGAGGTCCACCCTAAGGACCGCGAGAAAACGGCGTTCTCTGTGGGCAGCGGGCTCTGGCACTTCACCGTCATGCCATTCGGTCTGTGCAACGCCCCTGCGACCTTCGAAAGGCTAATGGAGTCCATTCTGAGGGGACTACACTGGAAGACCTGCCTGGTCTACCTAGACGACGTCATCGTTCTGGGGAGAAGCTTCGAGGAGCACTACAGCAACCTGAAGGAGATCTTGTTGAAGCTACGGGCTGCCCAGCTGAAGTTGAGCCCCAAGAAGTGTCAGCTCTTCCAGTAGCGGGTCCAGTACCTTGGGCATATCGTCTCCGAGGAAGGGGTGCGCACCGACCCAGAGAAGACCGCAGCTGTGAGGGAGTGGCCAGTTCCGAAGGACAAGTCCCAACTACGAAGCTTCCTGGGACTCTGCACTTATTACCGTCGCTTCGTGAGGGGATTCGCCGACATCGCCAAACCTTTACATCGACTGACTGAGAAGGACCAACTCTTCACGTGGACAGCAGAATGCCACAGTGCCTTCGAACAACTCAAGCAGGCTCTGTGCACCGCGCCTATTTTGGCCTACCCCAGACCTGGAACAAGGTTCATCGTCGATACCGATGCCAGCGACTTTGGCATAGGGGGAATCCTGTCGCAAGTAGTGGACGGCGAGGAAAGAGTAGTGGCCTACTTCAGCAAGGCCTTGTCAAAGCCAGAAAGGAACTACTGCGTCACCAGGAAGGAGCTGCTC
This sequence comes from Meconema thalassinum, assembly GCA_946902985.2. Taxonomy (NCBI): domain Eukaryota; kingdom Metazoa; phylum Arthropoda; class Insecta; order Orthoptera; family Tettigoniidae; genus Meconema; species Meconema thalassinum. Next base: position 841,131,575 of record OX336390.1, read on the forward strand.
GCCATCGTGAAGACCATTGAACACTTCCACAAGTACCTGTACGGGCAAGAATTTCTCATCAGGACCGACCATGCATCCCTGCGGTGGCTCCTGAACTTCAAGCAGCCCGAGGGTCAACTCGCGCGGTGGTTAGAGAGGCTTCAACAATACAACTTTGAGATTCAGCACAGGAAAGGCCAACTGCATTCTAACGCCGACGCCCTGTCACGAAGACCGTGCCCCGAAGACTGCACCTTCTGTACTAGGAGGGAGGAGAACACCGGGATACTGTGCCGACGGACTACTGTGGAACTTCAAGGGAACTGGAGCCGCGAATCTTTCACGCGGGCACAAGCAGAAGATGATGACCTGGGACCGATAGCCGAATGGAAGAAGGCCTGTGTCCCCAGACCCGGGTGGAACATTGTGAGTGACTGCAGCCCAAAGTTTAAGTCCTACTGGGCACAGTGGGACTCGCTGATTGTAAGGGATGGCCTCATCTGCCGTACCTGGGAGAGCACCGACGGGAAGACATCTCGGGAACAAGTCGTCGTTCCAAAGGCTATGACGGAGGAAGTCCTGAAGGAAGTTCATGGAGGATCATCTGGTGGACACCTAGGGATAAAGAAGACCCTGGAGAAGCTGAGAGAGCGGTTCTACTGGATCGGATGCCGAACAGACGTGGAGAACCACTGCGCGAGGTGCCACGATTGCGCAGCCAGCAAGGGCCCAGGACGAAGACGACGGGGTCCACTGAAGACCTACAACGTGGGCGGCCCCATGGAGAGAGTGGCCATCGATGTTGCTGGGCCATTCCCGTTAAGCGAGGCAGGGAACCGCTACATATTAGTCGTCAGCGACTACTTTACCAAATGGCCGGAGGCGTATGCGCTCCCTAACCAAGAAGCCGCGACGATCGCAGAGACCCTGGTGAAGGAATTCGTCAGCCGGTACGGAGTACCCCTGGAGCTGCACTCCGACCAAGGGAGGAACTTCGAGTCGCAGGTGTTCCAGAACCTATGCCAGCTGCTGGGAATCCGGAAGACAAGGACAACGCCGCTACACCCTCAGTCCGACGGGATGGTAGAGCGATTCAATCGCACCATCGAGAACCATCTCCGAATAGTCGTCAGCGAGCACCAGAGGGATTGGGACAAGCATCTTCCACTATTTCTCCTGGCCTACCGCGCCGCCGTGCATGAAGCCACCGGGTGCACACCAGCCCGGGCCATGTTTGGGAGGGAGCTCCGTCTACCTGTCGATCTTGCCTTCGGCCGACCTGGGAATGATCCGATCCCGATAAGCCAGTATTGTCAAGAACTGGTCGCCCAACTGGAGGACGTACACGCGTTCGCGAGGAGGAAACTGCGGATCGAGACCGACCGAATGAAGACCCGATACGACCAGCAGACGGATGCCGGCGGATTCCACGAGGACGACCTGGTCTGGCTCTTCAACCCATTACGGAAGAAAGGCCTGTCACCCAAACTGCAGAAGTCCTGGGAGGGCCCGTACCGAGTCGTGAAACGGATCAACGATGTCGTCTACAGGATCCAGCGGAGCCCGAGGGCGAAGATGAAGATCGTGCATCGAGATCGCCTGGCAGCCTACGGAGGGACACAGACGGACCAATGATTGATCGGGACGATCAGCCTTTTTAGGAAGGGGGTGGTGTTACGGCTGTGAGCTTGTGTCATCACTCGCCGCATGAGTCACAACTGCCCCAGGGCTGGGCTGTGCCCTGCCTCCTGTATTGCGCGCGCCTTATGCAACAGGGCTACTAGGACAAAGGGATAGTCCAGAATGTTCGTGACTGGACCAGCGATGGAAACCTCGCGAAGCCGTGAACTCTGGATGGATCTAGAAGCATTTATTGAGTCACCGGCCTGCTATATAAGAGCGACCTGTCACGCAGCAGTGGTTGTTGTGTTTTACGAGCTAGTGCGAGCGATTATCTTGTGCGACAGAAGTGTGGTGACGAAGTGCTGTGCGAGTTACGAAATCCGGTGGCATTGTTTCTTCAGCTTGTGGACAGCGAAATAGCCTGCAGCAAGTGATCGTAAGTAATTGTGGTCGGTGAACATAAGGGAGAGGGACAGGTAGTTTCTGTCAAGGCCACCGTACTCATTAGGACGGATTAACTTCTGTGGTCTGTTTACAAGTGGAAGGCCAAGAGCGCATAAGGAAGAGACTTAAGGAAACTGAGTAAGGCTCCTAATTGCTTGTATTTGCTGATTAGTGTAATTTTCTGGCCTGTAATAAATTATATTTCTTTAAGCAGTAATTGGTGTTGTGCTTTGTACCCCCACCGTAATCCAGTTAACAAAAGTGCCACTAGGGGGTGGCACGTAACAGTAATGTATGCGAAATTAAAATGGTATAAATATTCTCCGACGCTGAAATCCATGCAACACAAAGACAGACTCAAAAGATACACTGTCAGACATCATTTCACAAAACGTGGCGCTGTTCCAGTATTTCCTAATACATTACAAATCCACATAATATAAACATACTACATTCTAGCAACATTGTTGCTGTATTAAGAAGAATGCATAGACATTAACTATGATACCGTCGTCAGCTTAGAGAGAAATAATAAAAGAATCTTAAAAACTATGTTAACAAATACCAAAGTGAAAATGGATATCCTTACAAAGAACACATTAAAATTTAAATAAAATGAAAGGTCGCAAAAAAAACAAGAAAAATACATAAAAGAAACTAGCAGCTAAAGTAGGCTTAAAGATCGCCATCAACAAAACACAGTTTATCAGCAACATCAGAGATGCGCCCGAGTCAATCCCACTGGGGGACAAAGTAGTACAAAGGACTAACTCCTTCAAATACCTAGGAGAATGGATAACCCCAAACAGCAATGAAGACCTGGCCATGAACGACAGATGCATCAAACTGGAGAGAGCCTACCACCTATGCAAGAATATGTACAAATCAAAATCCCTCTCAATGAATTTCAAACTCAGACACTACAGTACTGTAGTGAGACCATCAGTACTATATGCCTCAGAATGCCTAAATATGGTCAGAAAAGGACAACTCCGGAAATTGGAGCTGAAGGACCGGAAGATTCTACGAAAAATCATGGGCCCTATTAAAGAGGAAGGCAAGTATAGAATCAGGCACAACAATGAACTCTATGAACAAGTGGAGAGCATTACAACAGCTATGAGGAAGAGGAGGCTGATCTTCTATGGTCATATTGTGAGAATGGATAATCAGAGGCTCACCTCCAGAATTTTCAACACTGTCTCTAGAGGGAAAGCAACTAACGCCAAGTGGTCGAAACTAGTCAGAAAAGACCTTGAACAATTGGATATTGACCCCAGTAACATCTATGACAGGAATAAATACAGGACATTAGTCAGAACATCATACTCTCTCCAGTCACTAACAGCAAAAGCAGTGCGTCCAGGAGTAGGTGCGAAATGGACTCAGGAGCGGAAGGACATTCACAGTGCCAGAATGAAGGAATACTGGGCTAGGAGGAAAGCTGCCAGAGATAAGAACCACGTGGTCCACAGCCGGCCCAAACGGAACTAAAAAAAAAGAAACAAGATTAAATTTAATATAAATCTACCTTAATAGGTTGTCTATATTATACTTCTTATTGGAGCAGGGTATCATTGAATACCGAAACATGTACGTATTAATTTAAATATTAAACGTGTTTAAGTGTTTGACTAGGCGGCTATTATGATTTGAGATTGGTATGAAGAAGGGACAACGGAGCGCTGATCAGTGAGTGACGTTCTCTGACGGGTCAGATCAGGCGAACGCGGCAACACAGCACGAACTCCAGTCTTGCCTGCCGTGAACACTCACCATAATTATAAAAAAAAATTAATCCTTATAAACTAAACCAATTTATTTGCATTATGGGTAGTTATATATCGCACATGCTTACTATAATGTGGATTACAACGCATCCAAGAACGAACTTCTATGGGAGTCCAGTTTTGAAATGCAAGTCTTCACATAATTGATTGATTTATCTGTTTGTGTTGGAGATAAAAATCTGACAATTCAAATATACATAGCAAATATATCTGACTAACACATATCAAAATATGGTTGTTGTAGAACAACGTAGTTGATATATGTGAAACTTTTAGGTTGACGTGACACTCAAAACCCGCCATAATACGGTACAGTGAAGTGCGTTCCTAAAAGTTAACTTATCATCAATCAACGCAGAGATAAACAAGGACAATTATTATGTTACTTGCTTCTCTGTAGGCCAGGCGTTCTCAACCGTTTTGAGACTGTGAGCACTCTCATGCCAAACCAAGTACACGAGCACCATTTAATCGAATATAATACAGTAATAACAATAATAATAATAATAATAGTAATAATAATAATAATAATTTATCGACTAAAATACAACAAAGAGCCCGGAGAAGACTCTGTAGTTGCTGAACTTTGGAAATATGCTCCCGAAGAAGCAGTTGAAATCTTGCAGAAGCAAATAGAACAAATTTGGAAAGAAGAAATTCTACCAGAAGATTGGAAAACGGCCTTGATCCATCCGTTACACAAGAAAGGCACGCCAACAACTGCAGAGGAATATCCCTCCTACCGGTAATATACAAAATTCTCTCACTTGCTATCCTGGAGCGATTAGAAGCCGAAGTCGAGCATCAAATAGGAGAATACCAAGGGTGATTCAGAAAGGGTCGTTCAACTGCCGAACAGATCCACAGCCTCAAAACGATCATTAGATATTGCAATCTCAGGTCCAAATTGTACGTATCAGTCTTTGTGGACTTTAAGAAGGCTTACGATTCGATAGAACGCGAAGTTCTGTTGAACATCCTCAACGATTTCGGGATTGACCTGAAACTGCTGGCATTAATTAGAGCCACCCTAACTGAAACAAAATCCAAAAGTTAAGTTCCTGGGATGTCTGTCGGATTCCTTTGAGGTCAAATCGGGAGTCAGACAAGGTGACGGGCTCTCTCCAATGCTTTTCAACTGCGCTCTCGAAAAAGTCATTCGGACCTGGTGAACAAAATTATTAGAAACTGAGTATAGCCCTCTGAGAATGGGAACAAAATCCAAGGGGATCATAGTCGACTGTCTAGCATTCGCTGATGACATCGCCATTCTGTCGAACGACGTAGAGACTGTTAGGATGCAAATCGACCTTTTAAAAGAAATCGCTGAACAAACTGGCTTGCAGATATCATTCGAAAAAACAGAAGTAATGACTAGTCTAACATCAAAGACGCTCCAGCAAAACTGCAGACAAAATACGGGATGATCAACAGAGTGGAAAAATTTAAGTACTTGGGAGAGATCATCATGAAAAGTGGACTGGACAAAGAAGCACTCAAGGAACGAGTACGCAAACTCGAAATAGCCTATCAAACATCGCACTCAATATACAACAAAAAATGCCTGTCCAAAAATACTAAACTACGTCATTATGAAACTGTTCTGAAGCCAGTCCAAAAATACTAAACTACGTCATTATGAAATTGTTCTGAAGCCAGTAGTTATGTATGCAGCCGAAAGTGAGTTGGTTAGTTATTGTTGTTTTAAGGGGCGGAACTACGAGGTCATCTGCCCCTACACCTAAATGCTAATAAAGGACTCCTTAAAGAACTGGAGAAAAAAGGGCGCAAAATCGTCAGAGGTATAATGGGATCAAATTACAATAATGACATCTACTATAAAAAATACAACAAAGAAGTCTACAGTGAAATAGAGTAAATTTCAGAGACGATCCGTAAGAGGCGGGCACGGTATTACGGTCATCATAAACGAATGGACGGAAACAGGCTGAATAAACCGATTTTTCATTTCTTTGACTCCAAACCCAAAACCACTATGCCCTGGTTTATGAATACCAAAGACGACCTCAAAATGCTGCATCTAAAACCCGACGACGCCTTCAATAGAGATCTCTTCCGTAAAAAGATACTGACTAATGGGCTAACCCGAGACGAGACACTGAACCCGAAAAGAAGACAAGGTACCACCTGGACAGCGGAGCGCAAGATGGCCCACTCACAGAGAATGAGGGAATTGTGGGCTAAGAGGAAAGCGATACAAATTGCCAAGTGTAGCAAGACTTAACGTGGTCCTAGATGGCCTCAACGAATTATATATATAACAATAATAATTACGAGATTTGACAATCACCCACTAATCACCAAATACCGAGTAATTTCCCAAGTAGACAAATTCAAGTATCTAGGCGAAATTATTCAGCCAGGAGGGTTAAATCAGGAAGCTAACAAAGAAAGAACTGCTAAATTGCAAAAGGCTTACAAAATCACATGGAACAGATACAACAAAAGATGTATCTCAAAGAATGCAAAATTACGACACTAACACAGTCATCCAACCAGAGGCATTGTATGCATCCGAAACACTGATAATTGGGGGCAGGTCACAAATGAAAAGCATCGAGAAATAAGAGAGGAAACTTCTCAGAAAAATCCTAGGACCAAAGTTCGAAAATGGAAAATGGATGAAAAAAGAAACCACATGAATTTTTTCAATTCGCAGAAAAAATCACAGATACTATCAGAAAACGAAGATTAAATTTCTACGGACACCTCCACAGAATGGATAACGACAGGCTGACAAGGATAATTCTAAATCTAGCGCTAACCCTGTAGATCCGCAACAATTGGTTAACAGAAATACATGAAGATCTACAAGAAATTGGTATTGCTGAGAAAACCATTCCAGATAGAGTACAATTAAGAAGCCTAGTAAACAAACATAAATTTGCAGAGAAACCTAAAAGGAGAAATACAGGCTGGACAGAAGCACGCAGAGAGGAATACAGTGAACGAATGAAGAGATATTGGGAAGAAAAGAAGAAGGAACATTGTGCAAAATAAGTTCAAGCGCGCTCCGTAGTTGGGCATAACGATTTTTAGCCCACTTTTCACATTTTTCAAAAATGAGGAAAAAGTAGACTTATGAGATCGGGCAAATGTGTGTCTGTCTGTCCTTCTGTCTGTCTGTCTGTGTGTGTGTTTGTCCTCCCCCCCCCTATCAACTCCTAAACGGCTGCAGCAATCGAAACAAAATTTGGTAGGAGTAAAAATCTATACCTGAATATCTCACGGCCATATTTGAAAATGATGTCACTGCTACCAACTGCTGAAATCTCGCAATTGAAATTTGAGCTTCATGTTGGATATCTTGGAAGGTATGAATGGGAGCTATTTCAAAATTGGCACACGTATAGATAATAATATTGTAGTTTAATTTCCAGGAGGCCATACATGGAAGTGTTGCCAAAATGATTATAAGCCTGCTGATAGGTCCAATTCTTAAATGCATATAACTTCTACACTATCAATTGGAATTCAACCAAATTTCGTATGTGCTATGTGTACATAAACAGATATGACTTAGCGTATTCTTAAGAGCCACCAGAGCTGCCAACTGTTAATAAATGCTCTCATTTTTTTAAATCCATATACCCATATATCAGAAAGTACGCATGCCAACAGCTTTAAACTATGCACACTTATAGTACCTGACATTCTATATTAATTTGGAGTAACTTATATACGTCAGTGCTACCAACATGAATCTAAGCCTGCTGAGAGGTCCAAATTTAAATACATGTAGCTTCTATACTATCATTTGGATTTCAACCAAATTTCGTGTGTGCTATGTGTACCATAACAGATATGACTATACCGATTCTTAAGAGTAACCAGGGCTGCCAACGGTTAATAAATTTGTCTCTATTTTTGTTACCCAAATATCAATATATCAGAAAGTATGCAAGCCAATAGCTCTAAACTTTGCACACGTGTAGTACCTGGCATTCTAGAATATTTGGAGTAACTAATATACGTCAGTGCTGCCAACATGATTCTAAGCCTGCTGATAGGCCCAATTTTAAAATGCATGTAACTTCTATACTGAACCCTTTACCCTATGTTGGTTAAATGATTCTACTTTTTATTTCTTCAATTAATAAATATTTCAACCAGCATCATGAAAGTAGCCAGACAGCGATGAGGAAATTTCAAGCATTTGTTGGAGACAGTAGGGACATACCTGCGACGGTTTAACAAAAGGCTAAGTACTTGAGCTATGAAAAGAAATAGCAGAGCTATGTATCATAAGGACAGGTGTGGCTACCTCAATTTTAGAAGCGACGCGCGGTGAGACATGGTTCTGGTATGTTCATTGTGTTATTCGCGCCTAGAAGAAATATGATGCAGTAACGTGAATGGCTGATGAAGAAAATAGACACTCCCAAGACGCCAAGATCTACTAGAAACCGCCAAATTACAGAAAATGGAGAACCAATGAGAAGAGAATGCCTACTTGCGCGCCAACTCCGGCTGGGGTACGCGGCGGCTAGCATTCACGCGGGAAATCGCCTAGACAAAATCTCTACGATCGATTCTAGGATTAATGGGCATATTCTTGACCTGTGCAATATTACGAGTTCAGTGATATTTATTTCATTCCTGTATCACAATTATTTCGAGAAATTTTTACATAAAATCCCCCTCCATCTAGACCCAAGGGCCAGTTCATTTATAAGTGTGTCGAAGAGCCAAGACATTGACTTCTATTTGGTGCGTCTACGGACGTAGACTATGATTCTGTTCGTCTAAGGACGTGGACACAAGATATTCATTGTAAAGTGTTAAACTCAGTGATAGATAGTCATTGTACTATAGTTATAGGGAAAGTATCGTCGATAATTCGCCAACGAACAGTGACAGGGAATTTAGTACCTGAACAAGCGAATTTAGTAGACAGACATAAAGTGTATAATAACCTAATTTTTGTATCAGCGCAAGGATGACATCGATGAATGCAGAGGAAGTTTGGAATTCTCAACAGTCCGTCCAGATGGCTGCTATGAGATAAAGAACCATCCAGTTGGGGAATGGCGTCTGATGTTCTTTGACGGGTGACTACAAAAAGAGATGAGTACGAAATAATATTTTATTATTTATTAAATTAACTTATGGTTTATGGGACATATTTTTTGTAAATACTTTGCTTGTGTGATTAATGTAGTATATTTAGTTTTGATCTGACACATTTTGATTGGAAGCAGCTCGCACAATTGTAGTTTTTGGAAGGTTCTTTTCTTTGTGTTGTGTTAACTAACGTATCTATGTGAACGGCCGTGTTCGCCTAGGTTACGAAGTGCGGTTAAAAACGTCTCTCGGAGATATGTCGTGTTTCAGAAGTAGGACTGAATTAATATAATTATATAGTAGATTGGAGGGTAAATTAAATTTTGTTGAGATTTATTATTGATCAGATTCAGTGTGATTATTGCCTTTTGGAGCAATGTAATTTGTGACGAAGAGTATTCTGCTCTATCGTAGGTTTTAAATATTGTGTTAAATGTTTGCGAGCTCTAATTCAGCAGACCCGTGTGAAAGGCGTTATGTCAGTCCCAGATGTGTGTATTGTGAGTATATTTTGTGGTATTACAAGCGGGAACTTCAGCAGAGACTGATTTCTGTCAGCTTGGTACCAGATTCATATTGTATCCTTGCGAGGACAATTATGGATATGTGATTATTGTCTGACCATATGTTGAGTTGGAGGAGATATTAGCTGCTGTTGATTCCTTGAGATAACAGTCCAGCTGGTCGGCTATTTATATACACTGGAAGGGGGACATGACTGGTATTGAGGAAAGGGTGAGTTGTGGTCACAAGGGCTGGCTGAGTTTCGCAAGCAAGCTCATTAAAGTGGAGTGCACGTCTGGCTCCCAATTACTTGAAAATAAATATAAATGTGAGAAACTGATCAATGGTAAAATTGTTTAAATAAATGGGAGTTGCCTACGAAACACGATAAACTTCGAAGCGTTTCCTTAACATGCAATTTTGTTAATATAAAGTAATCTTAACCACTCAGGTTGTTTGTTGTTGTTGGTTTATTCTATGTTTATTTTCCATGTCAGTGACTCGTGAGTCACGTGCGGCGCTGTGTTTCCTTGTTGTTGAGTATCTGGCCATTGTGGCAGCTCAGTTGGTTAAGTGTGTCACCACACTAATAAGGGTCTCAGAGAGATGCCTGTAAATAGTAGAGTTGTAATATGTGTGTCAGAATTAGATTTAAGGATTTTTATTAATGTTATGCCCATATCCATAAACGTTGATTTACGAGATGATTGTTCGTGAGCACCGTGGCTGTTAACCCGTTGTGAACGAATGATCATCCAAGTACTCATTTCTCGTAGATAGTCATCACGCGAACATAAATTCATATGCAAGATAGTGGAACTTGGATCCACATTTTATTAGAAAAGGGGAGATCCATCTGACTCCTCAAAGTGATAAATATTCCTGTCAGGGGAAAATTCATGGAGGATTTTGTTTATTATTGTTTGTTTTATTCTTTTATGCACAAATTAGTTATTAAATCTTGTTATTATCTTACGTTTTGTCTCCTTACTTTCTTAGTTATAGTTTTTATCCTATAACCCTTGCCTCAGAAAAGCACGTTGTTTGGCGGACGTAAACACCACACTATGAACTGAACGCGACCCCTTGATCTAAGATTCTTGCATAAAACACTGCTATTCTGAAGGGTTCATAGGTGAAAACTGGCGGCCAACGTTGGGGCTATTTACTGTGGTGTAACGGGGAGATTACACATGTCAATAGTGGCGCATTTGAGTAAAACTGGCATGCCGCAAGTGCAGGCAGATATGACAGTATTTAATCACCGGGAAGTGACATTTTATTAAAAGTAGTTGAGGCGAAGTGGATACCGCCAAATGTGTGAAAAATAAATTAAAATCAGGAGTTTGCAAAGTAAAATACGGTTCACGTTGTTGTCTTTTAAATTAAAGTAAAATTAAGATGTGATACCGGGCGCCCAATGATAAAGTTAAAACTAGATTTGTGTAGAAAGTCAAACTCATGGAAATATTAGGAGGCTGTAGCCTAAAATGACAATTAATACTTTGTTAATTGGTCAGTGTTAATATCAGATCAGGATAACTGTTTAATGACTAAATATGTGCTTGGGGTTAAAATTAAATTGAGTAAAACTAGAACTACTCAGAGATGCAATCAACTAGTGGGATTAAAGGTAAAAATAAATGAACTGAGTAGGATAAAGAAATTAAATGTGCATTGGATTTATGTGCGTGTCAAAGGGCATTGGCGTATGCCATTTCCCATATGTCTCATATATATTGTAAAACATGGCAACGGTGGCGCAGATCCAGGAGATCATTGAAAGTGCAGCGAGGAGAACTCAGGAATTGTTGGATACTAAATTAGCGGAACAAAGTGAATCGCTAAATACAAAATTATCTGAACAAATAAACTCTAGCAAGTTAGAGCAAAGCGAAGCGTGGAATACTAAACTAGCAGAACAGAGTCAATCTATAAACACTAGTATTGCAGAACAAAGTGAGTCCATAAAGAAATTGTCAGAGCAAAGTGAATCGCTAAAAATTAAACTGTCAGAACAAAGTGAATCGCTAAATACGAAAATGTCAGAACAAAGTGAATCGCTAAATACTAAACTGTTAGAGCAAAGTGAATCGCTAAATACGAAAATGTCAGAACAAAGTGAATCGCTAAATACTAAACTGTCAGAACAAAGTGAATCGCTAAATACTAAACTGTTAGAACAAAGTGAATCATTGCGGACACAGTTAAATAACAGTAGAATTGAGCAAAATGAATATCATGCGGAACAAGCTAGGTTATTAAAGAGTGAAATTAATGACACTATAAATTCACAGTTAGAGGCGCAAAATAATAAAAACACGAACCAATTAGCTTCGTTAACCGCAGAGATGAAAGAGCACACAAACCAACAGATGATATTACTGGCCCTTGATGTAAGCAAAAATAATGAGAAACAATTAGAGCAGATTGCAAAAATGGAGAGAATTTTTGATAAAAAACTTAGCATTCTGGATGAAACGGTGTTAGCTAAATTAGAGCAGATTGAAATAGCATGCACAATGAATACAAGCGAGGTCAAAATAGCTCAAGATAAGTTGGAAGGACGATTCAAGGAGATGGAGAAAAGTGGCAGGGTCATTCAACAACAAATATCAGCAGTAGATGAGAACATATCAGGCATAATTAAAGATATGGACCGGCTCGAGATAAAATCAGCGGAACAGTGGAAAAGCCTAGAAACGGAACAAGAACAATTTAAGAGTACATTAGACGAAAGGCTAAGCCAGATAGAAAATAATCAGGATGAAAATAAGAGCCAGATTGAAGAAAAAATAAGCACGATTAAAGAACAGATCAGGAAAGATTGGAAGAAAATGAATATTGATTCTAGAGAGGAAAGATCCACTATTCTTAAAACAGTAGGCGAAAACCACACGCGTATTCAAGCTTTGGAGCAGGAAGTAAAAAATAGACTTAAAGAGCAGACAGACAGGATCATAAAAGCCAAACTTCGCTCATTAGAACAATCATCTATATTTAAAACGGGAGCATTGAAAGACAAACAGGATGACTCACATAGTTCCCAACCCAGCATAGCAGGAAGTCAGACTCAAGCAGAGAGCCCATTAACAACAAACACGGAAGGATTTCGCAAGAACGTAGATAGGAGCTCGACACCACAGGACGGTCATCAGCCCACTCAACTTATTCAAGTAATTCGTTCAAATGACTACAAGCCGCAGAAATACACCGAAAATTCAGGGGTAACGCCTAAGGCCTTTATCAAAGAGATTGAAGACCACTTTAATGACACTGGGGTACCTGAAGCACGTAGATTGAGAATGATGGAGAGATTTGTATCAGGAAATGTTCTCACCTGGTTTTTAAGTTTCAAATACACATTTGGAACCATGTCAGACTTTAATTTAGCGTTTCTGCGCAAATACTGGTCTCCCGCCATACAACAGAGTTTAAGAATGGAGTTTTACTCTAGAAAATATCAAACTACCCAGCAGACAAAATACTCAGATTTCTTTAACATGCAAATGCTAAAATTTCGCGACCTAGATTACCCATTAAACGAAGCAGATTTGGTGATGACAATAGCAAGGCAAATGCCAGTTAATGTACAGCAAGTACTAGTCGCAGCAAACGTTAGTACGGCCCTACATGCAGTGCAGATATTACGGCAAATAGATGAGACCACATCTCATAGTCATTTTAGAGGAGGAAGACAGCTGGAATTAGTCAACACTACAGAGGTCGTAAAAACAAAACAAGGAAATACTAAAACGCAGGGTACTAATACAAGCACCTCCACACCTAGGCGAAACCAGGAAGAAGGGGAAAACAGACCATATCAGCGTAACGAAAATCACTACAACAATAGATACCAGGGCAACAATAGATACCAACAGAGAGGATATCAACAATGGCGTGATAATCGAAGGAATGACAGGCCTTATGGAAGATACGGTGATTACAATGCCAATCAAAGATGGAAAGGAAGGAGAGATCAGGATCGAGGAGATCAACGTAACTATCGAGATGACTGGGATGATAGGCACACTCAATCACAAAATTACTTGGAGGAGTTACACGCTAATACAGGTGGAGAACTAGGAAGATGGGAAAAGGCCATTGGGAACAGAAGGAACCCAGATACACATACTGAGGAAGCTGGAAGTCTACTGAGACAAGAGGAATATCGAGGACATGAGCGACAGAAGGATGATGGGAGTCGAAATGGAGCTAAAAAAATGTTAATTTTGGATCAAGGAGACAGTCTCAAAACACAACAGTCGGAAGTTGAAGATGGATGGATAGTAGCGAACATACAAGAATGGATTGCTTTACCAGAAGACTGCCTGGAGGAGACGGTGAAACCACGGAACGATGAAATTAGGCAATTACCCATTATTTACGCAAGGATTGGTGGAATTAATATAAGATGTTTATTGGATACAGGGTCACAGATCAGTCTAGTATCGGAGGCCTTGGTTCGAGAGTTGGGACGGACTCAGAATATTCCTGTAATTCCGGTACCACAGCTCAAAGTGAGGGGTGTTATTCCTGAACGCACCGTTACTTGTAAACGTCAGGCATACTTAGAGCTGAACATATTGGAACGCACTTTTGGGCAAACATTCATTATCATGGCAAAGATGAATTTCAATATAATTCTTGGTGCAAATTTCATTTGTGACTATCAAGCAGTGATAGATTTACACAAGAATACGGTCAGTTTTAGAGAATATGACCAGCTGAAAAACGTGGGATTGCATATGGATGAAATCACTACCGGAAGAGATGTAAATTCTTGGGCATTGGAAGCAATATCAGAAGAGACGGAAGAGGAGGTACGAAAGGCAGAAGATAACATCATAGAAGGGGCTGTTGTGGAACTAGATGAGGAGATAGAATCCCAGGAGATATGGTCTTTATTAACAGAAGGAGATAACAGCGATGCACAATTTGAAGAGTTACTACAGGAGCGGCTCAATGACATTCAACTTGGGGGTGAACACAGAAAACATTTGGAAGAGATTTTAAGGAAGCACAAAACAGTATTTGATACAGTACCTGGTAAAATTTTAAATTTCAAGTACTCTATGCAAGTCGAGGACTGGTCACCTTTCAAAAGCAGATTGTACCAAATTCCTGAAAAATATCGTGGTCAAGTTAAAATCATTATAGATGAGATGTTAGAAGCTGGAGTGATAAGGAAGACACCTACGCATTATCTAAATGCGATTTTGGCAGTCACAAAACCAAATGGATCTATTAGACTTTGTTTAGATGCCAGAAATCTCAACATGAGACTCATTTTTCCTGAGTATGACAGAGCGCCAATTATCAGAGACGTATTAAAAGGCTTTAAAAACAAGAGCATTTATTCATCAGTCGACCTGACGAGCTCGTTCCACCATCTTGAGTTGGATGAGAAGTCACAGCTTCTAACTGGCTTCTTATTCGATAACCAGACATATTGTTTCGTCAGAATGCCTTTTGGAGTCAAAACAGCGGGCTGTGCTTTAATCCGAGCACTGGACCGAAACCTAACTGAGGAAGTAAAGGAGATGACGGTGCGATACATTGACGACATTCTGTTGGCATCTGACAACATTGAAACTCACATGGAAAATTTAGATAAAGTATTGGGCAACTTGAACGCATCGAATTTCAAAGTAAACCTGAAGAAATCGCATTTTTTCAAGAGCGAGATCTTATATTTGGGTCACGTCATTGACAAGGAGGGAGTGAAGCCAAACCCAGCTAAGATTGAAGCGATAAAGAATTTCCCTACACCAACGAGAGTCAAGCACATTCGGGCTTTCTTAGGCGTAACGGGATTCTTTAAAGAAAACTGTCCAGGTTATACGGAGACTGTAGCTCCAATGCAAGAAATGTTAAAGAAAAATAACAAATGGTCATGGAACGCGGAATGTGAGAAGGCATTCCAAGCAACAAAACAGCTATTAGAAAACTGCATTAAATTAGGATATCCAGATTTCAAGCTCAAATTTATAATCCAAGCGGATGCTTCACTAATTGGGATAGGTGCTATGCTCTACCAAGAGGATCCAGCTAACCTGCAGCACAAAACGTATTTGGCATTTGTCAGCCAAAAATTGCGTAAGCACGAGCGAAATTACACTGTAACCGAGCTAGAATTGTTGGCCATCCTTCATGCGCTCCAACAATGGAAACGAATAATCTATGGTTACCCTATTGTTGTCAGAACTGACCACAAGGCACTAACATTCTTGTTTAAGACGTCAATGGCAAGCGAACGTGTGACACGTTGGTCTATATACATTCAGCAGTTCAGCATTGAAATTGAACATTGTCCAGGGAAGATGAACGTGATACCGGATGCACTCAGCAGGAACCCAGAGCCTGATAATGAAGAAACAGCGATGGTACAACACTTGGAGTTAACACCGAAGGACCGGGAATTCTTGGAGGAGTTACGTGAGATACAGCGAGAACAGGAAGCGGAACCATGGATGATGCTATTAATTAAATACTTCAAAAAGCAACTACCTACAGGAACACCTGCATTTCGAGAAGCGAAAGCCAAAGAAGGAAGATATGTTTATGTCAACAATTTGCTGCACAAATGGGTAGATAATGACCACACCAAGTTACGCATATTAGTACCTGCATCGTTACAACGAGGATTGACATGGCATACGCACGAAAGTTACGGTCACGTGGGCTTGGACAAGTGCGAAGCAACAATAGGAGAGACATTTACATGGCCACGTATGAGAACAACAATATGTGACGTCATTACAACTTGCGACCCGTGTCAGAGAACAAAGCCAAATAATTATTTACTGAGGCAATATCCTAGACCATTGCTACCTCAGAAACCATGTGAGCTACTGGCGATCGACTGTCTTGGTCCAATTCCGAAGGGAAGGAGAGGTTGCCGTCATTTGCTAGTGTGCATTGATGTATTTTCTAAGTTTGTAGTACTATGCCCTATTCAGAAAACCACATCGAAGCAGGTACTCAGTCGCATTCGTATTAGAGTTATTCCAACCCTTGGAAAACCAGAGTTTATATTATCAGATCACGGCAGTTATTTCACAAGCGCCGAATTCAAGAAAGGAATGGAAGACATGGGTATAAAACATGTTTTAAGCAGTATCCGACATGCCCAAGCTAATCCAAGCGAGAGAGTAATTAAATGTGTAACTGCATACTTGAGAATCTTCATTCCGAACGAACACCACAAATGGGTCGATAAAATTAAGGACGTAGAGACATGCATGAATTCTACCAGGCACGAGTCAACAGGACAAATCCCTATGGTCCTACACAAGAACGAGTATCCAGTAAGAACGTGGAAAAGCATCATTAACTGTCCACAAGATCCCATGATAGCACCAGACCTGCGAATTGAAAGAACGAGAGAATACATGAGAAAACAAGCAGACCGCAGATTACGGCGAGTAAGAAATAAGAGGTTCCACGGTGATCTTGAAGTCAACCAGCTCGTTTTGGTTAAACGACCTGCTACATCGGACCCAGAAAAGAAAATCTTTAGTAAGTTCTGCGAGAAATTCATAGGACCCTATTCTATCGTCAGAAACCTTGGAAATAATGCTTACAGAGTGAAAGAATTGAGCACAGGAACAATGTCAGTTTACAACGCTGCCAACCTAAAGAAATATCGTCGAAGTGAACCATGGTAGCGCCGAAATAATGACGCTGTTTGAATATACGGACGTCCTACTATCAACAAAGTCAACGGGGAGCAATTGAGTACGGCTCGTGGTGAAGGAGGAAGTAGAGCTGTTGTTGACAAACATTAACGAGGCGAGTAAGGTGTTGCCGCAGGCATCAGGGCGTCACGCAAGATTGGAGGGGGAAGAGACAAGCAGGAAATGAAAACGAGTAAATGCCATTGAAGACAGGAGCGGCTAGACCAAGTAAGAAAAAGGGGTGATTCTGGAAATAGAACAAATTGGCCTACGGAAGTATTGTAAAATTGTCGACTTTATTCCTAAGTTCGAAATTTTGTGAGTGGGAGAGTTGTGAACCCTTTACCCTATGTTGGTTAAATGATTCTACTTTTTATTTCTTCAATTAATAAATATTTCAACCAGAATCATGAAAGTAGCCAGACAGCGATGAGGAAATTTCAAGCATTTGTTGGAGGCAGTAGGGACATACCTGCGACGGTTTAACAAAAGGCTAAGTACTTGAGCTATGAAAAGAAATAGCAGAGCTATGTATCATAAGGACAGGTGTGGCTACCTCAATTTTAGAAGCGACGCGCGGTGAGACATGGTTCTGGTATGTTCATTGTGTTATTCGCGCCTAGAAGAAATATGATGCAGTAACGTGAATGGCTGATGAAGAAAATAGACACTCCCAAGACGCCAAGATCTACTAGAAACCGCCAAATTACAGAAAATGGAGAATCAATGAGAAGAGAATGCCTACTTGCGCGCCAACTCCGGCTGGGGTACGCGGCGGCTAGCATTCACGCGGGAAATCGCCTAGACAAAATCTCTACGATCGATTCTAGGATTAATGGGCATATTCTTGACCTGTGCAATATTACGAGTTCAGTGATATTTATTTCATTCCTGTATCACAATTATTTCGAGAAATTTTTACATAAAATCCCCCTCCATCTAGACCCAAGGGCCAGTTCATTTATAAGTGTGTCGAAGAGCCAAGACATTGACTTCTATTTGGTGCGTCTACGGACGTAGACTATGATTCTGTTCGTCTAAGGACGTGGACACAAGATATTCATTGTAAAGTGTTAAACTCAGTGATAGATAGTCATTGTACTATAGTTATAGGGAAAGTATCGTCGATAATTCGCCAACGAACAGTGACAGGGAATTTAGTACCTGAACAAGCGAATTTAGTAGACAGACATA
Organism: Meconema thalassinum; assembly: GCA_946902985.2. Taxonomy (NCBI): domain Eukaryota; kingdom Metazoa; phylum Arthropoda; class Insecta; order Orthoptera; family Tettigoniidae; genus Meconema; species Meconema thalassinum. Next base: position 841,149,873 of record OX336390.1, read on the forward strand.
AAGTGTATAATAACCTAATTTTTGTATCAGCGCAAGGATGACATCGATGAATGCAGAGGAAGTTTGGAATTCTCAACAGTCCGTCCAGATGGCTGCTATGAGATAAAGAACCATCCAGTTGGGGAATGGCGTCTGATGTTCTTTGACGGGTGACTACAAAAAGAGATGAGTACGAAATAATATTTTATTATTTATTAAATTAACTTATGGTTTATGGGACATATTTTTTGTAAATACTTTGCTTGTGTGATTAATGTAGTATATTTAGTTTTGATCTGACACATTTTGTTTGGAAGCAGCTCGCACAATTGTAGTTTTTGGAAGGTTCTTTTCTTTGTGTTGTGTTAACTAACGTATCTATGTGAACGGCCGTGTTCGCCTAGGTTACGTAGTGCGGTTAAAAACGTCTCTCGGAGATATGTCGTGTTTCAGAAGTAGGACTGAATTAATATAATTATATAGTAGATTGGAGGGTAAATTAAATTTTGTTGAGATTTATTATTGATCAGATTCAGTGTGATTATTGCCTTTTGGAGCAATGTAATTTGTGACGAAGAGTATTCTGCTCTATCGTAGGTTTTAAATATTGTGTTAAATGTTTGCGAGCTCTAATTCAGCAGACCCGTGTGAAAGGCGTTATGTCAGTCCCAGATGTGTGTATTGTGAGTATATTTTGTGGTATTACAAGCGGGAACTTCAGCAGAGACTGATTTCTGTCAGCTTGGTACCAGATTCATATTGTATCCTTGCGAGGACAATTATGGTTATGTGATTATTGTCTGACCATATGTTGAGTTGGAGGAGATATTAGCTGCTGTTGATTCCTTGAGATAACAGTCCAGCTGGTCGGCTATTTATATACACTGGAAGGGGGACATGACTGGTATTGAGGAAAGGGTGAGTTGTGGTCACAAGGGCTGGCTGAGTTTCGCAAGCAAGCTCATTAAAGTGGAGTGCACGTCTGGCTCCCAATTACTTGAAAATAAATATAAATGTGAGAAACTGATCAATGGTAAAATTGTTTAAATAAATGGGAGTTGCCTACGAAACACGATAAACTTCGAAGCGTTTCCTTAACATGCAATTTTGTTAATATAAAGTAATCTTAACCACTCAGGTTGTTTGTTGTTGTTGGTTTATTCTATGTTTATTTTCCATGTCAGTGACTCGTGAGTCACGTGCGGCGCTGTGTTTCCTTGTTGTTGAGTATCTGGCCATTGTGGCAGCTCAGTTGGTTAAGTGTGTCACCACACTAATAAGGGTCTCAGAGAGATGCCTGTAAATAGTAGAGTTGTAATATGTGTGTCAGAATTAGATTTAAGGATTTTTATTAATGTTATGCCCATATCCATAAACGTTGATTTACGAGATGATTGTTCGTGAGCACCGTGGCTGTTAACCCGTTGTGAACGAATGATCATCCAAGTACTCATTTCTCGTAGATAGTCATCACGCGAACATAAATTCATATGCAAGATAGTGGAACTTGGATCCACATTTTATTAGAAAAGGGGAGATCCATCTGACTCCTCAAAGTGATAAATATTCCTGTCAGGGGAAAATTCATGGAGGATTTTGTTTATTATTGTTTGTTTTATTCTTTTATGCACAAATTAGTTATTAAATCTTGTTATTATCTTACGTTTTGTCTCCTTACTTTCTTAGTTATAGTTTTTATCCTATAACCCTTGCCTCAGAAAAGCACGTTGTTTGGCGGACGTAAACACCACACTATGAACTGAACGCGACCCCTTGATCTAAGATTCTTGCATAAAACACTGCTATTCTGAAGGGTTCAATACTAACTAATGGATTTCATTCAAAATTGACACAATAATAGATCATATTATTTCAGATTATTTCTGACCAATACATGTATGTCATTGTTGCCAACATGGTTTTACGCTTGCTGTTAGATCCAATGTTTAACTGCATGTAACGTCCATGCTATCCATTAAGACGTCAACCAAATTTTGTATTCTGTACCTTAAGAGATGGAACTAAGAATATATTCAGTCACCAGGGCTGCCACCTGTAGTTCTCTATTAGGCTACATTATGCCAGGTAAACAGTATTTCTAACTAATTAGAAATTCCGATATTACCAACTTAATTTCGTCATTATTCTAGATAGATCCATATAGATTAATCATTGGCATGAATCTTAAATTTTAAGAAAAGTGGGCTCTTTAGTTCGTCACGGAACTTTTGTTTCTTTTTAAATTACGAACGGTAAAACTTCAGAAAGCATAGGTTGTTAGGACACATGCTTGACACCCATGAATAGCAAACTTAGGGCTGAGGAAAAGAACTGTAGGGGGTAGACAAAGGTTAGAATATGTTAAACAGATTTTCTTGGATGTAAGGTGTAGTAGCTATGTAGAGGTGATACTACTGTTATTGGTTTTACCTCCCTTTTAACAACTGCGGCCTTTAGAGACGCTGGAGTGCCGGAATTTTCCCCCGAAATGGGATCTTTAACGTGCCAGTAAATCTACTGACACGGCTCCCTCGCATTTGCGCACCCTCAAATACCAACTGGCTGTGCCAGGATTCCCGGGCAGGGAGACATGTAGTGCTATGTCAAACCAGACAAAAGACTGAAGATTCAAACAACAATAACATAGTTTAATGATAACATTCGTCACGGTGTGCTTTAATTAATACTAGCTGAAGTACCCGTGCTTCCCTACGGGTCATAAATAAATTAAAATGTGAAGGTGACAGTTAAAACAGGGGGTAGGCGAGGTGCTGCGCGGAGGGAGAGTAAGGATGGGACATTTTGTCCAACTACACCACTCGGCGTTGACCGTGTTTTATAGAATAAATTTAGGTCTTACTCGCTAACCGTTGGAGATACACGAAAAGTGATAAGGACCTTTCGGATGGAAAATTAAATTTTAAACCTCGTGTATACCATTAAAAGTTTGCTATTTCTTAGCGTTCTCTTTGTATTTGAAATGGAAATATGAAAGTTTGAAGCCAAAGGGTTTAGTGACATCACTAAAATGGTCGCCATCTATAAATAGTGCAAAGTATCGAAATCAAAATCAGCCTACATGTTAACCAGATAAATCAGCTACTTCCATGTAAAATTTCACGTAAATCGGACCAGTGGTTATTGCGGGATTGAGTAATAGACACACAGACACATACCATCTCATTTTTATATATACTGCTCAAAAAAATTAAAGCACCACTTTTTTCAAAGGCCACCAAATTTTGAAAAGTTGACCTACAAGCTCGAAATCTCAGTATAACGTTTGTCCTGACGCCTACCAAGCATATGCTTCAGCACAACTCCCCAACTTGAGTAGTTTCGGGGTAGCACCCCGAAAACCAGCCCATTTTCGAAAACCGCAAATTGAAGTTTGCGAAAAACGCTGCAGGACTTGTCGCAGGTTGCCAAAGCAGTCGAAAATGAATGAGTCTTGCTCTTAAGGTTCCACGAACACGTTGAAATCGTTAGATTTGACGTTTGGGCATTTTCAACCCCCTTCATCATCCCCTAAACATGGACTACCATTGGGGGCGTCTGAGAAGGTACCGGGTGTGTTTAACCACCTGAAAACCTGTACACCGTCCTCAGTTGCTGATTGCAGTAAGTTCTTAAGGCCTCCGGCAATGTCCACACCCCCTAACACCCTCAACTGGCATGGGACCAAACCACCCCTTCTCGATTCACCCCTAAGGAAGGTTTTAATCGAGATGTTTATCAGTGCTGCTAATGGGGGGGTCTTCCCCTAACGTTTCAAAAAAGTAACTGTGCCTTTGTCACCACCCCTTCCCCTGCAACCCCCGTTTGTATGATTTTTCGAAACAGGCCCTTTTTAAGGGCTGAAACGACGTCTTAATCGCTGAAAGGGCTGTAAAGGTCCTTAGAAGTAGTGGTGACACGAAATCAACCCCTTCCGATCGGTGATTGACATTCCTTCCCCCAAATTCGAAATTTTTGCACCCCCAACCCTCCCTGTCTGGACGCGTAATGCGTCATGGCAGAGTTTTAAGAGTTGGATGAAAATGAAGCCTATGGCCTGCAATGGAGCCCAAAACAGCAGGCTGGATAGAAATTCATCGGTAGGTTGGGAAACGGGACCAAAATTTTTCAAAAAAGTGTACAGCCTACAGTAAGTACGCCCATGCATAGGCAACCCACATCACGTCCGTGCGTGTTGGTTGCCTGTGATCGGCAATAGGTTACAAAGTTTGGCAATGGGAGAAAAATGACGTGATGTGGGTTGCCTATGCATTGGTGTACTTACTAGAGGCTGTTAACTTTTTTGAAAACTTTTGGTCCCGTTTCCCACCCTACCGATGAATTTCCATCCAACCTGCCGTTTTGGGCTCCATTTCAGGCCATAAGCTTCATTTTGATCCAACTCTGAAAACTCTGCCATGACGCGTTACGCGTCCAGACAGGGAGGGTTGAGGGTGCAAAAATGTCAACTTTGGGGGATGGAATGTCAATCAAACATCATAAGGGGTTGATTTCGCGTCACCACTACTTCTAAGGACCTTTACAGCCCTTTCAGCGTTTAAGACCTCATTTCAGCCCTTAAAAAGGGCCTGATTCGAAAAATCATACAAACGGGGGTTGCAGGGGAAGGGGTGGCGACACAGGCGCAGGTCCTCGTTTGAAACGTTAGGGGAAGACCCCCCCATTAGCAGCACTGATAAAAATCTCGATTTAAACCTTCCTTAGGGGTGAATCAAGACGGGGTGGTTTGGTCCCTTGCCATTTGAGGGTGTTAGGAGGGGTGAACATTGCCGGAGGCCTTAAGAACTTACTGCAATCAGCAACTGAGGACGGTGTGCAGGTTTTCAGGTGGTTAAACACATCCGGTACCTTCTCAGGCGCCCCCAATGGTAGTCCATTTTTAGGGGATGATGAAGGGGGTTGAAAATGCCCAAACGTCAAATGTAACGATTTCAACGTGTTCGTGGAACCTTAAGAGCAAGACTCATTCATTTTCGACTGCTTTGGCAACCTGCGACAAGTCCTACAGCGTTTTTCGCAAACTTCAATTTACGGTTTTCAAAAATGGGCTGGTTTTGGGGGCGCTATCCCGAAACTACACAAGTTGGGGAGTTGTGCTGAAGCATGTGCTTGGTAGGCGTCGGGGCAAACGTCATACTGAAATTTCGACCTTGTGCAGTCAACTTTCCAAATTTGGTGGCCATTGAAAAAAGTGGTGCTTTAATTTTTTTGAGCAGTATATTAGTATAGATAGCATAGATTACCCTGTGCGCACCTCAGGAGGTTAGCATTGTAGCATGCTGTGAAGGTCGTCTGGGTTCCAGTACCACTGACCAAGTGCAATACTTGAATATCCACTAATGTAACGAAGTGTAACAGCTGTAAGCAGCATGATACACAAGACATCACTTACAGGACCTTGAGCCTCCCAGGTTTACACGCGCCAGACCTTCAATCTCTTCTCCAACAGCAATATCTAAACTAATCTATCCAAGAACGACTACCACCCTACTCACAACCTGTGGATTGTGGTCAGCATAGTGCCTGAGAACACAATTAATGAAATATTTAATGCAAGAAAATACAATATAAGTAAGAAATACATACAATTTATTCACTGCACAGTTTCAATAATGATATTTTTCTCTTTTTACACTTATTGGCATGATATCGGGCAATGTTCCTTGCACAGTTCACATAAACAGTACATTCCTCATTTGGGTGATGACATCTTTTGGTGATGCATAACTTGTTGTGGAAGCCATGCACAGCAAATCGCGTTTTTTTCTCTTTCTTTTTGACGTGTGGCCTCCTGAGATGCTGAGTCGCCCATGGGCGACCTGCGCGTCGGGATGAGAGATGGAATGGTTGGAGATGAATCAAACTTGGCAAGGATAAAGTTATACGTTGCCTGAGAACAAAATGCAACATTTTATTACATACCACCGACCTGTTTAAAAGGCGTGGAAATCGAAACTCTGTCACTTTTATGTTGTACGCCAAATGACTTGTTAATATCATCCGTGAACTATTACTGTATTACTATTCTGTAAGATTGAACTTAAAACTCGGCAACATTGTTGTCCACTCTTAACTCTGGACGGGCAGTAGTATTTGTAATTCATGTGATGATTGGGAAGGCGGCTACGGCCGTACGTTGGGAACCATCCCGGCATTTGCCTGGAGTAGAAGAGGGAAACCTCTAATATCCACTTTCAGGATGGAATCCACCTCTTGTCAGTTTTGCTGAGTGTACCCTGTCCCAGCCCTCAGACCAGAATTAAATTCCTTGGCAGAGCCGTGAATCGAACCCGGACCTCCGGGGCGACAGCCAAGAATGCTAGCCGCTAAACCATGGAGTGGTCATGTCAGTGTCTCGATACAACAACATTTCGAACAAACAGCTACATGTCCAGTCGTGGAGAGTTTCTTGCTTCAGTCATTTACAGTTATTCATAAATTTAGGCATTTTTCAATCAATCAATCAATCAATCAACAAAACAAGGAGTTATGATTAGATTTGTGGATCGTAGGCTAGTGTGTTTATGTGCGTTTAGAGGGGGTGGTTGGATTACTATTTCATCGTTATTAGGCTATTTATTTGTGTATGCACATAGAGCCTCCGTGGCTTGGGCGGCAGGACGCCGGCCTCTCACCACTGGGTCCGTTGTTCAAATCCCGGTCAATCCATGTAAGATTTGTGCTGGACAAAGCGGAGGCAGGAGAGGTTTTTCTCCGGGTACTCCGGTTTTCCCTGTCACAAATTTCATTCCAGCAACACTCTCCACTATCATTTCACTTCATCTGTCATTCATTTAATCATTGCCCCAGGGGAGTGCGACAGGCTTCGGCAGCCGGCATAGTTCATATCATCGCCGCTAGATGGGGGCCTTCATTCATTCGATTCCCTAACCCGGTCGGTCGACTGGAAGCAGGCTGTAGATTTTCATTTTCATTTTCATTTGTGTATGCACAAAATGTGATTGTTTTTCATTAACTTCGTGTATACAGGTTTTTCTAAATTCCCATTATAGACTTTGAGGGCTTGTATTGGGGACCAAGATGGTTAGGTTTAGCATAGGAACTTGTGTCCGGAAACGTACCGTCTTCATGCTACCCGCAAAATCCACCGCACCACACGTTCACAGCTCCCGCGTTGTTTTAAGGGGCGGAACTAAGAGGTCATCTGCCCCGTGTTCTGTCCGACTCCTGCTGCTTGTAGTCTGGACCCAATTACAGGAGGAGCTCGATATGACGACTACCGACGTCAACACAGACATGGTACCTCAGTACTATGTTATGGTACACACGTTCACCAATCCCTGGTCCTCCAACATCAGTCGCAGCCATAACCCGCGCAAGTAGGTCTTCCTCGTATTCCACAGGAGTTTCATAAATCAAGGTTTTCATGTGACCCCCCACATGCAGTAGTCTAGCGGTGTCAAGTCGGTTTTTTGATGTGTAACATCTTTCCACTCGGTTGCTGGATATTTTTGTGGGAGTGATTTTGAAAAATGGGACGGAAGTGGATCGGACGGAAGTGTGTAAGACGCACTGCTAGCTAGATCGCATCGATGCGATGCAATCCGATCCAACTGGCAGTGGTACCATGTGGAATGTATATAACATACGGATTACTTCAAGGTTTGGTGGCGCCATTACAGATATTTCTACAATGAATCACCATCAAGTTGTCGTTCTTTGCTGTAAAAATATTCATCAAATCATATTTGCTGAAAACAATTATGATTTTTTAAGAGTTTGTTTTTCAATCTCTGGATAAAAGTGATGGGCATCCACTCGCCAAGTAACTTTGCACAATACTTTCATACTGAACGGTAAACGCTCATGTGAACTCTGGTGTCAACTCATTGAAACACAAACCACATGTCTTCGTATCAGTATTTAAATGATGATATGCTTTTATATGAAACATTGTAACTAGTCGGCAAAGCCGGTATTATGTTTCTGCACTATGGCTATTCAGATATTAACCCACATTGCGGTAATGCAGTGATCAATGTAATATATACGCTATCGATGATTTTATACGGGTACTTGGCTAGTTTTTCATAGACCACTATAGGAATTACCTTTACTGTCAAGTAGGCGTATTCATAACTAAATTAAAACTCAATTCCACGCAGCAACATCATCGAAAAACATCAAATTATTAATGGAGCATAAAAAAATACTTCCATATTATTACCGGCACGTGAAAATGAGTACCTGTCTTGTACTCCAAATGTCTGTGGTTGTAATGGCTGCGTGGATAACATTTTGGTCTGCGAATCATGAGGTCTCAGATTCGAACCCCAGTCCCGGCAATTATTTTTGCTACCGGATTATCGATTTAAACGATATCTATCATAACATTATGCGTCATTTCAACAGAATATACATGAAATTATGATTTATCTAATTTTAATTACAATAGTTTGCACCAAGCAGGAGTTGGGAAATTTGATTGTATTGAACATTATTTCTAGTAGTATATAGATAGGCTAGAGACTATGGTTTCATTCCTCTTCTTAATTTACAATATAATATGTGATGTTTGTTCAAACAAGTGTGACAGTAGCATATCTCCAATTCAATCTATACATTCATCATAGTACCAGTATGAAAACCTAGCGTACAGTAAATTAACATTTTAAAGTCGCCAAATTAGCTTTCAAGAAATCATTGACACATTACATCATTTATTGACTACCGTCAGCGTAGGCTACGCTGGCTAAAGCACAGCGTTAGGTCATGGAACCAAGCTCTCTGCTGACTCGGTAGACGCGTGGGTTCGAACCCCACCATTGACCGTCCTTGAATTGGTTTTCCGTGGTTTCCCTGGCAAATGCTGGAACGGTACCTTCTGACAGACCACGGCCGCTTCCTTCCACATCCCAGTTTCATCCATCTTCACCCATTCCATCTCTTATCCCGACGCGCAGATCGCCCACGAGCCTCGACTAGAAAGACCTGCACTCAGCCTCTCAGGAGGTCACACGACAAAATCAGAATTATATGACTGATACTTTTGTTGCTTTATTTTCCACTGTGATTGTTTCACATCGCCATTTTTGATCATTCATTCTGGATTATTTCCTAAACAAATTATTGTTTAACTTAATTATTCAAAGTTTGGTTATTTTTGTCAGTAATGGAAATAAATAAATACCGTATTGGCCCAAAAATAAGCCACCCCAGCAAATAAGCCGCACCCTTAATATTCGAAGAGGAAAAGGAAATAACGTTTATGTCCGAAAAAAAGCCTCAACCGGATTAAGGGAAGACACATTTCTTTTCTTGTACTTACCAATATGTGAACATATTCTTACTGACGTGTAATAGCCTACACAACACTGGCACCTAACACAATACCATTACTGTCTTATTCACTGTCATCACGGCCAGTATCGGTAATCACTTCATCACTCTCACTATTTTCGCTCTACCGGTAAACGATACCTCATATTTGCATTAAACAGGCTTTCTTACACTTCTTACTGAAACTGAGCTACCGTAGATTATTCAAACTTACGAAACAATGCCGAGTTACCGAATAACGATGTCAATGCCAAAACAAAAGTTCGCATTGTTGTCATTAAATGCCGCCTTTTTCTCTTACAGGCGGTATTGTTGCTGTGTTACTGTGTTCCTGCTAATGAGCATTCCTTTTTAAGCAGAGCGTTAAAATCCTTCAGTAAGCCTTCCTTCGGAGGGGAAGTAAAGCTGGCGGTCCCATGTCATAGATTTATGGCATCTAAAAGATCCTTCCACAGACTAAACTTGTGTGGAACTAAATTTCTAGGTTAGATTTCGTTATAACGCTCTAAGTTCCAACGTTCACCACTAGGTATCAATGACATCTGGTAGCTAAAGTTGGAACCAAGTTACTTGAAATTGAACGGGTGTCCGTTTGAAGCAGCTACAGTCTCTGGCGAGCCGAACATGTCCTCAGACACTCTCTGCACTAAAAGCCATACGATAGATAGATAGATAGATAGTGTAAAAGTGTGAATTTAGTGAATTTAAGCCGCACCCAGATTTTGTTACCCAAATAATTTTAATAAAGAGTGCGGCCAATACGGTAATCACTCTTAACTCTGGACGGACAATAGTAAAGCGCAACTCTCCAACGGTGACCATAAACATCCTGTAGCCTATACATTTTGCAGTGAGAAGTTCTCCAATGTACGTGTTTTGGAAAGTTGTGTTTCCTGGAAGAGAGATTTCTTCCACTGGCTACCTTCACTTCCCACCGACAATGTGTGAGTAAGCTTCTTATCCAATAACATCTCTCTTCTTCGTGATATAAATATAGTGCACACGTCTACTGTTTCATGGAAAGAAATTTACTTAACGTGCGTCAAATTGTAACTCGGCCACTTCCTGAGGTGTAGGGCAGACCTAGCAAGGTTTCCCACTAACAAGGAGCATACTGGAGTAGGCTTTCACGATCGGTGGCTTTCCGGTGATTAACAAAATTTAATCTTGATATTAGTTATACTTGGGAAGTGAACCGATTGAAGATGGAAGACTAGATTTGGAAATTAGCAGAAGAATACAACTCGGGAGTGCTTTCTACCAACAGGTACGGGTACTAGTTTGGAACAAGGATATACCAATTAGCCTATGGCTAAAGAAGTTATGTACAAAGCATATTATGATATTATGTTCCTATAATGACATATGCAGCAAAAACTTGGACAATGACTAAGAGGGATGAGAGCAGAGTACAGGCAGCTGAGATGAGATTCCTGAGAAGTATGGTCCAGAAAACGAGGAGAGACAGTGAGAAATGAAGATACTGTATACGGAAAGAACTGGGAGTTCAGAAACTAAATGACAAACTGGAGCAAAACAGATTGAGATGGTTTGGACATGTCAAACGGATGAATGAAGTAAGGCTACCAAGACGAGCACTGAAACGACGGACGACAGGGAAGAGAGGACGAGGAAGACCAAGAATGCGTTGGATGGACTCGGTGGAGAATAGCATTAGAAAACAGAACCTGGATTGGAACACCGTGTCGGAAGAGGAATGGTGGAACGACAGAACAAAGTGGAGAGGTACCATATTTGCCCCCACCCAGTGTCAGCTGAAAAAGGGGAAATGAAGATGATGATGATTGGTGATTTGCGAGTGGTTCCACTTCCACATGGATCGTTTTGACATGAGAACAGTGGTTGTCAGAGACACTTGTAGACATTCCACATGTCAGATAAGTCTCCATATCAGATCTTTCAACAGGTCATTAGTAGGCAAACACTGTTTTTGTATTTGGAACTTCTAGCTGTTTACCATCATCTCAGTAGAGTACTCGTAGGTCATTTCTGCATATTAGTTTACAATTCTAGTTTAGGGATTTTTGCTTAAGTGTATCACAGCAATAGTAGCTACACCTTCATAGATACGTTTGGGGGAGGGAGACTGTTTGTTGATGGGATAGTGATTTCTACGTTTTCCAACATCTATACTAATATAATAAAGCTGAAGAGTTTGTTTGTGTGTTTAAACGCGCTAATCTCTGGAACTACCAGTCGGATTCGAAAAATTATTTTTGTATGGCCTATGATAGCCAGATTCAAGAGGAATAGTTTAGGCTATGTAGCATTATGCTACACCTCTCAGGTAACCTTAAAGATTGATTTTTGCTCAGTAAGTCGGAAGAACAAGCACTCCTGAACAGCTTCAATAATACCTAAGTCTATTGTTGCCAGGCAATGCGGGCTGCATCACGTCGCCCCTACCAGTGTTCTGGTGCAGAATTGCGAGATGCTTATAAATTGTAGTCACGGGGAGTAATTAGTGCAAAAAGATTTCTTAGGCCCCTTAAAACAGTTATCATCATGACAATAGTATGCCTTAGTATAAGGGCGATGATGTTGGTGCTGTATACTGAGGTTATCAGCTGCAATAATCGTTGGTGCTTTCCTATCCTTATCATTGAGCGCTCCAGTTCTGTAGTAGTATTCATTCATCCATAAAACAAGTAAATCCACCGGGCGAAGCCGGGCACTACTGCTAGTTAAAATATATAGTTCATTTTACGGATGCTTAATGCTTTAGTATTTATCAATAAAAGATGCCACACTTTCTAAGTTTTTGTCGTGCTTTTTGTTTTTGGATGTCAGAGGCTGTTTGTGAGTGTCATTGTGGGTTTGGTAGTGTTTTGTGAGCTATTTTGTCTATTATATTTGGATCTTGACGAGCAAAACATGTCATCCTATAGCTTTCTTCCCCTCCTGTATATCCGATAAGAAATATATTTTTAATCACATCTAATTTATTTCAGGTTGCTTTTTCCCAATAATTGGATTTATATTGTGTTGATCGACAGAATAAGCATGTTCTGAATAGGTTAAAGTTGCGCTCTCTGAGGTCAGATGGTTGGTTCCTTAGTTTAGGGGGCTGCGAGAACGCGGTCATTTAGCCCCGTGTACTTTGTGTGTGTGTATAATCTGTCTGATAACCGGTGTTAATTGTGATGACTGTATTAGTGTATGTTATCTGTTTTTAATTCAAGTAAGGACTGCAGACGATAATTTTTTAAGTTGTTCCTACTTTCGCTACCAAATGCTACCGTCCACAACACCTAGCTTTGAACTTCGCTACTACTAGATGTCATCGCAACTAGCACCCAGTGACGAATGTTGGAACTTAAGAGCATTAATCAAACCTAACCTACAAATTTTGGCTTCACACAAGTTTAGTTAATGGAAGGTTCTTTTTCATGCCATAAATCTATGAAATGGGACCGCCGGCTTTACTTCCCCTCCGAAGGAAGGCATACTGAGGGAATTTTAACGCTCTAAAAAGAATCCGGTGTTTCTACTGTACAAGTTGACTGACTGAAATGTTCCACTACACTTAAGATGAACTCCTTACCGAACAGAAAGTGATATCTGTCAGTGGTTGCCAGAGTTCATCATTCATGCATAGCGAAGGTCTTCGAACTCTTTCCTGAAACATCTTTGCATGACCTCCTTTTCACTATCCGATAAGCTGAAGAAACCACCGGATGGTAAAAATCCACAGTTCAGGCTAGCAACTGGATGTTCAAAACATCCCTTAATGTCATAGACTGGACCTTCCATGGACACTGCTCATTCTTTGGTGCATTTATAATTAATTTTCGTTGTTTTATCCAGTTTTCCAAACGTAAAGGACACACGAAACGTTTCTTACGAGGTGCCGACATGATGACACGCGGTAGACAGATGATTGATTGTTCGCCAGAATCTCAACCATATCCAGTCGATTAGGTTAGCAGTTTATCTTTTCTACCACAACGAGCGCTAGTGTGAGTCAATGAAACTCAACCATATCCGGTCGATTAGATTAGCAATTTTCATTTTCTACCACTACCAGCGCTAGTGTGAGTCAATGCAAAGTTTCACTTAAGTCCTATTCAGAGGAAAAATTCTTCCAATAATGACCTATGGCATTGAAATCATCTTGACACATTTAACAACGAGGAACCTATTCACCTTGGAAAGGGTGAAAGCGAACTACATAATGAAGGTGGTAGGAGTATCAAAAACTGCACGATCTAGACTTGTTTATCTCCTGGCAAAGGATTCTTTCCTCGTAGATGACCTCAGGACAAGCATGCCCCTACCGAGCACCAGTGTATCAGAGAAACTTCTGGCAACGTTGACGGAGAAGAGAGAAGAAGTACAACAGACTTCTATGGCACAGGGGCCATGATAGACCGCTCGTGGACAAAAGCTAATTTCGAACTAAGACATGTCATTACAAGATTGGCAATTCACTGTTTTCACCACCTACTCTGCAAATCAAAACACTTTCATGACACAAGTATAGACTGTGAGTGCACACTATGTGGAAAAATGTGTGAACGGTACCACATCGAATTCTGTACAAGAAGAACAATGTCAATAAGTGATTACGCAAATATGTAACCCATCAATGTAACCTATATTTTCAGTTATGGCTATTTGGCTGCGCTAAATATATTATTATAACTACTGTACTTCTGGCGTGAAGATTTTTAGAATAATAAAAAAAATGCCTGAGGGTAATGAAGCAAGGCACACATTAAAGAAAGAATTATGTGAATAAGTTAATTTGCCTAGGATTTGAAATAAGAGAAAACGAGTAAAGAAACAAGCGATTTTAGGCTCTTTTTTTTCTTCAGGAACTGCATTTAACCTGGAAGTGATTTTAGCCTATTTTCATTTATGAAAAAATAGGCTTATGAGATCACCTTTTGTCCGTGTGTCTGTCTGTGTGTGCGTGTGAGAGATGGTGTGTGTCCCCCCCTAATAACTTCTAAACGGCTGGAGAAATTTCAATGAAACTCGGTAAGTTCATAGCACTATTCCGGACCACCCTGACCGGGCCCTTCAAATTTTGTTACGACTCACCAATCCAACATGGCGGCTGTGTGAAATATTTCACCAGCATTCAATATCTCCGAAACTTTTACCGATATCACCCTGGAATATTTTACGGTGATAAACTAAACTACTAGAAGTTCACCTATGTGATTTTTGAAAACCTGGTAACTACAACACCAACATGGAGGCCAAGCGAAGTTGCGACTTTTAGATAGGCATTTCTCGCGATTTAACCAACAAAACGCAATAAAACTTGGTACAGTATTTGTTTATACAAATTGTAATGCACCGACATCAAACTTTGTTCAATTGTTTACATAAGCTCAAGATGGCGGCTGTGCGAAATATTTCACCGGCATTCTACACACATCAAAAAAAGTTTTGCATCACCTCGGTTCCAAGAGTTCCGGAACCTTTAAATACAAAGGGAATAGAGATCAACACATACAACATTTCAGCTCGTTTTATTGCTCATGAGACCCACACATTGCATGTTGTACCATCATACAGCTAGACTTTCAGCATTTGTGGTCCAGATTGCAGTACACACCACTACCTCTAATACCCAGTAGCACGTCCTCTTGCATTGATGCATGCCTGTATTCGTCGTGGCATACTATCCACAAGTTCATCAAGACACTGTTGGTCCAAATTGTCCCACTCCTCAACGACAATTCGGCGTAAATCTCTCAGAGTGGTTGGTGGGTCAAGACGTCCATAAACAGCCCTTTTCAACATATCCCAGGCATGTTCGATAGGGTTCATGTCTGGCGAACATGCTGGCCACTGTAGTCGAGCGATGTCGTTATCTTGAAGGAACGCATTCACAAGATGTGCACGATGAGGTAGAGAATTGTCGTCCATGAAGACAAATGCCTCTCCAATATTCTGCCGATATGGTTGCACTATGGGTCGGAGGATGTCATTCAGGTATCGTAAAGCCGTTTCGGAGCCTTCCATGACCACCAGTGGCGTACGTCGGCCCCACATAATGCCACCCCAAAACATCAGGGAACCACCACCTTGCTGCACTCGCTGGACAGTGTGTCTAAGACGTTCAGCCTGACCAGGGTGCCTCCAAACACGTCTCCGACGATTGTCTGGTTGAAGGCATATGCGACACTCATCGGTGAAGAGAACGTGATGCCAATTCCGTGGGGTCCATTCAGCATGTTGTTGGGCCCATCTGTACCGCGCTGCATGGTGTCGGGGTTGCAAAGCTGGACCTCGCCATGGACGTCGGGAGTGAAGTTGCGCATCATGCAGCCTATTGCGCACAGTTTGAGTTGAAACACGACGTCCTGTGGCTGAACGAAACGCATTATTCAACATGGTGGCATTGCTGTCAGGGTTCCTCCGAGCGGCAATCCGTAAGTAGCGGTCATCCACTACAGTAGTAGCCCTTGGGCGGCCTGAGCGAGGCCTGTCATCGACAGTTCCTGTATCTCTGTACCTCCTCCATGTCCGAACAACATCGCTTTGGTTCACTCTGAGACGCCTGGAAACTTCCCTTGTTGAGAGCCCTTCTTGACACAAAGTAACAATGCGGACGCGATCGAACTGCGGTATTGACCTTCTAGGCATGGTAGAACTACAGACAACATGAGCAGCGTACCTTCGTCCTGGTGGAATGACTGGAACTGATCGGCTGTCGTACCCCCTCCGTCTAATAGGCCCTGCTCATGCATGGTTGTTTACATCTTTGAGCAGTTTTAGTGACATCTATGAACAGTCAAAGGGACTGTATCTTGGATACAATATACACAGTCAACGTCTATATGCCGGAGATCTGGGAACCAAGGTGATGCAAAACTTTTTTTGATGTGTGTATATCTCTGAAACTATTACCGGTATCACCATGAAGTTTTGTACTAAGATAATGGGTACTACTGGAAGTTCATCTATGAGACTTTCAAAAACCGGTTAACTACAAAACGAATATGGTGGCCAGACGAAGTTGAAAATTTTAAATAGACCTTTCTCGCGATTTAATGATCCAAACGCAATGAAACTCGGTAGGAAATGTTTATACACATTGTAATGCACTGGTATCTAATTTAGTTCAATTGTTTACATAACCTCAAGATGGCGGCTGTGTGAATTTTAAAATTAAGTTTTTATTTCATGTGTCGTAATCATGCGATCGAAGTGAAAGTTTGAATAATGAACCTACGAGATAATTTTCCCTTAATGGTGCATGACTCTATGGCCTATACATATAACAATCCAACATGGCGACCATCTGAAATATTTAGATGGATCTCAATATCTACGAATCTATTACAGCAATCAAACTGATTTTTTTTAATGTTCATAGAGACTAGGACTTTCAATATCCTGGCGATCACAATTCCAACATGGCGGCGACGCGAAGTATAAATATTCACATGGTCGTTTCTCGCAATTTAGCCATCCGAGTGCAGAGATTAATTTAATCTCAACTCTAAGGCCTACAGATATAAAATTCCAACATGGCGACCATCCGCAATATTTAGTTGGTTCTCAATATCTACGAATCTATTACAGCAATCAAACTGAAATTTTGTATGTTGATAGAGACAATTAACATAAGTAGGATATATGAAAATAGGCTGTATAGTTCTTCACGGAACTACTTGTTTTTTTTTTTATTCGTTTAATACAGCTCTCCAAGACTCACAATTGAAAAACTTTCCGGGCCCTTTAGCCCTTCAACGTTTGTCAAAATTGTGGAAATCGCTCAAATTTACGTTTCTGCTACGCATTATTGATCTTCCTCGTCCTCGCGTCCCTGCCATCCGTCGTTCCAGTGCTCGTCTTGGTAGCCTTATTTCATTCATCAGTGGGACATATCCAAACCATCTCAATCTGTTTTGCTCCAGTTTGTCATTTAGTTTCTGTACTCCCAGTTCTTTCCGTATATCTTCATTTCTCACTCTGTCTCTCCTCGTTTTCTGGTTGTACGGAACCTGGATTGGAACACCGTGTCGGAAGAGGAATGGTGGAACGACAGACCAAAGTGGAGAGGAACCATATTTGCCCCCACCCAGTGTCAGCTGGACTGGAAAAGGGGAAATTAAGATGTGAATTGCGTTTCTGCTAAGATGGGGAGCCCCACTTTATCTGCTAACATATGAAACTGAAACTGTCCAAAATGAACACTACCACTTGAAAGCACAACGGTCAGTTCAAGGTGACCCAGGTTGGGTGACACGCATGTTTCTAACCTTGCTCCGGGCTAATTTCTTCATTGTGTGTCATGGCGACTATGTGTTTTGTAACAACTACGCAATGTTAGCGCATCAAGACCTACTAAAGGTTATTTTTGAAGCTTGTGCCGTTTATTGATGGATGTGTTCGACAATCACTTTTAGCTGTTTGAACATTACTTTCACGGCCTCGTTTGCCAGACATTAAAACGTCATTTGGAATAGTGCTGAGTGAACTATCTTAAATCAATCATTTATACGTGCTGGTACTCGCTAGTACTTTCAAATACTGTGCACGCTAAGAGAGTACCTCAAGTTTTAAGCTAGGCCTATGTTTTTTAAGAGGATAGATCACCAATATTCCCGATTGTAGTATCATTAATATTTTACGAAATAATCTTAACAATAATCGTTTGCAGTTAAATGACGTCCACTGTTGTAATATACGCAATATCCCTGCAAGATAATTATACCGTGAGTTGTGAGAAATCTGCAATGATAAGGTATGTGCTAACCAGAAATGACGAGATATACTAAATGGGGTAGGCAGGACTCCGCAGCCGTGGTGAAGGCAACCTGCCTAGGGGAGGGAAAACCCTGATAACAGTGTCTGATCCGTAGCGGGCGGCTGCAAACAGCGTCTGTTCTCCATGTTAGGAGTGGCTGAAGATGAACACCTGGCTGTAGGTTAAAAACGCACCCACCCATAATATGGAGAAAATAAATTTAAAAATTAATGAAAGGCCGCTGCCTGAGGTTCGTCAGGGCATGTCTAGAGCCGGCGATGGACATGACAGCAAGCGAATCGTCGGTGGCAGGATGCTGATGAGGCGGGCTCCTGTCGCACAAGAAGATACAGCCCAACAACTACAACAAAGCCAACCAACGTCAAGTGCTTTGCCTGCTGAAAGTGCTGTGTCAGAACCACTTCCGGCACTCACCCAAGCAGGCCTGCCAAGAAAGCGCTTAAAATGGTCAATCGCAATGAACGAGACCATAATGCTCATTTATTATAAGGTGACTCGCATTGACAGACCAATCAGCTGTGCACAACAGACCTGATTTAGTTCTTGTTGACAAATGCCTGAAGCACACCACCTTCATAGATGTGGCGATCCCAAACAGTGGCAACATACTAACAAAGCGTGTTGAAAAGCTGTCAAAATACACAGAGCTTTCAGAACTGATAAGGAAGCAATGGCACATGGCACAAGTCAGGACAGTTCCTATTATTATCTCCAGCACTGGCGTGATTCCCAACAACTTAAAAGAATCGCTCACGGCGTTGAAATTAGACCCAGGCCTTTTCAAACTGATGCAGAAAACAGTCATACTTTCTACATGTCGCGTAGTAAGGCTGTTCTTGGGCAATCAGGCCTGAAGTAATGAGGGAAATATGAAGCTACTACTCAATGCAGTCACCAAGAATTTGCTCCTTGTGATATGTACGGTATCTGGGATTGTAAATGTTTTCTTTCCAGCAAATGCTGAGAATGTGTAAGCGCATGCGCAAAATAAATAAATAATAATAATAATACTAATAATAATAATAATAATAATATGTATGAGGCTTTCACGGCCCGGATTATATAAATAATTCATGTTTTTTGGGCTAATGCCGTGTGCATTTAGATTAGAACCATACGTTTCGGAGAAACCTTGCCTTTTTTTCAATGGAAATAAACAATGTGGTCAAAGAAAGTATATCAATGAGATTACAAAAATTACAAAAAATATAGATAAATTCCTCGGTTCGTCACCAGAAAGCAGCTACCAAAAAGTACTGTCCGCCGTTCTACCATGGTCCATACAGTAATTTCTGGCAGCTGCTTTCTGGTGACGAACCGAGGAATTTATCTATATTTTTTGTAATTTTTGTAATCTCATTGATATACTTTCTTTGGCCACATTGTTTATTTCCATTGAAAAAGGAGGCAAGGTTTCTCCGAAACGTATGGTTCTAATCTAAATACACACGGCATTAGCCCAAAAAACATGAATTATGTATATAATAATAATAATCTCGCATCAAGAACTGACAAATTTTACTATCTGTACCTCCAAGAGCGCATCGCGGAAAATGAAACCTATCGACGCTATCGACGAATATACTGACCGAGCGGACAGTCTGCCATAACAGGCCAGATATTTTAGTCATCAATAAGAAGGTTAAGGAAGCCATCCTGGTTGATGTAGCAGTTCTCCATAGCACCAACTTAAAGGCATAGCACGACGAAAAGATCTCCAAATATAAAGTTCTAGTGGAGCCTATCAGGAAGCAATGGCAGATTTGAAACATGAAGATTGTGTTCATTTCTACTTGTGATTGATTGATAGATTGATTGAATATGTGGTTGAATAAATGGTTGATTGATTTTTTGATTGAATGTATGAGCGACTAAAGTAATGTATTTTTTGTTGTTGCTGTTTTATAGATCCTCGAATGTCACGTTAGTACAGTATTATGCTTTTATTTCCCCCAGTTTCTGGACATTTTCTTCTTATCTTTTCATTTATGTTTCTGCATTTTTCCCGTTTACAGTAGACTGTTTTAAATTTTCTGTGATAAATTATTTTAAATGTTTCTTTGAGTTCGTGTCTGTATGGTTGTGGTTTTTGATCATTAATAGTGCTTTTCTATTTGTGTTCGTGTTTTTGTTTTGTTTATACGGGTGAAATTTATTGTCAATATTGTCACACATGGAGTCTGTCTGTCTGACTGTAAAGAAAGCATATCACACCAATTGTTATATCAGGCATTGGCTTTGTACCAAGAAATTACTGCATGGGTTGAAAGAACTTGATGTAGGCACTCGTTTATACAAGTCAACGCAAAGAGCAATCTTCATTACGACAGCCAGAATAGTTCGAAAGTTCATGGACTAGTGAAAGGAGTTTATAAAGATGGTGATTATGCTCTGATTTCTTACAATCTGCATAGTTGTCATATATTTGCCAGATAATGTTCTGAGAGTTGTTGTTTGAGTCTTCAGTCTTTTGACTGGTTTGATGCAGCTTACCATGACTCCCTGGGCTGAGCTAATCGTTCCATCTCTACATAGCTACCACACCCTACGTCCGAGGCAATCTGTTTAACATATTCTAACCTTGGTCTACCCGTACAGTTCTTGTCCTCGACCCTTCCTTCCATAACTAAGCTTGCTATTCCTGGATGTCTTAGTATGTGTCCTACCAACCTATCTCTTCTCTTCAATAGCAGTCGCCAGAAACATCTCTCCTCTCCCACTAGTCTTAATACCTCTACGCTACGCTCGTTTTATAAACATACTCGTGTCTTAATTATTGCCATTATAGGCTCGTTGCATAATGTACTATAATGTAATACTATTAATATCGACAGCTCTTTCCATAATAATAATAACAAGACATTCAATGCAGTTGAAATACACAGTTGTAACAATAGTCTAATAATAATACTGAAAATGAAAATCCACAGCCTGCTTCCAGTCTCCGACCGGGTCAGGAATGGAATGAATGAAGCCCCCATCTAGCGGCGAGGATATGAACTGTGCCGGCTGTCGAGGCCTGACGCACTCCTCCGGGGCAATGATTAAATGAATGACAAATGAAATGATAGTGGAGAGTGTTGCTGGAATGAAATTTTGACAGGGAAAACCGGAGTACCCGGGGAAAAACCTGTCTGCCTCCGTTTTGTCCAGCACAGATCCCACATGGAGTGACCGGGATTTGAACCACGGACTCAGCGGTGAGAGGCCGGCGTGCTGCCGCCTAAGCCACGGAGGCTTTAGTCTAATAATAATACTACTACTAATAATAATTAGATACGTCGAATACATTTAGGAAGGGCCTTAGCTAAGTGACAGGCAAGAGAGAAGACTGGTTCCCCGTTCCACCTCACGTCCCACCGGTCAACTCTTCAGCTCGCATCATTATCAGCATAGACCAGACTGCTTACCTGGTTCCCACCTAAATGAATCCCACCAACACAATACTACCCAACTTGTAATGGATGTTATTCCCAAAACCTGAAAAAATGACATCTGATTAATTAATTCAGAAAAGTAAGGATAAACAGGAAGCAAAATAACCAGTGATAGACGAAGCAAAAAAAAAAAACGTAGGTTGGCTCAAGCAAGGTAAGCATTTCTACAGAAAAGGAACCTCTTGACTTCAAATATAGATTTAGGTATTAAAAATTAACTTTTGAAAGCCTTTGTCGGCAGCGTGGCGTTCTATGGTAGTGAAACTTGGACTGTTGGAGCAGCAGAATAGAGGATAATAGAAGAATTTCAAGTGTTACAGGAGAATAAAGAAGTTCAGATGGTTACATAGAGTAACAGATGCAGATGTATTAAGACGAGTGGGCGAGGAAAGATATTTCTGCCGACTGCTAGAGAAGAGATAGCTTGGTAGGACACATACTAAGACACCCAGGAATCGCAAAGTTAGTTATGGAAGGAAGGGTCGAGGACAAGAACTGTAATGGAAGACCTAGGCTAGAATATGTTAAACAGATTGCCTCGGATGTAAGGTGTGGTAGCTATGTAGAGATGAAACGATTAGCTCAGGACAAGGGGCCATAGTTGTGCTGCATCATACCAATTTTAAGACTGAATTCTCAATCGACGACAACAACACAAGGAGAAAATACTTGTGAATTATGCCACAGAAGGAATTGACTCCTTTCACGAGGTTGGCGTAACAAAGGGCATTCGGCCGTAGAAAACACCCACCATATAGACTTTCATGGCATCTCATCCCTGACCCCGTGGATGGTAAGTTATATTGCGTTCTAATAGCATGGAGAGGTTACGTACAGTACGACGAGTGTCATCTGTTAGTTAAAAGATCAGTTTTGTAACTGCTACCTGTCTGCCAGGCCGGAAGCGGAGTGGCTGAGGACATTTTCTCTAGTGAAAGTAGAACCGCTTTCTTCCGCCGTGTCCGCTTCCGCCAGCAGCATTAAGGTTTGGTAAACACAATACAGTATAATCCACGTAAACACTCAACTTCTTAAAACACTAAGGCGAAGCGAGGTTGTACTTCGAAAGTTCTTCGTGGCAGACCATATTTTCAACAAAATGACTTCAAACACCATAAAACAAATTTATTGTTAATTCATTTTAGAGGTTTAGGATATCTTGGTCATCAGCTCGGTGTTCTTTAATTTATCAAATAACCTGTAATTTTGGGCTGATGACCTCACTGTTCCTCCCCTTAAGACCCCAATAACTAACTAACTGACTAACTAACTAATTAAACTGTGATTCTGTAGTATATGTGATAGTATGTTCAACTATAATTACAGTAAAATCTATCGTCAATGCACCCTTTATTAAAGGGAAAGTTGCCTTAAGCGGAATGATTAGACGGTCCCGTGAACTTAGGGGTGAGGTACTGTAGCCTATATGTCTATTTCCCTTCATAAACCGGAAACTGTGTTACGCGGAAAAAGCAAATCAAAATATGCATTTTAACGGAAAGTGACGAAGTGTTTAGAGCATTTTCAGGCACCCTGTGTAAGTCTACCTTGTCTGCTGTAACAGTTGATTCTGTAGCAACGTTCTTCAAAGTTTTGCATATAAAAATTAGCGATGACAGGAGATTTTATTGGGATTCCGTCCAGTCTGCATGTATCTGGCCACTTTGAATATCGTGTCTCTATTCATTAAGGTTCCCATCAAGGATACCATAAACTTGTTAGAAGGGACTTTCCCTAGTGATATAGTTAATCTGTTTCATCATGTCCTCAGCTTGCCACGGTGGGTGAGTGGTTATAGTGTCGGACTACCAACCCCAAGATTGCAGGTTCGCCCCTGGCCATGGTAAGTGATTTTTGAAGGCGACAAAAATCACGATACTCATGTCATACGTTGTTGACATGTTAAAGAACCCATTTGAATTCAGTAGGCCGTGTTCAATGGCAAAATTAATCTCGGCATTTTCCGCCAACACAAAGTTCCTCCATTCTCTACTTGAAAGCGCTGTAGTGTCAAGGAGTTTAGATATCTAACCTCCTTGACTTTCATAGCGTTCAAAGGAACGACGAAATTCGACATGCAAGCTACCCTCTGGGTGTCAATTAACAAAGCTTGCACCAGTCACCCGAGGCCATACGATATTATTATTATTATCATGTCCTCACCACCACGTATTTCAGTTTCCATAGTGATATCTTTGAACAATTGGATGGTGTTGCCATGGGATCACCATTATTTCCTGTCATCTCTAATTTTTAGCCTATTTTCAATTTTGAAAAAATAGGCTTATGAGATCACCTTTTGTCCGTGTGTGTGTGTGTGTGTGAGGTGTGTGTGTCACCCCCTAATAAAATCTAAACGGCTGGAGCGATTTCAATGAAACTCGGTAAGTTCATAGCACTATTCCCGGCGACCTCGACCGTGCCCTTCAAATTTTGTTACGTCTGACCAATCCAACATGGCGGCTGTGCGAAATATTTCACTAGCATTCAATATCTCCGAAACTATTACCGATATCGCCCTGAAATTGTGTACGATGATAAAGGGCACTACTAGAAGTTCACCTATGAGACTTTCAAGAACCTGGTGACTACAAAACCAACATGGCGGTCAAGCGAAATTGAGACTTTTAAATAGACATTTCTCGCGATTTAACTATCCAAACGTAATGAAACTTAGTACAGCAAATGTTTATACACATTGATATGCACTGGAGTCTAATTTAGTTCAATTGTGTACATAACCTCAAGATGGCGGCTGCGCGAAATTTTAAAATGAAGTTTTTATTCTTGTGTCGTAATCATGCGATCGAAGTGAAAGTTTGAATAATGAAGCTAGGCAATAATTGTCCTTGAATGGTACATAACTCTATGGCCTATACATATAACAATCCTAAATGGCGAGCTTCCGAAATATTTAGACGGTTCTCAATATCTATGAATCTTTTACAGCAACCAAACTGGTTTTTTATGTTCGTAGAGACTATGAACATATGTTCACCTATAGGACTTTCAGTAACCTGGTGAGCACAAATCCAACATGGCGGCGAAGCGAAGTATAAATATTTAAATGGACGTTGATCGCGAATTAACTATCCGAGTGCCGTGAAACGTTGCACGTTAAATGCTTATACAAAAGTTGATCCACTGGCATGTAATTTATTTCAATTGTTTGATAATCACAAGATGGCTAGTGTGCGTACTTTTAAAATCTCGTTTTTACTTCTTGTGTTCTAATCATGCGATTGAAGTTTGAATACCACACGTACACAATAACCTTAATGTAATAGTACAAAAATAAAAATCCATCCTGGAGACCATATGAAATATTTAGACGGTTCTCAATATCTACGAATCTGTTACAGCAATTAAACTGAAATTTTGTATGTTGATAGAGACAATTTACATGAGCAGGATATATGAAAATAGGCTGTATAGTTCTTCACGGAACTACTTGTTTTTAATGCAAAACTTTGAGGAACATTGCCTTCAATCTTGCAACCTCAAGCCTTCCATCTGGCTGAGGTACGTCGATGACACTTTCGTTGTATGGCCCCATGGTGATCACACGTTATCCATGTTTCTGGATCATTTGAACACCGGCATCCGAATATTAGGTTTACTATGGAAACGGAACGTGAAGGTTGCCTGCCTTTTCTGGATGTCTTGGTTTCCAAGAATGCTGACGGCAGCCTGGACACCCGGTTTACCGTAAACCCACCCATATAAATCGTTATCTTCATGGGTCCTCTCACCACCATCCTTGTCAGAAACGGGCTGCCCTTAACACTCTTGTTAACAGAGCAAGGACGGTGTGTTAAAAGGAGAGTTAGACGGTGAACTTCTGTTCCTGGCCGATACGTTCCAGAAGAATGGTTACTCGATGAGACAGATTAATGAAGTGTTATATCCTAAACCGAAAGACATATTATTGCAAAATCCTCCTCCTGCGAAATTGGCTTGTCTGCTATACGTGCAATCTGTCACGGGCAGGATTAGCAATATTCTAAGAAGACACAATATTAAAACCATATTCAAGCCTAATTTCACCGTAGGCAAATCCTTGCGATCAATCAAGGATTCAGTTGGTCTTGACTATGCTTGAGTATATAAGATTCCATGTTCCTGTGGTTACGTATATATTGGACAGACATGTAGAAGAATCACAACAAGGGTCAATGAACATCGTAAGCATTCACGTCTTTGCCAACCAGAGAAGACTGCGGTGGCTGAACATGCCATACAGAATGAATATCGAATTCTTTTAGATGAATCTTCTGACAACTGTATGGAGAAACATTTCACAAAACGTAAAATTTTTGAGGCGATTGGAATAAGTAAAGAACCACAGAACTTTAATAGAGTTGATGGTTATTCCTTAAGTAAATCATGGCTGCCCTCTATAGTTTCATTACCAACATCTTCTTGGTCTCAGGAGGTCATGGAATAACTAACTTATTCGTTTCGACATGGCTTCCTATCTTATACCATTTATCTGTGGAGGCTATAGTAATAATATTAATAATAATAATATCGTATGGCCTCGGAGGCCGTGTGCAAGCTTGGTTATTTGACACCCTGAGGGCACCTTGCATGTCGAATTTTGTTGTTCCTTGAATCATTATGAAAGTCAAGGAGGTTAGATATCTAAGTTCCTTGACACTATAGCACTTTAGAGTAGGCCTAGAGAAATGAGGAACTTTGTGTTGGCGGAAAATCCCGAGATTAATTTTGCCATTATGAACACGGCCTATTGAATTCAAATGGGTTCTTTGACATGCAAACATCGTATAACAGGCATATCGTAATTTTTTCCACCTTTCAAAAATCACTTACCATGGCTAGGAGCGAACCTGCAAGCTTGGGGTTAGCAATCTGACAGATAACCACTCACGCACCGTGGCAAGCTATGGAGGCTATGTCATTGTTAACTCATTCTTTCTTTCATTCCTCCTTGATAAAGGGACAATTAGTTGTCTCGAAATGCGGGCTTTTAAAATTCCACTCAACCTAATAGTCCCAAAGCTATATTATGGATACAATTGGTCGAGAACGTGTACGTACCGTAACAGAATAGATATTGTTATTTTCAATCGGTCAACACAAAATAATTCCAATTACTGGAATATGCGAGAAAGTAATCTTAAAAAACACTGTAATTGTTTCTTCTGTCTGTCTGTCTGTCTGTCTGTTAGGTAGTCAGCCGGAATGCTGGTTGGATCCTCAAAAGGCACCGCCTTTAGGTTATGTGGGTAGATACCCACAAAAACCCAAGGCAGCGCTATATTGAGGCATACTAGGCAAGACGAGGAGTGAGGTAGTTTGCCATTGTTTTCCTCACTGAGTCAGAACAGCAGTACTAACCCTATGAGTAGAACCTTTCACAGCATCCACAGGCACTGATTATGCCCTGCATGTCATTACTAAGCACCACCCATACCTCAGTAGCTTCCATATAATCACAGCCATGAGTGAGACTGAGACATCGATTAAAAGCCACAGTTTACTCTAGCCTTTGCCAACAGACAAATGCAAATGTACTGCAGTCCATAAATGTATACATTGTAGTTTTTCAGGTTATGTTTTCACATACAGTATATTAGTAATTGGAATTCTTTTGTGTTGACCGATTGATAGTTACAATATCAATTGTCAATAAGGCAACACTTGTTGGTTGGTTCCTCAGTTTAGGGGCTGCGACAACGCGGTCATGTAGCCCCCTCTACTTTAGGTGTGTGTAGAATCTGTTTGATAACCGGTGTTAATTGTGATGCCTGTATTAGTGAGTGTATCCCTTTCAATTCAAGTAAGACCTGCAGACCGCTGCAGACATTGACTTTTTTCAAGTGGTTCCTACTTTTGCCGCCAAACGCCACCGTCAACGACCAACTAGTTCAGTTACCAGATGCCACCACAGTCGGCTCCTGACGACGAACGTAGTAATCTAAGAACGTTAGTCAAATGTTTAACCTATATATAATTTAGCTTCACATAGGTGTAATTAGTGGAAGGTTCTTTAACATGTCATAAATCTATGACATGGGACCGCCGGCTTTACTTCCCCTCCGAAGGGAGGCATACTGAGGGACTTTTAACGTTCTTAAAAAATCCGACGACTTCGGCCGAGTTTGAACCCGCGATCTTGGGCATAGAAGCTCAGCATGCTACCAACTACGCCACCGAAGCCGCTAAGGCAACACTGGCTTCTTTACTGACATAGTTCAGCAGCAGTCAATATGGCTTCGTAAACAAGGGTTGTGCTTCATCTTAACACGAGAGTAAAAGCGATACAGTACTGTATTAATTCGCAGCAGACATATGTGAATACAACATTGAGACAACAGGAGACTTCTGTTACTTTGGAAGCAAAATAACCAGTGATGGGCGAAGCAAAAAGGATATAAAAAAGGTTAGAACAGGCAAGAAAAGCATTCCTACAGAAAAGGAATCTGTTGACATCGAATATATATTTAGGTATTAGGAGGTCATTTTTGAAAGCCTCTTTCTGGAGCATTCGATTCCCGGTCAATGCATGTGAGATTTTCGAAGTGTAATGCCATGTCCTGTGGTTCGGATTCCACGTAAAAAGGAGGTCCCGTGGCTTATGATCTCAAGATTAACGGTCACGTTAAACTACAAGCTTCCTTCCTTTTTTCTGGAGCATGGCACTCGAAGGTAATGATACTTGGACTGTTGGAGCAACAGAAAATAGGAGAATTGAAGCTTTTGAAAAGTGGTGTTACAGGAGATTGATGAAGATCGAAAAGGAATTGTAATTCCCGTTTGATACCGTTAAAAGCACATTGTAGTGTATTAGGATTGGAATATGAAATAAGGTACCAATGCCTGGAGGGAATGCGTAAAAAATTCAGGGGAGAAAGCCATACTCAGGATAGCCACTGCCAGCGCCAGGATTCAAACCTCTGATCTCTAGACTTGATGCAGCCCCCCTTCATGATCATGGTGAGCGATTGAACACGCACGGCTACGGAACGGGATGTTTTTCAGTGAAGGCAGACGGAACAGAAACAAGTAGCATTGAAAACACGAAGCTATTAATAACGAAATCTTTCAATCATCGGGAAAACCATGTGAAAGTCAATAGCCCGCAGTGTTATTACAGGTGGATTCGTACGCCAACGGACGCTGTCGAAGGATGTGGACTTGTGCTTATTATGAGTGACTTGGCAACTCATAGTGGTATAACAACAAGCAATGCGTAGGTTAATAACGGTGTCTACCCGTTTGCGACGGATCATGAAGTGATCATTGAGTGTCCCATTTGTGACGGGCTATAAATCCTCATAGCCCTGAGTTTCCCATTAGAAACGGAAAGTTGACCAATATTGTGACAGCTCCCAGTATGGTGGAAAACCCCTGCCCAAGAATGCAGTCAGTGTGGTGGAACACATTTGGTTTGATAACTCGTCATTCTGTCCGTGTTTAACTTAGGTTCTGTCCGATATGGAGTTTATTTCAACTAAGAGAGGTAAACCTTGCTTTAAACTGTAAATGAGGGATATATACACACATCAAAAAAGGTTTTGCATAACACTTGTTTGGCAGGATGCAGAGCGTATGTGGGATTGTGGGCGAGGTTATTACAAAATAGACGGTATTCTGAACAAGTAGTTCCGTGAAGAACTATACAGCCTATTTTCATATATCCTACTTATGTTAACTGCCACAATCAACATACAAAATTTCAGTTTAATTGCTGTAACAGATTCGTAGATATTGAGAACCGTCTAAATATTTCAGATGGTCACCAGGTTGGATTTTTATTTTTGTACTATTACATTAAGATTATTGTGTACGTGTGGTATTCAAACTTCAATCGCATGATTAGACAACAAGAAGTAAAAACGAGATTTTAAAATTACGCACAGCAGCCATCTTGTGATAATGCAAACCATTGAAATAAATTAGATGCCAGTGGATCAACATTTGTATAAGCATTTAACGTGCAACGTTTCACGGCATTCGGATAGTTAATTCGCGAGAAACGTCCATTTAAATATTTATACTTCGCGTCGCCGCCATGTTGGATTTGTGCTCACCAGGTTCCTGAAAGTCCTATAGGTGAACATATGTTCATAGTCTCTATGAACATTAAAAAATTCAGTTTGGTTGCTGTAAAAGATTCATAGATATTGAGAACCGTCTAAATATTTCGGGAGCTCACCATTTAGGAGTGTTATGTGTATAGGCCATAGAGTTATGTACCATTCAAGGACAATTATTGCCTAGGTTCATTATTCACACTTTCACTTCGATCGCATGATTACGACACAAGAAATTAAAACTTAATTTTAAAATTTCGCACAACCGCCATCTTGAGGTTATGTAAGCAATTGAATTAAATTAGATGGCAGTGCATTACAATCTGCAAAATCAATTACTGTACCACATTTCACTGCGCTCAGAGAGTTAAATCACGAGAAAAGTCTATTAAAATATTTTAAATTCGCTTGGTCGCCATGTTCGTTTCGTACTTTACAGGTTTATGAAATATACATAGGTAAACTTGTATCAGTACCCTTTATCACCGTACAAAATTGCAGGGTGATATCTGTAATAGTTTCGGAGATATAGAATGTCAGTGAAATATTTCGCACAGCCGCCATTTTGGGGTTATGTAAACAATTGAACTAAATTAGACTCCAGTGCATTACAATGTGTATAAACATTTGCTGTACCAAGTTTCATTACATTTAGATAGTTAAATCGCGAGAAAAGTCTATTTAAATATCTCAACTTCGCTTGGCCGCCATGTTGGTTTTGTAGTCACCAGGATGTTGAAAGTCTCATAGGTGAACTTCTAGTATTGCCCTTTATCACCGTACACAATTTCAGGGCGATATCGGTAATAGTTTCGGAGATATTGAATGCAAGTGAAATATTTCGCACAACCGCCATGTTGGATTGGAGAGACGTAACAAAATTTGAAGGGCACGGTCGAGGTTGCCGGGAATAGTGCTATGAACTTCCCGAGTTTCATTGAAATCGCTCCAGCCGTTTCGATTTTATTAGGGGGGGGGGGGGGACACACACACGAATCACACACACACACACGCACACACACACACACACACGCACACACACACGGACAAAAGGTGATCTCATAAGCCTATTTTTTCAAAATTGAAAATAGGCTAAAAATATCATGCAGACTTTATTCATTGCGTGAAAAGATAATTACAAACAGGAAGACAGTTGGCCTGTTAAACAGGGACTGATATGTGTTGTAATGTTGCCATTCTGTGACGTTTCAATAAGGAACATGGCCGCCACGGGCATCCAGCACGGCTCCTACTCTCCATGGCATAGCACAGATCAAGTAGTCCAGGTCCTCTTGAGGCAGGCAATCCCACTCTTCGATGGCGGTCTCCATGATCTCTTGGTGCTTAATGGGAGGGCGGGTACGCTGAATAATAGCACGCTTCAGCATATCCGAGACATGTTCGATACTGTTCATGTCCGGCGACAACGCTGGCCATTCCATTCGTGCACTGCTGGATTTCTGGAGGAAGTTTTGTACCACCGCCACTCAATGTGGTAAGTATAAGCAAAACTCTTTTTTGTTGTGTATAGGTATAGGCGACTAAGGCTAAACAAAGACGGGCTAGCTATGTGGCCGAGAACGCTGAACCGTGCGGGTCAATGGCGTCCGTGGGTTTCCTGAACCCCTGTCGTAAAGGTATGGTCTGGTAAAACTTGTGCCAATCCTTAAGACAGGCCCACCTGAAATAATAATTGAGGTGCAAACGGAAAATGGGCACGCAATTGTTTCGCGCTATCAATTGACCTTAAAGCTTTTCTCTTTTTTCTTGTGAAGTTTTGTAGTGTCCGAAACATTTCATCTCAGATCTCTTTTGTCACTCGCATCGAATTCTACAATCGCAGTGCTGTACAGATATTCTATCAATCTTACTCATATCATTAAAGCTTTCATATCGTATGCTACTTAAATATGCGCCGGCACTTCTTTGTACGCTAATGGCACTGTGACTCAACTGCCATAACTAGTTTTCCCTTTCCTAGGAGGTGCGATGGCGTTAGCGACGGTGCCATTAGCACCGTGGTGCTCGCGAGCAGCGTGGTGAGAACGTCGGCGGTTCCGGGACGGAATATCAGGATGAAAAAGGGTGTGTCCTTTTTGTTGGTGAGGAATCCCATAGTCTTGAGGAGTGAGGATCCTCCTCAAGCGTCTAATGTAAGATATTCCAAAATCCCTCGTAAATAAATAAAAATAATTAAATTAATATATAAATATAATTAATATTATTATTTGCGATAAAATGAGCCTCGAGGTTAGCGTGAAAATTAAAGAAATTCACCGAGATTCCACATCAAAAATGCTTGGTAAATTAAGAGTAATTTCTCTCCCTAGCTATTTTTACTCATATTATAACAAATAATAACAATAAAAGTAATAATAATAGTAATAGTAAAAGCCAAAGCTGAAAACAGGAAAAAAAGTGGACTGATGAAAGAAAGGAGGCTCACATAACATTCATGCGGGAATACTGGGATACAACTAAAGCTCAGGGACGGAAGCGGGTGAAGTAACGTGGTCCATAATTGTCCGAATAGAATAATAATAATAATAATAATAATAATAATAATAATAATAATAATAATAATAGAGGCCTTAAAAAACCTACAATGATTGCTCAGATTTTCACGATTATAGAGGCCTTAGTTCAATTCCTGGCTCAACCAAGAATTTCAGTTCTCGTTGAGGTTCTGGAATGCAGGGGCGTATAGGCTATAAGGGTGTGCCCGGGTAGCCGGGGCCTCACCCGAAATGTTGTCACATATAATATTGTATATGTATAAAACCATTAAAAATCAATACACTTATCATGTACTATATGGCATACTATATGACATATCGCAACGTTGCAAAGTGAGACGGTGGTAGAGCGATGTAAACAGTGTGACGATCAGTTTGCTCTGATTTTATGTGTAACAACATAACTTCTGATTACTCTCCAGTGCCTTCACTCTTAAGAGCCTATCAAGAACTGCAACAAGCGCCCTTGAATCTGTAGATAAGTTTTTTCCTGACTTTTATACCCTTATCAAACTTTTGGCAATTTTGCCTGTCCCTGTAGATACCGCCGAATGGAGTTTGAGTTTGGGTAGGTTGAAAACATACTTAAGAAATTCTACTTCTGAAAAAAGACTCAATGGTCTAGTATTGTTATCTAATCACAAAGACATACTGTACACATCACTGACGATAAAGTTATAAACCGATTTGGTCATGCTTCAAGAAAGCTTGACTTTATATTATATCGGCAGTGTAAGTTTTAAATCAAAACAGTAACATTAATTCTTTCTATGTAAATACTATCAAGTGACCAAGATGATTGTAATAATAACAAGTATCATAAAATGGTCTTAGTTGGCATTAACCAAACATAAAACATCACAACAAATTGGTTGAAAAAGTAATGCCAGATAGCCTTAAAACTCAACATTTTGCACCAAATTATACAAAAGTTTCCCTGGGTGGAACCCCGGACCTCCTTTTCTGTAGGGGCTATTCCATGCTCCTAAACCCCCAGTTATACCCTCCAAAATAAAACTCTATATACGCCTCTGCTGGAACAGTATCGTTAACATGCAAGCCACCATTGTGCAGGAGGTCACTGGACTACACGAGGTAACTTTACTCTTATAATCAAGAGGATATGGAAGATGAACTGCGTCCGGATAGTGTCTGTAATCTTGTCAGTCAACGGCCTCATACCTCACACACTCCACAAGAGTCTGAAGGAATTGGATCTTCCGCCGACCATCTACAAGAGTAAGCAGCATTCTGTCCTATTGTCCACATGCAATATTGTGCGATCCTTCCTTGCTAGTGAATGAGTGATAATGAACTCTATATTTTGTATATACATGAAATGTATGTATTATAGTTTTTATGTATTGTTGTAAAGCACTTGGTTTAACCCGTGCTTTAGAGTAACCCACGTTTGTAATGGTGAATTGATTAAATAATAATAATAATAATAATAATAATAATAATAATAATAATAATAATAATACATTATGCTGTGAATGGGTGCCGGTAAATCTGCTAACACAACCATTCTTAAATAGCATCGGTTTAGCCGATATAGACCTAGAACCTACATTTTTTGATTTTTGAAAAGCCAACACGTAACCTATTATGCTACTCGACCCCATGAGGAGACATTAACCCTTTATAGGTCAATATCTGTATATTTACCACACACAACAATTACAATTTATATTGTCAAAGATGGTTGAATCTTTCAGCATTCAGCTTCCTTTTATGGAAGCGTCAATATTTTAAATACGAAATATTAGACCTAAGGTACTTGATGAAATGAAATGAAAATCCACAGCCTGCTTCCAGTCTCCGACCGGGTCAGGTATGGAATGAAGCCCCCATTGAGCGGCGAGGATATGGACTGTGCCGGCTGCCGAGGCCTGACGCACTCCTCTGGGGCAATGATTAAATGAATGACAGATGAAATGAAATGATAGTGGAGAGTGTTGCTGGAATGAAATTTGACAGGGAAAACCGGAGTACCCGGAGAAAAACCTGTCTGCCTCCGTTTTGTCCAGCACAGATCCCACATGGAGTGACCGGGATTTGAACCACGGACCCAGCGGTGAGAGGCCGGCGTGCTGCCGCCTAAGCCACGGAGGCTTTTACCTAAGGTACTTGATATTTTATTAAAATACAACAGTTAACATTAATGAGTGAAAAAAAAAATATTATAGTAAAACTTATAATTAAAAATAAATAGCCTATGGTTTAAAAAAATAAAAATAAATCTGCTCATAAAAGTTATAGCCTCTTTATAGTGATTTTATGTTCGACCCTCACTATTATGTGTTTGAAAACTGTATCATAATGATGGTCATTATAACACCGTTTTTCATTACGATACAGTTTCTCCAGCCAATCAGAGCTCGTTCATTGACCAATTAGGAAACGATAATTTCGCGCATGCGCTCAAAATCCAACATGTCGGACATAAACACAACATCGAACTATAATAAATTACCGACATGGAATACCCACCGTCCATATGTTCGCGTAAATAAACTGGCGAATATGAGACAAGAAATAGCACAGTACCTTAAAATCACTAACACTAATTTCTACACAGAGCATTGTCTTCAAATGACTGCGGTGACAATATTACTGAGGGACGGCTGATGTAAACATATGGCTGCATATGGCAGAGCGCATGCGTCGGCCGTTCAAAGCTCTTGAAAGACGAAGGTATAACACTCTGCGATCACAAAATTCCAGTAGCTGACTCTCAACAGATATTTATGAATATTTATGTTAAAACATATAATAAAGTTATAATTATCGTCGAACATAAACAGTCGTATGCAACTCGCCTATAATGGTAATTAAGACACTCGTATGGAAATTATAAAACTCGCATACGCTCGTTTTATAAAAAATACTCGTGTCTTAATTATAGCCATTATAGGCTCGTTGCATAATGTACTATTATAATCTTCATTTTGATGTTATAAATCTTATATATAAAAGTGAAAGTCTGTATGTATGTGGGTATGTATGTGGGTCTGTTCCGTATACAAATCTACACCGTTCCGCCAATCTCAACCACATTTTGCATACATATAGTTTAGGATCCAGAAGGAACCGCTGGCTACATGAATTTTCAATAGTCTTTCTCATTCTTCTGATTTCGGCACTTTTGCACTCAAGCACAGGCTAATCAAATCATAAAATATGCTCATGAAGGAATGGCAAGCCAGATAGTTTCCATGGCAACATAGCTAAAGTCGAGACACGGCCGACTGGATGCCAGTTCTGCTCTGCACTACCGGTATAGAAAAAGAGGATCTTTACTTGAAATCCCGTTAGTTACTCAACTATTCACACAGCACTGTCAACCGAGTTTAGCATAACAAAGACTTGACACTATCATCTACTATATATATTTGTCAAATACCACTCACTCTCTCATTCATTCATCACGAAATCTCAGAAACCACCGACGGATTGGAATGAAATTTGGTATGCAGCTTCCCAAAGGGCCGCAAATGCCCACTAAGAGAGGATTTTTGGATATTCAGGTTCTAAAGGGGTGTTAAGGGGCTAGACCTG
The DNA here is from genome assembly GCA_946902985.2 of Meconema thalassinum. Taxonomy (NCBI): domain Eukaryota; kingdom Metazoa; phylum Arthropoda; class Insecta; order Orthoptera; family Tettigoniidae; genus Meconema; species Meconema thalassinum. Next base: position 841,185,499 of record OX336390.1, read on the forward strand.
CATTTCATTGAATTGCAATATCTCCCGATTGGTTTCATTGGGGGATGTGATACTCGGCACGTAAACTCATCCTTAAAAATAAGAAGACACGAGTCTGAGGGTTTTTGGATGTGGTGTATATCATGAGGTGAAAGGGGTGAAAAGTGGGGATTGAAAGATTCCTAACGGAGCGTGTATCTCTTAAACGACATAGGTGAGGAGTTTGAAACTCAGCGGAAAACAATCAGCATACAAAATATGTAAATATGTGTTTGACCGTTTATTCATAAATCCAATTTAAGGGGCCCATAGGGAGGGGTGAAATTCTGGGGGGGGGGGGGGGACAGGAAGAAAGTGTCCTAACTGATTGACTGACTGACTCACTCATCAAACTCAGGGGGAAAAACTGCTTTAAAGTAAGTAAATAGCTGTTCGACAGTTTTTTATTAAATCAAATTTAAGGGGTTCATGGGGAGGGGTGAAATTCTGAAAAAAGAAAATTGAAAGATAATGTCCTGACTCACTCACTCACTCACACACTCATCATCGCCCAGCCAAAATTATTGAAGTTAGAAACATGACAGTTTGGGGATATGTTCATTGTATGTCAAAACCGTCTACTAAGGGAGGATTTTCGGATATTCAGGTTCTGAAGGGGTCTTAAGGGGGTTAAACCTGCATTCCATTGAATAACAATATCTCCCGATTGGTTTCATTGGGGGATATGATACACGACATATACACTCATCATTAAAAAGGAAGAAGACACGTCTCTGAGGGGTTTTCGATGTGGTGTATATTATGAGGTGAAAGGGGTGAAAAGTAAGAATTGAAAGATTCCTAACGGAGCGTGTATCTCTTAAACGACATAGGCGAGGAGTTTGAAACTCAGCGGAAAAAAATCAGCATAAAAATAAGTAAATATGTGTTTGACCGTTTTTTCATAAATCCAATTTAAGGGGCCCATGGGGAGGGGTGAAATTCTGGGGGGGTGGGGGAAACAGGAAATAAAGTGTCCTAACTGATTGACTGACTGACTCACTCATCAAACTCGGGGGGGGGGGGAACTGCTTTAAAGTAAGTTAATAGCTGTTCGACAGTTTTTTTGATCAATCATATTGAAGGGGTTCATCGGGAGGGATGAAATTCTGAAGGAAAAAAATGAAAGAAAATGTCCTGACTCATTCACTCATGATCGCCCAGTCAAAAATATTGAAGTTGGAACCATGTCATTCTGGGGATATGTTCGTTGTATCTCAAAACCGTACACTAAGGGAGGATTTTTCGATATTCAGGCTCTTAAGGGGTCTTAAGGGGGTTAAACCTGCATTTCATTGAATAACAATATCTCACGAGTGGTTTCATTTGTGGATGGGATACTCGGCATATAAACTAATCATTAAAAATAAGCAGACATGTGTCTAAGGGTTTTTCGCTGTGGTGTATTATTATGAGGTGAAAGGGGTGAAAATTGGGGGTTGAAGGATTCCTAACGGAGCGTGTAGGCCTATCTCTTAAACGACATAGGCAAGAAATTTGAAACTCAGCGAAAAAAAAATCAGCTAAAAAATTAAGTAAATCGGTGTTCGACCGTTTTTTCATAAATTAATTTAAGGGGCCAATGGGGTGGGGTGAAATTCTGGGGGGGAAAAGAAGAGAAAGTGTCCTAACTGACTGACTAACTCACTCACTCATCAAACTCAGGGGAAAAAGACAGCTAAATAAATAAGTTAATAGGTGTTCAAGCGTTTTTTCATCAATCCAATTTAAGGGGCCCATGGGGAGGGGTGAAATTCTGGTAAAAATAATTGAAGGAAAATGTCCTGTATGACTCACTCACTCATCACGCCCAGCGAAAACTATTAATGTTGGAAAAATGAAATTTTGGGAATATGTTCGCTGTATGTCAAAACGTCAACTAAGGAATGCTTTTTCTTTATTCGGGTTTTAAAGAGATGTTAAGGGGGTAAACGTGCATTTCATTGAATAACGATATCTCATGAGTTGTTTCTTTGGGGATGTGATATTCGGTATATAAACTAATCATTAAAAATAATCAGACATATATCTAAAGGTTTATCGATGTCGTGTATATTATGAGGTGAAAGGGGTGAAAATTGGGGATTGAGGGATTCTTAACGGAGCGTGTATCTCTTAAACGACATAGGCGAGAAGTTTGAAATTCGGCGGGATAAAACAGCTTAAAATACAAGTAAATATGTGTTCGACCGTTTTTTCATAAATCTAATTTAAGCTGCCCTTGGAGAGGGGTGAAATTCTGGGGGGATAAAACAGGAAAGAAAGTTTCCTAACTGATTGACTCACTTACTCACTCATCAAACTCAGGGGGAAATCAGCTTTAAATAAGTAAATAGGTATTCGACCGTTTGTTTCATAAATCCAATTTAAGGGGTTCATGGGGAGGGGTGAAATTATCAAATATAAATGAAAGAAAATGTCCTGACTGACTCACTCACTCATCATCGCCCAGGCAAAATTATTGAAGTTGGAAACATGAAATTTTGGGGATATGTTCGTTTTATGTCGGAAACGTCCACTAAGGTAAGAGTTTTGAATATTCAGGTTCTAAATAGGTGTTAAGGGGGTAAACGTGCATTTCATTGAATAACAATATCTCACGAGTGGTTTCATTTGGGGATTGATACTTGGCATATATACTAATCATTAAAAATAAGCTGACACATGTCTAATGGTTTTTCGATATAGTGTATATCATGAGGTGAAAGGGATGAAAAGTGGGGGTTGAAAGATTCTTAACGGAGCGTGTATCTCTTAAACGACATAGGCGAGGAGTTTGAAACTCGGAGGAAATCAATCAGCTTAAAATAAATAAATAAATAAATAAAATAAATAGGTGTTCGACCGTCTTTTCATAAATCCAATTTAAGGGGCCTATGGGGAGCGGTGAAATTCTGGAAGAAAAACGTCCACTAGGGAAGGATTTTTGGATGTTCACTCTCATCGACCAACCAAAACTATTAATGTTAGAAGAATGATATTTTGAGGATATGTTTGTCGTGTGTCGAAAACATCTACTAAGGAGGGATTTTTGGATATTCAGGTTCTAAGGGGGTGTTAACGGGGTTAAACCTGCATTTCATTGAATAGCAATATGACACGACTATGACGCGAGCGAAGCGAGACTAAAATTGAGATGGTGTGTGTCTGTGTATTACTCAATCACGCAAGTACCACTGGTCCGATTTACATGAATTTTACATGGAAGTAGCAGATCTACCTGGTTAACATACAGGTTACTTTTGATTTCAATACTTTGCACTAATTAAAGATGGCGACCATTTTAGTGACGTCACTCTACCCTTTGGTTTTAAACTTTCATATTTCCATTTCAAATAAAAAGAGAACGCTAAGAAATAGCAAACTTTTGATGGCATGTACGAGGTTAAAAATTGCATTTTCTATCCGAAATGTATCTCCAACCGTTAGCGAGTAAAACCTAAATGTGTGCTATAAAACACGGTCAAGGCAGAGCGGTGTAGTTGGACAAAATGTTCCATCCTTAATCTCCCTCTGCGCAGCATCTCGCCTATCCCCTGTTTTAACTGTCACCTTCACATTTTAATTTATTTACGACCCGTAGCGAAGCACGGGTACTTCAGCTAGTATAATATAAAAATTAAATTTACCAAAAAAATGAACATTAAAATGTTATAGAAAACAAAAAATATTAACAATAACTTATTAATAATTAGGATAAAATAATTCAAAAGAAATTAAGAAAATAGTAATAAAATATTCCAAATAATATTCTGCTCTATAGAGGGTTAAACCCAATATTGTAAGAAGTTATTCCCTAGTAACACAGACGATACCAACTCGGCAAACCTCTTTGTCCAAAGCTTGTTTATATTGGGCTGCGAACAACAAAGATTCTCACCCTTGAATGAAACATATTTTTCGGCTCAGTGCTACTTGTATTGCGAAGGAATCCACCCTTCCTTGAAAGAATGCGTAATGTCTAAATGACGCTCGGTATAAGGTATGAAATGAAAATCCACAGCCTGCTTCCAGTCTCCGACCGGGTCAGGAATGGAATGAATGAAGCCCCCATCTAGCGGCGAGGATATGGACTGTGCCGGCTGCCGAGGCCTGACGCACTCCTCTGGGGCAATGATTAAATGAATGACAATGAAATGAAATGATAGTGGAGAGTGTTGCTGGAATGAAATTGTGACAGGGAAAACCGGAGTACCCGGAGAAAAACCTGTCTGCCTCCGTTTTGTCCAGCACAGATCTCACATGGAGTGACCGGGATTTGAACCACGGATCCAGCGGTGAGAGGCCGGCGTGCTGCCGCCCAAGCCACGGAGGCTTTGGTATAAGGTATATTAATTTTAAATGCAGTACGAGACAGCCGGCAGGCAGGCAAGCAAGAAGCAAGCATTGCCAATACTTGCCCCGCCACCTGGCGGCCAGAATAACAGCTCAGCACAGTTGGGTCGCGAGCTGTCAACAGATGGCACTGGCAGTCCTGCCTCGTTTGGTGAACCGCGATGCTGCTTAGCAGGTGGCAGAGTAAACACGTATGGAATCTGACGATGGGTGGCATCGCCCATGATAACGCATCGGAATTCACGCTGTCCCTTTCCATAGGTCCGATTAGGTCTATAGCTAGGCTCGCCATATTTTTGGTGAGTGAACCTGGGACACATTAATATGGGATGGCCTTACCGGGGGTGGGGTATTCTAAGCGGGGGCTCCGGGATAAAAAAAAAAAAAAGAATCAACATGGTGAGTTTTAAGCCTCGCAAGTGACGGGAGGGGGGAATCTGGCACCCTAAATTGTTAGTTCTACACACCCCTTTTAAAAATAAAAAATAAAAAAGGAATTTTTGCTACATAAAAATATATAATTTTTCCTTTTTAATGATAATTTTTTCTGGTCTACCATCTAGAAAGAAGTGTTAATAAAATACAATTAAAAATATTTCATAAAATTGTTTATTGAACAATTACTAATTGTAAGTCTTATTATTTTTTGAAAAACTTACAACTTTTTGTCTAACTAAAAAGCAATTACAAAAAAAAACCGATATTGATTGTTGAAAAGTAACCGATTCATAAAAGATTCTTAAGCACATAAACTCATTACTTTTTACATCTTACAGCCGTTTTCCGGGACATTGATAAAACCGGGCGGGACACCGGGACAAGAGCAAAATACCGGGACGTATGGCAAGGCTATCCATTTAATAAATCAGTTTTAGTCATGTAACAGCGTACTGACTGTGCAGCACATAATCTCAGACTGTGCTCTCTACAACCACTGGCGCCAGCACAACAGCATTCCCAAGACTATTTATGTGAGGCCTTCTCATCTTTTTCACAGCTCAAAAAACTCATCAAGTTCGTCAAAGACTCTGAACTTTATTTCAAAATCTGATTGATCAACTCATAGTAGTGAAACTTTTCTTTATTTCTAGTGTTCATTTTATGATTTTATAGTGTATTCAAATTCAATGTATTGTGTGTATTATAATGTAAATCTACAGTGAAAGTCGCGATAAGACTTTCTAAGTTAAAGCGACTATAAATTAATCTAATAAAAAAAAGTCGTTCCGTGAAGAACTAAATACCGGTAGCCTATTTTCATTTATCCCACTGATCTTTTCCACTAAATTTCTCCTGCCTATTACAAGGATTTTCCGAGAAAGATCTACAGTATGAAAATCCACAGCCTGCTTCCAGTCTCCGACCGGGTCAGGAATGGAATGAATGAAGCCCCCATCTAGCGGCGAGGATATGAACTGTGCCGGCTGCCGAGGCCTGACGCACTCCTCTGGGGCAATGATGAAATGAATGACAGATGAAATGAAATGATAGTGGAGAGTGTTGCTGGAATGAAATGTTGACAGGGAAAACCGGAGTACCCGGAGAAAAACCTGCCTGCCTCCGTTTTGTCCAGCACAGATCTCACATGTAGTGACCGGGATTTGAACCACGGACCCAGCGGTGAGAGGCCGGCGTGCTGCCGCCTAAGCCACGGAGGCTTAGATCTACAGTATATACATTTTAAATTTCGCATCGTTGCCATGTTGGATTTGTGTTCATCAGGATATTGAAAAGCCCATAGAAGGTGAACTTAAGTTAATAGTCTCTATCAACACACAACATTTTTGTTTGATTGCTGTAATAGATTCGGAGATATTGAGAACCGTCGAAATACCGTATTTCAAATGGTCGCCATGTTGCATTGTTGTAGCACAATTGCGTGATATTCCTCATGTGATGTTGATAAGAAACATGAATTATTGGGGTCTAACTGTAACGTTTTCACTTTGATTTTGCTGTACTAAATGAAATACAGCGAGTTGTGAAACACAAAGGGGAGCTATTCCGTCAAGATATTGCAAGTTTGTAAGGGCAGATATGAAATATTGCTGATTCTAAATGCGGTGTTGATTCGTTTGAGAGACCACCTCGTAGTGTAGCGGCTAGCAATCTTGGCTGTTGTCCCAGAGGTCCAGTTCGATTTCCGGCTCTGCCATGAAATTTAATTATAGTCTGAGGGCTGTAACGGGGTACACTCAGCACCGTGAGGCCATCTTGGAAGTGATTTTACGTGGGTTCAAATTTCTACTCCAGGAAAATGGTGGGATGGTTCCTAACTTAAGGCCACGGCAGTCTCCTTCCCAATCTTCAATTGACTTACAAATACACACACTAATACAGCGATCGCAATAAGACAGGTTATCACATGAATTCCACACACAACTTAGTAGATGGAGCTAAACGAACAGGATGTTTAAAAGCGCCTAAATAAATCAACAACAACAACAATTAGCTCAGAACAGGGAGGCATGGAAGGCCCCATCAAACCAGTCAAAAGACTGAAGGGACAAACAGCATTTCTATGAGTAAAATTTGTTGTCATTACTGTTATTATTATTGTTATTTAACCGACAACGGATGCTCTGCCAGAACATTTGACTCAGCTATCTGTGGATTCGACTGACAATTGGGTTCGAATCCCACCTTCAGCCGTCCTTGAAATTAGTTATCCGGTGTTTTCCATTTTCAAATCTAGCCAAATACCGGGTAGGTACCTTCTAACGGCCGTTCCTTTCCAATTTCTTACCCAATTTCGTTCATATTTATTCATTAAATGTTTGATTAACTCCTCTCACGAGGCTCACGTCAGGAGGGGCATCCGGATGCAAAAATACCACCTGTCACTTCGATCTCCAACTCATAAGAAAGGGGAGACATTATTATTATTATTATATAATACGCTAAGGTGTATGCTTCACAAAACTCAAGCTCTTAAACCAGAGGGAGTTGAAAGGTGCAGTTTGTACCAAAATCTTCCAAATCGTCTCAATAGTACACGAATAATCTTGTATTTTGTAAAAAGTCGGCGGAAATATATTTATTTGATTATAAAGTGCGTTCAAACAAATAAAAAGGACGATATCCCGTGTCAGAACTGTGTCGCGTCCAGTCCTCATAACAGAAATAGCGGGCGGGTGGTATAGGCTATACGCATGGGGCGCTCACAAGTAACCTATAATAATGGTATCAGTTTTACGTCCGTTTTAACTACTGATATTTTTAGAGACGCCACCGGGGTGCCGCAATTTTGCCCTGAAGGGGTTCTTCAACGTGCCAGTAAATCTACTGACACAGCTCCCTTGCATTTGGACACTTCGGTGGCGTGATTGGTAGTATGCTGAGCTTCTATGGCCAAGGTCAAGGGTTCAAACCCGGCCGAAGTCGTCGGATTTTTAAAAAACGTTAAAAATGCCTTCCTTCGGAGGGGAAGTAAAGCCGGCGGTCCCAAGTCATAGATTTATGTTATGATCAAGAACCATCCACTGATGACACTTGGGTGAAGCTAAATTATAGGTTATATTTAACTAACGATCTTAGTTCCAACGTTCCTCGCCAGGAGCCGACTGCGGTGGCATCTAGTAACAAGGTTCAAAACTAGTTGGTCGTAGACGGTGGCGTTTGGTAGCAAAAGTTTGAACTACCGGTATTTGAAAATCGAATGTCTGCAGTCCTTACTTGAATTAAAACAGATATCACACACTAATAAAGCCATCACAATTAACATCGGTTATCAGACAGATTCTACACACACCCAAAGTACACGGGGCTACATGACTGGGGAACCAAACATCTCTGGCATTTGCGCTCCCTCAAATGCCAACTGAACGCGCCAGGATTCTATCGTGCAACCTTGAGCATAGCAGGTGAGAATGCTACCCCTGCACCACGCAGCCAGTTATACAAGTAACCGATCGTTACAAATGTGCATTCCCCGCAGCAGTGACGAATTGCGCACTGATATTATAAATATTGGCAATTTGTTTAAAAAGTGCGATTAAACATATAAAAAGACGATGGCCCCAGCCAGAACTGTGTTGCGTCGAGCCAGCATACCAATAAAATCGGGCGGGTGGTTTTATACACATGCGGGAGCTCTCTCATGGGTCCGCTAATTATTAATGTTATTATTATTATTATTTAAATACACCATCTAGGGAATCAACTGTTTTTGAAACCATGTCTATACACCTATTTAAGCAAAACATATTTTAATCAGTGCCAGTGTTGGTAGCATGCTGAGCTTCTATGCCCAATATCGCGGGTTCAAACCCGGTCGAAGTCGTCGCATATGTTAAGAACATTAAAAATCCCTCAGTATGTCTTCCTTCGGAGGGGAAGTAAAGCCGGCAGTCCCATGTCATAGATCTATGGGTTGAAAAAGAACCTTCCACTAATTAAACCTGTGTGAAGCTAAAATATAGGTTAAACATTTGACAAACGCTCTTAGGTTCCTATGTTCGTCGCCGGGAGCCGACTGCTGTGGCATCTGATAACCAAGTTCTGAACTAGTAGTCATTGACGGTGGCGTTTGGCGGCAAAAGTACGAACTACTTGAAAACATTCAATGTCTGCAGTCCTTACTTGAATTGAAAACAGATAACACACACTAATACAGCCATCACAATTAACACCGGTTATCAGACAGATTCTACACACACACAAAGTACACGGGACTACATGACAGCGTTGTCGCAACCCCTAAACTGAGGAACCAACCAACCAATCAATGACAGAAGAAAATCCGTCTCATTTTATCCCCGTACTAGAGTGGGTTCCACGTTGTGTACATTTGGTCATGAATTACAGCTTACGAGAATAACAATTTTCATCTCACCAGAGTTATTTCTGGAGGCCGTACTTAAAGTACATTAAGAATACACAAGGACACAAAGCTGTCGAATGCTGACGCAGCATATCTTAAGAAATATCATCAAGGTAAAGCTTCGCTTCGTCTCTTTAGCCTGAGTTGTTATGTTTACGTTGAATGTGAGGAAGCAAGTCACGCTTGCCCGCGTTGCTGCCTACCGTAACAGTAGCATTGTAGGGCAGTAGTCCAGCAGGTGATTACTGAGCAGCTTCACTTTATAGAACGGCGTGTGAGTCACAATCAGCATTGTCAAACTCGATGCTAACTGAAGGACCTGAATTAGGCTCATTTCCAATTGTACGTAGTTTTGTTACTAACACCTTTTTGTTCATCGCTTCAATTCTTCTTCTTCCTCTTCTCCTCCTTCTTTATGCTAATTCAAAGAGCGCGTTTTAACTTGTTAGTTGGCCTGATGGTTATTGCTTTCTTATCCTCCTATATTTCAACTTGACTCAGTACCTCTGTTTCGAACGGCAACCTCGAGGCAATGGATTGCAATGATGATCGCCAATCTTCGACGCGGAGACGGCATATAAAGGAGAAGAAGATCCTCCTATATCTCTTCGTGAATGCACTGTATTGCATCTTGCGTTCTTCCAGTTTTCATTTTAGGTCTCTCCATGAATTTGTGCTTGCCTACAAAATATAACCCCTGGCACTACAGCCCATGAAGGGTCTAGGCCTACCAAGCGACCGCTGCCCAGCTATTTGGCCTGAAGATATTGGGGGTGATACCTCGGCCGTTAATCTTGGTTTTCGAGACCGGGGCGCTGCCTCACTGTCAGACAGCTACTCAATTGTCCTCACGAGGCTGAGTGCACCCCGTTCCAGCCCTCATGTCAGTTTCTAAAATCCCTGACGGAGCCGGGAATCGAACCCGGAGCTTCTGGGTGTTAGCCAGGCGTGCTACCCCAACACCACGGGGCCGGCTCTACTATCCTTGCTTTATGGAAGTGAAAACTGGGTAGATTCAGGATGTCGGATACATAAGCTAGAGGAATCTGATATGAGGGTAGCACGAATGATTGCTGACGAGCAATGTCAGAAGGCTATCGTAATAAAGGCTAAGTTAGAAATGAACACTCTAGCCTGTTCGTATGAGCCTACTCAGATGGTGGGGTCATATAAAGAGAATGGGGGAGGAGAGATTGGTCGGTTGATTCCTCAGTTTAGGGGCTACGACAACGCGGTCATGAAGCCCCGAGTAGTTTGGGTGAGTGTAGAATCTGTCTGATAACCGGTATTAATTGTGATAGATGTAGGCCTATTAGTGTGTGTTATCTGTTTATAATTCAAGTAAGTACTGCAAGCATTCGATTTTCAAGTAGTTCCAACTTTTCCTACCAAATGCCACCGTCAGCGACCAACTAGTTCTGAACTTTGTTACTAGATGCCACCGCAGTCGGTTCCTGGCGACGAATGATGGAACCTAAGAGCGTTAGTCAAATATAACCTATAATTTAGCTTCACACAAGTGCAATTAGTGGAAGGTTCTTTATCATGCCATAAATCTATGACATGAGACCGCCGGCTATACTTCCCCTCTGGAGGAAGGCATACTGACAAGTGAGAGGAAATTACCTAAGAGGTTAATGAGTTCGGCTGTAGGGGGTAATAGGAACAGAGGTAGACCTAGGAGGCGATGGTCAAATTCAGTGATGAACGATCTCAAAGTGTGTGGTGTAGAAGCAGAGGAGACCGCAGTGCTAACTGCTAATAGGGGATCTTGGAGGCGACTTGTTCGCAAACAGAGGCTTGCAGACTAGACTGGACGCTGAAAGGCAGATCAGTCACATATTAAAACTATTATACTAAAGGCTCCACAATTTTCAATGAAACTCAGTAAGTGCATACTACTATCTCATTCGACCTTGACCGTGCCTTTAAAGTTTTAATACGTTTCACCAATCCAACATGGCGGCCGCGCGATATATTTCACTAGCATTCTATATCTCCGCAACAGTTACAGATATCATCCTGAAATTTTATTACGGTAACAAAGGGTACTACTAGAAGTGACTTTCATAAACCTGTTAAGTACAAAACGAACATGGCGGCCAAGCGAAGGTGAAACATTTAAATAGATTTTTTTTCGCGATTTAACCATTCGAGCGCAGTGAAACACGGTACAGCAAACGTATATTCACATTGTAATGCACTAACATCTAATTTAGTTCAATTGCTTACATAACCTCAAGATGGCAGTTGTGCAAAATTTTAAACTTAAGTTTTAATATCTTGTGCCCTAATCATGCGATTGAAATGAACATTTGAATAATAAACCTACGCAATAATCTTCATCTAATGGTACATAACTCTATGGCCTACATATCTAACATGGCGACTATCCGAAATATTTAGACGGTTGTCAATATCTACGAATCTATCACAGCAATCAAACTGAAATTTTGTATATTGATAGGGGCTATTAACATACGTTCAGCTATGGGACTATTTATATACTGGTGAGCACAAAACCAACATGGCGGTCAAGCGAGTTTTGAACATTTAAATGGAATTTACTCGCGATTAATCATCCGAGCGCAGTACGGTAATTATATATTATAACAAATCAAATGCAGCAGAAAACACTTAGTCTCCGGGCCATGCTGTCCTTTTAAAAGACATTCAATTTCTTACACATACGAAGCATAATCACTGTATTAAAATAATGAATACTGAAATGTTATTCTTACAGTTAAATTAAGTGACCCAAGTTAAAAATGCCATGTGATTATTCATATATTTGTATTTTTAAGTGTTTTGCTATATGTTATTATTGTTTACCCAATATAATTAGGCTTTCATTATTACGTATTGACCAACTGAAGAGCGACCTAAACAAAGGAATAGCTAACCAACACTAAAGAGTTTGACTTCAAAATTCACTATACACGTTTAAAATTTGAACTTTGTCTTACATAAAATATAGGTTGATACGTATACATGACTATGGAACTTGGAAATAGAAGCCTGTTAGCAGTACTTGAATTGTATAAAATAAACAAATAAATAAATAAATAAATGTATGTATGTCTACCCCTTATTATTCCCGTTTTCCAACGGGGTCGGGGATGAGATGCGATGGAAGTCTCTGTGGCGATGGTTTTTACGGCCGGATGCCCTTCCTGACGCCAACCTCATGAGAGTAGTGAATGAGAGATGAAATGAATGATGGTGAATGAAACTGGGCAAGGATGTGGAAGGAAGCGGCCGTGGCCTGTCAGAAGGTACCGTCCCAGCATTTGCCTGGTGTTGAAAATGGGAAAACCACGGAAAACCATTTCAAGGACGGCCGACGGTGGGGTTCGAACCCACGCGTTTATCGAGTCAGCAGAGAGCTTGGCCCCATGACCTAATGCTGCGCTTTAGCCAGCGTAGCCACTACTGTCGGTAAATAAATAAATAAATAAATAAATAAATAAATAAATAAATAAATAAATAAATAAATAAATAAATAAATAAAATCTATGTACCTGAAGTTTCTATCGGATATACTCTATACTTCAAAGGCTTCGGTGGCGTAGTTGATAGCATGCTGAGCTTCTATGCCCAAGATCGTGGGTCAAACCCGGCTGAAGTCGTCGGATTTATTAAGGGTGTTAAAATCCCCCAGTATGCCTTCCTTCGTCGGGGAAGTAAAGCCTGCGGGCCCATGTCATGTAAAAGAACCTTCCATTAACTAAATTTGTGTGAAGCTAAAATTTGGGTTTAATTTGATTAACGCTCTATTAGTTCTAAAGTTCACCGCCAGGTGTCGGTTGCGGTGGCATCTAGTAGCCAAGTTCACAGCTAGGTGCCTTTGACGGTAACATTTGGTAGCAAAAGTAGGAACTACTTGAAATTGATCGTCTGTAGTCCTTACCTGAATTACAGATAACAGATAACTAATACAGCCATCACTATTAACACCGGTTATCAGGCAGACTCTACACACACCCAAAGTACACGGGGCTAATTGACCTCGTTGTCGCAGCCCCTAAACTGAGAAACCAACCATAATCTATTCTATTTCAAGGTCAGAAGAGAGATGATTAAACATATAAACTTTTCAAAACTCACAAGTCTATCTGGATGTGTTTCCTTACGAAAGTGGTTAAAAGGTCACGCAAATGAAAAAAGTCAGTGGCCAAGAACCGTAACGTTAACTTGTATCATAAGTCTCCTGAAAGTTAGGCAACTTATTATACGTTACAGCTATGAGGGTCAGCGGACATCAGGTCACAGTAAGCGACTCGAGCTAACGATCCGTAGCTCATTAATCCAACAGTGTTTTCAACGTTGAATTCGTGACATAATACAGAGTCCTTGGCGCTGCTCTATACACGATGTTTGCTTATCCAAGTAAAGAGTTTTATATAAATGTAGTTCGTGCCCAGATTTGTCTACACTCCCTCTAGGTCAATATTTCTCAACTGTTGGGCAGTTAGGTCATCACATCGATATACCGGGTGATTCAGCAGCCCCTTCCAATATCGTTTGCTGCAACCCATCTAACGCGTGTTGGCAGGAAGGTAGACAATTCTCTGCTTGCATCCCGTATATTACTAATGCATTGCAAGCATATCCTGCAAATGATAATGAACCCTATTATTTTTCCCTCAATGTGACTACAGACTAATACGAGGGAAAAATAACAGTGTTCAGCATCGTTAGCGGAATATACTTGTAGTGCATTAGTACCAAACGGGATGCAGGAAAAGAAATATCGACCTTCCTTCCAACACGCGTTACTTGGGTTGCAGCAAACGATATGGAAGGGGCTGCTGAATCTCCCAGTGTACATTTTGAGAAGGTCTTTCAAACTATTCTAAACATAATAAATAGTAATTTACTGATACCGCTACTGAGTTACTGGAATATGAACTTAGAAAATTCTCTTCAAATCTAGTTCCCTACAACTCGCACATGGTGGTGGGTACTTAAAGTGATCACGACAACCAATATGTTAGATTGACCTTGGACTACAAATTCAGAGTAGGTTGTTACTCGTGTTAATGTCGAAAACATTTCCTAGCAGACAAGGTAGCCAAAACGTAAAATTAAGCGATTTCAAAAATTGTGCCAAAAGTTAAAGGGCTAAAGGGTGCGGAAAGATTTCAAATTGTAGTCCTGGAGAACTCTATCAAACTAAAAAGACAACTTTCAGAAATCACTTCCGGTTTTCTTTTTCATTCAAATCCTAGCCAAATTAACTTATTTACATTGCTTTCTTTAATGTGTTTCTCTGTGTTTTTTTTGAAAAATCTTCACCCCGGAAGTAGTTATAAAGGCGTAAGTGAAACTCTGCATTGACACACTAGCACTTGTAGTGGTAGAAAAGGCAAACTGTTAATCTAATCGACCGTATGTGGTTGAGTTTCATTGAATCACACTAGCGCTCGTAGTGATAGAGAAGGCAAACTGCTAATCTAATCGACCGGATATGTTTGAGTTTACGGTGATAAATCATCAGTCTACCGCGTGTTAACATGCCAGCACCTCGTAAGAAAGGCTTAGTGTATCCTTTAAGTTTGGAAAAGTGGAGGAAACAACGAAAATTAAATTCAAATGCATCATCATTAAGATTCACTTATAAACCGTGTTCTAATCAATGTCAAAGCATATTTTCAACTTTGAGTTGCTTGCCTGAAGGGCTAGAACCATGGATTTGTTTTTCTACTTTGGGGTGATAGTTATGGGAAACTGGTGTGGGGGAGATTTCAAAGTTCAGATTTATCTCTACTTATTATAAAACGAAGTCCCCGATTCTTGGATGTCACGGGTAATCTCGAGAACCACTGGATGGATTTTGATGCGGTTTTCACCATTCTGTAAAAGATATCTCGAGGATGGTTTCTGTAGAAAATAATTTATTTATGATCAATGGAAGCCAAGCAGTAACGATTTCATTGAAAAAGTCGAAAAAAATCCCTGGCATACAGTACATGCGCTCTTTAAGCTTAAGCTGGGCAAACCGTTAAAATATCTGTATACTATGAGCATAAGAATTGTTCAGCAAGAAAAGTTCTACAAAAAAGTCCGATAGAGCATATCTCTATCTCCAATACATCGCCCACTATAAGTGTTTTTACGTTTTAATTTCTTCCAACAATCTCCATTCAATTACTGAGTTGACAGTTTACGAGCTAGCTAGGGGCAAGCCTATCACCCGAGTTACGGCCAAGCTAGCAGGCGAGCCTACTACCCAGATACAGCCAGCAGCAAACTGTCGAGTCGTGTTGTATTGAGACTTCAGAGAAGGGTGGTTGTGTTTGGAGTCCCTGGAAGTGCAACTTGGCTTTTCTCCATTTCGCCTGTGAAATTTTCGTTCCGCAAAATACAAATAAAGTTATGATTGGACGGAAGGGGGGATTTGTGTTTCATGCACCTCGCAATTCTTAAATTACGTCTGACAAGAATTCGTTACACATTCATCACCATGATAATATAATTAATAGTGCAGTCAGTGATTTCAACCCATCATGTCAAGACGTAAAATGGAGAGCCTATAGGTCGTAGTTCATTGACATGGAAAGAAAAGCGCTTATCACGTAATGCATTCATAACTGTTCCCGGGCGGGTTGTTAGTTTTAAACATACGTTACGATGTTTGGAACCCAATTACAGTATTCATGTTTATGTATGGCTGATTTGATGTTCTTATTTAAAATGTATCCTTCTACCAAATATGCAATGTTCAGTGTCAGTATTATTTCAAATTACTTATCATCTGGGAGCACAGACAATGCCATAAGTATCGTAAATTAGTCTTGTGATGAGGTGCTTTACATTTTAGGACACCATCCTATGTTGATCAATTTGTTGTCTTGATTCGTTCCTTGGGGCCCAGGATTTCCATACCATTCGATGACTTTTCATCAAAATCAGATAAAAGTGACAGTCGTTAAAGAAATTAATAATGTCAATTAATTATTTTCTACAAATATCAAATATAATGCACTTAATTCTAGCTTTATTTGCCACAACGGAGGGTGGAAGACAACCGTTACTGTTAGGTTAATTCATACTACCACAATGAAGGTTAAACTATATAAAACGTAGAAAATGTATAGCCTACGTTGAAGAATCTTTAGTGAATGGTTATTCCGAAATAATAACTAAAAATACTAAATTCTAAAGATTAATTAATTGCCCTGGTAACAATCAACTCATTGTTAGTAATTGCCACCAATCACATGAAACACGAAGAGGAAATTATAAATCCTACCATCCGCTTTGAAGTTTAACGTGCGCTACTTGATGAAGGGATTTAGGAAATACAATAAATGGACTCTTTCATTATTTCTGCATTACTAAAATAAAGGTATAACGCGGCTTATAAAAGGGGCCATCAAAACTATTTGTTATATTAATGCAAATATAGTTAATACAAAGACATATTCAATAATTCCAATAATTAAATACTCGATAGCTTGATTTGTGTATAGTATAAAACTACCCAGTTAGGCCTATTTGAGTGTCATATACACACATCAAAAAAAGTTTTGCATCACCTCGGTTCCCAGATCTCCTGCATATAGACGTTGACTGTGTATATTGTATCCAAGATACAGTCCCTTTGACTGTTCATAGATGTCACTAAAACTGCTCAAAGATGTAAACAACCATGCATGAGCAGGGCCTATTAGACGGAGGGGGTACGACAGCCGATCAGTTCCAGTCATTCCACCAGGACGAAGGTACGCTGCTCATGTTGTCTGTAGTTCTACCATGCCTAGAAGGTCAATACCGCAGTTCGATCGCGTCCGCATTGTTACTTTGTGTCAAGAAGGGCTCTCAACAAGGGAAGTTTCCAGGCGTCTCAGAGTGAACCAAAGCGATGTTGTTCGGACATGGAGGAGGTACAGAGATACAGGAACTGTCGATGACAGGCCTCGCTCAGGCCGCCCAAGGGCTACTACTGTAGTGGATGACCGCTACTTACGGATTGCCGCTCGGAGGAACCCTGACAGCAATGCCACCATGTTGAATAATGCGTTTCGTTCAGCCACAGGACGTCGTGTTTCAACTCAAACTGTGCGCAATAGGCTGCATGATGCGCAACTTCACTCCCGACGTCCATGGCGAGGTCCAGCTTTGCAACCCCGACACCATGCAGCGCGGTACAGATGGGCCCAACAACATGCTGAATGGACCCCACGGAATTGGCATCACGTTCTCTTCACCGATGAGTGTCGCATATGCCTTCAACCAGACAATCGTCGGAGACGTGTTTGGAGGCACCCTGGTCAGGCTGAACGTCTTAGACACACTGTCCAGCGAGTGCAGCAAGGTGGTGGTTCCCTGATGTTTTGGGGTGGCATTATGTGGGGCCGACGTACGCCACTGGTGGTCATGGAAGGCTCCGAAACGGCTTTACGATACCTGAATGACATCCTCCGACCCATAGTGCAACCATATCGGCAGAATATTGGAGAGGCATTTGTCTTCATGGACGACAATTCTCGACCTCATCGTGCACATCTTGTGAATGCGTTCCTTCAAGATAACGACATCGCTCGACTACAGTGGCCAGCATATTCGCCAGACATGAACCCTATCGAACATGCCTGGGATATGTTGAAAAGGGCTGTTTATGGACGTCTTGACCCACCAACCACTCTGAGAGATTTACGCCGAATTGTCGTTGAGGAGTGGGACAATTTGGACCAACAGTGTCTTGATGAACTTGTGGATAGTATGCCACGACGAATACAGGCATGCATCAATGCAAGAGGACATGCTACTGGGTATTAGAGGTAGTGGTGTGTACTGCAATCTGGACCACAAATGCTGAAAGTCTAGCTGTATGATGGTACAACATGCAATGTGTGGGTCTCATAAGCAATAAAACGAGCTGAAATGTTGTTTGTGTTGATCTCTATTCCCTTTGTATTTAAAGGTTCCGGAACTCTTGGAACCGAGGTGATGCAAAACTTTTTTTTGATGTGTGTATCTACACTTACATTATTTGATGTTTTATGTATTTGTGTGTCTAATGAGTCAGATCAAGTAAATAAAAAGCAATTTTAACAAGTAAGAAAAACCACGTTAGGCTATTCTTTTAACTGATAACGCTCTTGTAATACTGAATATCTGAAAAAATGATATAATTTCATTACAAATATGAATGTGCAGAATTTGGCTAAGTTTGTTTAATTATATATATTGGTCCGTATTGAAATAGAATTCCACTTATTACACTAACTTCGTTCCGTCTTTTCAATACTATTTAATTTACAAAATGCTGTCCTAGTACATGTTTCGGACACGTCTGTGTCCTTCTTCAGCTAGAAAACATGTTAAAACCTTATAGCCAAAAAATATACACTCAAAACATTGTGATTCATTAGAAAGTCATTTATGTGGACACAGGGTGTCTCATTGTCCATACACTTGGTAAATGTCTATCCCTTTCTATAACTAATTAAAACATATCAATCTAGTGATTGGCAAGCAAGAGGGATTGCAACAAAGACTACTTCTGGAGAAACATTTGACACCCAAGGATTCCACCCAATACGAGCCACTTTCCGCCTTTGTCAATAGCATCACATAATAAGCCATAATATCAAACTACCCAATTACGGTCGGTGTAAGAAAACATGCGACCAAATATCAGCCAATAGCCTAACATAAAAAGTGCAGCCAAAATCAATTCTAGATTTTAGTGTTTTTAACAATACAGATCTGTTCAGAACAGATATTAAAACAAATAGTTTTATCAAAAATAGAAATGTTTATCAAATTGAGCAGCTCAAGTGCAACAAAGATGCACAATTCTTTGACAACAGGAAGAATTTGACTAATGCCAATCACTAGATTGACATGTTTTAATTAGTTATAGAAAGGGATATATATTTTCCAAGTGTATGGACAATGAGACACCCTGTGTCCACATTAATGACTTTTTAATGAATCACAATGTTTTGAGTGTATATTTTTTAGCTATAAGGTTTTAACATGTTTTCTAGCTAAAGAAGGACACAGAAGTGTCCGAAACATGTACTAGGACAGCATTTTGTAAATTAAATAGTATTGAAAAGACAGAGCGAAGTTAGTGTAATAAGTTGGCTAAGGTTTACAAAAGAAAAGTTGAAGAATGAAAACTATTTATTCCTACCAGTGCTGGTATACAGGATTGTTCAAAACTCAACAGCTGAATTATAGTCTAGGTAGCACTGCTCTAGGCAAAGGTAAGATGCACCACACAATCTGCAAAGTTGTCGAGTGATGCGACCTCACGAGTCTGGTGCAGATCCGTTAGGTTATGCTACGAGCGCCTACAGGTTCAGGTCATGCGTCACTGGCTTACGACTGGTCAAGAACTACCAATGCAGACCATACTGTGCATTGCAGCCACGTCTAGCACGTCAGTCCCAATCGACAGGTCGATCCGGACATCAATTTGGTCGATCGTAATCTTGTTATGTGTGAGATGGAAAATCACCTGAATTCGGATATGCAATGTTCTCCATGTCTGAAGCATCTTTTGAAGATGGGATAATAACGTGTTTGTTGTGTTGCCACAACTTATGAATCAATAATAATAATGTTATTTGTTTTTACGTCCCTTTTAGCTACACTGGCTTTTAGAGACGCCGGGGTGCCGGAATTTTGCCCCGAAGGGGATCTTTAACGTTAAACTTATGAATCAACCCTCGTATTATCGTATGTGGTTTAATTTTCTTTATCATCCCGACACTTTCCTCGCAATACAAGTCCACCCATTTGTGCTGGTCAGTTGCATATGGATTTTGGTGTATAAATAACATTTGTATTTAAGATAATCTACATATGTGTCAGATATTGGGACTATTTCCTCAATGTAACATAGCCTATTGCGAAAACTTGAGAAACTGAATTTGTATGAAGTTAATGTATGGAAAGAAAGTTAGGCAGTTTCTTTTTCGCAACTAATGTCTTTTCAATGGGTTGTTCACCAGTTTATGCTGATATAATAAAGTTCATTTTCGGCGACGAAGTGGAATGTTTAGAACGTATAAATCCGATACAGAATTATTTATAATTCTCTTTCTAACTGAAAATTGTTGTTATTGCTCCTACTGATTGGAGTTGTGGACTTCTCAATTGGAACATTGACCAACAAACTACATTAACACTATCGTAACAGAACTAGGTACACTGTTGCAATGTGTAAGAGTTTCTTGCGCGTCTCTGGGGACTGTTGGCAGACACTGAAGCTCATCTAGTATGTAAGTCTCACTCAGACAGGCAATACATGGGACACTGACTCTTTAGACCGGTTTGTGGGAGTTGTTTGAAGTAGTCAGCACGACTGAACAAACATTATATTCAAATACATCTCTCAAAACACCAGAATAGTGCGCTATATAACTCTGGTCCGAAACCTGGCTGGGTAACAAACTAAATATGCATTATCTCTGATCTGGTAACTCTGAATACTATTTTGCTGTACATCATTTCATATTTGTTTTATCATAAAAGAAAACTGCATATTCTAAACCCAATCATCATCATGATCATCTTAATCTTCGTCGTCATAATCATAACTTCGACGCAAGAGAGACTCCGTCCCAGAAAGATTCTTCGTAACAGATGCAATGCTATATAAAGAATGGATGCGACCAGAGTATGAGCTGAGGCACCTAGTGACCAGATTTGCGATCCTCATCCATGGCTTCCACCATCGCATCTGCACTAGGAAGTCCTTCCATCAGCCCAGCCAGGAGAGTGTTGGCTGATTATGCAACTATCAGTGCGATATATGGGCGCAGTCCAATTCGGCCAGTTAATTACACTGATAAAATCGGACAGACTTTTCTGGCCACCATGATCTGCCCCTTTGATAATTGATAGTCCAATTCGGCCAGTGATAGCTCATTAGCAACCTCCCCTACCTTCCCCCACTCTGCAGCCAGCACATACCATACTGTTCACATTTTCCAACATTTTGTCATTAAACTGTTGGAGGGGAGGTGACTCTCAGTTTGACGGTCCCAGGGGTGTCAATTACTATAAATTCACATATGTATGACCTAGCTTTCTGGATATGGTGACAACTACTGTCTGTGGAGGAGCTTTATACAAAGAATACGATATGTCCTCAATAGTTTCACAAATATGGACATCCATGAGATTGTGTTCGATAAACTGGCAGCGTTAATATAACCTACTGTAAGTGCAAGCTCTAACATTTTACCCGATCTTCTTTGCATACACTAATAAATGAACAAAATTAAATTTTAATAAACCAAGTGAACAATTTTCATTGAATACCCTAACCTATTAGATGAAATTAAAACATACTTAATACCAGTACCATAATTAATAGTTGGAGATTCATTTTAAGGGCTGGGGTAGCTTGGCAATCAGCCCGGTGAACTGAATTTTTAATTGGTGTAAATTATATTTATATACTAACCAAGGATCACAATATTATTTAGCAATTATATTTCGACCATGCAGCCAGCCTGAAATGGTTTCCCGTTTTTTCTATTTTCAACTCTATACAAATCCAGGAACTGTCCCTTCGAATAGGCCACGGCTGCTTCCTTCTTTAGTTCATTAATTCGAATGACATTTTAACTGCCATTTCCTTGTTAAGTTCAAGTATATTTTAATGAAAGTTAGTAGTTTTTTTCTTTATTGTCTATCCGGGAAGTTTGTTTTATTGAGATTTTAATTAATATGGTTATAAAAAACAACACTAAGATTAAGAATAACATTTTAACTGCCATTTCCTTGTTAAATTCAAGTATATTTTAATGAGAGTAGGTAATTGTGTAGTGAATAAAACAGGATTTCTTCTATAAATCTCTGTAAAACTGTCGCCATATTTCAGTTTGATGGAATAGTTTTTTAAAAGTCATTTTCATTCATTTTAGTAGTTTTTTTTAGATGACATTTCATTGAGCATTATATGTCCACCTCGTTACGTAGTGGCTATCACCGCGGAGGCCTGGGTTCGATTACCAGCTCTGCCAAGAAATTTCATTCTGATTTGAGGGCTTTACGGGTTACACTCAGCCTCGTAAGGTAAAACTGGGAGGAGGAGGAGGAGGGTTCGTCCACCTCCGCCATCCTGGAAGTAGTTTTCCGTGTTTTACCACTTCTACTCCAGGCAAATGCCGGATTGAGTCCTGACTGAAGGCCACGGCTGCCTCCTTCCCAATCCTCACCTTAATTACAACTACACGCAATAATACAGCCATCACAATAAGACAAGTTATCAGACAAATTCCACACACACAACCAAGTACACGGGGTTACATGACGATGATGTCGCAAAGCCCCTCAATGAATCAACAATAATGATCTAACAAACCCGTGGTTTGGAGCACCCAAACATCAAGCCGACTGCAACCCAGCTCATAGGCTACAAATTGTGGGGGACGAATAACCTGCGCGACGACACCCTTAGCCACATCACTTTGATTTTAGATCATGGACCACTACTCCTCATATCAAGCAGGTCCTTAATTGTCCTCACGAGGCTTTCCTTCTCCTGATGTAGAATTGAGAATAGGCGGCTTTGATTCCTACCTCAGCCATGCTGGAAGTGGTTTTTCATCGTTTCTCATTTGTATTCCAGGCAGATGCCTAGATTGTACCTAAATTAAGGTCATGGCGCCCTTCTAACCATATTCTAGCCAAATTACAAGTACACAATAGTACGCTACAGCAGTTACAATAACACAGATTATCAGACAGATTCCACACACACCAATGTTCACAGTACTTCATGATCGCCAAGCCTTCAAAATGAATAAACGACAATTGTTTCCAGCCCTCAAATCAGATGTTAGGTATGACTGGCTGCGTTGCTCAGCGGTAATGTTCTTGCCTACTGATCCCAAGGCTGCAGGATTGAATCCTAGCGCAGTCGCTTGGCATTTGTGGGTGCATAATTGCGATGGAGCTGTGTTAGTAGGTTTACTGGCACGTTAAAGATCTTCGGGACAAAATTCCGGCACCCCGGCCACAGTAGTTAAAAGGGACGTAAAACCAATAACATTATATAGATCTTAAGTTTCTGGCTGGAATCTAATCCAGAGCTCTCCTCGGTAAGAGAAAAGCGTGCTATCCATACACCACGAGGGACAATAATAATAATAATAATAATAATAATAATTGGAAAAATCCTCACAGAGGAAAGAAAAATAATAAGGAAAATAATTGGACCAAAGCACACAGATGAAGGATACAGGCTTCACTCCAGAGACACCACAGAGAAATTGTCCAACCTCGCAGCAGACATCAGAAAGAGGCGACTAAAATTTTATGGCCACATCAGCAGACTCCCACAAACTAGACTCACCAACAAAATTCTTAGATACATACAGCGGCTCAAGATTACTACACCCTGGATGATGCAAGTCAAAATTGATCTAGTAAAAGCACAAGTCAACCCAGAAGACGTCATAGACAAAAGCGTATTTAGACACAAAGTATACAAGTGGGAAGTGTTGTCAGAGAGAGCTGCACCTACAGCCCAAAGACCAAAGTGGACCGAAGAAAGGAAGAGGGCCTTTAGTGCACGAATGAAAGAGTACTGGAAAGACAGGAAGAACAAAAAGTCATGATTGCTTCGCGTGGTCTAATAGGCCTGAAACGTGTAAAAATAAATAAATAATAATAATAATAATAATGTAAGGGGGTTAAGGTACCTTTTAACTGTTGTAGCCTTTTAAAAGAATAAAGGCATAATGTTTGTTTCACTGAAATTGTGTTAGATCCAATTTTGTATAACCCTACATGGAAGTGTGTTTACGGGGTCATTCTGCAAGATCAAGTAAGTTATCTTACCTTTGGGTTTTCACAAGGGTAGTGGTGGGGGACCGAAGGGAGAAGGGTTTCAGCGGAAGAACCAGAACTTGGCCTGGGGCAATTGGCCAGAAAGGACTGTGCGATGGAATGACAAGATAAAAAAGATCCACTCAGAAGATTAGCTGGCTCAATTCGCCAACACCCCGATATACACACATCAAAAAAAGTTTTGCATCACCTCGGTTCCCAGATCTCCGGCATATAGACGTTGACTGTGTATATTGTATCCAAGATACAGTCCCTTTGACTGTTCATAGATGTCACTAAAACTGCTCAAAGATGTAAACAACCATGCATGAGCAGGGCCTA
Organism: Meconema thalassinum; assembly: GCA_946902985.2. Taxonomy (NCBI): domain Eukaryota; kingdom Metazoa; phylum Arthropoda; class Insecta; order Orthoptera; family Tettigoniidae; genus Meconema; species Meconema thalassinum. The sequence goes on from OX336390.1 coordinate 841,209,821, forward strand.
TTAGACGGAGGGGATACGACAGCCGATCAGTTCCAGTCATTCCACCAGGACGAAGGTACGCTGCTCATGTTGTCTGTAGTTCTACCATGCCTAGAAGGTCAATACCGCAGTTCGATCGCGTCCGCATTGTTACTTTGTGTCAAAAAGGGCTCTCAACAAGGGAAGTTTCCAGGCGTCTCAGAGTGAACCAAAGCGATGTTGTTCGGACATGGAGGAGGTACATAGATACAGGAACTGTCGATGACAGGCCTCGCTCAGGCCGCCCAAGGGCTACTACTGTAGTGGATGACCGCTACTTACGGATTGCCGCTCGGAGGAACCCTGACAGCAATGCCACCATGTTGAATAATGCGTTTCGTTCAGCCACAGGACGTCGTGTTTCAACTCAAACTGTGCGCAATAGGCTGCATGATGCGCAACTTCACTCCCGACGTCCATGGCGAGGTCCAGCTTTGCAACCCCGACACCATGCAGCGCGGTACAGATGGGCCCAACAACATGCTGAATGGACCCCACGGAATTGGCATCACGTTCTCTTCACCGATGAGTGTCGCATATGCCTTCAACCAGACAATCGTCGGAGACGTGTTTGGAGGCACCCTGGTCAGGCTGAACGTCTTAGACACACTGTCCAGCGAGTGCAGCAAGGTGGTGGTTCCCTGATGTTTTGGGGTGGCATTATGTGGGGCCGACGTACGCCACTGGTGGTCATGGAAGGCTCCGAAACGGCTTTACGATACCTGAATGACATCCTCCGACCCATAGTGCAACCATATCGGCAGAATATTGGAGAGGCATTTGTCTTCATGGACGACAATTCTCGACCTCATCGTGCACATCTTGTGAATGCGTTCCTTCAAGATAACGACATCGCTCGACTACAGTGGCCAGCATGTTCGCCAGACATGAACCCTATCGAACATGCCTGGGATATGTTGAAAAGGGCTGTTTATGGACGTCTTGACCCACCAACCACTCTGAGAGATTTACGCCGAATTGTCGTTGAGGAGTGGGACAATTTGGACCAACAGTGTCTTGATGAACTTGTGGATAGTATGCCACGACGAATACAGGCATGCATCAATGCAAGAGGACGTGCTACTGGGTATTAGAGGTAGTGGTGTGTACTGCAATCCTGACCACAAATGCTGAAAGTCTAGCTGTATGATGGTACAACATGCAATGTGTGGGTCTCATGAGCAATAAAACGAGCTGAAATGTTGTTTGTGTTGATCTCTATTCCCTTTGTATTTAAAGGTTCCGGAACTCTTGGAACCGAGGTGATGCAAAACTTTTTTTGATGTGTGTATATCACGCCATGGAATGCAGTAGAAGAATAGTATCACTCACTCAGTTTTGTTTAGACGAGGACTGATTAAGTTGTCTTGATCAAAGTGTAGTGTAGTGTAGTGGAATGGGTGAACGGACTCGATGAACACAAGTCGCTGGTGTTACCTAGGTACACGATTGATTCAATGTTTCACATTGTTATAATATTGTTCCTATCTATGGCCATTGGCCGCAATAAATATTGTATTTATAATCTTCGTCATGATTGTGATGATGATGATCATCATAATCATGATTAGTTATTGTAGTTTTAAGGAGCGGAACAGCGTGGTCATCTGCCCCATCATCATCATTATCAAAATCTGTATAAACCATTTTTCATTGTACCCTTCGTAATCTAGTGAATTAATTGATTTTCAGTCGTTCAACACTTTAATGTGCCCTATTAAATTTATCTATTCACACCCACTAGTCGGGAAAATTAAACGGATTAATTATATACTTTTATACACTTCTTTCTCCACACTTCTCACTCTCCACCCCCTCTTATCGAGAAATGTATAAAAACTGAGAGCGGTAACGTGGGAGAACGTGGGATTGAATCCCACCTCGGCCGTCCTGAGAATGGGTTTCCTGCTTTTCCCATTTTCACCACCAGGCATATGCCTGGACGTTTCCTTTCAATAGTTCCACGACCGATTTTCTTCCAAAATCCAGGTTATAAGGAGTGTGTAGATCAGTGTAATTTCCCACCCAATTTAATTGCAACATCGATGACGAACATTCTAGATAATAACATTGTGGAATTTAAGGATGAACAGTCAACATCAGATGAAATCATTCAGAGGAACGGAGTAGAGTAATTCAGGGAGGGAGATATGGAACTGCGCCCATAATCAGTGGTATTTCCAGATCCTTTTAATTAGGCTGATTGAACTGCGCCCATAGTCAAGTCGGCTAGTAGCCCAAGGTCGGTTTAAGGGGAAGCCCCCCTTTAGCGGCGAGGATAGGCATTGTGCCGGCTTCCGAAGCCTGTCGCACTCCTCTGGGACAATGATTAATGAATGACAGATGAAATGAAATGATAATGGAGAGTGTTTCTGGAATGAAAGATGACAGGGAAAACCGGAGTACCTGGAGAAAAACCTCTCCCGCCTCCGCTTTGCCCAGCACAAATCTCAAATGGAGTGACAAGGATTTGAAGCACTGAACCCAGCGGTGAGAGACCGCCGCTGCTGCCTAAGCCACGGAGGCTACACTAATAATAATAATAATACAACTCTCTCTAATCCACCATAAATAACTACCCCTCTAGTTTTGTTATACAATAAAAACATCTTCTAAATGGTAATATTACCTCAAACGAGATTATTAAACATTTGCAATAACAAAACTATTTTTAAAATATGGTTAGGTTGTCGAAAACATCCCAATGTACCAGTTAATGCTAATATTGCTAGAACAAAAATTAAATATTAGTCTGTTTTGAAAACTGTAGCCTTCCTGTTTTATGTATCCCAGGCCAACACTAATCTCTTGCCCGCATCTGGACAGGGTATATTTAGTTGTTCGCAATCTGGACGGTTTTTGACTTGTTCGCAATCAAGACACAACCGATTTGAAATGAGTCACTTCAAATTCACACCACTCGACACAACATAATTCGGTAGAGTGGTGGAGGGAGGGAATCTACCTGGCCGCTCTCAATGGGCGCAGTTCCACTGCCACTTTTCGAAGGTTGATGCTAATGACCAGGGTCATTAGTGAAGCTTGGGTGCAGTTCCATACAACCCTTCAGGGAGACCCAAAGAGCCCCATTTAGTATTATATCGCCACATCAGACGTAACAAAGACTGTCGAATCAACTCCATCTGTCAGTTTATATAATTATGTATACTGACGATATGGTCCTAGGCAGTGGCGTCACTAGGATTTGCTTCTGGAGGGGGATGAGCGGAATTAAATCTCAACTATTAATCCACGAGGAGCGTTTTACTAGGTCCATACTCTTTTTAGGACAGAACTATTTCCTTTCAAATTCTTTCTTCTTTATCTCTCTTTTCTTTAAAGTTTAGTATTTGTTTTTGGTTTTGGTCAGTTTTTTGTTGTTTTCTGATGTGTAACATCTTTCCACTCGGTTGCTGTATATTTTTTGTGGGGGTGATTTTGAAGAAATGATACGGAAATGGGACGGAAATGAAACGGAAACAATGAGCGCACGCGGTGGCAGAGATTGGTACTGCTGTATATTTTTGTGGGGGCGATTTTGAAGAAATGAATCGGAAATGGGACGGAAATGCAACGGAAACAATGAGCGCGCGCGGTGGCGGAGATTGGTACCACGACGTACTGTCGGTCATGTGGCTATGTGGAATGTATATTGCATACGGTTTTCTTCAAGGTTTGGAGGCCCCATTAAAGGTATTTCTATAATAAATCATCTTCAAATTGTCGTTCTTTGATGTGAAAATATTCATTATATCATATTTGATGAAAACAATTATGATTTATTAAATCTTCATACTGTTGCTGTATTCTTATTTGAAGTAAGCACTCGAGGTACTGTCGGCCAAAATACAGCACTGTGTGAAATGTATATCGCATACTTCAAGGTTTGGAGGCCCCATTAAGGATATTCCTACAATAAATCTTCTTAAATTTGTAATTCTTTGGTGTGAAAATATTCAATATATCATATTTGCTGAAAGGATTTGGCACAGGAGTTTTACATGTAGATACTTCAATGACCAACAGAGTTCACTGTTAACAAGGGATTTGCGCTCCCGGCAGACACATAGTAGGATAACATGATTGTCACATGTTACACATCATATGCAACTACTGTAAGGCTCGTAATTTTTTGGTGTTTGTTTTTGCTTTTTGTTACTGTTTTATTGATTTTTGTTTTGCATTTTAATTTTTGTATTTTTGATTTTGATTTTGGTTTTGTGTTTTTTTTTCTGCTTTGTTTTTTTGTTTTTGATTTTTGCTTTGTGCTTTTGATTTTATTTTTGTTTTTGCTTTGTGTTTTTTGTTTTTGATTTCGTGCTTGTTGTTTTCTGCTTTGGCTTTTGTTTTTACACGAGTAAACAGACATGTTCTCGAATTAGTAACGAATAACGTGCATAACCCTTGTCATCGAACCAAAGATTGGTTTCATTCAAAGTAAACATTTCATTGAATTTCGTATTTTCATTACTCGTGTTTGGCTCTAGGAGGGGGATTGGTCCCCCGTAGTTACGCAACTACAGTAGTCCTAGCCTCACCAAAGAGACAACAATTACAGGAGACCTCGAATGTACTACATATCTGGGCTGAGGATTCTGAATTCCATATAAATTACAACATAACGGTGTATATGGTGCTTCGAAAAGGATGGGGGGAACCTTCAGCCGAGGAAAAAGTACCTCTAAGAGAATTTTAGATTATATCAGTAAACTCCTATAGGCCACATATGCAGAAACACCAAAATACACACGAGGACCAGTGGACTATTATCCCTATTGCATTTTGCAACCCAAACCATTAGTAAAGGGCTAAAGTAGTTAATTTTTCTAAAAAATAAAAATAACTCCAGTTTGGACAGTGGCCAGACAAAAAATTAAAACTAAATTTATAGTTAAAATTGATATAGAAATAGACTGAAATATAAGTAGAAATATCGGTAATAATCACAATGAAAATAAATACAAATAAAACACAATAAAAATTAAAAATAGAAATTAAATGTTAAAAAATAAAAAATAAAATACAAAAAAATAAAGCTATAAAATAAAAATTTTTAACAAAAAAATTAAAATTAACTGAAAATCCAGTGAGAGTTTGGTGAAATGTGACCCTTTTTTAAAAATCCTCAACCGTCCTGGAATCCCCATGTTCATACTAATTTACGCGTGGCCCGTGGGAATCTCAGGTAACCGTAGAATAATACGAAGTGGCCTTTCAGCAAATTTAATTGAGAGGGAGGGGGGAGGGATTTATATTATGTAAGCGGGAAAGTTGGATGTATGTATTCCAAAAATCTTATTGCGAGGGTTGGGTGTAGGAGAATTGGAAGGAATCAACCATGCAGTTGATAGAACCTAGCTTGACGAATGTGTTACGATGCCCTTTAATTGAGAAGAGAAAATGAATTAAGTGTAAGATAAATAAGATACAGAATTAAACGCAGCACAGACATTCATGCCCGAAGCTGGACTCAGACCACAAGCAGTCGCACAAGCCACACAATCTGACCCAGAGATACGCCTGCTGGCTATTTCTAACTTGTTATGTTGTCCCTGTTAAATACTGATTCCTCCACTGGTATTTAGATATTGTTAGAATACTTGGCTTTAAACTAGCAGTTGGACACAGAGGGAGAAGAGATGGGATGCAAATTCGTCAGGGACACTTCAGGGTCAATACTTTCCGTGATCATTAGTTAATAGCTTTTAAGAAGGAAAACACAGAAAAATAGCTTGAAGGTTTGCGTCAACAGACAAACATCAATGTAGTATTATCTAACTGACATAAGTGGTTGTTGAATACAATATTCCCTAACTAATTTTAATCGACTTTTGACCTTCTTCTCCACTTAAAGAATGTTTACAACGTTGATACATGTTTGCTCTCTAGTTCCTCTTCAACGTACTCAACAATCCCACACTGTGACCTTAAATCAATCATCGTGTTGTGAAAGTGAGCTTCAGTTATTGATAGAGAAGCGTATCCCACCACCATATTATGTACAGCCCATACATCTCAAAGAAGACAGTTGGATCAGTTCTGTAATATCCATTTGAGATACGAGTGCCGGTGGTCAAATTGGGAACTATCCTTTGTTTACATCCGGCACGCTTACATCTTGCACTGTTGACGGGTACAGTCACTTGGGTGCGATATGATAGAGCTTCAGTAGCCTTGGTCTTTGTTAACCTCTCCGTGGTGACATGCGCTCCTGTGTGGACGCTTGTAGACACTGTACTCCGTCACCGCTGTGTCCTCCTTCCTCATCGCGCAAGGATCCAACTGCTAGGATCAGTAAACGCTCCCACATCCAAGTTCAGTGCCATTCGTTTCTCCAACATGTAATACGTGGAAATATATTCCTTAGAGTGCTTTATATTTTCTTGCGATTTCAATTCCTTGTTTCGAATGATTTCGTGACATCCCACGCCGTAGCCATGTGCGCACTTTGACTACCATGGGGATCTGCAACAAATCCCGAGATTAGTGGGTTGAATCTCGGCGCTGACAGCAGCTATCCTGAGCGTGGGGTTTCTACGCTCCCTCTAGGGGAGTCTGAGCTTCTATGGCCAAGGTCGCGGGTTCAAACCCGGCCGAATTCGTCGGATGTTTTAAGAGCGTTATAAGTCCCTCAGTATACCTTCCTTCGGAGGGCAAGTAAAGCCGGCGGTCCCATGTCATAGATTTATGGCATGAAGAAGAACCTTCCACTAACTACACTTGTGGAAGCTAAAATGTGTAGGTTAGTTTGATAACGCTATATTAGTTCCAACGTTCACCACCAGGTGCTGACTGCGATGGCATTTAGTAGCCACGTCCGCAGCTAAGTGTCGTGGATGGTAGCAATAGTAGGAACTACATGAAAAAATTAATCGTCTGCAGTCCTTCTACCTGAATCACAGATAACACACACTAATACAGCCATCACCATTAACACCGGTTATCAGACAAATTCTACACACGCCCAAAGTACACGGGGCTACATGACGCGTTGTCGCAGTCCCTAAATTAAGGAACCAACCAACCAACCTCTAGGGGAATGCCCGGATGGACTTCATTTCAAGTCTCGGGGCACCCACTCCAATCCTTACTACTACAGTCACTACAGAAATACAGGCTATCCGACCAATCCAACACTCATCCAAGCATATGGGACTGATGACCATGATGTCCCAAGCCCCTAAAATGAATTAACAATGACACATTTCATGCTAAAATATCATCAAGTTCGCCACGTTATAATGGTTACACTGGAGTAATATGTCAATCTACCGTTTCAATAGCATCGGAGATGAGATGAGAAAAGTCTATGTGGTGGTTGGTTTTTACAGCTGGAGTCCCTTATTGACGCCAAGCTCATGAGAGATGAAATGAATGAAACTTGGCTAGGAGTTGGAAAGAAGCGGCCGTGGCCTAAGAGTAGGAACCGCACCGTAATATCTATAAATGAAATCGCCATGTTACACAAGTTATGAAGAAACGTTTGTAATTTAATAATTGTAAATATTGCCGTGCGTAAGTGTAAGCATATCCGCCGAAGCTAGGTGAACAGGATCTGATGATGACCACTTGACGATCGAAACATGTCATCGACTTAAATACCCCCTTTTTCTGTACATAAAGTGTGTTAATTAAGTGAAAAATAATTTATGTAATATATCTTTCGGGTAGGCTGTTTATTTATTTATTTATTTATTTATTTTGTATTCCCTGCCTAATAAAATTGGGCACAATTTGTGTTGACCGACTGAAAGGCATTTTATATTAGATTAGTGGGTAATATTGAACAATTGCCTCTGTTACTTCGATAGTTACACCCTAAGTCCAGTGGTTATTTTCTCGACAAAGGTTGTACTAGTTTCCAATATGGTCAGTACAGTACTTGATTCTTCACTGCTTCGCTTTGCTCTATAAACCAACCTACTGTAGTTATTCCATACTAGTGAGTTCTTGTCTTACAGAGGTATGCAAATTATCAGAATCAAATAAACAATTTAAAACAGTCACCTTTTTTAAATTCAAAATCATTTATTTGACCAACTGCTCGCAGCTTTTGTTACCCTACTTAGTAATGTTTTCTCCCCCGTAGAATTACATATTTTCCCATAAGGAATTGCGTCTGGAGACTTTTAGAATAGGGGATTCCGAGGGATACATGAGCTGGGTCCGTTTTCTATTTTTCATTGACTTTGGAATGTACCCTCTAACTCAGGCTGTTCCAAATCCACGAGTTTGAGTATGCGTACACGCGAGTACTCAGCAGTGATGCTCGGAGCACGGTTGGAGAGGGACTGGGGGTGAGAGCCAATACGTCACTGGGCGAAGGTCATAACACAAGTCCATGCGCTTCCTGCCAATCTTGATGTATCCACCGCGCAGTGACGGCAGCCCCCACACCAGAGATGTATTCCATGTTGCAGGTTTACTAACGCAAGGCGGCGAGTACTCACCTGCTCACTGACGAGCAGCTCGGCTGGAACAGCCTGCAAGTCGTGTGATTTCAATACATGGTTCATGAATCTTTGAATAGTTCAAGAGCGGATCATCAGTAAGAAAAATAAATAAAAAAATAAAAAATAAAATAGGAAGACCCCAAATTTCTCTGATACAAATTCACACGAAAAGTAGAGCTAAGTAATCAAAACAAAACGTGTGGCATTTTGCAATAGCAAGACTCCTCTGTTAGTGGGAATTCTAAAAAACCATTCTACTTTGAGTTTCTTAAAATCTATTCTAATATATAAGAAGTAGTTCCGTGAAGAACTATACAGCCTATTTTCGTGTAATCTACTTATGTTAACTGCCACTATGAACTTACAACATTTTAGTTTGATTGCTGTAATAGATTCGTAGATATTGAGAACCGACTAAATATTTCGGATGGTCGCCATGTTGGATTTTATATATGCAGGTCCTAGAGTTATGCACTGTTACATGAAGATTATTGTGTACGTGTAGCATTCAAATTTCAATCACATGACTAGGACACAAGAAGTAACAAGGAGATTTTAAAATTTCGCACAGCTGCCATCTTGTGGTTATGAAAACAATTGAAATAAATTAGATGCCAGTGGATTAAAATTCGTATAAGGATTAACTGTACCAAGTTTCACTGCACTAGGATGGTTAAATTGCGAGAAACGTCCATGTGAATATTTATACTTCGCGTCGCCGCCATGTTGGATTTGTGATCACCAGGTTATTTAAAGTCCTATAGGTGAACTTATGTTCATAGCCCCTATGAACATAAAGAAAATCAGTTTGATTGCTATACTAGATTCGTAGATATTCAGAGCCATCTAAATATTTCGGATGGTCGCCATGTAGGATTGTTAAATGTACAGGCCAAAGAGTCATGTACCATTGAAGGAAAATTATTGCGTAGGTTCATTATTCAAACGTTCACTTCGATCGCATGATTACGACACAAGAAATAAAAACTTAATTTTAAAATTGGCACAGCCGCCATTTTGAGGTTATATAAACAATTCAACTAAATTGGATACCAGTGCATTACAATGTGTATAAACATTTCCTGTACCAGATTTCATTGCGTTTGGAACATTAAATCGCGAGAAAGGTCTATTAAAATTTTTAATTCGCTTGGCCGCCATGTTCGTTTTGTAGTTAACTGGTTTTTGAAAGTCTTATAGATGAACTTCCAGTAGTGCCCTTTATCTCTGTACAAAATTTCAGGGTGATACCGCTAATAGTTTCAGAGATATAGAATGCCGCTGAAATATTTCGCACATCCGCCATCTTGTGGTTATGTAAACAATTGAACGAAGTTTGATGTCGGTCCATTACAATGTGTATAAATATACACTGAACCAAGTTTTATTGCGTTTGGTTGGTTAAATCGCAAAGTCGCAAATTCGCGTGGCCGCCATGTTGGTTTTGTAGTTACCAGTTTTTCAAAAGCCACATAGGTGAACTTCTAGTACTTCCCTTTATTACCGTAATAAATTCCAGGGTGATATAGGCAATATTTTCGGAGATATTGAATGCTGGCGAAATACTTCGCACAGCCGCCATGTTGGATTGGTGAGACGTAACAAAATTTGAAGGGCACGGTCGGGGTGGCCCGGAATAGTGCTATGAACTTACCGAGTTTCATTGAAATCGCTCCAGCCGTTTAGAATTTATTAGGGACACACACACACACACACCTCACACACACACACACACACACACACGCACACACACACGGACAAAAGGTGATCTCATAAGCCTATTTTTTCAAAATTGAAAATAGGCTAAAAATGAGATGGTGTGTGTCTGTGTATTACTCAATCACACAAGAACCACTTGTCCGATTTACATGAAGTTGTAGATGGAAGTAGCTGATTTTTCTGGTTAATATTATATAGGCTACTTTTGATTTCGATACTTTGCACTATATAAAGATGGCGACCATTTTAGTGTCGTCACTACACCCTTTGGCTTCAAACTTTCATAAATAAAAAGAGAACGGTGAGAAATAGAAAAATTTTGATGTAATTTGCGGGGGTTAAAATTTAATTTTCTATCCGAAAGGTCCTTATCACTTTTCCTATATCTCCAACGGTTAGCGAGTAAAACCAAAATTTGTGCGAAAATCACGGTCAACGCCGAGCAGTGTAGTTGGACAAAATGTCCCATCCACGCAGCAGCACGCCTATCCCGTGCTTTAACTATCAGCTTCACATTTTAATTTATTTATGACCCGCAGCGATGCACGGGTACTTCAGCTAGTAAAATATAGTTAAGACTCTTTGTTAAACGTTTGAAGTAAACTCAACGCCGTGTAGACATATTTAGTGCATCACGCCGCGAAAAGAATGAATGGAATTTTGGAAACCTGCCGTCAAGTCAACTAATTTGCACATCTATGTAACGTTGAGCTTGGAAAGGCAACAGTTTAATCTTTAAGCTACGTATTACAATATTAGTTGTATGTCGATCAGATAATATAGTATTTATTATTTATTTATCGTATGGCTTTTAGTGCCGGGAGTGTCCGAGGGCATGTTCGGCTCGCTAGAGGCTGTAGCTGCTTCAAGCTGACACCACTAGGGTGAGCTACAAGTTACGTTCAATTTCAAGTAGTTCCAACCTTCGCTACCAGATATCAATGATGCCTAGTGGTGAACGTTGGAACTTTGATAGAGCGTTACAACGAAATATAACCTAGAAATTTAGCTCCACACAAGTTTAGTCTGTGGAAGGATCTTTTACATGCCACAAATCTATAACATGGGACCGCCGGCTTTACTTCCCCTCCGAAGGAAGGCATACTGAAGGATTTTAATGCTCTTAAAAAATCCGACGACTTCGGCCGGGTTTGAACCCGCTATCTTGGGCACAGCAGTTCAGCATGCTACTAACTATGCCACCGAAGCCGCTAGATAAAATAGTATTAACTATCAATCACGGAAGCGTTACACATCAATTTAGTTTCTTCTTTCCGTCTTTCTTTTTTATTCCCCCAGTCTCTTCAATTGTTGGTCGGTTATATAATTTGCACGATTAATGTTCTTACGTAAGAATCGATAAACCTACTTTTAGCATTTCCTGGGTTCTGATGTTCATACTCGATGAACAAGATAATTACGTAGCTAAGATGCTAATCGCAGAGTTGGGAAGTGAGTGTCTTGAGGCTCGTTGTCAATATTTTCCACCTGTTATCAGGAAGTCTCCTTGTTTGAAACAGCTAGAAGATAACTAGGATCTCATGTACTCCACTGAAAAACAGCATTTTTCACTGTCACCCCTGAGATCCGGATTCCATTCCCGACTCAGTCAAGAAATAAAATTCAGGTTGGTTCCTCAGTTTAGTGGCTGCGACAACGCGGTCAATGTAGCCCCGTGTACTTTGGGTGTGTGTAGAATCTGTCTGATAACCGGTGTTAAATTTGATGGCTGTATTAGTGCGAGTAATCTGCAATTCAGGTAAGGACTGCTGACGATCAATTTCAAGTAGTTCCCACTTTTGCTACCAAATGCTACCATCAACGACACTTATCTGTGAGTTTGGCTACTAGATGCCATCGCAACTGGCACCTGGCGACAAACGTTGTAACTTAAAGAACGTTAATCAAATCTAACCGATAAATTTTGCTTCACACAATTGTAATTAGTGTAAAGTTCTTTTACATGCCATCTATGACCTGCGACCACTGGCTTTACTTCCCCTCTGAAGGAAGGCATTCTGAGGGATTATTAACGCTCTTAAAAAACCGACGACTTCGGCCGAGTTTGAACCCGTGATCTTGGGCATAGAAGCTCAGCATGCTACCAACTACGCCACCGAAGCAGCCAAAATTAAATTCTGTTCTGAAGGTTGGAACGGAGTACACTCAGCCTCGTGAGGAAAACCTGAGAAGAGACGGGTTCGATTCCTACCTCAGCAATATTGGGAGTGGTTTCCCGTGGTTCTCCTACTTTAACTCCATGCAAATGCCTGGATGGTACATAACTTAAGACCACGGCCGCTTCCTAGCTTGATTACAAGAAAACACACTAGTACAGTACAGACATCACAGAGGCACAGGTTATCAGACAACTTCTACACACACCGAAGTTCACGGGTCTACATGACCACGATGTCAGAAAGCCCTAAAGAATCAACAACAACAACAACAAACACATAGACTACTCTACAGACACCACAATAACACAGGTTATCAAACGAGGTCCTCAATACACACACCTAAGTACACGGGGTTGAATGACCACGATGTCGCAAGCCCAAAAATGATCAACAACAACCAATTTTACTCAATTAAACAAATTGTGCCCAATTATATTAGGCGGGAAACAAGTATTAATACACCCTAATATGAAAGAAATGAAAATCCACAGCCTGCTTCCAGTCGACCGACAGGGTCAGGGAATGGAATGAATGAAGCCCCCATCTAGCGGCGATGATATGAACTGTGCCGGCTGCCGAAGCCTGGGGCAATGATTAAATGAATGACTGATAAAATGAAATGATAGTGTAGAATGTTGCTGGAATGAAATTTGTGACAGGGAAAACCGGTGTACCCGGAGAAAAACCTGTATGCCTCCGCTTTGTCCAGCACAAATCTCATATGGAGTGACCGGGATTTGAACCACGGACCCAGCGGTGAGAGGCCGGCGTGCTGTTGCCTAAGCCACGGAAGCTCACAATCTCAAAGAAATAATACATAACATATTTATCCCAAATTAACACGTTTGTATGTATGAACCCCCACCCCTTGAGGGGCAGATGACTTCGCTGTTGCGTCCCTTAAAACAACAATAACTAACTAAACACCCCCTATCCTTCATTTTTAGCCTATTTTTAGCCTATTTTCAATTTTGAAAAAATAGGCTTATAAGATCACCTTTTGTCCGTGTGTGTGTGCGTGTGTGTGTGTGTGAGGTGTGTGTGTGTGTGTGTGTCCCTAATAAAATCTAAACGGCTGGAGCGATTTCAGTGAAACTCGGTAAGTTCATAGCACAATTCCCGGCGACCTCGACCGTGCCCTTCAAATTTTGTTACGTCTCACCAATCCAACATGGCGGCTGTGCGAAATATTTCACTAGCATTCAATATCTCCGAAACTATTACCGATATTGCCCTGAAATTGTGTACGGTGATAAAGTGCACTACTAGAAGTTCACCTATGAGACTTTCAAAAACCTGGTGACTACAAAACCAACATGGCGGCCAAGCGAAGTTGAGACTTTTAAATAGACTTTTCTCGCGATTTAACTATTCAAACGTAATGAAACTTGGTACAGCAAATGTTTATACACATTGCAATGCACTGGAGTCTAATTTAGTTCAATTGTTTACATAACCTCAAAATGGCGGCTGTGCGAAATATTTCACTGACATTCTATATCTCCGAAACTATTACAGATATCACCCTGCAATTTTGTACGGTGATAAAGGGTTCGGATACAAGTTTCCCTATGTATAATTCATAAACCTGTAAAGTACAAAACGAACATGGCGACCAAGCGAATTTGAAATATTTTAATAGACTTTTCTCGTGAGTTAACTCTCTGAGCGCAGTGAAATGTGGTACAGTAAATGATTTTGCAGATTGTAATGTACTGCCATCTAATTTAATTCAATTGTTTACATAACCTCAAGATGGCGGCTGTGCGAAATTTTAAAATTAAGTTTTTATTTCTTGTGTCGTAATCATGCGATCGAAGTGAAAGTTTGAATAATGAACCTAGGCAATAAGTGTCCTTGAATGGTACATAACTCTATGGCCTATACATATAACAATCCTAAATGGCGAGCTTCAGAAATATTTAGACGGTTCTCAATATCTATGAATCTTTTACAGCAACCAAACTGAAATTTTTATGTTCATAGAGACTGAACATATGTTCACCTATAGGACTTTCAGTAACCTGGTGAGCACGAATCCAACATGGCGGCGACGCGAAGTATAAATATTTAAATGGACGTTTCACGCGAATTAACTATCCGAGTGCCGTGAAACGTTGCACGTTAAATGCTTACACAAATGTTGATCCACTGGCATCTAATTTATTTCAATTGTTTGCATAATCACAAGATGGCTGCTGTGAGTAATTTTAAAATCTCGTTTTTACTTCTTGTGTTCTAATCATGCGATTGAGGTATGAATACCACACGTACACAATAATCTTAATATAATAGTACAAATATAGAAGTCCAACCTGGCGACCATCTGAAATATTTAGACGGTTCTCAATATCTACGAATCTGTTACAGCAATCAAACTGAAATTTTGTATGTTGATAGAGGCAATTAACATGAGCAGGATATATGAAAATAGGCTGTATAGTTCTTCACGGAACTACTTGTTATTTACGAAAAAAATAGGCTCATATGTCTATCTGTGTGTGCGTGTGTGATGGTGTGTGTCCACCCCTAATAACTTCTAAAAGGCTCGAGCGATTTGAATGAAACTCGGTAAGCTCATATCACTATTCCGAACGACCCGACCGTGCCCTTAAAATTTTGTTACGTCTCTCCAATCCAACATGGCGGCTGTGCGAAATGTTTCACCAGCATTCAATATCTCCGAAACTATTACCGATATCACCCTGGAATATTTTACGGTGATAAAGGGAACTACAAGAAGTTCACCTACGTGACTTTTGAAAACCTGGTAACTACAAAACCAACATGGCGACCAAGCGAAATTGTGACTTTTAAATAGACGTTTCTCGCGATTTAACCAACCAAACGCAATAAAACTTGGTACAGTATATGTTTATATACACTGTAATCCACCGACATCTAACTTCGTTCAATTGTTTACATTGCTTGCGAATTTGAAAATTAAGTTTTTATTTCTTGTGTCGTAAACTTGCGATCGAAGTGAAAGTTTGAATAATGAACCTACGCAATAATGTTCCTTTAATGGTACATGATTCTATGGCCTATTCATATAACAATCCAACAAGGCGACCATCCGAAATATTTAGATGGATCTCAATACCAACGAATCTATTACAGCAATCAAACTGAATTTTTTAATGTTCATAGGGGCTATGAACTTAAGTTCACCTATCGAGCTTTCAATAACCTGGAGGTCACAAATCCAACATGGCGGCGACGCGAAGTATAAATATACGCATGGTCGTTTCTCGCAATTTAAACATCCGAGTGCAGTGACACTTGGTAGAGTAAATCCTTATACGAATGTTAATCCACTGGCATCTAATTTTTACAATTGTTTCGATAACCACAAGATGGCAACTGTGCGAAATTTTAAAATCTCGTTTTTACTTCTTGTGTCCTAATAATGCGATTGAAGTTTGAATACTACACGTACACAATAATCTTCATGTAACAGTGCATAACTCTAAGACCTACATATATAAAATCCAACATGGCGACCATCCGCAATATTTAGCCGGTTCTCAATATCTACGATTCTATTACAGCAATCAAACTGAAATTCTGTATGTTGATAGAGGCAATTAACATAAGTAGGATATAGGAAAATAGGCTGTATAGTTCTTCACGGAACTACTTGTCATAGCCTACATAAAGTGTGTCTTTTTGAGAAAAATATCTTAGGTAATATTTATTTCAGGTCAGGGAGCATAAATGCTTATTTTCCAGCCTAATGTAAATAGGTACAATTTGTATTGACCGACTGAAAAGCTGAACTAGACAACACTGGAAATTACCTTCAAATACTTCAATATTTCTACTCCAGACAAATGCTCGGAGAGTTCGTTATTTAAGGCCACGGCCGACGCCTCCACGCCTGAATTGAAAAAAGCATGCACGGCTACAGACTCTACTACAACACCGGTTTTCAGATAAATTCCATACACATCCAAGTGCATGGGGATGATGTCCGAACACCTAAAAGACAACAACAACAAAAATCTTTACAGCTAAGCACAAAGTTAAACTCGGAATTTTTATCTGGGCTAAGTATCAATAGACATTGGTTGGTTGGTTCCTTAGTTTAGGGGCTGCGACAACGTCGTCATATAGCCCCGTGTACTTCGGGTGTGTGTAGAATTTGTCTGATAACCGGTGTTAATTGTGATGGCTGTATTAGTGTGTGTTATCTGTGATTCAGGTAGAAGGACTGCAGACGATTAATTTTTTCAACTAGTTCCTACTTTTGCTACCAAATGCTGCCGTCCCCGACACCTAGCTGCGGATGTGGCTTCTAAATGCCATCGCAGTCAGCACCTGGCGGTGAACGTTGGAAATAATAGGCTATAGCGTTGTCAAACTAGCCTACACATTTTAGCTTCCGCAAGTGTAGTTAGTGGAAGGTTCCTTTTCATGCCATAAATCTATGACATGGGACCACCCGCTTTGTGAATAGACATTACTGAAGAATAAGCCGATATCTTAGCGTCCCAGGACGCCATGGCTTATATGCAATTCCAAGGTGGATTCACGTTTCCAGATTGATCCTTGGTAACGTTGGTATGATGCGTACAGAATAGGCAACACCACTGCACTTCTATGTAAAATATTTATTCAGTCGATCAACACGTAGACGGGAACCAAAATATCTTGTGTGACTGATATTAATATAATATACTCATATTTCTTCTTCTTCTTCTACGCGATCAGGCCCAGTGGACCGTGCGCTGCTACAAGTTTCCTTCTCCATCGTCTCCTAACCATAGCTGCCATCCGCCAACTGTCCACACGTATCACTGCCTGTTGCAGATCTTCATGGGGTCCATCACTCCACCGCTTCCTTGGTCTACCTGGTGGTCTTCTTCCTGTGAGGATGAAATCCAGTAGCTTCCGAGGCCATCGGTGGTCTTCCATCCGGGCTACATATCCAGCCCACTGCAGTCTTCTGGTTTTGATGGTTCCAGCTATGTTGGCATCATGGCACAGGTCTTCTACTTCATGATTGTGTCTAATCCTCCATTCACCCGTGTGTACATCCCTCACCGGTCCGAAGATCTTCCGAAGATCTTTTCTCTCAAAAACGAGTAGTTTATGAAAGTCCTATTTTCGAATACTCCATGTCTCGCATCCATATACACACATCAAAAAAAGTTTTGCATCACCTCGGTTCCAAGAGTTCCGGAACCTTTAAATACAAAGGGAATAGAGATCAACACAAACAACATTTCAGCTCGTTTTATTGCTCATGAGACCCACACATTGCATGTTGTACCATCATACAGCTAGACTTTCAGCATTTGTGGTCCAGATTGCAGTACACACCACTACCTCTAATACCCAGTAGCACGTCCTCTTGCATTGATGCATGCCTGTATTCGTCGTGGCATACTATCCACAAGTTCATCAAGACACTGTTGGTCCAAATTGTCCCACTCCTCAACGACAATTCGGCGTAAATCTCTCAGAGTGGTTGGTGGGTCAAGACGTCCATAAACAGCCCTTTTCAACATATCCCAGGCATGTTCGATAGGGTTCATGTCTGGCGAACATGCTGGCCACTGTAGTCGAGCGATGTCGTTATCTTGAAGGAACGCATTCACAAGATGTGCACGATGAGGTCGAGAATTGTCGTCCATGAAGACAAATGCCTCTCCAATATTCTGCCGATATGGTTGCACTATGGGTCGGAGGATGTCATTCAGGTATCGTAAAGCCGTTTCGGAGCCTTCCATGACCACCAGTGGCGTACGTCGGCCCCACATAATGCCACCCCAAAACATCAGGGAACCACCACCTTGCTGCACTCGCTGGACAGTGTGTCTAAGACGTTCAGCCTGACCAGGGTGCCTCCAAACACGTCTCCGACGATTGTCTGGTTGAAGGCATATGCGACACTCATCGGTGAAGAGAACGTGATGCCAATTCCGTGGGGTCCATTCAGCATGTTGTTGGGCCCATCTGTACCGCGCTGCATGGTGTCGGGGTTGCAAAGCTGGACCTCGCCATGGACGTCGGGAGTGAAGTTGCGCATCATGCAGCCTATTGCGCACAGTTTGAGTTGAAACACGACGTCCTGTGGCTGAACGAAACGCATTATTCAACATGGTGGCATTGCTGTCAGGGTTCCTCCGAGCGGCAATCCGTAAGTAGCGGTCATCCACTACAGTAGTAGCCCTTGGGCGGCCTGAGCGAGGCCTGTCATCGACAGTTCCTGTATCTCTGTACCTCCTCCATGTCCGAACAACATCGCTTTGGTTCACTCTGAGACGCCTGGAAACTTCCCTTGTTGAGAGCCCTTCTTGACACAAAGTAACAATGCGGACGCGATCGAACTGCGGTATTGACCTTCTAGGCATGGTAGAACTACAGACAACATGAGCAGCGTACCTTCGTCCTGGTGGAATGACTGGAACTGATCGGCTGTCGTACCCCCTCCGTCTAATAGGCCCTGCTCATGCATGGTTGTTTACATCTTTGAGCAGTTTTAGTGACATCTATGAACAGTCAAAGGGACTGTATCTTGGATACAATATACACAGTCAACGTCTATATGCCGGAGATCTGGGAACCGAGGTGATGCAAAACTTTTTTTGATGTGTGTAGTACAACAGGTTGGATCATAGTTTTATACAGGCGAATTTTGAACTGTCTGGAGAGACATCTGGACCGAAGAAGCTGTGTTAAGCTGTAGAGAGTTCGGTTTCCTGCTTGGATCCTGGCGTTGATTTCTGCCTCACATGATGGGTTGTCCGTGAAAAGTGATCCTAGGTACTTAAATTCGTGGACCCTCTTGTATGACTGGTCCCCTACCCGGAGTGACTGTAGTTGCCCAAAAACGTGTCCTTGCCCGCGAGTCATATTGAGGTACTCCGTTTTGGTTTCATTCACGATTAGCTCTGGTCATTTGCCTCAACTCTTTCTGAGAGCTGGAGAGTAAACTGATATCATCTGCGTAGGCAAGGTATGTATGCTAGGTTCTTCTCTTCGACTTGGATTCCTACAAAATTCTCTCGAAAGGTCTCACGTATGATCTTCTCCAAGGGAAAATTGAACAGTGTAGGAGATAAACCGTCTCCTTGCCTGAGACACGTCAACATTTCAAAATCCTCCGTCACTCGATTTCCAATTTTTAGCCTACTTTTCACATTTTGCAAAAATGAGGAAAAAGTAGACTTATGAGATCGATCCGGGAAAATGTGTGTCTGTCTGTCTGTCTGTCTGTCTGTCCTTCTGTCTGTCTGGCTGTGTGTGTGTCCCCCCCCCCCCCATATAAACTCATAAACGGCTGCAGCAATCAAAACCAAATTTAGTATGAGTAAAGATGTGCACCGGAATATCTCACGTCCATATTTGAAAATGATGTCAGTGCTACCAACTGCTGAAAAAACGCACTAGAAATTTGAGCTCCATGTTGGATATCTTGCAAGGTATGCATGGGAGCTATTCCAAAATTGGCACACATGTAGATAAGACTATTTCAGTTGAATTTCCAGGAGGCCAACCATGACAGTGTTGCCAAAATAATTTTAAGCCTTCTGATAGGTCCAATGTTTAAATGCATATAACTTCTACACTATCAACTGGATTTCAACCAAATTTTGTATGTAATATCTGTACATAAACAGATATGACTGAGCGTATTCTTACGAGCCACCAGGGCTGCCAACTGTTAATAATTGCTCTCTCTATTTTTTAAATCCAAATACCAATATATCATAAAGTATGCAAGCCAACAGCTTTAAACTATGTACACGCATATCCTGACATTTAAGATTAATTTGGAGTAACTTATATACGTCAGTTCTACCAACATGATTATAAGCCTGCTGATAGTACCAATTTTTAAATACATGTAACTTCTATACTATCAGTTGGATTTCATCCTAATTTTGTATCTGCTATGTGTACCATAACAGATATGACTATAAGTATTGTTAAGAGCAATCAGGGCTGCCAACTGCTAATAAATGCTGTCTATATTCTTTTTACCCTAATATCAATATATCAGAAAGTATGCAAGCCAACAGCTCTATACTTTGCACACGTATAGCACCTGACATTCTAGATTAATTTGGAGTAATTAATACAAGGCGGTGCTGCAAACATGATTCTATGCCTGCTGATATGTCCAATTTTAAAATACATGTAACTTCTATACTAACAAATGGATTTCATCCAAAATTGACACAACAAGATATCATAATAATTCAGATTATGGTATTGTTGGCAACATGCTTTTACGCGTGCTGATAGATCCAGTGTCTAACTGCATGTAACGTCCATTGGACTTCAACCAAATTTTGTATTCTGTACCTTAAGAGGTGGAACTAAGAATATATTCAGTCACCAGGGCTGCCAACTGTAGTGCTCTATTAGGCTACATTATACCAGTTTTGAACTAATTAGATATTTCGATATTACCAACTTAATTTCGTCATTATTCTAGACAGGTTCATATACTGTAGAATAATCATTGGCATGAAAAGTAGGTTGTCTAGTTCTTCACGGAACTTCTTGTCATCTTACCGCTCAGGCAGATCGCTACCAAGTTGATGAGTTTCTCGGCCATTCCAACACAATTATGCATTTCACTATATTATAAACTGAACATATAGACAATAATTGAGCATTTTAATTTATGCATTATTGTTATTCTTCTTGTTTAATTTCGGCCAACTAAGGACTACGTAATTTCAATTTCTTTCCTTTTAGCTTAAACATTAGTTCAGTATTTCTTCATTCGTAGAAGGTGTTGTTCCTTTCTCTCCTTTGTCCGCGCCTTTCCAGTTTTCAGCGTCAGCTTGGGTTGGAGTCTCCGACGAGTTTTCTCTTAAGCTGGTTAATCTCGTGCAGATATTTTTGTATCTCACTAAACCAGGCTCCCTTTGTCATTCTCTTGAAAATGCGTTAAGTTAATCGTAACGACTTCATTCGGGCCACTTCTTTCCTGTTTTTGTTTTCTCTTTGGGTGTTTGCTCAAATTTCATTTGTTTGATTTTTAGCCTACTTTCGATTTTTGCAAAAAAACACAGGGCGAAAAAAGTGTGTCTGTCTGTGTGTGTGTATATTTGTGTGTGAGAGAGTCTGTGTGTGTGTGTGTGAGTGTGTGTACTTTGATTGTCTGTCCTCCCCTATCAATTCGAACACGGTGGACGCGAATTGAACGAAATTTGGTACAAAGGTAGCACTAGCCAAGGACACCTCAGTGTCATGTTTTATATCGCCGCCATCTTGACGGAAACGTAATGGCGGCCACACAAATGTTCAAAGGTTAAATCAAATTACGACTAACCTAATCATCCGATCTCTACCAAATTTTGCAACAACATACCTTTATGGGGGGAGCATCCGTTGACCGAACTAATGGTCATCAGCCTAATAGTTTGCGGATGGCGGCCATCTTTGTGTGAAAATAGCTTCCCCCTATTTATTCGAACACGGTGAAATCCAATGGAACGAAATTTGGTACAGAGGTAGCACTAGCAATGGGCACCTCAGTGTCATGTTTTATATCGACGCCATCTTGACAGAAACGTAATGGCGGCCACACAAAAGTTCAAAGCTTAAATCAAATTACGACTAACCTAATCATCCGATCTCTACCAAATTTTGCAACAACATACCTTTACGGAGGGAGCATCTTTTGACCAATCTAATAGGTCATTAGCCTAATAGTTTGTGGATGGTGGCCATCTTTGTGTCAAAATCGATTCCCCCTATTAATTCAAACGGATGTTGGCGAATTGAGCCAGCTAATCTTCCGAGTGGATCTTTCTTATCTTGTCATTCCATCCCACAGTCCTTTTTCGCCAGTTGCCCCACGCCAAGTTCTGGTTCTCCCCCTGAAATTATCCTCCCTTCCGTCCCCCACCAGTACCACTGTGAAAACCCAAAATCTAAGGTAACTTATTTGTTCTTGCAGAATGACCCGCTGGCTCTGGGATTTCCTGTAAACACTCTGCCATGCAGGGCTGTACAAATTGCACAATTCACTGAAACAAACATTAGCCTATGCCTTAATTCTTTTAAAAGGCCACATCAGTTAAAAGTTACCTTAAACCCTTTACATTATTATTACTATTATTACTATTTTAATTATTACTGTCCCCCGTGGTGTATGGATAGCACGCTTTTCTCTTACCGAGGAGGCTCTGGATTAGATTCCAGCCAGAAACTTAAGATCTATGTAATGTTATTGGTTTTACGTCTCTCTTAACTACTATGGCCGGGGTGCCGGAATTTTGTCCCGAAGATCTTTAACGTGCCAGTAAACCTACTGACACGGCTCCATCGCAATTACGCACCCACACATGCCAAGTGACTGTGTCAGGATTCAATCCTGCAGCCTTGGGATCAGTAGGCAAGAACGTTACCGCTGAGCAACGCAGCCAGTCATACTTAACATCTGATTTGAGGGCTGGAAACAATTGTCGTTTATTCATTTTGAAGGCTTGGCGATGTGTGTGGAATCTGTCTGATAATCTGTGTTATTGTAACTGCTGTAGCGTACTATTGTGTACTTGTAATTTGGCTAGGATATGGTTAGAAGGGCGCCATGACCTTAATTTAGGTACAATCTAGGCATCTGCCTGGAATACAAATGAGAAATCATGAAAAACCACTTCCAGCATGGCTGAGGTAGGAATCAAAGCCGCCTATTCTCAATTCTGCATCAGGAGAAGGAAAGCCTCGTGAGGACAATTAAGTACCTGCTTGATATGAGAAGTAGTGGTCCATGATCTAAAATCAAAGTGATGTGGCTAAGGGTGTCGTCGCGCAGGTTATTCGTCCCCCAAAATTTGTAGGCTATGAACTGGGTTGCAGTCGGCTCGATGTTTGGGTCCTCCCAACCACGGGTTTGTTAGACCATTATTGTTGAGTCATTGAGGGGCTTTGCGACATCGTCGTCATGTAACCCCGTGTACTTGGTTGTGTGTGTGGAATTTGTCTGATAACTTGTCTTATTGTGATGGCTGTATTATTGCGTGTAGTTGTAATTAAGATGAGGATTGGGAAGGAGGCAGCCGTGGCCTTCAGTGGGACGAACCCTCCTCCTCCTCTCAGTTTTACCTCACGAGGCTGAGTGTAACCCGTCCCAGCCCTCAAATCAGAATTAAATTTCTTGGCAGAGCCGGTAATCGAACCCGGGCCTCCGCGGTGATAGCCACTACGTAACGAGGCGGACATATAATGCTCAATGAAATGTCATCTAAAAAACCTACTAAAATGAATGAAAATGACTTTAAAAAAATTATTCCATCAAACTGAAATATGGCGACAGTTTTACAGAGGATTCATAGAAGGAATCCTGTTTTATTCACTACACAATTACCTACTCTCATTAAAATATACTTGAATTTAACAAGGAAATGGCAGTTAAAATGTTATTCTTAATCTTAGTGTTTTTTTGAACCATATTAATTAAAATCTCAATAAAACAAACTTCCCGGATAGACAATAAAGAAAAAAAAAACTACTAACTTTCATTAAAATATACTTGAACTTAACAAGGAAATGGCAGTTAAAATGTCATTCGAATTAATGAACTAAAGAAGGAAGCAGCCGTGGCCTATTGGAAGGGACAGTTCCTGAATTTGTATAGAGTTGAAAATAGAAAAAAAAACGGAAAACCATTTCAGGCTGGCTGCATGGTCGAAATATAATTGCTAAATAATATTGTGACCCTTGGTTAGTATATAAATATAATTTACACCAATTAAAAATTCAGTTCACCGGGCTGATTGCCAAGCTACCCCAGCCCTTAAAATGAATCTCCAACTATTAATTATGGTACTGGTATTAAGTATGTTTTAATTTCATCCAATAGGTTAGGGTATTCAATGAAAATTTTTCACGTGGTTTATTAAAATTTAATTTTGTTCATTTATTAGTGTATGCAAAGAAGATCGGGTAAAATGTTAGAGCTTGCACTTACAGTAGGTTAGATTAACGCTGTCAGTTTATCGAACACAATCTCATGGATGTCCATATTTTTAAAACTATTGAGGACATATCGTATTCTTTGTATACAGCTCCTCCACAGACAGTATTAGGCTGGCTGCGTGGCTCAGGGGTAACGTTCTCGCTTGCTGGACCCGAGGTTGCAGGTTCGTATCCTGGCGCAGTCAGCTGGCATTTGAGGGTGCGCAAATGTGAGGGAGCCGTGTCCGTAGATTTACTGGCACGTTAAAGATCCCCTTCGGGGCAAAATTCCGGCACCCCGGCGTCTCTAAAAGCCACAGTTGTTAAAAGGGACGTAAAACCAATAACATTATTATTATCACAGACAGTAGTTGTCAACATTTCCAGAAAGCTAGGTCATACATATGTGAATTTATAGTAATTGACACCCCTGGGACCGTCAAATTGAGAGTCACCACCCCTCCAACAGTCTGATGACAAAATGTTGGAACGTGTGTACAGTATGGTATGTGTTGGCTGCAGAGTGGGGGAAGGTACGGGAAGTTGCTAATGAGCTATCGCTGGCCGAACTGGACTATGAATTATCAAAGGGGCAGATCATGGTGGCCAGAAAAGTCTGTCCGATTTTATCAGTGTAATTAACTGGCCGAATAGGACTGCACCCATTCAAACACGGTGAAACCGAATGGAACGAAATTTGGTACAGAGGTAGCACTAGCAAAGGGCACCTCAGTGTCATGTTTTATATCGCCGCCATCTTGACGGAAACGTAATGGCGGCCACACAAATGTTCAAAGCTTCAATCAAATTACGATTAACCTGATCATCCGATCTCTACCAAATTTTGCATCAACATACCTTTATGGAGGGAGCATCCTTTGGCCAAACTAATAGGTCATTAGCCTAATATTTTGCGGATGGCGGCCATCTTTGTGTGAAAATCGATTCCCCCTATTAATTCGAACACGGTGAAACCGAATGGAACGAAATTTGGTACAGAGGTAGCACTAGCAAAGGGCACCTCAGTGTCATGTTTTATATCAACGCCATCTTGACGGAAACGTAATCGCGGCCACCCAAATGTTAAAAGCTAAAATGTAATTACGACCAACCTAATAATCTAGTCTATACCAAATTTTGCAACAACATATCTTTATGTAGGAAGCATATTCTGACCAAACTGCAAGATCATCAGCCCAATAGTTTGCAGATGGTGGCCAAGTATGTGTGCAAATCGATTCCCCCTATCAATTCAAACACGGTGAAACCGAATTGAACGAAATTTGGTACAGAGGTAGCACTAGCAAAGGGCACCTCAGTGTCATGTTTTATATTGCCGCCATCATGACGGAAACGGAATGACGGCCACCCAAATGTTAAAAGCTTAAATCAAATTACGACCACCCTAATAATTTGATCTCTACCAGATTTTGCAACAACATGCCTTTTTGTGGAAAGCATCTTATGACTGACTACAAGGTCATCAGCCCAATAGTTTGCAAATAGCGGCCATGTATGTGTGCAAATCCATTCCGCATATCAATTCAAACACGGCGAAACCAAATTGAATGAATTTCTTTACACAGGTAGCACTAGCAAAGGGCACCTCATATTCATGTTTAATATCCCTATAGCACGTTGTATTTCAACAAGCTACTGCAACCAACATTCAATTATACTCCTTGAAAAGGACAAAGAGTTATAACAATACCCATGCATTTAGGAGAAAGTAGGCTATATGTTCTTTACTGAACATCTTGTTTTCTCTCTATATTTTCCTGTCTGCCATGCCTTCTGTAGAGGTGTTATGTTTCTTGAGGTCTTCCCCGTCGTCTTTTACCCATATTAAAAATATTGGTCAGTCTGTCTCCGTTCAACCTATGTACTGTAGACCTATGTGTCCACTACACATTTCCCTTCTTTTTCTGAAGTTGTTAGTAATCGTTTCTGTCAGTTTGTATAGTTCTATTGACAGTCTCTTTATCCATATTCCCTCTTTCTGAACTAGCCCATAGACCTTTTTCAGTATTTTAGCCTACTTTTCAAATTTTGCAAAAATGAGGAAAAAGTAGACTTATGAGATCGGGCAAATGTGTGTCTGTCTGTCTGTCCGTCTGTCTGTCTGTCCTTCTGTCTATCTGTCTGTCTGGCTGTGTGTGTGTCCCCCCTATCAACTCCTAAACGGCTGGAACAATCGAAACAAAATTTGGCAGGAGTAAAGATCTATACTTGAATATCTCACGGCCATATTTGAAAATGATGTCAGTACTACCAACTGCTGAAAAATCGCAATTGAAATTTGAGCTCCATGTTGGATATCATGGAAGGTATGAATGGGAGCTATTTCAAAATTGGCACACGTATAGATAATAATATTGCAGTTTAATTTCCAGGAGGCCATACATGGCAGTGTTGCCAAAATGATTATAAGCTTGCTGATAGGTCCAATTTTTAAATGCATATAACTTCTACACTATCAATTGGATTTCAACCAAATTTCGTATGTACTATGTGTACATACACGGATAAGAATGAGCATATTGTTAAGAGCCACCAGGGCTGCCAACTGTTAATAAATGCACTCCCTATTGTTTTTATCCAAATACCAATATATCAGAAAGTATGCAAGCAGACAGTTTTAAACTATGCACACGCACTGTACCTGACATTCTGTATTAATTTGGAGTAACTTATATACGTCAGTGCTACCAACATGATTCTAAGCCTACTGAGAGGTCCAACTTTAAATACACGTAACGTCTATACTATCATTTGGATTTCAACCAAATTTCGTGTGTGTTATGTGTACCATAACAGATATGACTATGCGTATATTTAGGAGCAATCAGGGCTGCCAACTGTTGATAAATATTGACTCTATTTTTGTTACCCTAATATCAATATATCAGAAAGTATGCAAGCCAATAGCTCTAAACTTTGCGCACGTATAGTACCTGGCATTCTAGATTAATTTTGAGTAACTAATATAGGCCTACGCCAGTGCTGCCAACATGATTCTATGCCTGATGATAGGTCCAATTTTAAAATGCATGTAACTTCTATACTAACTAATGGATTTCATTCAAAATTGACACAACAATAGATCATATTATTTCAGATTATTTCTGACAATACATGTATGTCATTGTTGCCAACATGATTTTACGCACGCTGTTAGATCCAATGTTTAACTGCATGTAACGTCCATGCTAACCATTGGACTTCAACCAAATTTTGTATTCTGTACCTTAAGAGATGGAACTAAGAATATATTCAGTCACCAGGACTGCCAACTGTAGTTCTCTATTAGGCTACATTATACCAGGTATACAGTATTTCGAACTAATTAGAAATGTCGATATTACCAACTTAATTTCGTCATTATTCTAGATAGATCCATATAGATTAATCATTGGCATGGATCTTACATTTTAAGAAAAGTAGGCTCTTTAGTTCGTCATGGAACTTCTTGTTTTCTCTGTATATTTTCCTGTCTGCCATGTCTTCTGTAGAGATGTTAATTTTCTTGAGGTCTTCCCCGGCGTCTTTTACCCATTTGATTTTCAGTGAAGTAGTCATAACTATAATAAAAATCATCTTGGTCTGTCTCTCGCCATTCAACCTATGTACTGTATGTGTCCATTACATTTTCCCCTTCTTTTTCTGATGTTGATAGTAGGCCTAATCGTTTCTGTCAGTTTTTAATAATTCTATTGTCAGTCTCTTTATCCATATTCCGTTTTTCTGAACTAGCTCATAGATCTTTTTCAGTATTTTTTCTCTCTTGTTTTTCTAGTTCCTTGATTTTTGTTCTTCCCATAATGTTACTATTATTATTGTTATTACTATTTTCGTTTCGTTCATCTAGGGATCACGAGCCAATTTCATTGCTTTGTATTTTGCTGTTCCTTCTTCCTCCAGTATTCCTTCATCATCTTACTATGTTTCCTTAATATGAATATTATTAGTACACAGTTGGACTCAGGGGTAACGCAGATCGCGCTTGACTTGCTCAACAGGTTTCACCAGGTGCAACATCCACCGAGTCCTCTAGAAGCTATTAGCCACTCAAGGTCAAACCACTTATCCAGTACTGGAGTTAGCAAAACTTCACCTTACATAACCAAGGTGTGTCCACATCACACCACACGTTCCTAAATTCTATTGATAGCTACCATTATACAGTAGGAGGCCCGATTCACATAATTTTCGTTTATCTGAGAGATAATTCATTATGAATAAACAGGAAGAACACCAGTTGCAAGTTTTCGAAAATAAAGAGTATAGGAAGTTTTTTGATAAATTTTAGACTCCATATCTCAAAGCTGGAAAAGAAGATCAAATAAAGACATACACTCACTATCACAGCAAACACTCAACATCATTAACTCCAGAAGACTTCAATGGGCTGGTCATTAACTAAGGATGGGAGATGATCTTTAAAGAAGAACCAAGAGGAAAAATTGCCAACAGGAAGACCACGAAGTTCCTGGAAAAATGAAATCTCCAAACTTTGTAGACATATAAATGTGGACAACTGGCAAGAACTCACCCAAAACAGAGTTCAGATGAGGCATTTTGTGGGATTGGCGCGGGATATTCGTGTCATATAAAAGCCTTCTGAGAGATGATAATAATAATAATAATAATAATAATAATAATAATAATGTTATTGGTTTTCTGTCCCTTTTAACAACTGTGGCTTTTAGAGACTCCAGGGTGCCGGAATTTCGCCCCGAAGGGGATCTTTATCGTGCCAGTAAATCTACTGACACGGCTCCCTCGCATTTGCGCACCCTCAAATGCCAACTAGGTGGGCCAGGATTCGATCCTGCAACCTTGGTCCAGCAAGCGAGAACGTTACCGCTGAGCCACTCCTTCTGAGTGAGAGTGAGTGCATTATTATTATTATTATTATTATTATTATTATTATTATTCACACCTTGCAACCCCGCTGCACAGGGAGAATTCACTTCAACCAAATGATTTACATATAATTGTACGCCATAGAATGAAATCCAAATATTCACCTCTTTAACCAAATATAGATTTTTATCTGAATTTGACTTCTATACTCAGCCTCGTGAGGACAATTGAGTAGCTCTCTGATCCGAGAGACACCGATCCTGGTCAAGAAAGTTTAGGAGCTGCGACAACGTGGTCATGTAGCCTGGTGTACTTTGGGTGTGAGTAGAATCTGATAACCGGTGTTAATTGTCATGGCTGTATTAGTGTGTTTTATCTGTAATTCAGGTAAGGACTGCAGACGATCAATTTCAAGTAGTTTATGATTTTGCTACCAAATGCTACCATCAACGACACCTAGCCGCGAGCTTGGCTACTAGATGCCACCACAACCGGCACCTGGTGGCGAACGTTGGATCTTAAAGAGCATTAATCTAACCTACACATTTAGCTTCACACAATTGTAGTTAGTGGAAGGTTCTTTTACATGCCATAAATCTATGACATGGACCCGCCAGCTTTACTACCCCTCCGAAGGAAGGCATACTGAGGGATTAACGGCTGAAGGGATACGTCAGACTGGCTATTCGTCACCACGCAATCTGTAGGTCATATGGATGAGTGGCGGACGCTTTGTAGTCGTAGGTGAACAGCAGGCTGTTAGGCCACAGGATTCTTTTTTTTGATTTTTAATTCAAAAATTTTTGGAATATTCTTGTTCTTGATCAGTGTTATTCATTCTACAAGTTCTTTAGTCTCCTATTTAGTTTTCTCGAAATTGGAGCAAATAGCAACATGCAGTCTTAGATCATTGGACAAGGTACTCCTCGTGAGAGCGTGCCCGAGATGGCAGCGCCATGCGGTGCACATACAGTACTTTTATTGTCAGCCACTAGAGCGAGACGCGTTTCTGATAGTTAAATTGGAGACGTTTACGTTCCGTGATCAACGCGTAGTCACCCGTTTTCTTAACTTGCGTATGTTAATGTTAGGTTAATTCATTTTTAAGGGCTTGGGAAATCTTGGACATCAGCCCCGAGTAGTTTGGTATGTGTTGAATTTGTCTAATAACCTGTATTTATGTGATGATCGTAGTAGTGTGTGTAGCTATATTAGGGACGCGGATGGGGTAGATGTCCAGGGACTTGAAACAGTGTACTATCCCTGCTTTTGCCTGAAGGGAATGTGGAGAAACTAGGAAAATATGGGCGCTGTCAATGGTAGTAGCCTATTCGAATCTCGGACCTCCTACTATTGGAGTCATGGACGGTGACTTGATGCTCTCGAGTATGCTGCTAGATAACGGTGTGGCCTCCCCTTAATCTCTCAATTCTTTATAAGCTCTTATCTGGCAGATAGATTGCCACGGTGGGTGAGTGGATAGCGTGTCGGTCTACTAACCCCAAGATTGCAGGTTCGCTCCTGGGCGTGGTAAGTGATTTTTGAAAGGCGGCAAAAATACGACACGCATGTCATACGATGTTGGCATGTCAAAGAACCCATTTGAATTCAGTAGGCCGTGTTCATAATGGCAAAATTAATCTCGGGAGTTTCCGCCAACACAAAGTTCCTCATTTCTCTACTAGAAACCGCTATAGTGTTCTAGGAGTTTAGATATCTAACCTCCTTGACTTTCATAGAGATTCAAGGAACAACGAAATTTGACATGCAAACTACTCTCTGGGTGTCAAATTACAAAGCTTGCACCCGGCCTCCGAGGCCCTACGATATTATTATTAATCTGGCAGATTGTTCCACAGCAGTCGATTAGACGTTCACCTAAATAACACTAATGAATTAATTTTACACTAGAATTATTCATTTCATCCCAGGATCAAAGCGTTTCATACTATCAATGAACAGCACGGGTCTGATAAAGCGCAAAGTTCTTGCATTTTAAAGCGGGCATAAGTCAATGAGATTGCGTGTTCCATTGGAAGTTTTAGTCAAGCTAAGGCAGTTAAAACATTGACATTTGAGAACTGAATTATATAATTCTCTTCCGTAAAACGTTTTAATTATAGTTATAAATTATAGTTGCTGTTTTTAATGGGCGGAACGCCGAGATTACTGTATGTGTCACTAACATACTATTTAATTATCCTTTTTTTTATTGCATACTAGCATCATTGCCCGGCTTAGCTCAAGAGGCCATGCGAATTAATGCCTGCCATAGTTAGTGTTGCTTCATGATTGAAAGAAACAGCGTTGGTGTTAGGACAAACGGAGATGCTATTGGCTACTTTTAACAATATTGAACTCCCCACACTTGACATTATTGATTATTGCTGCCATAGCAACGAGTTAACAATCCTAAGTTTAATCTATCTATTGTCTATCTAAAAAATGAATGTTTGTTTGTCTTTTATGCGTTCATGCACCATTCATCCGATTGCGATGAAACTTTGGTGAGTTGTTGTGCACACTCCCGGGATGATTATAGGCATAGTAAATCCAATTTACAATAGATAGCGCGCGAGTAGTTTTAACAAATGAGTGTTGGCGCGTGATTCGTTTCAACAAAGTACC
The DNA here is from genome assembly GCA_946902985.2 of Meconema thalassinum. NCBI lineage: Eukaryota > Metazoa > Arthropoda > Insecta > Orthoptera > Tettigoniidae > Meconema > Meconema thalassinum. The sequence continues at coordinate 841,241,610 of OX336390.1, forward strand.
GAATGCGTTCATATACCATTCATCCGATTGCGATGAAACTTGGGTGAGTTGTTGTACCCATTCCCGGGATGGTTATAGGCATAGTAGATCCAATTTAAAATATATTGTGCGCGAGAAGTGTGAACAAATGAGTGTTGGCACGCGAATCGTTGTTCCCGCTCCCGCGAAGGTTTCTGATTTAGTCAATCCATTTTACAACAGGTAGCGCACGAGTAGATTCAACAAATGAGTGACAGCACGTTAAATGTTTCAACAAAATCCCATATGTGTTCATATGCCATTCATCCAATTGCGATGAAACTTTGGTGAGTTGTTGTGTATACTCCCGTGAAGGTTTCTGACTTAGTAAATCCATTTTACAATAATTGGTAGATTCAACAAATGAGTGACGGCGCGCGAATATTTCAATAAAGTCCCGTATTTGTTCATAAACCATTCATTCGATTGCAATGATACTATGGTGAGTTGTTGTGTACACACCTGCGAAGGTTTCTGACTTAGTAAATTCATATTACAATAGGTAGCACACGAGTAGATTCAACAAATGGATGATGGCGCGCGAATCGTTTCAACAATATGCTGTATGCGTTCATATACAGCGAGATTCTTTTGTTGGAGTGGGACCGGGGGCGGGCTGCAGGGCGCGCGCTCCTTCCGCCAGCCAACCGAGCTCGGGCTGCGGGGTTGCGCGAGGCTGAGGCGAGCTAACCAGAGTCATTAAAGTCCATTAAGTCACTAAACTTTCATCAACGAGGGTGAGTAGTGACAGCGCACAGATAAGAAGGTAGCATGAACAACAGCTGCAAGATTTAATTAAAGCACAGCTGTTCTTTTATTTCTTTGGAATCTGGATGCCCTCACGTCACCAGTTAAAGGGTAGAACTTATCTTTTCACAGACGATACTAGAAATGTTCTCCTACTCCTGCACCCCCTCCCTGTGTGTTTACTGTAATTAATCGAAGCACGGACCTAAGCCCGTTTGTTGTTCAATTGAGGATTAATCACTTACCCGTACTCTAGAGGAGCTGAAGAACAATATACGGCAGCAGATATCCCTCACAACAGAAGGGAATTACAACGTATAAACGCTAATTTATTTACACGGTACAACGCCTGTCTGTCAGTTGAAGGAGAACATTTTCAGCATGTTCTGTGAAAAGGTAAGTTCTTTAGTCATGATTTGCTGGTGAATTTACCATTAATTAATGTACTCTGTTACGGTTTCCACCTGCGCACAATCCGCGGTACGAGCTCGGTTGGCTGGCGGAAGGCCCGGCAGCCGGTTGCCCGTCCCACTCTAGCAAAAGAATCACCCTGTACAATTCATTCGATTGCAATGAAACTTTGGTGAGTTTTTGTGCACGCTCCTACGAATGTTTCTGAATTTGTAAATCCATTTTACAAAAGTTTAGAGGCAGTTAACGGAAAAAGAAATATTGTGTAGCCAAAAGAACTTCAACAAAGTTAAAAGGCCAACACTTTCTTTGATTGGCATTGCAACTCATGCCGGGTAAAGCTGGTATTTTATAAATGTTATAGCTTATACTTATAATTTAATGATTGAATGTAGTTTTATTAATAAAACGTCAATTATAATGAGATACGTGTATTATAGGGCAGGCACATTATAATTGTCTCAGAAGAGGGCTGTTTATTAATGATAGATCCCGTGAGGCCTGTTTCAGCCATGTTTGAAACCTAATGTGGCGTCAGTCTTCTATTAACTGACTTCTACTCATCTAGGCTGCATGTTGGACGTGTGCTTGATTAAGCCAGAATATATTGGGTAAAATTGGAAGTTGTTGATGGCATACCGTAAGAGTAACCACAGTACATAGTTGAGGTTAATGTGAGTACTGACAGGCAGCTAAAAGGAGGTGTATTGGTGGTTAATTAGGATTGAAAATCTTATAAAGAAAGATTAGGAACTTACTTGATTGGTAATTTTAATCATTCGATAGGGGGATTTAAAAATAGATTTCCAGCGGGGAAAAACAATATTATAATACAGTGGAACTTGGATAATTCGAACCCCAAGGGACCAGTAAAAGAATTCGAATTATCCAAAAATTCGAATTAAGAAAGTTCTACGAAAAGGGTGGAGAAAATACATTGTATTACGTTTACATAATAATTTACGTTCAACAAAGCAGATTAACAGACAACGGTACTTTATAAAAACTGTATCGTGAATAACCTCAAAAGTTTCAAATGAAAAATAAAACCAAAATATATTCACCTATTTAACGACAGTAGTAATCCAGCAATCTAGTTAAGCCTCAGAGAATACTACTGTTTTTCAAAATAGTTTGAGATTTTTAACTGTTTTCTACAATTCTCTCAGCCATCACAAAAGAATCTAACAAATTTAAGGAACGGAGAACAGAACTACTTACGTCATTTCTACTTTAAACAAACCGCGTAAGTTCTGTGATGTGGTTTGCTGCTTGGGCTGCACTCGGAACAGTTTTTTTTTTTTCGGGAATTATCCCAACTGTTTGGCTTCTGATCGGCTTTTTACACTAAAAACTTCGAATTATCCAAAATATAATTTGAATTATCCACGACTTTTTAGCATTGATTGTATATAAAATGCTTGGGACCAAGAGAAAAATTCGAATTAAAGAAGATTTCGAATTATGGAAGTTCGAATTAGCCACGTTCCACTGTACTGTGAAAAATTATTTATGCCACTTACAAGTAGAAAGAAACAATTTAGTTAGTTAGTTATTGTTTTAAGGGGCGGAAATACGAGGTCATCTGCCCCTCTTGAGAAAATTGTCAAACCCAAACCTGCAAATGTTCGGACGCTTATGAAGCTAGTAAGGTAGAGTAAACAAAACAAGAAGTTATGATTGTGTTTGTGGATCGTAGCCTAGTGTGTTTACTGTGTTTACAGATTTGCTAAAAGATTTGATTGAGTATAATTAATGTCCGTAAAATTCAATATGTCATCCTTTTGGAGACCTCTATAGGGAGGAGAAAGACTGTGGGAGCTCCTGGTTCCCGCAGCAAAGTAGCACAGCGGTGTGCTATAAATATGGGACTAGTGCAAGCTGAGCTACCCCAGTGGTAATCCGGGTAGGGTGTACCAAGAATACGCTGATGAGCCTGACTTGGTGTAGCTAGACGAAGCCACGCAACGAACACGTCAAAAACTACAATATTTGTTGGAGAATAGAACAAATATTTGAAATTTAAAAAAGAAACTTCCTAATCGATGCGTGATCACACACTAAGATAGAAGTCGGAATTGTTGCTGTTGCTTCAATTAGGGGTTTGTAGATATAGATATTTTCGCAGCAATTTTTAGCGTTTCCTTCGTAACCTAATAAATGGATTGCTTTTCCGTCGGTCAACATGATAATGTGCCCAATTAAATTGGCTGAGGAATAACACGTATCTACTAACCTAGAACAAATAATATAGGTGAACTTACAATAATAGCCTCTGTCAACCAACAAAATTTGAGTTTCGTTGCTGTGATAGATTCTTAGATATTGAGAATCGGTGAATTATTTCGGATCATCGCCGTGTTGGATTGTTTGTTTATGTAGACCATAAAGTTATATACCATTAAATGAAGGTTAATGTGTTGGTTTATTATACAAAAGTTCACTTCGATCGCATGATTAGGGCACAACAAATATTAACTTATTTTTAAAATTTGGTATAGCCACCATCTTGAGTTCATGAAAACAATTGAATTAAATTAGATGACATTAGATTAAATCTCGTATGAACATTTACTATACCAAGTATCACTGCACTGAGGTAATTAAATAGCGAGAAAAGGCCATTTTAATACAGTATTTTAAATTTGCTTGGCCGCCATATTGGTTTTGTACGTAACAGGTTTCTAAAAGTCACATAGTTGTACGAAGCATAGTATTCTTTATTCCTTATCGCCATGCAAAATTGCACGGTGATATCGGCAACAGTTTCGGAGATATACTGTAGAATGCGGTTAAATAATTCGCGTCACCGCCATGTTGGTTTGGTGAAACATATTACATTTGAAAGGCATGGTCTAGGTCGGACAGTAGTATGTCCTTGACAAGTTTCATTGAAATCATAAGCCTATTTCCTCATAGGATAAAGTAACAAGTAGTTTCGTGAAGATCTATACAGCCTATTATCATATACCGGTATCCTACTTAAGTTAATTGCCTCTATCAACATACAACATTTCAGTTTGATTGCTGTAATAGTTTCGTAGATATTGAGAACCGTCTAAATATTTCGGATGGTCGCCATGTTGGATTTTCATATATGTAAGGCTTAGAGTTATGTACTATACCATTACATGAAGATTATTCAAACTTCAATCGCATGATTAGGATACAAGAAATAAAAACGAGATTTTAAAATTTCGCACAGCTGCCTTTTTGTGGTTGTGAAAACAGTTGAAATAATTTAAATGCCAGTGGATTAAAATTTGTATAACCATTTACCGTACCAAGTTTCACTGCGCTCGGATGGTTAAATCGCCAGAAACGTCCATTTAAAAATATATATTTCGCATCGCCGCCATATTGTATTTGTGCTCACCAGGTTATTGAAAGTCACATACGTGAACTTATGTTCATAGCCCCTATCAACATACAAAATTTCAGTTTGATTGCTGTAATAAATTAATAGATTGAGAACCGTCTAAATATTTCAGATGGTCGCCATGTTGGAGTTTTATATTATGTAGGCCATAGAGTTATGTAGGCCTACTAATATATTAATATTATTGCGTAGGTTCATTATTCAAACGTTCACTTCGATCGCATGATTAATACACTAGAAATGAACTTAATTTTAAAATTTCGCACATCCGCCATCTTGAAGTTATGTAAACAATTGAACTAAGTTAGATGCCAGTGTATTACAATGTGGATAAACATTTACTGTGCCATATTGCACTGCGCTCAGATGGTTAAATCGCGAGAAAGGTCTATTAAAATGTAACAACTTCGCTTGGCCACCACGTTCGCTTTTTTACTCTACAGGTTTTTGAAAGTTACATAGATGAACATTTAGTAGTGCCCTTTACCACCGTACAAAATTTTAGAGTGATATCAGTAATAGTTTCGGAGATATAGAATGCCAGTGAAATATTTCGCACAGCTGCCATGTTGGATTGGTGAGACGTACTGTAATAAAATTTGAAGCGCACGGTAGGGTTGGCCAAAATGGTGCTATGACCTAACTGAGTTTCATTGAAAACGCTCTAGCCGTTTAGAAGTTATTAGGGGGAGGGGAGACACACACACATACGTACACACATGCACACACACACGGACAAAAGGTGATCTTATAAGCTTATTTCTTCATAAATGAATATAGGCTGAAATATAGGCAGTTGGATCGATTCTACACTTGAATAATACATGTATATTCAACTTGGATACAAAAATACAACAATAAGACCACGGTGATGCTCATAGAACTAATGAATATAATTGTTCATGATTCTTTTAAACAAAAATCAAGAGGCAGAGCTCGCGTTTAGAAGATTGATAAGCTACTCGTATATTACGATGTGAACATACTTTAAGGAGCATTATAGAATGGAAAGTAGGTACGCTCTGTTAATTTGTACTATCTGCAGGTCCATACATGATTGTTGGAGTCAGAAACATATAATCGGCATTCTAAACTGATTACTTCAATTGCTTGCCCAGTTTCGTTCATTATTCATTTTATTTCTCAACTCCTCTGATGAGTTTGATGTCAGTCGTAAAACAACCTACACATTTAAACAAATCTTATCCCACCCCATTCTTGACCTCGTAGAAGTAATAATGATAAAGAGTAGAAAATACACTTTGATTCCATGTTGTTTTTCCATTTCCCGTGGCTCATGATCGCGCGATTTACGGTCACGTTAAACCACAAGCTTCTTGTTTTTCCATTTGAAGAACTTGGACATCGTGGTCATTTATCCCCGTGTACATAATTATGTGCATGTGTGCAATTTTTTGTCATAACCTGTGTTATTGTTATGGCTGAATTTGTGGCCTATTTGTAATTTAGGTGAGGAATAGAAAGGAGATGGCCGTGGCTTAAGTTAGGAACCATACCGGCATTTGCCTGGAGTAGAAATGGGAAATTACGAAAAACACTTCCAGGATAGCAATGGGGAGGGGAAATCGAACCCACCTCTTCATAGTTTTGCCTCATGAGGATGAGTGTACCCCGTACCATCACACAGACTAGATTTAAATTTCTTGGCAGAGCTGGGAATCAAACCCGAACCTCCGGTGTGGCAGCCAAGAATGCTAGCCGCTACACCACGAAGTGGTCCGCTATGATTCCATTATCTGTAGAATCAAAAATAAACTTCGCTAAATGAAGGTGAAAATTGAATGGAATTCATAAAACGTAGTTATGATTTTTGCGAATTTACAGAAATTGTGGTTGCGTGCGAAGAGCAAGCGTGAGGCAAGGCAATGCAAGGCCGGGGCCGAATGAGAGAAGGTCAGCCTCGGTCACTGTCCTCTCAACACCCACTCGCTCGGGCTCGCTGATTTTTCTACTGCCAGAGGTAGAGGACGGCTGTGGTTGTGCCACTGGAACACCAGGATACTCGCGACCTCTTGATGCTGCGGATTATGATGATGATAATAATTGTTGTTTTAAGGGGCCTAACATCTGGGTTATCGGCCCCTAATGGTTTGGGTGATAGTGAAAAAGTAAATGGAATGAAACTAACCTAAAACTAACCACAAACTTACAAACTAGAAGAGGGAATGGGAAACAAAAATAAGATTAAGGGAAACAACAGACAGGACGAACGGAAATGCCCTCAACCCTCGAAGAATGAGAATTAAGGGACTTGGAAGAAAGGAGAGCCAGGGAAGACAGACAGGAAAGGAAAAGAGGAGAGCGACCGCCCCAAAGGCAATGGAAGAATGAGAAAAACCTGACCCAGCTCAGGAAGCCCTCGGGGTCACCAACTCCCAAACTCACCAGACGTGAGCCCTTGAGGGGGTAGCACAATCCAGAGTGCACCATAAGTGGTGGGGCTACACACACCCTGCCTCCTTGAGGGCCTTGAGCAGAAGGCAGGAGGTACAATGAAAAGAAAATAAGAGGTCTGACCCCTCGAAGAATGAGAGATCAGGAAAGATGAGACAAGGACCAATTAAAGCGGGAAAGTGAAAGACTCCCTAGCCCTCAGATACCCTAATACCGTCGGGGTCGGAAACGAACAAGAGTTGACCAAGGGAGGTCGACAGGAGAGACAACAGAGAGGAGCAGGCACAAGTAAGTGGAAGGAATGCCGGACTCAGCTGGGGTCCCGTGGTCGCCAACCCACGTCCCACTAGATATGAGCCCCTGAAGGAGCTGGGGATTAAAGTACTCCTTCTTAGCTAAACAATAACTCCATGAACACTAGGCTACTAATGAAAACCAACGACCACAACAGCTATTAGTCAAGGACCATTATAATTTTCCATATCACATCAAAAACTTTTCATTGGAACAGAGGATATTTACAACAACAAACATTCGAATCTATGCTCCACTTAGCAAAGAATTTTTGCATCAACATTTTCCATATGCTCCATTCAGCGAAGAGTTTTTTCATCTCATAGAAAGATCTATCTAGATTTTTTAGAGAACAATTTTAGTCTCGCGGCTTCGGTGGCGTAGTGGATAGCATGCTGAGCTTCTATTCCCAAGGTCGTGGGTTCAAACCCGGCCGAAGTCATCAGATTTTTAAGAGCGTTAAAAATCCCCCAGTATGCCTTCCTTCGGAGAGGGGAAGTAAACCCGGCGGTCCCATGTCATAGATTTATGGAATGAGAAATAGCCTTTCACTAGCTACACTTGTGTGAAACCAAAATTTGTAGGTTAGAATTGATAACGCTCTATTAGTTCCAACGTTCTCCACCAAGTGCTGACTGTGATGGCATCTAGTAGCCAAGTCCGCAAGCTATGTGTCGTGGACGGTAGCATTTGGTAGCAAAAGTAGGATCTACTTGAAATTATCGTCTATAGTCCTTACTTGAATTAAAACAGATAACACACACTAATACAGTCATCACAATTAACACCGGTTATCAGACAGATTCTACACACACCCAAAGTACGCGGGGCTACATGACCGCGTTGTCGCAGCTCCTAAACTAAGGAACCAACCATTTTCTATAACGCATCAAATTCTTTTTCATCGGAACAGAGGATATTTACAACAAACATTCCAACCTATACTCCCCCTAGCAAAGAGTTTATTCTTCAACATTTTTCATACGCTCCACTCAACAAAGAGTTTTTTCATGTCATAGAAGGACCTATCTAGATATTTTAAAGAACAATTTTAGTCTATTTATGGAAATACAAACAAAACTATTTTTTAGATTTATGTCATTTTTTCACAAAATTCATCATCATCATTATCATTCTCCAACTCTTGTTTCCCAGGTGTAGTGTACAAGAGCTCGGCATCTCCATCTTCATACATCTTCTGTTCCAGGACATCTTCCCATTTGTGTCCTCTCTCCTCCATGTCTGATCTTACAGTCTCTATCCAGCGTTTCCTTGGTCTTCCTCGTGGTCTTCCTCCTATATGGTTAAGGTCAAAATATTTTCTGGCAGGTCTTTCTATGTACATCCTCATTATGTGCCCATACCACTGAAATCTGCATTTCTTTATGACACTGGTAATACGAACCTCGATGCCAGCTACTTTCCTATTAACTTCATTTCTGATCGTGTCCTTTTCTTGTAGTTTGGTACATGGTTCTGATGAATCTCATTTCAGTTGCTTGAGTTCTACTGTAGTCTAGAAGCTTCGGTGGCGTAGTTGGTAGCATGCTGAACTTCTGTGCCCAAGATCGCGGGTTCAAACCCGGCCGAAGTCGTCGGATGTTTTAAGAGCGTTAAGATCCTTCAGTAGGCTCTGCCTTCCTTCGGAGGTGAAGTAAAGCCGGCAGTCCCATGTCATAGATTTATGGCATGTAAAAGATCTTTCCACTAACTAAACTTGTGTGAAGCTAAATTTCTAGGTTAGATTCTGTTGAAACGCTCTATCACAGTTCCAACGTTCAGCACTAGGCGTCAGTGACATCTGGTAGCGAAAGTTGGAACAACTAGAAATTGAACGGAACTTGTAGCTCACCCTATGGGTGTCCGCTTGAAGCAGCTACAGCCTCTGGCGAGCCGAACATGTCCTCGAACACACCGGGCACTAAAAGCCATACGCTAAATAAATAAATAAATAGGAAAAACCAAGTTTAAATATTGTTTTCAAAAGCTTTGCTCGTAGTTTACCAATAGTTTTTTCTTTTCTTCTTAAAAAAATGAAGAAGGCCATAATGTGGTCGAAACTAGTATTTGATTAATAAATATTAGTTTAAAATGTTTATTGACTAAGGTGTTTTAGATTTATTAAATAACGGTGGGTATTTCTATTTACATGTACATTGATTGCCAATAAGGAAACAATAAATATGATTAAGTTCATATGATAACGTATAGTCGTGCTTGTTGAGTCATTGAAAGGGTCAGTTGGAAGCTTCGAATCCCGGTCCTGAGTGTAGTTTAAACGCTTGCATTTTTTTAAAACTCCCTCCAGTAGACTCTGCCTTATTTCAAGTCCCGGGGCACCTAGTCCTATGCTGGACTCTATTAATAACGGAACACCTCCTGTCACAGTGATTAACATTCTTCTCTGTCCCCGCCGGGGTACGGGTTTGATTCTCGGTTCTGTCAATAATATAGAGGTCTGGATCGTGGTACACTCAGTCTTGTGATGCAGAACAGTGAAGATGTGGGTCTGATTTCCACCACAGCCATCCTAAGACTGAGCGTACCTCGATCCAGTCTTCTATATTATTGACAGAACCGAGAATCAAACCCATACCTTTGTATGGTATTTGAGGGCATATAAGACTTTGTTGAAACGATTCACGCACCATCACTCATTTGTTGAATCTACTAGTGTGCCACCTATTGCAGAATGGATTTCCTAATTCTTAAACCTTCGCAGGAGGGTACACAACAACTCACCAAAGTTCCATCGCAATTTGATGTATGGTAAATGAACGCATACGGGATTTTGTTGTAACGATACGCGCGGCGACGCTCATTTGTTGAATCTACTCGTGCGATACCTATAGCTAAACGGATTTATGAAGTCAGAAACCTTCGCAGGAGTGTACACAACAACTCACCAAAGTTTCATAGCAATCAGAGGAATGGCATATGACAGCATACGGGACTTTTTGAAATGATTCGTGCGCCGTGACTCATTTGTTGAATGTACTCGTGCACTACTAACTGTAAGTGGATTTACTAAGTCAAAAACCGGAAGGGGAGTGTACACAACAACTCACCAAAGTTTCATAGCAATATGATGAATGATATATGAACGCATATAGGACTTTGCTGGAACGATTCGGCGCCGTGACTCATTTGTTAAATCTACTCGTGTGTACCTATTGTAAAATGGATTTACTAAGTTAGAAACCTTTGCAGGAGTGTACACAAAAATCTACCAAAGTTTCATCGTAATCGTATGAATGGTTTATGAACGCATACAGGACTTTGTTGAAACGATTCGATTTATTTTATATATTCAGTTATTTATTATTTGTTGTTGTTGTTGTCTGTGTCTTCAGTCTTTTGACTGGTTTGATGCTGCTCTCCATGCTTTTCTGTCCTGAGCTAATCGTTTCGTCTCTATATAGCTACCACTCCTTACATCCGAGGCAATCTGTTTAACATATTCTAAACTTGGTCTACCCCTATAGTTCTTGTCCTCGATCCTTCCTTCCATAACTAAGTTTGTTATTCCTGAGTGTCTTAGTATATGTCCTTATGGCCGAGGGGACCCGATGCGCTGATCACGCGTCACCCCAATATCTGCAAGCCAAATTGCTGGGCAGCGGTTGCTTGGTAGGTCTAGGCCCTTCATGGGATGTAGTGCCAGAGGTTATTTATTATTTTAGTATATGTCCGACCAACCTATATCTTCTCTTCACGGGCAGTCGCCAGAAACATCTCTCCTCTCCCACTCGTCTTAAGTATTCGCACCCACCCCTTTTTGCACAATAAAGCATGTTATTTTTTGATAAATATCGTATGTAATATTTCTTTCTATAATAGAACTAGACTACACTCTAAAATGCTTGCCACGGTGGGTGAGTGGTTATCGTGTCGGACTACCAACCCCAAGCCGGCCGGTCCTGGATAAATTTCAAGGTCATCCATGGTTTCTCGTGGTCACGTGCCCCCCCAGGCGTTCCCTGGGGGGCTTGGGGGAGGGGAGGGGGGGGGGAGGGGAGGGGAAAGGGTGGAAGGTCTGGCTTGGAAGCAGACCCAGTTGTTAGCCGACCTGTGTTGGCCAGCCAACTGACTGAGCTGGCTGGTGTGCATTGCCTATATAGCTTGTGGATGGAAGTGGGGGAGGGGACCGGTTCGGGCGACTGTCGAAGGTAGTCGAATGTGACCGAGTGTAACTTAGAGTAGTAGAACAATGCGATGGCCGGGGCTGTAGGTATCAATCAATAAAGACCTAATAATAATAAATATTCCATTAAGCATGGTTACGAATATGAATAATACGAAATACTAAATGTCCCCTAGAGATCTATGTATGGTAAAAATGTAGAGGTATATGGACTGTTGTTAACCCATGACGAGCTGTCGTGTGAGGGATTCGAACCCTCGCTTCCTGTTGAGGAAATTCGAACTTAAGTCGAACGCCTTAGACCGCTCGGCCAACCCGACAAGGAAAGGTTAAGAGGATGAAATAAAAACAAGGCTCATTATACAAGATCAGATTTATTAATCCAAGAATTAAAAGAGGAATTGAAACCTAACCATTTGACATAGAGTTTATTACCCTGTCTTTTAATCACTTTTTCAACAAGATAATGCTTGGGGTACTGCGATTTTTGAAGTTCTTCGATGTAGAATCCTCCTTCGATGGGCTGGTGGTTATGGTCCTGGAGTAGATAAGTGACGGGGTGGGTACGTTTTACTTGGCGAATGCTGAATATTTCTGTGCTCCAGTTGGGCGTGTATCCTTTTGAGAAGAGGGATTTATGTTTACTGATGCGTACATAATCACCCACCTGAAAACGATGGCGTTGTGGGTCAGCTGTTTTGATGCCATGATGAAGGCGATTCAACCGTGGACTGTTTTTTATGACCAAACGTGGTTTTAACCCAATAGTTCTATGTTTGGTATCGTTGTAACGTGACACTAGAGTCTGCAGTAGATGAAGCCAGCGATAGGACCCTCTGGCTGTAAATTCTCGCCACATATGTGTTTTTAACGTTCGGTTGAAACGTTCTACCACACTCGCTTTCAAATTGCTGTAAGTGGTATAGTGATGAACACCGAGTTTTTGCAGATAGGTGGAAAACTCCTTGTTGAAAAACTCCTTACCTTGATCTGTCTGGAGGAGGCGAGGTTGCCGTTTAGCTTTTTGAATAATGCGTTTAAAGGCCGCAGTAACTAGAGTACCTGTTTTATTTCGCACAGGCTCTACAAATGCCATTTTGGAATAGACGTCGATGACAGTCAGCAAATACTTGATGCCATTGTTTTTAGTAGCATAGGGAATCATTTCCACGAGATCAGCTTGCCAAAGTTCATCAATTCCTCGCGAAACAACATGACGACGTGGATAGATACGGCGAGCTGGTTTATGCAACTCGTGAGCAATCACTGTTTTAATAGGCGAAGGGGTATTGTCACGTGGATCCATCATACAATAATGCCAGCATGACGAAGCTCCTCTTCTATTTCTACAATTTCACCTTCATGACCTGTATGGCCAGCCTGTTGGGAAGCGTGCAGGAGCTGTAGACGTTTAACCAACTTATTAGGATCGTTCCAATAGGCGAAATCAACGAAAGGTTTTAACGTTTTAAACGGGACGCCGGACGCTGAGCTTTCATGGCGGACACTTGCATAGGTGGGAAACAATTTGTATATAATGGCCTTATATTTGAAACCCTTATTTGCATTTATTGATTCAGAACGTTTATAATTACGTCTAAAACCATTTGTAGCCATCAAGATGTCCTTATACTTTTGAAGATCGTCTTCGTCATAGCCATCCTTGGAAGGTACACGTGCAAATAAAAGTTCTAAAAGACCTGGCGTCAATTGATATCGAACTGTTTTAACAATCACGACATTATCTTTTATTTTGATCTCTGAGTCACCAATTCAAAAACGTTTATTTTCATAGCGAACACCGTAGGTCGTATCAGTTTTTCTAGTAAAAAGGTCTTCAAGGTAGGGCGTTACCAACGGTCCAAAATGTTCTACCAGAATACCTTTCAGCTGCATATACTTTTCAGGTGTAGCCAAGATTTCTGACAGGGTAGGTTTTTTTTCTCTAGAGCTAGAGGGCGTTTGAGCAATGACTGTTGTTTTTAGAAACTCTGGAAGCGGTGATTCTGTTCCAGAAGTAAAAACATCCTCAGCTTCTTCATCGCCCTCTTCTTGTTCTTCCTCCTCGATTGTTTGTGTTCCTTTTGATACTGTATTTGGCTTATTGGTCTGTGATGTTCCCTTTAACACGGCTTCCAGAGGTGATTTCAAATGTTTCGCGATCAACAGCTCACTATCAGCATGCGTGCGTTTCAGTTCACGGAACTTGCGTCGAATATTATTTTGCGCATGGATAATGTGTTTCTTTAATTGACTTCCTGCTGTTGCCATGATAGCTGAATAAATGACGTTTGAAAAAGTCATGCAGTGCCTTAAATACGTATAAAATGATCAAACCCCATGCGGTAGCGTCCGTTGTTGATATCACTCTGCTTATCGATAACGAGGCAACCGTGGTGATGAGCATTCCAACATGTGGCACACAACTGTGTAAAGGCTGGGAAGGTCATGTCTGGGTTCACGTGATCATCGTAAACGTGACGCATGTTGCGTTCATCCTGCCGGAAGAGAACAATCACGTTGGCATTGTCGCGAATGAGCTGTTTGGGTATTCGGGAATAGGTTTGAGCGAGATAAAAACAATCAATATATTTATGACGTCCCATGGTAAAATAGGTTTGAATGATAGCCTGTCGTTCTGTGGACACATCATCAAAAATCATGAGCGAATTCGGGCGAACATGATCCGGTGAGACGACATCTTCGTGCGCGGGGAATGTGAAGTAACCCATGTTATTGCGAAGACCCGACATGACTTGTTGCAAGAACACATAAAGAGGCTGATAGAGCGACTTGGCAAAAATGTAGATATTTTGAAATCGTACTCCGTTTAAGGAGGTGATTAAGGTAAGCAGAAGATTGTTTTTTCCACATCCCGATGGTCCGGCGATGAGACAGCGAATGGAAGACGGGAAGAGTGAACCGTGGCGGCGTTCGGACGTTGTCGAGAAGAGGCGAGAAACCAAATCCCCCACCGGAAGTGAATGTTGTTGCTTAATAATCTGCATATCGACTGAACGTGAAACGGGAAGAGGTGGTCTCTATATACATGAAGCATGTGGCTGTTTCAGATCTAGTGTAACCATGGATGCCTTTGGGAGAACACATAAAACAAAGAAAGGAAATGAGCCATCTGCTTCGATAAACGATCCAAAACATGATACAGATCCGGCTAATAAACGATATGTCGATGCCAATGCACTGCCACGCACAACGGATGGTCATTACGACTTTAATGGAAAGCGATTAACCAATATAACAGAACCACAATTAGCTTCGGACGCATGTTCAAAAAAGTATGTAGATTATTATCGCTTGCGGCGTATCAAGGGAGACTATGAAGCACAGAATAAACGTATCATAGGCGTTGCAGACCCCGTAAACAATCAAGATGTGTGCACCAAAGCCTATATGTTAACCAATGCTGTGGTGTTAACAAAAGAGAAAGACTATGATGTACACCAACGTCGAATCACTCAGCTAGCTCTTCCAACCAACGACACGGACGCTGCTAGAAAGGACTATGTAGATAACAAGGTGAAAGAATTACGCCGTTTTGTACCATTCCTAACAGTAAATGGTTATACAGCGAATAATACACGCCTTGTACACGTGGCCGATCCGGAGGATGATCAAGATGCTTGTACAAAACGGTATTTGTTCTCTGAAATAGAGAAGGTGTGGGAAATCAGAGAGAACGCTCTACAGATGAAGCGAAAACGAATAGCCGATGTTGCCGATCCTGTACATCCTCATGACGTGACGACTAAACGATTTTTGGAACAACGATTATCGCTTTTCATTAAAACAATGCCAAACTTATTTTTGGTTCACATTGTAAACCGACAACCGGTTGAAGACCCCAGTAACCTCACCTATATACTACGTTCGGGGCATAGCAATTACCGTTTACCGTATGATGGTGCCATTCGTGTTATCGAGTATACACCGGATTTCAAACATTTAGAGCTACTATTAAACGGTAGTGTTATATCATCACTCATCGAACTTGCGGTGAAAGCCGAGGACAAATTATCCTTTCAACTGAAACTGTCGTCTGAAGAAAAAGAGGCGGGAAAATCAATGAATGATTTTCCGCTGTATATAGAACTCGAATATACCGCCACCATCGATTAAATAATTGCAGGCTCTCTTCCTGAGGAGCGTTAGTTGTTGTCTATCCTTTATACTGTGAGGTTGTCTTCTTCCTTGGTCGCGATGGTGAAACAGAGATATGTGGTGAAGAAGAGGAAGACGTTGTCAAGAAAGGGAGGCTTTAAAGCTATTCTCCATGCGGCACGTCAGGCTTCGCGTGGAGAAACCAATAGCGAGTTGGCCATTAAAAAAGCTCTCCGAGCAGCACGATTGCATGCGAATTCCAAAAGTAAACTAAGTTTTAAAAAACGTGCTCGAGTTATTCCTGTACCAAAACGTGGCGGATTTTTACCCGCACTATTCGCTGGACTGGCAGCCCTGGGTTCACTTCTTGGTGGAGCAAGTGCGGTAGCGCGAACGGTGAAAGCTGTCGAGGAAGCGAAGCAACAGTTGAAGGAAAGTGAGAGGCACAATAAAACGATGGAAGCTATAGCACTGCGTGGCAAGGGTGTGAACATGAAGCTAGCACCCTATAAAAAAGGACTTGGCATTTACATGTCGCCAAAAAACGCTTAATCGATGCACTGCCCCGGCGAGCCATGACACACGGAGAAGTCATAAAATATGCAAAACAGTTGAAAATTGCACACTTTAGAGGTGTATTTATGCGCAACCAATTACCTCCTCAACCTTGGAAGCGTGAGAGTGCAGTTATTAATTTGGATGACAGTCATGGACCGGGAACACATTACGTGGCCTACGTCAAGCATGGTTGTACCGTGTGGTACTTTGACAGTTTTGGAAACCTTCCTCCGCCGACAGAGCTTGTTCGCTATTTCGGAAGCAGTGCAACAATAAACTATAATGTGAAACGAGTACAAACTTTTAACACTCAACACTGTGGTCGCCTATGTCTGACCTTTCTATATAAGACTCAGCGCAGGTGGTAACGTGAGCAGTATAATGGCAGAAAGTAGAGCGTTTACAGTGCACGGACAAGGAGCCGAAGTAACTGTTGACTTTTATCCTCCAATTGAATTGGGACAACGACCCTACGTGCTGGGACTTGTTTCGTTTGAAGGCTATAATAGAATCTGCAACATAATTGAAGACGTCAATGATAAGTTCTACTACGATGACTATGTGTTAACTCTACCGTCTGGCAGCTACACCGTAGATGATATTCACGATCACATCTACACAACTCTCACCAAGGAATTTAGTCTAAAAGCATTTTTGGACGGGACACGCAAGTTTGAACTCATAGCCAACAACGTGACACATCGCTGCAGTATTCTTTCTTCCTTTAGGATTGATTTTAAAGCACAACCAGACTCAATTGGTCCATTGCTAGGCTATTCACCACAAGTGTTAGTACCAAACGTGATACACAAGTCTGACCAACCGGTGAAAATAATTGAAGATCATCACATATCTGTCACGTGTAATATTATTACAGACGTCTACACCAATCAAGATCCCTCGCATTCGCTTTATGATTTTATTGTTACTTCACCTGGTGGTTATATCATCCGCGAAAACCCATCGGTGGTGCTCTATCACCCTGTGAGTGTGACCCACATCAGGAATATTACCTTGAGACTAGTGAATAGAAACCAACGTCTCATCGAATTAGACCCTCATACACCTGTGACCTACAAATTGTATCTGAAGCCAGCATGAAACAAGTGTATAAAGCAACAACACCATTGAGGGTGGGTGTTAGTTGTTCTCAACGCGTGTACAGGTTAACACGTGTCAACAAGCAGATCTTACAACAACTGGGTTACACCGTACGTCATGAATTCGATCCTCGACGTGATCAACCCGGTCGAAGTACAGGAGGGTATTGTAAGAATTGAACACCATTCCTATCAACCGTACACTCAGGGTCTAAATAACAATGACGAAATTCGTATTACCATTAATCAACAAGATATCTACACCCTACCCCATGAAAGTTACATCCAGATTGAAGGTCAACTCACCAAATCAGATGGTACCATTCCGACAACGTCAAAGTTGGCTAACCATGCGCTGGCCTTTTTGTTTTCCGAGGTTCGCTACATCATCAACGGAATCGAAGTGGATACGACTCGAAATGTTGGTATAACAAGCGCTATGAAACTTTATCCCTCGTACGGAAGCGAGGAGAGTAAAGCGTTTCGTATGGCCGGTTGGTGTCCTGACTCGACAAACGACTGGATGATTAATGATGATGGTACATTTACCGGTCATTTACCCCTAAAATTAATATTAGGCTTTGCAGAGGACCATAAGCGCGTCGTTGTGAACGCAAGACAGGATCTGATTCTTGTTCGAGATAGGAGCGATTATAATGCGCTGAAGGGTGCTGATGGAGCTGCAATAGATTCAAAAATTTTATTGCAACGAATTCTATGGAAAGTACCGCACGTGACTCTCTCTGACCAGAAAAAATTGAGTCTGCTCAAGATTGTGGAGAAGGATACAGCTTTACCCATACAATTTAGAAGCTGGGAGCTGCATGAGTACCCGGTATTACCACTCACTGATACACATACTTGGTCTATAAAAACCTCACGGTACACAGAGCGACCTCTCTACGTCATGGTTGGATTTCAAACAGATCGCAAATATCAACAGAATAAAGATGCATCACAATTTGATCACATCCAATTGCGAAATATACGACTCTTCCTGAATGGAGTTACCTTCCCCTATGAAGGAATGGATTTAAACTTTACCAAGAACAAATATGGTAAGCTCTACGACATGTTTACAAACTTTCAGTCCTCCTATTATCAGAAAGAAGCATGCCCGCTATTATCCCCGCAAGACTTTAAAACCAAAGCACCTCTGGTGGTGGTGGACTGTTCGTATTTGGAGGAGTCGATGAAGGAAACAACTATCGATATCCGGTTAGAATTTGAAACGTCTGTAGTTATTCCAGAAAAAACAACAGCCTATTGCCTGATTGTTCACGAGACGCAAGTGTATTATCAGCCGCTGTCCAATATGGTGACCAGAGCCCTGGACTAAATCCTATGATAAAAGATTGAAAAACAATGTTCTGATCTTTTTGCAAATAAAGTAGTATAAGCCATTTTATGTTGTTTTTATCCCTTTAGCAAACCCAGTTCCTTTTCCAACCCCTTAACTAGTAGGACTATAGGTAGAGATGGATTAGTTGGCGGAAAGCACTGGTGAAGAAAGGAGTGTGTATCCGCGAGCAGTAACCATGTCTAGAACATTGATTGTCGATATGCAAGGCTTCAAAGTCAATGAAAATAAGTTTGTTTTCAAGGACGTTGCAATTATAGATTGCACAACCATGTGGACGCCCACAGTAAGTGCTTTCACTTTTGAACCACCGTTTCCGTTATACATGCAGTCGGACGAGGATAGAAGACAAACCGAGTGGCTGCAACGTCATTTAGGATTGAACTGGAATCAAGGAAACATTCCTTATAACTATCTACTGTTTGTATTAAAAGCCTATTTGTTCGGTGCCAACACTATTTTTGTAAAAGGAGGTGAAAAAAAGGAATGGTTACGTCAGTATGTTTCTCCAACTTGTAAACTCATCGATCTACACGAAATGGGATGTCCTGCACTACACACCTTATATGAGCCTGGTGAACGTGTACAAAAAAAGACACTCCTACACGTATCGAAACTCTTTGATTGGCTAAGTCGCAATGCATGTCGGTACCTGGAAAATGAGTGTAAAACCTTGTGCATGAATGCAGACCAGAACAGTGAGACAGAGACGTATGTCTAATACAGACGTGTCTGTGTGTATAATGGCTACCATTGAAGGCTTAAAATCTAACCCCATTGAACGGGCTATTGTTAAGTATTTCGCTTGTAAGAAAAAACTGAACAATTTTACCCTAGAAGAACTAAATGCTTTACCCAAAGCGTTTTTGTTTTATGTTGCGTCAAATGCTGTAAAGGAGATTTGGGATAGTGTGCCGAGTGATTGGACACGGGATCCTGTGTTGTGTGAACTTCAACCGTGCACTGATTATGAACATCATCAACAAGTGTACATTTCCAAAATGCCATCAGTTCAAAATTGTAGAACGTGTCAGTTAATTAAACTGTATCATGGACATAAAACCTCATGCAACGACTATGCGTCTTCATTCCACGGATGTGATGGTAAGAAAGAAGCAACCTCCGCAGCAGCGGAAAAAGAATCAACATGTGCGTCACCGACTGAAAAAAATATGCCGGATCTCTACTGGTCATGGTCTCATTGACAAAGTCATAGATCTTTTACCCTTTGAGCTGCACTTACCTGGTTATCAATACTGTGGCCCTGGTACAAAGTTAGCCGTTCGACTGGCACGTGGTGATCCTGGAATTAATGCTTTAGACGCAGCTTGCAAGCAGCATGATCTAGCGTACAGAACATCAAAGCGTGAGAACAACATCTCTGAACTAAGACGTGTCGCCGACCAGATACTTTTGAGAAAGGCTATGGAACGTGTGACGTCACCTTCTGCATCTGTTGCAGAAAAAATGGCGGCCCTTGTGGTAGCAGCTGCTATGAAGGGTAAGCTCGTGTTGAGTGGTGGACGTTTACAAACAAAACATATGAAAGGATCAAGAACAAAGCAAAAATAAACTCTACACTATTCTTACCTTATGTTAAACAAGTGGTAACATGTTGATGTGCAAACGATGCCAATAAAGAAATGAACTAAAATATATGTTTGTTTTTCTAACTCATACTTGGGGTAGCATGCATGTAACCAATAGTTAAATCAAAAACTCAAAAGTCAAACTTTTTTTGTTTATTAAAAAAACTCATAGTAATCAAAAAGCTATATATAAGTTTTTACGTTGTTGCGATGTGAATGGTGTTGTGATGTGTATGGTGTTGCGATGGGGATGGTATCTTGATGAGCTGGACTCCTCACTGAAGTAAAACTAGTGGCAAGCGTAGGCGTTGTTACTGCCTCTTCTTCTATATCATCTCCCGCGAGGTTGTTGTTTACACTGGAACGAAATTCCATTCTAGAGAAAAAGCTATTGCAATTTGAGTTTGGAAGGTTTGTGGTAAATCTGGCATACAATAAATATAACTTACCTTTTAGTAGGGATGATATCTACTTCTGAGAGATGTTAGTTGGTTTGTAGGATGTAAAGTAACTTGACCAACTGAGTAAATGTATGAAGAATATAAGTAATCATTGGTGTTTGGATATATTATATCCGTTTTACTTCCATCTGGGAATACACATCTTGTAACAAATTTAGGTTTTGTACATTTATGGCACCAATATATGTCCTCCTCATTCAAGTCGTCTAAGAGATACTTCCAATTTTTATGTTTTACAAAATAACTTTGACTGAATATTATTAGGGAGGGGAAGCGTGTCGTCAGTGTTGTTACTATCTGGATCTTCATCATCTTCCATAGCAAGGTCTAATCCATAGCATAAAACAAAACATTTTAAACACAACTTGTGACAATTAATGTAGTCAATTTCACCGTCACTATTTTCGTACGTGTCATTTGTGTCAGGAATGTGGTAGTCGTTAATGTACGTCACACACTGTAACTCATTGAATTGTCGTGGGAAAATGATGGTGTCTTGCCCCATAGAATAATGAAGTTGGTAGTCAAATCGAGTTGTGTGATGTGATAAAATATAGTGTAATGGCCATTCTTTGAAGGTACTGTTCAAGTAGTTAGTGTATGTAGATGTAGTACGAAATTCATTATATGTTTTGTTATATATTTGACTGCGATGACCATGTTTTGTTGCATATATCCAGTGACTTGGGTCAGAAAAGTGTTGTCTAAAAGTTTCAGATTGGTTAGCCATAGTACTCACCAAACGTTGTTGCTTGAATGCGTACCAGTAAAAGATAAAAACGAATTAGTTATTCCACAACACTCACACAAGAAATATATATAATTAGCAGCAAAATATTTCTTGGTTGTTTCCTAGCACACCACACTAGCGAATAATCAGCTCAAACCGGCTTCACTCCATTCATATAGGGACTTGCGCGTAGAGCACGGTGTCCATACATAGTAGCGGTCCTTCGGACGCTTACCGCTCCAGTTACTAAGTGAAGATGATGAATTACTTCCGCGCTATCAATATCTCATGGTCACCAAAGACGGTAATGTAACCTTCGGTCGCCATGCTGCACGTAGAGCACGGTGCCCCATACATAGTAGCGGTCGGGTTGTAGTAAATAACTTTGTTATAATTATATCCCCTTCTGCACAGTAGAGCACGGTGCCCATACATAGTAGCGTTCGGGTTGCAGTAAATAACTTTGTTAAAATGATATCCCCCTTCCACACTGTAGAGCACGGTGCCCATACATAGTAGCGGTCGGGTTGCAGTAAATAACTTTGTTATAATTATACCCCCTTCCACACTGGTGAGCACACCCACGAATCTGTTATATATACAGGTGTAAGGGTCGCACCCAATCTCACTTGCATCAAGTCTCTTTTGGGGTGAACATCGTTCTGCTCTGTACAAGGTGAGTTAACGTTTTGTGTTTTCTTATCATTATTCAACAGTTAGTAGATGATTATAGACTATATGGGGACTATCTTTTTTTATAGTTAACATGGATGCTCTCCAACAGTTAAACAAAATAGGGGCCCAGGCTGGGTTGGAAACAAGAAGACTAAGGGATCTCCCAGTTAACCAGCCGTTCCCTGTAGAGAGTCTGCAGAGAATTGAGACACGATTCGGCACCAGACTTCTTTGTCACTGCCAAGAGTTTATGGTGTTTCTACCAAGTCGATTTGCCAGCATATCCAACGAGACGCTGGCAACGTTAAATTCACGCCCCTTGGTATTGAAGTATTTAGGCATGCACAATAATGCATGCCTAGTCCTCTTTGAAGCGGATAACATTTAACTCTTTGTCACATCGTGTATTAGCAGATGGCCTCGCTGTTCCACATCTAACAAAACCATTTAATACCAGAGAAATAGCAGTTGACTATTATTGTAAGTGTTTATTAGAAAATAACCTCATGGTGCCACTTGTTTGGGAAAATGTTCGTGACTGCTTTCAAACACGACTGTGCAGTGGACGAATATACAATGTCAACAAAATTTTACATCCAAAATTGTTTTTACAAGCATGTTTACCCGTTTTTTTTATTACAATTTATCACTCTTTTTATGCGCTTCACAGCATTAAAGGTGAACACAGAATTAGCGTGTACCTTTGTATTTTTTAAAGTCAGTGGAGATGAAAAACGGGAAACCATTTATTTGACAACAAAAATGAGACCATGTTATCGGATGGATGACAGGGAAGCTTGGTATAACGAACATGTCGTTGACACTTTGGTGTCTAAGTTTGACGCCTTTCTTGAAGGTGAAAGTGGAAAATCGCTCGAGGTCATCCCGTTTCTACAAGTCAATGTATGTTGCTTTGATCCCTTAAATTCAGGTTCTCTATATTTTCCACTTCCTCTTCCTGTTCAACGTAGAAAAGCCGTTCTCAACATTCAAAATGAGGACGACTATTGCTTTTTGTGGTGCATAGCTGCATTTCTAGCCCCTGTTCAACGTAATGTTAGTTTAACATCCTCATACACGGTCATGTTTAACAGGTTACTCTCCACGCTCAACTTTGCAACTATTTCATTTCCTATGGAACTTACCTCTATGGCTAAATTTGAAAGTCTTAATCCTCATTTTTCCTTTATGATTTATGGTCTTGATAAGAATACGGTTATTGGACCGCTTTATTGTACGCAGCAGCAGAAGGTACACCATATAAATTTATTATACATTTCTAACGAGCAAACAAGTCACTATTGTTTAATTAAAAACCTCTCCAAGCTTGTTGGAGGTCAACTTTCATCTAGACACCATAAAACATTTATTTGTGAACGGTGTTTGCAGTACTTTTCAACGCAGATCAAGCTGGATAGCCACACAGTGGATTGTTCTACTCAGCCAGCAGTTAAAATTACATTTCCAAAACCGAAAGAGGCAAAAATGAAATTCAAAAACTTCCATCGCATGGATCCAGTGGCCTATACTGTGTATGCAGACATTGAAACTCTAACTACCCCCATTCAGCGGTGTCCACCGAATCCGTCTTCCTCATTCACAGATGCTATTCAAAGACATACTCCGTTTTCTGTGGCCTTTCAAGTTGTTTGTTCCTATGATCCAAGTCAATCCTATTTCAAATTGTTTCGAGGACCTACCTGTATTCAGTGGTTGTTACAGGAACTGAAACAGTTAGCTGAGCATGTCCATCAGCTTCTTCAAATTCCCAAGCCCATACAGATGACGCTAGACGAAATGATACATCATGATACGGCAACAACGTGTCATATTTGTCAGAAGCCTATTTTACCTGACGACATTAAAGTGCGCGACCATTGTCATTACACGGGCGTCTATCGAGGAGCTGCACACAACACGTGTAATTTAACGTTTCGTGCAGCAAAGTATATACCCGTCTTTTTTCACGGTCTCACCAATTTTGACTCCCACTTTATTATTCGTGAGTTTGCCACATTAGACAAGGAACATTTTTCCATTATTCCGCAAAATCATGAGCGGTTTATTTCCTTTTCTATACATTACCAGGGTATATCACTTCGGTTTCTCGATTCCTATCGATTTATAGCCTCTTCGTTAGAAGCCTTGGTCAAGGGCATTTCACCCGATGAATTGCACTTTACACGAAACCATTTTTCGGATGATGCTAAATTCAAACTTTGCATCCGGAAGGGCGTTTATCCTTATGAATATACCAACAGTTGGTCTTCCTTGGACGAAACGCATTTACCTCCACAGGATGCATTTTTTAGCACGTTGCATAATACCATTACTGATACCGATTATATCCACGCCTGCAACGTGTGGGATACCTTTGGTTGTACCACCCTAGGTGAATATGCTGATCTGTATCTCACTGTGGATACCTTGCTATTAACGGATATTTTTGAGAAATTCCGTCGCATGTGTATACAGATTTACAAGCTGGACCCGTGTCACTATTATACAGCACCGGGTTTATCATGGGATGCCATGTTGTTGTACACAGGTATCGAGTTGGATTTACTTGTAGATATTGACATGTTATTATTTTTTGAAAAGGGTATTCGTGGAGGATTTGTTTCCCTTGTTCAGAGACATGTCCATGCCAATCATCCTTACATGTCAACGTATAATGCTCAGCAGCCCATTTCCTATTTAACACACTACGATATAAATAATTTATACGGCTATGCTATGAGTCAACCCCTCCCGTATAAAGATTTTGTATGGCTCAGTAACGAGGAAATCGAACGCTGTGTCGAGCGTAGGATTCCTCCAAATTCGAGCTCAAAACATCCAAAGTTACTGGGAACGCTTCTTCCTAAAACAAGGTATGTGATTCACATCCAAGTGCTTTTACAATGCTTAACGTATGGACTCGTGTTGAGTAAGATCCATCGTATTGTATCGTTTACACAAAAGGCGTGGTTGAAGCCTTACATGGACCTGAATACTCACCATCGGCAGCGTGCTACCCAACCTTTTGAAATTAATTTTTTTAAATTGATGAATAA
Organism: Meconema thalassinum; assembly: GCA_946902985.2. Lineage (NCBI taxonomy): Eukaryota > Metazoa > Arthropoda > Insecta > Orthoptera > Tettigoniidae > Meconema > Meconema thalassinum. The sequence continues at coordinate 841,266,666 of OX336390.1, forward strand.
TGCAGCATACGGAAAAACGTTTGAAAATGTACGCAAACACCGGTCCATCCATTTAGTTAATTCGTGGGAAGGTAGGTATGGAGCTCGGAAATATGTTGCCAAGCCCCATTTAGAAACCATGAAAATTATTACTGATACATTGGCTACCGTCGAATTAGGAAAGGTTGAAATTCTTTACAATAAACCTATTTATTTAGGGATGACTATTTTGGAGTTTTCAAAATTAACCATGTATGACTTTCATTATGGGTTTGCTCGTCGTTATTTTAAGGGTGTTCATCTTGTTTATATGGACACCGATAGTTACATATATCAGGTTAAAGCAACATACGTTTATCAGGTGATGCGTGACCATCCTGAGCATTTCGATACGTCTTCTTTTCCTGATGGCAACATCTTTGGCTTGTTACCTCAAAACAATAAAGTTATGGGGCTCATGAAGGATGAATGTGGCGTCGATGTGATGACAGAATTTTTAGGCCTAGCATCAAAAATGTACTGCTATACTTGCGACAGTTCAAGACATGTCAGTCGAGCCAAGGGGGTTCGCTCCAGTGTCATCCGAACGTTATGCATGGCTCGTTATCGTGAGGCATTATATAATCCCACTGAACAGTATGCGAAACAGGCACGTCTAACGTCCCGTACCCATGAAGTGTTTCTTGTCGAGCAAATGCGACGCTCGTTGCTTTTGTTTGATGATAAACGTTCATGGGTAAATGATCACCTCACAAGCTTGCCATGGGGCCATTACGCCCTTAATGAGTAAACCAATACAGTTTTGTTGTTCATGTGTTCGCTATTATCTGTGAATCAAAACATGTCTATGTGTATGTCAAATATTGTAAATAAAGAACTAGTATGTATTGTCCTTTTGTTTTATTTATTTTCAAGTCCTATATAATCATCAAACCTTGCTATTTCCTTACTAGATGTTTAGATGGTAGGTATAATAGACCGAAGCTGGCGCAAGAGCTAATGTGCAAGATGGACGCCTCGCGCAACCACTCTCTGTTATTCTTATGGAGGGACAGTCAGAGCTGAAGCAGTGGTTAATGTGCAAGATGACCGCCACGTCCTGAGACCGTGGATGATGTCACAGGGGGGGAGTTCGGTCGTGTAGTTGCTAAATGGAATATTTATTATTATGAGATAATTATTGATTGATAGCTTGCCACGGTGCGTGAGTGGTTATTGTGTCGGACTATCAACCCCAAGCTTGCAGGTTAGCTCTTAGCCGTGGTAAGTGATTTTTGAAAGGCGGCAAAAATTACAACACGCATGTCATTCAATGTTCACATATCAAAGAACCCAGGGGGAGTTCGGCCGTGTAATTGATGATTATACAACACACATCTCCATTATACGGGGTTGATGACCAAGTTATCCATAGTATAACCGAACACAGATGATTAACCGCGTTAACATACATGGAACTAATAACCGCGTTGTATCACACTTCCCTATGATAATAATACAACACGCATCTCCAGTATACGGGGTTGATGACCAAGTTATCCATAGTATAACCGAACACAGATGATTAACCGCGTTAACATACATGGAACTAATAACCGCGTTGTATCACACTCCCTATGATAATAATACAACACATCTCCAGTATACGGGGTTGATGACCAAGTTATCCATAGTATAACCGAACACAGATGATAAACCGCGTTAACATACATGGAACTAATAACCGCGTTGTATCACACTCCCTATGATAATAATACAACACATCTCCAGTATACGGGGTTGATGATCAAAATGCCTCATTCATTATATGTTTTGTTATATATTTGACTGCTATGACTGTGTTTTGTTGCATATATATATCCTATGACTTGGGTTAGAAAAGTGATGTCTTAAAGTTATAGATTGGTTAACTATAGTACTCACCAAACGCATAACAGTACACCACACTAGCAACTGAACAGCTCCAAGTGGATTCACTTGTTACATATATAGAGGCTAATGCGTAGGGCGTGGTTACCATATTTAGTAACGAGGCTCTAGTTACTAAAAGAAGATGATGAATTATTTTCGCACTGAGATGTCACAGGAGTTCACATCCAGCTACAACGAGTAACCGCTCGCTTCAGGGGTTTCACAAGTACTCCGTTCGCACAGGGACCCACAAACAGCACCGAAAAATAGCCGCTCGCCCCAGGGCTCACAACCATTGAGAATGGGTAGCTGCTCACACGTTTTTATATCAGGGTCTCCCAAACAGTGTTCAAAAGTATTCCGATCGCACAGGGACCCACAAACAGCACCCAAAAATAGCCGCTCGCCCCAGGGCTCACAACCATTGAGAATGGGTAGCTGCTCGCACGTTATTATATCAGGGTCTCCCAAACAGTGTTCAAAAGTATTCCGTTCGCACAGGGACCCACAAACAGCACCCAAAAATAGCCGCTCGCCCCAGGGCTCACAACCATTGAGAATGGGTAGCTGCTCGCACGTTATTATATCAGGGTCTCCCAAACAGTGTTCAAAAGTATTCCGTTCGCACAGGGACCCACAAACAGCACCCAAAAATAGCCGCTCGCCCCAGGGCTCACAACCATTGAGATATTTATTATTATTAGGTCTTTATTGATTGATACCTACAGCCCCGGCCATCGCATTGTTCTACTACTCTAAGTTACACTCGGTCACATTCGACTACCTTCGACAGTCGCCCGAACCGGTCCCCTCCCCCACTTCCACCCACAAGCTATATAGGCAATGCACACCAGCCAGCTCAGTCAGTTGGCTGGCCAACACAGGTCGGCTAACAACTGGGTCTGCTTCCAAGCCAGACCTTCCACCCTTTCCCCTCCCCTCCCCCCCCACCCCTCCCCCAAGCCCCCCCTCCCCCAAGCCCCCCAGGGAACGCCTGGGGGGCACGTGACCACGAGAAACCATGGATGACCTTGAAATTTATCCAGGACCGGCTTAGCCCTACTACTGACAAAGGCATGTCATACGTTGTTGGCTTGTTAAAGAACCCATTTAAATTCAGTAAGCCATGTTCATAATGGCAAAATTAATCTCGGGATTTTCCGCCAACACAAAAGTTCCTCCTTTCTATACTAGAAAGCGCTATAGTGTTTAGGAGCTTAGGCATCTAGCCTCCTTGACTTGCATTGCGTTCCAAGGAACGACTAAATTTGACATGCAAGCTGTCCTCTGGGCGAAAATAACAACGCTTGCACCCGGCACCCTAGGCCATACGATATTATTATTATACTGCAAAATACCTTCTAATAGTCCACTTACTGCAGGTGAAGCAAGCTCAGGGGAGGGAGGTTCATACTGCAAAATAGATTTTAGTGAAATCAATCACACAGTTGATTTCTACAAGCGACGAAGTTCTTCTCCCATTCCCTCAGCTGATTGCGGAATGCGGTGCCTCAGGGTAATGCAACAAAAAGTGCTGTGATCACCGAGCACACAGGAAACCGTGTTGCGTTATGTCAATGGAAGGACACCGTGTTCTTATAGCTAGCAGGTGACCTACACTTGCTGTTGCGTCTACCTCGTGGTGTACTGTCCTGGCTGACGCTCCGAAGGTTCGGGTTTGTTCTCGACTCAACCAAAATTAATAATTCTGGTCTGACAGCTGGGACGCGGCAAAACTGAGAACAGGTGGGTTCGATCCCCACCTCAGTTATCCTGGAAGTGCTTTTCTGTAGTTTCCTACTTCTACTCCAGGAAAATGCCAAGTTGGTTCCAAACTGGAGACCACGAGCCCGCCTCCTTCCCAAGACACACCTGAATTACAAATTCAATCACTACTGAAAACACCACAATGACACAGGTTATTAGACAAATTTTACACGCACCCAAATACTGAAATGATCACAATGTCTAGGCCCCAAATGACACAACAACAACTTCTTATATAATAATAATAGACTAATAATAATAATAATGATTAGGAGGTGAATGTTGATGGCCCCCAAAAAATCATAAAATTCCCCCAAATGTATGGAAAAATATTATAAAATAGTGAAAGAAATACTTCAAATTCTTGTGTATCAACTGAACTCATATGACTACAGTATATTACAGCAGAGTAATTGATAAATCAATTAATTGATCGGTTCGCCATTATGGCCGGTACCTTCAAACTCATTGCCTAGTTTCATTTATATCCTCTCATTCCATCTCCCAATAACTTCTCTGGTCAGGTTGGCGTCAGGAAGGGCTTCCAGCCTTAAAAAAACCGCCATTTATTCACTCACTTCATCCACGCTCGGGCCCCGTAAAAACGGGAGCAGGTGGTATACATATCTCGTTGAATATAATGCATTTAATTGACCCACAAAAGTTCTCATATTTGTGATAAATTGCTTTAAAAGATAAAATGTCAATCCAACTGCCACAAAAAAAGAGAAAGAAGGAAAATAATGCTTACTAATGATTTGTTATTCTTCTTCGTGATAACTTTAAATAGAAATGTGTACAAGTGGGGAACGTTTTATAGCGAAAGGAAAAAAGAAACAATCCATCAACATTAACCCCTCTAATTATAACATTTAATCAAATTTTCAGAAGGAATTAGAACACTGAATAATGGCATAATATATTAACAGAATTGTTGAAAATTGTTATGATTAAATAGTTTATATTGTTGCGTAAACTTTCACGACCAATTGTATCCATAATATAGCTTTGGTGATATTAGGTCGAGTAGTGTTTTGAAAGCCGACGTTTCGAGACATTTGTTTGTCCCTTTATTAACATTTGTCTAGAAAGAAAGAAAGAAAGAAAGAATGATTAAACAATAGCATATAGCCTCTATAGATGGTATAAGATAGGAAGCCATGTTGAAACGAATAGTTACTCCATGACCTCCTGAGACCAAGAAGATGCTGGTAATGAAACTACAGAGGGCAGCCATGATTTAATTAAGGGATAACCATCACCTCTATTAAAGTTCTTTGGTTGTTTACTTATTACAATCGCTTCCCGAATCATACGAGTTGTGAAATGTTTCTCCGTACAGATGACAGAAGTTTCATCAAAAATAATTCGATGGTAATTCTGTATGGCATGTTCAGCCACCGCCGCCTTCTCTGGTTGGCAAAGACGTAAATGCGTACGATGCGTATGATTCTCCTACATGTCTGTCCAATATATACGTAACCACAGGAACATGGAATCTTATATACTCCAGCAGAGTTAAGACAAACTGAATCTTTGATTGATCGCAAGGATTTGCCTACGGTGACATTAGGCTTGAATATAGTTTTGTTATTGTGTCTTCTTAGAATATTGCTAATCCTGTCCGTGACAGATTGCGCGTATTGCAGATTGGCCAATTTTCTAACTTATCCTTTTTACACACCGTCCTTGCTCTGTTAACAAGAGTGTTAAGGGCAGCCCGTTTCTAACAAGGATGGTGGTGAGAGGACCCATGAAGTTAACGATTTGTATGGATGGGTTTACGTTAAACCGTGTGTCCAGGCTGCCGTCAGCATTCTTGGAAACCAAGACACCCAGAAAAGACAGGCAACCTTCACGTTCCGTTTCCATAGTAAACCTAATATTCGGATGCTCGTTGTTCAAATGATCCAGACATTTGGATAACGTGTGATCACCATGGGGCCATACAAGGAAAGTGTTATCGACACACCTCAGCCAGATGGAAGGTTTGAGGTTGCAAGATTGAATGCAACGTTCCTCAAAGTTTAGCATATAAAAATTAGCGATGACAGGAGATAATGGTGATCCCATTGCAACACCATCCAATTGCTCAAAGATCTTACTATGAAAACTGAAATACGTCGTGGTAAGGACATGATGAAACAGATTAACTACGGTATATCACTAGGGATAATCCCTTCTAAGAAGTTTATGGTATCCTTGATGGGAACCTTAGTGAATAGAGGCACAATATCGAAACTGACCAGAATACCATCAGGTGATACATGCAGACAGGACAGAATCTCAATAAAATGCGATGAATTCCTGATCGTTGCCATACAAATCGTTGTCTTAATGGGTCCTCTCACCACCATCCTTGTCAGAAACGAGCTGCCCTTAACACTCTTGTTAACAGAGCAAGGACGGTGTGTGAAAAGGATAAGTTAGACGGTGAACTTGTGTTCCTGGCCGATACTCTCCAGAAGAATGGCTGCTCGATGAGACAGATTAATGAAGTGTTAGATCCTAAACCGAGCGACAGATTTTCGCAGAATCCTCCTCCTGCAAAATTGGTCTATCTGACAAAGTGCAATCTGTCACGGACAGGATTAGCAATATTCTAAGAAGACACAATATTAAAACCATATTCAAGCCTAATTTCACCGTAGGCGAATCCTTGCGATCAATCATAGATTCAGTTGGTCTTAACTGTGCTGGAGTATATAAGATTCCATGTTCCTGTGGTTACGTATATATTGGACAAACATGTAGAAGCATCACAATATGGGTCAATGAACATCGTACGCATTTACGTCTTTGCCAACCAGAGAAGTCTAGTTGGTTAGTTTCTTAGTTTATGGGCTGCGAGAACGCGGTAATGTAGCCCCGTGTACTTTGGGTGTGTGTAGAATCTGTCTGATAACCGGTGTTAATTGTGATGGCTGTATTAGTGTGTGTTATCCGTAATGCAGGCAAGGACTGCAGACGGTCAATTTTTAAGTAGTTCCTACTTTTGCTACCAAATGCTACCATCCACGACACCTATCTGTCGACTTGGCTACTAGTTGCCTTCGCAGCCAGCACCTGGTGGCGAACGTTGGAACTAAAATAGCGTTATCAACCTAACCTACAAATTTTGGCTTCAGACAAGTGTATTTAGTGGAAGGTTCTTTTTCATACCATAAATCTATGACATGGGTCTGCCGGCTTTACTTTCCCTTCGAACGAAGGCATCCTGGGGATTTTTAACCCTCTGAAAAAATCCGACGACTTTGGCTGGGTTTGACTCCGCGATCTTGGGCATAGAAACTCAGCAATGCTACCAACTACGCCAACGACGCCGCCCAGAGAAGTCTGCGGTGGCTGAACATCGAATTCTTTTTGATGAAACTTCTGACATCTGTATGGAGAAACATTGCACAACTCGTATGATTCGGGAAGCGGTTGTAATAAGTAAACAACCACACAACTTTAATAGAGGTGGTGGTTATCCCTTGAGTAAATCATGGCTAACGTCTAGTTTCATTACCAACATCTTCTTGGTCTCAGGAGGTCATGGAGTAACTATTTGTTTCGTCATGGCTTCCTATCTTATACCATTTATCTATGGAGGCTATATGCCATTGTTTACTCGTTCTTTTTTTCTTTCTTTCTTTCTTTCTTTCTTTCTTTCGTTCGTTCTTGACAAACTTTCATAAAGGAACAAGTAGTTGTCTTGAAACGTCGACTTTTAAAATACTACTCGACCTAATAACACCAAAGCTATATTATGGTTTGTTTATTTCAGGGCTGGATCTGAATATATTGAACTATTTTGATGGCGTTAAGTCTAAAACGTATTAATGTCTACTATGTCCGTTTTATGCCAGCTCCGTGAAGTTAGGGTAGCGCATCTGCTTCTCACCCGGAAGCCCCGGGTTCATTTCCTGGCTCCGTCAGGGATTTTAGAAACTGACGTGAGGGCTGGAACGGGGTGCACTCAGCCTCGTGAGGACGATTGAGTAGCTGTCTAACAGCGATGCAGCGCCCCGGTCACGAAAACCAAGATTAACGGCCGAGGGGACCCGATGTGCTGACCACGCGTCACTCCAATATCTGCAGGCCGAATGAATGGGCAGCGGTCGCTTAGTACGCCTAGGCCCTTCATGGGCTGTAGTGCCAGAGGTTATATGTCCCTTTTGTATACCAACAGATATTGGTGGTCGTGAGTATTTGAATCATATGTTACATCTTTTAATATATTGTGCAAAACACACAGACAGAAATAATAATAATAATAATAATAATAATCACCAGAATTGAGACACCTGCCATATCGTGGTATCAACTTTTGGATTCCTGTGTCGTGGAAGTCTCCAGCTCTTCGTCAGTGTGAAAATGCTGACAGGAGGACAGGAATTTCTTGAGGTGCAAGAAAATATGAAAAATCTCTGGGGGCAAGATCAGGACTGTACGGTGGACGATCAAACAGCTGCCAGCCGTTGTTTCTTACACCACAAGAAATTCCTATCCTCAGGTCAGCATTTTCACACTGAAAAAGAGCTTTCTCAAAAAATTCTTCCAATGAATAGGCCTTTTTTTCTCCTTTGATATTTAAGACAGTATCTCCCATGACATCAGGCACGGTGCCTCACTGGCATGAGGGGAGCGTGAGTTAACATCCATCTCAGCCGTCCTGAAAATGGTTTTAGTAGTTTCCCATTTTCACCGCCTGGCAAATAACGGTTCGGTTCCTTTCAACGTATCCACGGCCAACTTCCTCCCAAAATCCCTTCTCTGACCTTTCCTTAATTAGACTTAAGTTAGCGGTCGCCTGGGCGATCGGCCTGTCATCATCTCCAGTTATATCTGATGACAAAGTGTGTTCAGATCCCAAACACCGTCCTCGCGACGATAGAAAATTGATCCCTTGTAGAGTTGGTGGGTGAAGCTGAGCTGGGAGAATGAGCAATTTAAGAAAATCTCCCATGAATTTTATAATATTTCTCAAAATGTTTGTTTAACAAGAAAAATAGAGCCTCATGGCATTATTAAAATCAGGGATGGTAAAGTGAGAGACATCAACTCCAAGAGGAGGATGGCAAAGTAAGCTTTTACTGTAGGTGCAGGAGACATGATATAGGTAGCTGTGGATAATAAAGACAAAAAGAAAAACAGTTGTAAAAGAACGAACATATAGTTAGCATAATCTATGGAGATATACTGATTGTTCTGTTAAAATAAGTGATTGAAAATAAAAACAAGAAGTTCCGTGAAGAACTATACAGCCTACTTTTCATGCCAATGATTATTCTACAGTATATGAACATATCTAGAATAATGATGAAATTAAGTTGGTAATATCGAAATATCTAATTAGTTCAAAATATACCTGGTATAATGTAGCCTAATAGAGCACTACAGTTGGCAGCCCTGGTGACTGAATATATTCTTAGTTCCATCTCTTAAGGTACAGAATACAAAATTTGGTTGTAGTCCAATGGACGTTACATGCAGTTAGACGCTGGATCTATCAGCACGCGTAAAAGCATGTTGCCAACAATACCATGCGGGTGCTGGTCAGAAATAATCTGAAATATTATGATATCTTGTTGTGCCAATTTTGGATGAAATCCATTTGTTAGTATAGAAGTTACATGTATTTTAAAATTGGACATATCAGCAGGCATAGAATCATGTTGGCAGCACTGCCTTGTATTAATTACTCCAAATTAATCTAGAATGTCTGGTTCTATACGTGTGCAAAGTATAGAGCTGTTGGCTTGCATACTTTCTGATATATTGATATTAGGGTAAAAAAATAAAGATAGCATTTATTAACAGTTGGCAGCCCTGATTGCTCTTAACAATACTTATAGTCATATCTGTTATGGTACACATAGCACATACGAAATTTGGTTGAAATCCAACTGATAGTATAGAAGTTACATGTATTTAAAAATTGGTACTATCAGCAGGCTTATAATCATGTTGGTAGAACTGACGTATATAAGTTACTCGAAATTAATCTAAAATGTCAGAATATACGTGTGCATAGTTTAAAGCTGTTGGCTTGCATACTTTCTGATATATTGGTATTTGGTAAAAAAAGAGAGAGCAATTATTAACAGTTGGCAGCCCTGGTGGCTCTTAAGAATACGCTCAGTCATATCTGTTTATGTACAGATATTACATACAAAATTTGGTTGAAATCCAATTGATAGTGTAGAAGTTACATGCATTTAAATATTGGACATATCAGAAGGCTTAACATTATTTTGGCAACACTGTCATGGTTGGACTCCTGGAAATTAAACTGAAATAGCATTATCTACATGTGTGCCAATTTTGGAATAGCTCCCATGCATACCTTGCAAGATATCCAACATGGAGCTCAAATTTCTAGTGCGTTTTTTCATCAGTTGGTAGCACTGACATCATTTTCAAATATGGACGTGAGATATTCCCGTGTACATCTTTACTCATACTAAATTTGGTTTTGATTGCTGCAGCCGTTTAGGAGTTGATAGGGGGGGGGACACACACACACAGCCAGACAGACAGAAGGACAGACAGACATACATTTTCCCGGATCGATCTCATAAGTCTACTTTTTCCTCATTTTTGCAAAATGTGAAAAGTAGGCCAATAAACAGAGTATCTAAACCGACGGAGGTCAAAATATCAAAATTTTAAAAACTGTGTTTTTGTATGTATGGCCTATTTTATACTTTGTGTAAATATTTAAAGCCCAGCCAACCATCAACAAGACACTGCAGTACCACCTCATGCCATAGCGAATAAAAAGGACACTACCATCATCAAGACATTACACTCTGGATGTACTGTGAGATTGTCAGTTCCTTTTCAGTAGTGCTTACAGTTATTTCAGTGTATTGTTAGTGTATGGTAATAGTTTTACTCCTGCTTGAACAAACGTAACTATGTTACTGGTGGGGGAGTGGTGTAGGTGCAGGAGACATGATATAGGTAGCTGTGGACATGATATAGGTAGCTGTGGACATGATATAGGTAGCTGTGGACATGATATAGGTAGCTGTGAATAATAAAGAAGACAATGAAAACAGTTGAAAAAGAAAAGAACGAACATATAGTTAGCATAATCTATGGAGATATACTGATTGTTCTGTTGAAATAAGTGATTGAAAATAAAAATAAATAGAGTATCTATAAGCTTGTCGTCACTTGTGCCTCTTAATCTTGCGATCATACGCCAAGGCAAAAAAAAAAAAAAAAAGGATGATAGCCCTACCTACAACAATGTATCGTCTTCATAACCTTGGTGATCAGCAAGAGACATCCACATTCGAAAAATAATCCCTCCCCATATTATTCTGCTAAGGTCCCATTCCAGTTTTTTTTTACCGAAAATAAGGCTCTATTAACACCAACCTATACATATGGGGTACCTACAGGTTCAGCATAACCCAATGCGTAAGCGAAACGCACTCACTTACTCTTTAAATGCCTCACAATTAAATAAATACCTTAAAACATGTATATTTACAATGAAATAATGAAAGAATGCAACATGGTAACCATGGTAACAGAATCTCACAGGTCCAGCTATTTTTGTAAGACGCAATGCAATTCCAATTATTACTGTGAAAGTTTCCAGACGGTTATACAGTATACAGTATAATGCGCTTAACGGGGTCAAGGGGCACTCTAGAATTTTTTCACGCAATTTTCACGCGTGAGTGTGGTACGAAAAGTCTTTTTCACCCGACTATAAAGGGTATCCGAAAACCACATTTAAGGGACCATAAATTAACAGTGTCTGTGATATTCCCAGAAAACTAACTTCGCTCTGATATACCACCTATGAAGGAATGACAAACCCCTAACCACTGCACCAGTAGCTGAATTGATCAAGTCTGATCATTCATACCAAGGATAAATCAGACATAACATTCATGATTGAGATTTTGCTAAGTGTACTCTTTACAACTAGAATATACGCGGGCGAAGCCGCGACGGGTAATGCTAGTATAAAATTAATATAATTTCAGTGCCAGTGTTCTGCACCACTAGCTATGTGCAGTGGTGCGCTACGACACTATACCACTGGTTGGGAGACTAATGGAGTTAACCAAGGAAGGTGGGAAAGGAAAAGCATGGTAGATGGAAGTCAGATACAAGAAAATGGGAGCATTGTCGTCAGACTCATCTCAAGACCCCTTGGTCACATGCTACATTAACCCACTTTTAGCCATCAGATGTGAGTTTCCACATGATGAACGTCCTTGCACCAGTTAGTTAAGCGCGGTCATGGCCACATGCACGTGTTTACCTTCTTACCTTACTTTCCTCCACAGACACACAGTTGGGACGTATCTGCTTCAAAGACATTCTAAACTACTGTATTTAAATATACAACTTACAATCGACATGTGGAAATTTGAAGCCATTCTTATTTCAGTGTTGACTATACAAATTGTCTTCGCTGCTTTTCAGTCAGTCAACACGATTGTGCCCAATGAATTGGGTGGGGAACAAATTATAAATATGTCAACACACTCCTGGAAAAAATACATGTGTTAGTTATCACAATGCAACTAACTAATACATGTTTTTTTCCCCCCAGGAGTGTATTTACATTTATAATCGTGTTGACTAACTGAAAATCAGCAAAGACAATTACAATCGACAGTGGGAATTTCCAATTTTTCTTGGCATTTTTTGCCTACTTTCGATTTTTGCAAAAAATGAAAGTAGACTTATGAGATCTACACGGTCCAAAAGATGTCAGTCTATGTGTGTGTGATTGTGTGCGTGTGATTGTGTATATATTTTTTACCTCCTATCAATTTAAACATGACGAAACCGAATTGAATCAAATTTGGCACAGAGGTAGCACTAGCAAAGTACACCTCAGTGACATGTTTGATATCGCAGCCATCTTAACGGAAACGGAATGGCGGCCACTCAAATGTTCAAAGCTTCAATAAAATTACAACTAACCTAATCATCCGATCTCTACCAAATTTTACAACAACATACCTTAATGTGGGAAGCGTCTTTTGTCCAACCTACAAGGTCATCATCCAATTAGTTTGAAGATGGCAGCCATATATGTGTGCAAATCGATCCCCCCTATCAATTCAAATAAGACGAAATCAAATCAAAACACCTTTGCTACAGAGGTAGCACTGGCAAAGGACAACTCAGTGCCATGTTGTATATCGCCACCATCTTGTCGGAAACGAAATAGCGGCCACCTAAATGTTCAAAGCTTAAATCAAATTACAACTAACCTAATCATTCTATCTCTACTAAATTTTGCAACAGTATAGGCCTACCTTAATGTGGGAAGCGTCTTCCAAAACTATAAGGTCATCAGCCAAATAGTTTCAAGAAGCTGGACGTATGAATCATGCGTGTATTATAGCCTAACCGTAACTTACGATTCAACAAGGTACAGCCTCACGAAATCCGCCTATCGTACAGAGAGTGGTTTAAACTGTCCTCAAGGAGGTGACCGGTAGGATATTTTCATTTAATATTAGAATATTATACCGTAGCAGTGACTAACAGTTCAGACTGACCTGCCGAATCGTGCTGGGCCGTGCCATCCCGTTGGGTCAAAATGGAGGCTATTGTTTGCTAGCTAGTCCACATTTTAGTGGATTGATATCCTTTTAGGAATGTACTGAACAAAATAATTGAAATTTATCATCGAATGGTCTATAAAAATGGCAGGAAACGCTAATGAAATCGTTCATTCCAAGACAAAATATTCAAGGCAGTTATACCAAAGCTGTTGTTACTTATTGTTAGTACTGGGCGTGTGTAGCGTAGTGGTAGCGTCCTAAACTCAGTCTGGAGGTTCGCGGTTCAAATCTCGGTGGGTTCAATTTTTGAATTGATATATTTTATATTTATTGATTTATAACTACTCACACGTTATAATGTTAAGCATATACTGTATATAGTGTGTATTTGCAATCGAAAATATTATATATACTTAGGCTTGCCAGACGTCCCGGTTTGACCGGCACAGTCCCGGTTTTCAGACAACGTCCCGGTGTCCCGGCTGGTTTCCTTCACGTCCCGGAAAAAATTTAATTCGATTTTTTAGATGACCGAAAAAGTCTAAAGTAATTAATTGTGTAGGGTTATTAAGGATAATCATAATATTGTTTTTTAATTCTGCACTGTATGAAGCCTCCGTGGCTTAGGCGGCAGCACGCCGGCCTCTCACCGCTGGGTCCGTGGTTCAAATACCGGTCACTCCATGTGAGATCTGTGCTGGACAAAACGGAGGCAGACAGGTTTTTCTCCGGGTACTCCGGTTTTCCCTGTCAAAATTTCATTCCAGCAACACTCTCCACTAGCATCTCATTTCATCTGTCATTTATTTAATCATTGCCCAGAGGAGTGCGTCAGGCCTCGGCAGCCGGCACAGTCCATATCCTCGCTGCTAGATGGGGGCTTCATTCATTCCATTCCTGACCCGGTCGGAGACTGGAAGCAGGCTGTGGATTTTCATTTTTCAATTCTGCACTGTATGAAAAGTAAAACTATAAAAGAGTGATGGTTTTCTACGTAGTAAATTATTGTCATCTTATCGTCTTGTTTAGCCAACCGTGACTATACGCGATCGGATAGTCTCTCCGGGCGAGTCTAGTACTGGGTACTCGCTGCACAGTACACCCCCTCGTGCAATAACATTGGACTCGCCCACGTCGGCACTACTAGTAGGCTTCCGATAGAGATGAAGATGAAACTCAGTCAGTTGTCAATCTTTGTCAGCGGTGCGTGTTGTGTTAGCGAGCTAGCGCTGTTTTATTTATGTTTGAAGTTAAAAGTTTATTCTTTCTCTGTTAAAATGCCAAAACGGTCGTGTAAATTTACCGATGATTTACAGAAAGAATTCCCATTTTTGAAGAAGGTATGTACTGGTAATCAAGATCAAGACGATACAGTTAAATGCTCACATTGTAATTCTGAGTTTTCGGTTGCTCATGGTGGTCGATCTGATGTAAAAGATCATTTGCAATCAAGTAAACACAAAAAGAGTTTAGCATGTGCTGTTAGCTCATCAAAACTGACCAGTTTCTTAAGACTGCGAGTTCTAATGACAAAAACTTAGATTTAGCAGCAAAAAAGGCGACCTTTGCTTACCACACAGCAAACCATAGCTTAAGTTTCAATTCCAATTCTTGTTCATCAAAACTAATTTCTAAGTTTTTTAACCTAAATTCTCACTCAGGAAAAACTAAGTGTGAAGCAATAGTTTTAAATGTCATAGCTCCATTAGCTCAGGAAGAGCTTAAAGAAGACTTGACCAAGTCAAACTACGTATCTGTAAGTATGGATGCATCACACAGAAAAGATATAAAACTTGTGCCAATTGTTGTGAGCTACATTAATCCTAATTCAGGTGTGCAAGTCATGCTGTTAGATTTCAAATCTGTGGAGGGTGAAACATCTGAAATTCTTACAAATCACTTAGGCTCTGTCCTGTTGCAAAACGAATTGAACAAAAAAGTGGTTGGCTTTTGTGGCGATAACTGCAACACTAACTTCGGTGGTATGAAAAGAGCAGGGAAAAACAATGTTTTCCATCGACTCAAGAATAGCCTAGGACGGGAAATCAATGGAATCGGATGTGGAGCACACATTGTGCACACTGCAGTAGATAGTCTCCCAATCGATATTGAGGCCTTGGTGGTGAAGATTTATAAATACTTCCACATATACACAGTCCGTGTAACTAAACTAAAATCATTTTGTGAATATGCAGAGATAGAGTACCGTAAACCAATTCAACACGGAAACACTCGGTTTCTATCAACGATACCGGCACTGGAAAGAATTCTACAGATGTTTGAAGGTCTGAAAGCGTTTTTTTAGACCAAGAAATATGCCCATCAATAATAAAAACTTATTTACTGATTCAAAGGGCGAGCTCTACTTGTGGTTTGTCCACGGACAGCTTGCACTATTTAACAAGGCCATCCTGGTAATGGAAAAAAATAACACGACAGCTTTTGAGGTTGCTGAAGCTCACAAAGCTCTCAAAAGAAACCTAACAGAAAGAAAGGCCTCAAACTTTATCCCTACGGGTGCAAAGAACGTCTACAGGAGTCTAGATGAGAAAGTACGTAACAGTGTGAAAGAAGAATTTGATGGCTTTTATGACAGATGCATTGCATACTTAGAACTCTGGGAGAACAGCTTTGGAAACGCTGAATAGTTTTCATGGGTCAATCTGACGAAAACAGATGCTGTTGATTGGGAAACAGCCGAAACTTCTGCTGAAATCATCAATAGCAGTCTTCTTGGTGAATATATGAAAATAAACAATGATCAGCTGTTTGACGAAGTTGAGCTTGCTAAGGAGTAGCAGTCAAATTGGGAACAGTGGATGCAAGAAGAGACTACCAGAGACGTGATTATTTCAAGCGAAGAAAAATGGCCAAGGCTGTTTGGTCGCTTCAACGAGAATCGCATAGCAGCCCCCAATCTGATCAAGATTGTTGAGTATGCCTTTTGCTTACCTGGGACATCAGCACCAGTTGAGAGAGTACTTTCTTTGATGAACAACGCATGAACTGATGATAGAGGGTTGATGAAGGAATCTACAGTTAAAGGCTTGATGATTTGTAAAATTAACATTGGATTAGATTGTGAAGATTTTTACAACAAAATTTAAACCAAAAAATACTTTCTAAAAAAATTCCTAGCCAATGAAAAGTACATGTAAATATTGTCCAAGTTTTATTCATTATTCAAAGTGTTTTTCTTACTTATAACTAATAAATATTAACATGTTTCAATTTATAATTGTCATTTATTATCTATAGCATTAGGAATATACTACCCTCTAAAACTATAAAAACCAGTCAAGGGTGTGTACCCTTAAATAACCTAGAACCGGGGGGAGGGGTCCCGGTTGAACATTTTAGATATCTGGCAAGCCTATATATACTGATAACACCACATGTTTCAACACTCGACTACAGCGATTTAAATTCGTTGTCCTTGATCCGCGGTAGAGTCTATTGTTGTTGTTGTCGATTATTTAGAGGTTTTGCGGCATCATCGTCATGTAGCCCCGTGTACTTGAGTGTGCGTAGAATTTGTCTGATAACCTGTGTCACTGTGATGTCTGTACTAGTGTGTGTACTTTTAAACGAGGAAGGATTTGGGTAGGAAGCTGTTGTTGTTGTTTGATTTGAGAGGCTTGGACATCATGGTCATTTAGCCCCATGTACTTCGGTGGGTGTTGAATTTTGTCTGATAACCTGTGTTATTGTGATGGCTGTATTAGTGTGTGTATTTATAATTCAGGTGAGGATTCATTCAATCAACGTATATAGATAGCACGTTATATTTCAACAAGCTACTACAACCAACATTCAATCATACTGCTTGAAAAGGACAATGAGTTATAGCTATACCCATGCATTTTGGAGAAAGTAGACTATATGTTAATTACTGAACATCTTGTTTGCAACTATATTTAAATATAAAAAACTAGTGGACCCGTGCGAGAAATCTCGCATGTTCATAAGCCACACTTTCCCCAATAGGTTTATAACAAGAGACTTAAGGAGAAAGGTTGTTATGTTTTTATTTGAACCAAATGATTATAGAACACTATTTACGTTTCAGGCGTTCCTACAGCAACAGTATTTGCCAATCGCACGTTTCTTACAAAAATTGATATTTATGAAATTAGAATGCAATTCGTCACTGCTAATGTCATTTGTGTGCTGAGCCCATTGATTGACAGCTTAGCCGTAACACACACCTGTTATTCGCTATTTTTGAAATGATACGATTTGAGTGCTCATTCCTTTAAATTACTGTTTCTGGAATCCATGCAAAATTATAAAGGAACGACCTCAGAATGTTAAAATGACATGATACAGGCGTCACAGCGGCCAAAATGTGAAGTGGACAGCAATTTATGGAGCGTATCTTCCTGTAGCAACAGTATCTGCAAATCGCACACTTCGCAGAGTTTTTTAAAATTCATTTTTTTAAAGAAATTATAGATATTTGTGAAATTAGAGTGCAATACGTCACTGGTAATGTATATTCTCTTTCATTTGAATACTCATTTTTCACGATCGGTCGCTTGTGAGCGCCGCAGGAGGGATCTATAGCCTACTACTGAAATAATATATATCACATTTCCTAGCTGACAAAGTAGTGGTCCCCATCTTAGCAAAAACGTAACATTAAGCAATTGCCTCAATTGTGACGAACGTTGAAGGTCTAAAGCACCCGGAAAGGTTTCAAATTGCGAGTATTGGAGAGCTCTATTAAACTAAAAAACCAAATTTTGAAAATCACTCCAGGCCTCAATGCAGTTCCGGAAAAACAGCCTAAAATCAGTTGTTTCTTTACTCGTTTTCTTCTTGATTCAAATCCTAGCCTAAATAACTTATTTATAAGGTGCGTTCAAAAAGAAACGAGCCGGAGGCAGGAATGCGCAAACCGGTAACTACATCGCCTAATCGTGGCGTGTGTAACGAGGTGTGGTTCCGACCAGAGCGTAGAAGGTCACAGCCCGTCGCTAGAGGGCACGCGTGCACGTCACGTGACGATACAAAGCGAGCAGCAGCATGCATCAATCGTCCAACGCTGCCAGTCGCATTGAAATCAGTAACATAGAGGCGTCAACCGAAGAGCAAAGAGGTGTTGTTCGGTTTCTGACAGCGGAAGGAGTAGGGGGAACGGACATTCATCGCCGAATGCCACAAGTGTACGGCGAACACTGCATGTCCCTTGCAAGGGTCAAGGCGTGCATAAGCACTTCAGGGAAGGACGGGTGTCGTTAGCCGATGATGCCCGGTCTGGGGCACCCCCCTGCATTACCGATGACAACGTCCAGCTGGTTGATGCACTCATTACCCAGGACCGCCGAGTGACAGTGAACGCCATAGCTGCCGTGGTCGCTCCACGACAATGCACGACCTCATACGGCCAACACAGTCGCGGCACTCCTGCAGAAATTCAAATGGGAGGTTCTCGGCCACCCTCCATACAGTCTAGACCTCTCTCCCTGTGATTACGCCATGTTTGGTCCCCTGAAAAGGGCTCTGCGGGGCCAACGATTCACCTCGGACGCCAACGTCCAGCTGTACGTGCGGAACTGGTTCACATCGCAGCCCAGGGAATTTTATGTGACAGCCATTCACCACCTCGTGTCACAGTGGGACAAGTGCCTCAACAGCCAGGGCCAATACTTCTAACATACAGGTACTGGTTTCTGTAATTATGCCTCCGGCTCGTTACTT
Source organism: Meconema thalassinum (assembly GCA_946902985.2). Taxonomy (NCBI): domain Eukaryota; kingdom Metazoa; phylum Arthropoda; class Insecta; order Orthoptera; family Tettigoniidae; genus Meconema; species Meconema thalassinum. Next base: position 841,285,562 of record OX336390.1, read on the forward strand.
TTTGAACGCACCTTATACATAATTCTCCCTTTGATGTGTTCCTTAGTTCAATACCGTCAGGCGATTTGTGATTTTTTGAAAAATCTTCACACCGGAAGTACAGTAGTTACAAGGGCTTAAGTGAAACTCTGCATTGACTAACACCAGCGCTCGTAGTGGTAGAAAAGGCAAACTGCTAATCTAATTGACCGGATATGAGTGAGTTTCATCGAATCACACTAGACCTCGTAGTGGTAGTAAAGGCAAACTGCTAATGTAATCGACCGGATAAGGTGGAGTTTCCGGTGAACAGTCATCAGGCTGATGATACGTTAATTGCCACGTTTATGTCTCCTAAAGTACAATGTACGTAAATTCCCAAATTTATATCCCATAAAGGAATAGTGTTCATTGTTGGTCTAGTCTATGACATTAATAGTACATTATGCAACGAGCATATAATGGCAATAATTAAGACACGAGTATGTTTATAAAACGAGCGTATGCGAGTTTTATAATTTCCTTACGAGTGTCTTAATTACCATTATAGGCGAGTTGTATACGGCTGTTTATGTTCGACGATAATTATTATAACTATTTTATGTTCGAAGAAAAATAGTCATAAATATCTGTTGAGATTTCGCCAGTTTTATGTACTGAACAGAGCGCATGGGACGCAGAGAATGCCATGAATTTGACCATGGCCTCCTCGATTAGCCCACTATGACACTAGGCAACGCAGTGAAATTTAAATTAGAAGGCCTTGGAACTCAGCGCAGGTGCGATGCTGACCTTATCTAATTGGTCAAACAACTGTTTCTTGAGCTCTGATTGGTGGGAGAAACTGTTTCATAATGAAAAATAGTGTTATAATGAGCCTCATTGTAGTACAGTTTACTGACATATAATAGTCATGGTCGAACATAATAGTACATTGTGCAACGAGCCTATAATGGCAATAATTAAGACGGGAGTACGCTTATAAAACGAGCGTATACGAGTTTTATAATTTCCATACGAGTGCCTTAATTACCATTATAGGCGAGTTGCATACGACTGTTTATGTTCGACGATAATTATTATAACTATTTTATGTTCGAAGATAAATATTCATAAATATCTGTTGAGATTTCGCCAGTTTTATGTACTGAACAGAGCGCATGGGACGCAGAGAATGCCATGTATTTGACCATGGCCTCCTCGATTACCCCACTATGACACTAGGCAACGCAGTGAAATTTAAATTAGAAGGCCTTGGAACTCAGCGCAGGTGCGATGCTGACCTTATCTAATTGGTCAAACAACTGTTTCTTGAGCTGTGATTGGTGGGAGAAACTGTTTCATAATGAAAAATAGTGTTATAATGACCATCATTTTGATACAGTTTTCTGACATATAATAGTCAGGGTCGAACATAAAATATGTTTTCAACATGGAGTTGCTTGCCGGAACTTTGGATTTTTTAAAAAGGCGTACGATCTGCAATGAAACCTCCTGGTGCTGTTGTTGATTGTTTAGGGACTTGCGACATCGTTGTCATGTAGCCCCGTGTACCTGGGTGTGTTTCACGGTCTAAAAGCCTCCATAACTGTACTCTTCATCTCCTTCCTGATCCTCTACACCTCTTTTGTTGCCCCTCTTTCTTTGTCTTGTCAACTAGGCCTTATTTAGATCGCAGCATCTCCTTTCATGACACGTTTTGTCCTAGCGTTTTCTGTGCAAACATGCCTGGTTCAAATCCTAGCTGCTTTAGGCCATTAATCCTGGCTTTGTTTCCATCATTGAAGACTGCAGCAGTCTCAAAAGCAGCCATTTCTACCAAATGGCTGGAAACAAATGTTGTCTATGGACATCTTTTCCAAATAAGAAAATTTAAACTCTCATTAGGGATTTGAGTTTTTCCATGTGTACATTTCTTGAGGAGTTCAGGTGAAGCGAGGTCACGGTACACTGGCTTAATGGCTACAAGAACAGCTTCAGGAAGGTTTTTCTTATGAGTAAAATGTTCACCAGTTACACTTGCTTGTATTTAGGTTACACCAAGAATCTGAACCATTCACTATAGTAAATCCATCATTACTTCCGACTTGACGTTTCAGTGCTAGGCTAGAGTTTCGTCCGCTAAATCGCGACACGGCACAAACCTAGAAGAATTGCTGAGTTTTAATTCACTGGCCGTGAAAGCCAATATGTTCTCAAAGCATGAAGATTTCATATAGCCTAAGTTGATTAAAAAAAAGTCATCTTTTGAAAATTTTCTGCCATCATCTCCCCTTACGTTTTATATAATATACGATGATGTTTGAACCACCTTGACTCCTCTCATGGAATAATGTGAAGCAAATGAATAATATTTACTTGCCTGTTCTGTAGCCAGTTACACGTCTAATTACCAGAATGACGTGCGAGATGGAAGTTTCTATAGCCAGTAGCCATGGTTATTTAACGACGACCGCTAATGAAATATGCTCCTGGCAAGACAGGTTCGATCGTAAGAAGCGACCTTGGCCACTGACACCTTCTCCAACGCGTGTTAAAGGCATATTATTTTAACATGCTTGACCTATTCAGGTCAGTAATGAAGTTGTATTTCACTTTACGTCTGAACAACTCTTGCTACAGATTGACCCCAATGATGCCAAACCTATTACCTAAGAAATCAGTACCAATAACCTGAAAAATTAAATAGACTTCAGTAGATAATTGTTGAAAGATATAGGCTAACAACCAAACCACATTTCTACCATACCAGTTTAATTTGTTTTGTTATTGTTGTTTTAAGGGGTGGAACTTATATATATATATATATATATATATATATATATATATATATATATACACATCTATGCCCAAGATCGCGGGTTCAAATCCGGCCGAAGTCGTCGGATTTTTTAAGAGCGTTAAAATCCCTCATTATGCCTTCCTTCGGAGGGGAGGTAAAGCCGGCGGTCCCATGTCATAGATTTATGGCATGTTAAAGAACCTTCCACTAATTAGGTTAAACATTTGACAAACGCTCTTAGGTTCCAAGGTTCGTCGCCAGAAGCCGACTGCTATGGCACCTCGTAACCAAGTTCTGAACTAGTAATCGTTGACGGTGGCGTTTGGCGGGAAAGTAGGACTACTTGAAAAAAATCAATGTCTGCAGTCCTTATTTGGATTGAAAACAGATAACACACACTAATACAGTCATCACAATTAACACCGGTTATCAGACAGATTCTACATACACCCAAAGTACACGGGGCTACATGACCGCGTTGTCGCAGCCCCTAAACTGAGGAACCAACCAACCAACTACTGCAGACGCCACAGTAAGATATGCCCAGGTCCCAAAACAATAACTGTTACGTTTTCATTGAGATAATTGTTCTGATTTCATCGTTCCCAATATATTGAAATGCAAGAATGTCGTTATTTTTGTTTCATTTGAGGGGTTTTGCGACATTATCGCCATGTAGTCTCGTGTACTTCGGAGTGTGCAGAATCTGTGGTGTCATTGTTATGGCTGTACTATTTGGGTAGGAGGCGGCCGTGGCCTTAATTTAGCTATCTGGAGTAGAAGTGGGAAACCACCGAAAACCACTTCGAAGATGACTGAGATAGGAATCGAACCCATCTTTAGTCAGTTCTAACACTCGAGCATGAGTAAACCTCGTTCCAACTTTCAGACCAGAATTACATTTATTGACAGAGCCGGGAATCCAACCCCGACTTCCACTATAACAGCCAAGAACACTAGCCACTACGCCACAAGGGGGACGAATTATATGAGGTTGTTCATTGTTCTAAGACTAGTGAGTATAGTTCCTCCTTAGTAATTCTTTCGCTATTGCAAACACTGAAAGAACGTGAGTTTCGTCGGTTATATGAGTGAAGTGTGTTAACTGTTGGCTATGAATATTACGTTTTTGTTTGCACGCTTGCTTGCTTTCTTAATGCATCATCTAGACCGAGGACAGTGGCGACCTCATTAATGTACCTCACCCGGCCAAGCCAAAGGAGCTCTTGAATTTACTTCCAATACGCTGGTCAGTTCAAAATCAAAGCTTGTGGCATCTAACTTGCGATCATAATCCACGGGGTCACTCTCTAACATGGATATATTTTTAGGCTGGGGGTCAATCAAAAATTTACATAAGAAGACCTAAATGTGTGACGGCCATATAGGCCTCCTTTATGGTTACCAAGGCAACAAGTATTCGTCATCTAAATCTCAAGTGTAAAGGCTGTCAAGGCTCCCTCTATGGCTACCAAGGCAACAAGTAGTCATCATCACTCTCGGTGGCTTCGATTGCGTAATTGGTGGCATGCCCATGGTATGCCCAAGATCGCGGGTTCAAACCCAGCCGAAGTCGTCGGATTTTTTAAGAGCGTTAAATATCTCTCAGTATGCCTTCCTTCGGAGGGGAACTAAAGCCGGCGGGCCCATATCATAGATTTGTGGCATGTAAAAGAACCTTCCACTAACCACAATTGTGTGAAGCTAAATTTGTAGGTTAGATTTGATTAGTACTCTATTAAGTTCCAACGTTTGTCGCAGTGTGCCGGTTGCGGTGGCATCTAATAGCCAAATTCACAGCTAGGTGTCGTTGACGGTAGCATTTGGTAGCAAAAGTAGGAACTACTTGAAATTGATCATCTGCAGTCCTTACCTGAACTACAGATAACACTCACTAATACAGCCATCACAATTAACACCGGTTATCATACCGATTCTACACATACCCAACAATTTGACTGCGTTGTTGCAACCCCTAAACTGAGGAACCAACCAATCATAATCTCAATCCCAAGTGTAGAGGCCATCTAGACTTTCTATACGGTTACCGCTTACCACGGTGGGTGAGTGGTCAACGTGTCGGTCTACTAACCCCAAGTTTGCAGGTTCGCTCCTGGCCGTGGTAAGTGATTTTTGAAAGGCGGCAAAAATTACGACACCATGTCATATGATGTTAGCATATCAAAGAACCCATTTGAATTCAGTAGGCCGTGTTCATAATGGCAAAATTTATCTCGGGATTTACCGCCAACAAAAAGTTCCTCATTTCTCTACTAGAAAGCGCTATAGTGTTCAAGGAGCATAGATATCTAACCTCCTTGACTTTCATAGTGCTTCAAGGAACAACGAAATTCGACATGCAAGCTATCCTTTGGGTGTCAAATAACAAAGCTTGTACCCGGCACCCGTGGCCATACGATATTATTATTATTATTATTATATGGTTACCAAGGCAACAAGTATTCATCATCAAAATCTGAAAAACATATCCATGAATTTGTGTTTCTCAGTGTTGTGAAGGAACGTAAATTAAATGTTACTTTTACGTGGAATGCGATCTATTGGACATTATATTTCAGTTTTAAAATTCCCTACGCATTGACTGAGAATCATAGATTCCTCTTTCCTGTTTCCAATGATTACACTATCTAAAAGGGAGATGAATTTTGTATTCATGATCATCTTGATTAATTAAATAAAACACATTGACCATTGTCTTCGTTAGTTTTCCAACATTGATTCGGGCCTCAAAGCCACCGCTTTGTGCAGCCACTCTTCCACACGATCGATATTGGTTAGCAGAAATCAGTGAATTATAGATCGTGATAGTTGTAGCCTATTTATCATTGTTGGGTTTAATAAGCTTAGTCTGGCTAGCGGTAGTGGTCAATTCAATAGGTTACTGAAATTAGCAAGTATCTCTCCAGGGGTACCGCTTAAAAACTTCAGTTTTAATTATAACTTACAAGGTTGATACTAGACATCTCAAATGGAGAATAATATTACTATCTTACCAATGAAAATTGAGTGACTAGTACGACATCTCTTAACCTAAATTTGATGACTGCTCTGAAATGATCAGCTTCGGTGGCGTAGTTGGTAGCATGCTGAGCTTCTATGCCCAAGATAGCGGGTTCAAACCCGGCCGAAGCCGTCGGATTTTTTAAGAGCGTTAAAATCCCTCAGTATGCCTTCCTTCGGAGGGGAAGTAAAGCCGAAAGTCTCATGTCATAGATTTATGGCATGTTAAAGAACCTTCCACTAATTACACCTGTGTGAAGCTAAATTGTATAGGTTAAGAATGTACCTAAAACAACGCTCTTAGGTTGCTACGTTCGTTGCCAAGAGCCGACTGCGGTGGCGTCTAGTAGTTAAGTTCTGAACTAGGCCTAGTAGTCGTTGACGGTGGCTTTTGGCGGCAAAAGTAGGAACTATTTGAAAAATTCAAAGTTGCAGTCCTTAAAACTCAGCAATTCTTCTAGGTTTGTGCCGTGTCTTGTGTGGGGTTTCGCTTAGGACACCAAGCTGGCTCATCGGCGGGCTCTTGGTGTCCCCGCCCGGACCCCCACAGGAGTATCGAACTGCGCGATACCTCCCTTTATATAGAGTGCTACTGCACTCCTTGACTGCGAGAACCAAAAGCTCAAGCAGCCTCAACCTCAAGTCCGGGCGGGCACACCAAGAGCCCGCCGATGGGCCAGCTTGGTGTCCTAGGCGAAACCCCACACAAGACACGGCACAAACCTAGAAGAATTGCTGAGTTTTAATTCACTGGCCGTGAAAGCCAATATACCATCTTTTTGCAGTCCTTACTTGAATTTAAAAAAAAAAACAGATACACACACTAAGACAGTTATCACAATTAACACCGGTTATCAGACAGATTCTACACACACCCAAAGTACACGGGGCTACATGGCCACGTTGTCGCAGCCCCTAAACTAAGGAACCAACCAACCGCTCTGCAATGCTTGAGTTTCTGATGCCGGTCTACTGTACCGCATTTGAGAAGTAAAACTCATATAGGCTAGTTGTACGAACGACATAAACAACAGGTAGGGAATGAGCACAGATAAGGCCCTGAGTCACCATGCTACGTGGTATGCAGCCACCTGTTATTTATACCCAGCAATAGCAAGCGTCCAGTTCTGAGTCGAAGAACGTGAAATATTCGTTGAACTAGGACGTTGCTTCCAGCGCTGCAAAATACATTATAATTCCAGTTATAATCATTACAAGCCTCTTGAAAGCTAGATCCATGTCAGATACCCTAACAATCCTATAAGACAGCGCCACCCAATTTTTTTTCACATGCAGGGCTACTAATTATCTTAGGTGATTGGTCGCGGGTAACACAGTGTATCAAAAAGTATGACCTTTAATATAGTATTTGTGTGAAGTAATCGATCGGCATTAAATTGCACTTAAACTAAATTAATATGTTAAAAGCATGAGTGAGTTTCTTTTTATATAAAATCTATTGCCATCGTTGCGGTAATTAAGCTCCATGTTCCTATTTTAAAACCCTTTGTATGTGTGACGTGTTGTTGGAGCCGAATACATGTGCTATTTTTCGCAATAAGTTGCGATTACTTTATGTTATTAGCGAATAGCATAGGATATGTTCACATGGTATTTTTTTTGCTTGAGTTGACTATACTTCAGAGCCGGTTATAGCCTGAGGCGCTCTTATCTCGCAGAATTTCTATATACAAGAGTGGCCATTCTACAAGTTCCATGATCGTTGCGGGCAGGGAGGACTTGCAAACTTAGCTATACATCGTCTGTTTTCACTACTCTCTGCTGGACAAGGATGTACGCTGTCCGGACATAACGTACCACGGACAAAACGTACCACATAATTTTCGAGGACATAACGTACCACCTAGGTCGTTATCTACATAAGAACGGTTTTCCTGTAATCCCCAAATATTTACGCTAGGACATAACGTACCACTTGATGTCAGATAGGCATTCCAGTTACAGGTTCATTACCACATAAACATCACACTGTGCGGCTTTAAACATTTTGGTATTGTAACATGGAGTTGTGTACAACGAATAAGGGCAGTTTATGTGTGCAGTTCTACGGATGAAGTACGAATTGTACATTGAAATTTCAAAGGGAAAGAAGAAATATGTCAAGTATGATGAACGGCTTGACAGAATAATGAAGCAGTATGAAGCGAATGGAAACTTGAAATCTTGCTTGAGAGCTCTCTAATATTCGCAGAACTTGGAATGAAACTTCTCATGGCGAACTTGCTATTCACTTAGAATGAAACATCCCATGACGAACTTGCTATTCGCTAGGATATAAACCCCACAAAAACATTTTTTAAATAAAGAAAAAAAAACGAAGTAAAGAAAACGAAAAATGACCAGAGCTTAACCACAGATGATTTTAAACACGCCAAAATGTTTATAAACATTTTGCCTGTCCAAAGCCTGGATAAAGAATGATAGGAATCCAAAAACTTATCATATTTTATATTAGTTTATGTTAGTTATTGCCCACGTATTTATTACCAGGATTAACAAGAGTTTAGTGCTTTTCAGTCGGTCAACACGAATGTACCCAAAATAGATGGGTTATGCCCTAATCCTGAAATAAATTACATGAGATTAATAAAACACTAGGATGACCAGTTTCGATCGTCAAGCGATCATCATCAGATCCATTACACTTAGGCTACAAAATCTATGTTTGAAATACAGGTGAAAATATTTACAATATGTACAATTATTTAGTTGCAGTATGGTACTGCAACTGTCAGTGTATGCTAAATGCAGTATATATGTTAGGTGAAATGCTAATTGGTGATAGCTATCCGTAGATTGTACTTTAGAGAGATTATATGGTTGTAAACTATGGTTAAACTATAAAATTTTAGGCTAACTACTTATCTGATTGTCTTCCGTACAACAGCTACTCGCAGTTTTCGTGCTCACTGGAACTCACTGTGCGGTGGACTGCGGTGGTTATCTTAACGACTGGTTTTTCCCTGCTTTCTCCCCCCTGCTCCTACGTGCTGTGGGGAGTGATAGCGATGTGTTTATGTGAGGTGTTGCCAACCTAGATAAGGTGTATGTTATTGAATGAGGTGGGTCTACAATTATTAAAGACCGTGGATTAGCCCTCGCCACGCGTGGAGCATAACCCATTCGAACTAAGCGTTGACGGTCTTATGAGGACGTCCCGGCACCTTTAATACTGCCGCGAATATGGGCCATGGTTTATTGCAGAAGAAAAGTACATCGTACACCTGATCCAGATAACATTTACCTATTAATAACCCCCTAATTTCCCCCCTTTTTTTATCTAGCTTGGCTGTGTCGCTAAATTGTGTTTTGTTTCCGACAGGGTGTGTTTTTTAGCAGCGTGAAGAGGGGTGAGCTCTCCATGAACGTGTGTTCATTTAGATTGTTGGGATTGTTTCGTTTGGCTAGGTGTATCTCTATTGCTTCCTTTATGTCAAGAGCTCTGCCTTTCGATTCGTGATGGATTATTTTAAGGTCCGACTCTATGTTGGTAAAGCTGTACCCTGCGTCACACATATGTTCGCACACGGCTGAATGTGTTCCGTATCTTATCGCATTCCTATGTTCATTATAACGTGTGTCTACTCGCCTTCCACTCTGCCCGATGTAATTAGCTTGACAATCGGTGTCTTGGCACGTTATAGAATATACCCCTGACCTTGAATACGGGTCACGTTTATTTAGATTACTATTTAGGAGGTGCCTAGCGGTTGTGTTTTTCGTCGTGAAAGCTATCTTTATGCCTTGCTTTTTGAATAGGTTAGTGATTTTATATGTATTCGCATTCACATAGTTGAAACGCGCAAATTTTTTCTCATTACTGTCCGGTTTGGGAATCGTTTTATCTTTATTTTTATGTTTGGCTATAATTTGATTTATTTTGCTTGGCGAGAAGTTGTTTTCCTTTGCTATTTGCATAATAGTTCTTATTTCTTTATTATAGTTGTCTTTTGACATGGGTATGTTTAAAGCCCTATGCACCATTGAATTGAAACCCGCTAGTTTGTGCGTACTGGGGTGATTAGACTGATTGTCGATTGCATGCGAGGTTTGTGTTGCTTTCCGGAATATGGAATATGAAAGGTCGTTGTCTTTACGTTCAATAGTTATATCGAGATAATTTATTTTCCGGTCTATTTCGGATTCCTTAGTGAATTTGATAGAGTGGTGAAGGCTATTAATGGATTGGAGAATTGTTTCTTCGCTTGTTAGTTCAGTATTGTAGATGCAAATTACATCATCTACGTATCTTTTCCATATTACTATTCCCTTTGTTGAAGTCATTTCTAAGAACGCATTTTCTAGTGCATTGATGAAGATGTCAATTATTAACCCACTTAGTGGCGATCCCATTGCTAGGCCTTCTCTCTGTGTGTATATTTTATTGTCGAATTGAAACACGTTTTGGGTGAGAACGACCCTCAGTAATCTCACAATCTCTTCAATTTCTTTTACCGAATTGTTGGATTTTAAGTTATTTTCGATAGTGTTGATTGCTTCAATAATCGGAATATTGGTGTACATGTTAGTTACGTCGAAGGATACTAGCCTGAAGCTAGGTTTCATTTGTAGGGTGTTCAATGCTGTTACTAGTTCTGTTGTGTTCTTTACAGAGTTGTTTTTGTCGTTGGAAAGACGGCATTTTAAGATTTTTAGTAACTCTTTGCTGATTTTGTAATTAGGGGCATTCCTACAATTGACTATTGGTCTCAAAAGGAATGCCCAACCATAGTTTACAACCATATAATCTCTCTAAAGTACAATCTACGGATAGCTATCACCAATTAGCATTTCACCTAACATATATACTGCATTTAGCATACACTGACAGTTGCAGTACCATACTGCAACTAAATAATTGTACATATTGTAAATATTTTCACCTGTGTTTCAAACATAGATTTTGTAGCCTAAGTGTAATGGATCTGATGATGATCGCTTGACGATCGAAACTGGTCATCCTAGTGTTTTATTAATCTCATGTAATTTATTTCAGGATTAGGGCATAACCCATCTATTTTGGGTACATTCGTGTTGACCGACTGAAAAGCACTAAACTCTTGTTTACTAAGGCAACACTGAAAATATGGCTTCAAACACCACAATGTTACCAGGATTAATTGAGCAATACCGAGCAAGTGGCCGTGCAGTTAGGGTTTCATGCACCCTAAATACTTCCCACTCTTTCAAGTGGTACGTTATGTCCTCTGCTAAATATTTTAAGGTCATTAGCTGACTCTTCGCCGGGCAAGTGGTACGTTATGTCCGGTGGTAAGTTAAGTCCGTGGTACGTTATATCCTATAACCGGATGTACAACACGACCTGATATACAGTCCCTCAATCATTATTTGGGCTTATGTTTTGAGGAAAACGTTTGGGTAGTCTTGTTCCTTTTGTGTGCCTATCTGAAACTGTTTCAGGCGGGCAAGATAAAAATCATAGGCCCTCGGATATGGCCTGCGGGCCGTAGTTTGAACAGCTCTACTATAAGATATTGCAGTTATTTCCTTAACAATGCTGCAGCGAACTTCGCGATTTCAGTTTTGGAATGTTAGATTATTTTTTAACCAAACTTGCCCTGAAAATTTTACAAAGACTCTGTAACATATATATTAATAAATAGTATTAAAGGTTTCACGTCCCTTTTAACTACGGTGGCGTTTAGAGACGCCAGGATGCAGAATTTTGCCCGGAAGGGGATCTTTAATGCGTCAGTAAATCAACTGACACGGCTCCCTCATATTTGCGCACCCTCCAATGCCAACTGACTGCGCCGGGATTTGATCCTGCAACCTTGGGCATAGTAGAGTGTTGTTTTATAAGCTTGTTGTTGTTGTTTATTCTAGTGGCTGCAACATCGTGGTCATATTGCCCCGTGTATTTAGGTGTGTGTGTGGAATTTGTGTGATAACCTGTATTATTGTGATGGCTGTACTAGGGTGTGTATTTGTCAATTGGGAATAGGGTCGGGAAGGAGGCGACCGTGACCTTGAGTTAGGATCATCCCAGCATTTGCCTGGAGTAAAGTGCGGAAACCACGGAAAACCACTTCCAGGATGGCTGAGGCGGAAATCAAGATCATCTCTTCCAGCCCAGATTTCTCTCTTTGCGACTGTCATGTGTGTTGCTCATTGAAGAAGTTCTTGAAGGATAAGCGTTTCTCCACTAATCAAGCGGTTAATGATGCTGTGGAACTGTGGTTTCACCAGCAACTAGCGTCCTTCTTCGTGGAGGTGAATATCTGTAAACTCCCTCGAGCTGTCGTCTGTATGCTATCATTGGGAAATTGTGTATATATTCAGTGCATAATGTATTGGCCTCTAGACATCATATGTTTCATTTGAGCAACTCTTAAGTTATATCTTTGGAATAACTAGACCATTTTGATGAAAGTTTATTCATATTGGTTTGGTATGACTTGGATGTTATAGCTGTTATAAAGAACTTTCTCTAAGTGGACCATTTCAGCAATAGGGGAAAGCAACGCCGTCTCTAGTCCGACCACGAGGATTTATCGCACATTCTAACATTCACTACTTTCTCACGTACAGCAATTGTTTCTTAAGTAAACTTCAAAATAACGCCAAAGTCATTCTTTTAAATCTAAAGCAGCCTATCGACAAATAAAGCAGTAGGCTAGTTATGCCTCTCGTGTGGGAAGCCATTTTGCAGTGTTGCCATATAAGTGAAATTTACATGCCAATTTACTATTATTATAAATAAAGCCATCATTACATCCGACTTGGCGTTTCAGTGTTATACTAGAGTTATCTAGCTGTCAGAAGGAAAATCACTTTAACTAGACAATCACAGCCAGCCATTGAAGTCGATATATCACGAAAAATTGAGTTTCGTTCGCGATGTCACGATTTAATGAACGAAACTTTAGCCTAGCACTGAAACGTCAAGTCGGCGGCTTCGGTGGCGTAGTCAGTAGCATGCTGAGCTTTTATGCCCAAGATCGGGGGTTCAAATCCGGCCGAAGTAGTCGGATTTTTTTAAGAGCGTTAAAAATCCCTCAGCATGCCTTCCTTCGGAGGGGAAGTAAAGCCGGCGGTCCCATGTCATAGATTTATGGCATATTAAAGAACCTTCCACTAATTACACCTGTGTGAAGCTAAATTGTATAGCTTAAGAATGTAAACAACGCTATAAGGTTCCTACGTTCGTTGCCAAGAGCCGACTGCGGTGGCGGCTGGTAGCTAAGTTCTGAACTAGTAGTCGTCGACAGTGGCGTTTGGCGGCAAAAGTAGAAACTATTTGAAAAATTCATAAGTCTGCCGTCCTTACTTGAATTAAAAAACAGATAACACACACTAATACAGTCGTCACAATTAACACCGGTTATCAGACAGATTCTACACACACCCAAAGTACACGGGGCTACATGACCGCGTTGTCGCAGCCCCTAAACTTAAGAACCAACCAACCAAACGTCAAGTCGGAAGTAATGATGAATTTACTTATAGTTGCCATTGTGTATACTGTATTATTACATTGTTGTTATAGTTTGCCACTAGATGGCATTCAATTCTCGGCTTTCTCAATATTTGTCGAGAGACATGATATGAATTTATATGTTCCTGCTAAAAGAAAACAATACACAGCTGGTTAAAACAAAAATAAAGAAACACGTATGCATGTAACTTCCTTTATAAATAAAATAGTACATTATGTAACAAGACTAAATTGGCAATAATTAATGCACTAGTATGTTTAATTTCCATACGAATATGTTAAACGACTGTTCATGTTCAACTATAAATATAACTATATTTGTATTTTGTCAATTTTTTTGGCTACTTTTCACAGTTTTGCAAAAATGAGGAAAAAGTAGACTTATGAGATCGGGCAAATGCGTGTCTGTCTGTCTGTCTCTCTGGCTGTGTGTGTGTCCCCCCTATCAACTCCTAAATGGCTGCAGCAATCGAAACAAAATTTTGTAGGAGTAAACATCTATACCTGAATATCTCACGGCCATATTTGAAAATGATGTCAGTGCTACCAACTGCTGAAAAATCGCAATTGAAATTTGAGCTCCATGTTGGATACCTTGGAAGGTATGAATGGGAGCTATTTCAAAATTGGCACACGTATAGATAATAATATTGCAGTTTAATTTCCAGGAGGCCATACAGGGCAGTGTTGCCAAAATGATTATAAGCCTGCTGATAGGTCCAAATTTTAAATGCATATAACTTCTACACTATCAATTGGATTTCAACCAAATTTCGTATGTGCTATGTGTACATAAACATATATGACTAAGAGAATTCTTCAGAGCCACCAGGGCTGCCAACTGTTAATAAATGCTATCAATTTTTTTATCCAAATACCAATATATCAGAAAGTATTCAAGCGGACAGCTTTAAACTATGCACACGTATAGTACCTGACATTCTATATTAATTTGGAGAAACTTCTATACGTCAGTGCTACCAACATGATTCTAAGCCTGCTGAGAGGTCCAACTATAAATACATGTAACTTTTATACTATCATTTGGATTTCAACCAAATTTCGTGTGTGCTATGTGTATCATAACAGATATGACTATGCCGATTCTTAAGGGCAACCACGGCTGCCAACTTTTAATCTAAACTTTGCATACATATAGTACCTGGCATTCTAGATTAATTTGGAGTAACTAATATAGGGCTACGCCAGTGCTGCCAACATGACTCTAAGCCTATTGATAGGTCCAATTTTAAAATGCTTGCATCTTCTATACTAACAAATGGATTTCATTCAAAATTGACACAACAATAGATCATATTATTTCAGATTATTTCTGACCAATATATGTATGTCATTGTTGCCAACATGATTTTACGCGCGCTGTTAGATCCAATGTTTAACTGCATGTAACCAACTTCAACCAAATTTTGTTTTCTGTACTTTAAGAGAAGGAACTAAGAATATATTCAGTCACCTGGGCGGCCAACTGTAGTTCTCTATTAGGCTACATTATGCCAGGTATACAGTATTTCGAACTAATTAGAATTTTCGATATTACCAACTTAATTTCTAGATAGATCCATATTGATTAATCATTGGCAAGAGTCTTAAATTTTAAGAAAAGTAGGCTCTTTAGTTCGTCACGGAACATCTTGTTATTCTTACGCGATGAATTCGTTGCGAGTGATCATCGCTTAATACGAATGTAGGCCTACAGGGTTATTCAAAATGATTGTCGGGGATTCGTGAATTTTTTGTAGAAACAGTGGACAACATACCATTGTTATTGTTGCAATAAATGTAACACTAACTCTCAAAGTTTTGTTCTACATCGATTTAGTACCATGTATAACCTCCAGATGGCAGTAACAGCAGTATTTGACAAAATGGCGGTCAGCGGTAAAGAGAAGGCGTTTTGCACTCTCGAATTTCATCAAACCGGTCCGTTACCAGAGTCCAGCGCCATTTTCCTACGACGTTCGGGAAAGATCCTCCCTCCGACAACTCTATTCGCAAATGGTATGCGCAATTCGTGAATACCGGTTGCTTGTGTAAAGGGAAAAGCCTTGGCCGTCCCCACGTGTCAGAAGCAGACGTGAATCGGATCAGGGATGTTTATCTCTGTAGTCCTAAGAAATCGACTACAAGAGGCAGCAGGGAACTGCATGTTAGAGCTTTTTTTAAATCAATAACTTCCAAGACGATGGATTGGACATGGAATGGAACATGATCAGATGCTCTTATCCTGGCCACCAAGGTCACCAGACTTAACACCGTGTGACTTCTTCCTGTGGGGGTATGTCAAAGATCAGGTATTTGTTTCTCCTGTACCAGCGACATTTCTGCAAATGAAGCAGCGTATCTGAGCCGCCTTGAACACCATCACGACTGACATGTTGGGGCGTGTGTGGGAAGAGATGGACTTTCGAGTTGATGTGTGTAGGGTGACCAGAGGCGCACATATCGAGCATTTGTAATGCATATAAAAAAAACTTTTTGAGTTACAGTACACAATAAAACACGATTCATCTTCCTACGTCAATTGCACTGTATGTTATGAATTTTTGTAACCCCGACAATCATTTTGAATAACCCCGTATTATAGTAAGTTATGGGTTTGATAGGAGCGACTATCTCAAGGAAAACATGAAAAGGCTATGAGTGTGAAACAAATGAAATTCAGAGTCTGGATAGGATGCTTTCAGTTCTTTAAACAGAAATTCACCCTTAACGTGAATAACCATGGTTCAATCCATTGGGTTAACATTCGTGCCATTTTCTACATAATTGGCGCCCTTATTTGTGTTATCTTGGAAGCCTCCGTGGCTTAGGCGGCAGCACGCCGGTCTCTCACCGCTGGGTCCGTGGTTCAAATCCCGGTCACTCCATGTGAGATCTGTGCTGGACAAAACGGAGGCAGACAGGTTTTTCTCCGGGTACTCCGGTTTTCCCTGTCAAAATTTCATTCCAGCAACACTCTCCACTGTCATTTCATTTCATCTGTCATTCATTTAATCATTGCCCCAGAGGAGTGCGTCAGGCCTCGGCAGCCGGCACAGTTCATATCCTCGCCGCTAGATGGGGGCTTCATTCATTCCATTCCTGACCCGGTCGGAGACTGGAGGCAGGCTTTGGATTTTCATTTCATTTGTGTTATCTTGGATGACGTCATTCTGGTCGCACTTTTGCACCTTTCTTTAACCCTCAATTGGTCGCGCCACGGTCATTTAGACCGGGCCTATTGTTTATTTCTTCTGTGTGTACTCGGTTTGGCGCCGAGTCTTTCCACTTCCTAGTACCTTCCCACTGCCCCTCACCCTACAACACCGCGCATCTCTTATCAGTTTCACTCCATGCGCTCCATTTTCTACAAGCAAAAGCTTCGCCACCCGGTCTAAAGTTCCGTTGCGCGACCAAGTGTGTGTGTCACTTTTACGGTGTAATGTTCCGTGCGCGACTAATTAAAATTGTATAATTTGCGTGCAGTCTTGTATTTTGTTTGCATCTTTTGACTATTATTTGTGGTAAAATGGATATATTGTCATATAATTTCATATGTAGTAGTTTAAGTTTTAGATGGTAACATTATTTGATTGCATTTTCTATTTAAAACAAAATAAGTGATTTCTTTTACATAAATGTCTATCATAACTAAACTGTATTGTCTCATTTGTTATTATGTAGTCAACCATGGCTAAAAAGTAAGATTCAGTAACTCCATCCTGCTTTTAATGATGCCGGGTCTTTTTGACCGTGCGCGACCAAATACGTTTCATTTTTCACGCGACCAAACAAGGGTTAAGGCTAAATGTCCCGTTTTTTAGTTTGTAATTCTGACACCACGTAGCAGCACCGAAGTGAGACAATTTCCTTTTTCAGTTTTCTTTTGAACGAAAGCTTGTATTTGCGATCTGAAAACCACTATGTATACTAGAATGCAATTGAATTGATATTAATTCGATGCATTTTTCAAAATGTGAAAAACAAAAAAATTACTAACATTTTTTTTATATCTCTGCTTAAAATATGGAAAAAAACTGGTAATACGAAAATGGAGATTTATTTCCTGTTTCCAATGCATTTTTCAGAATTAAAATCGGGCGAATGGAATCGACAGCATTAGTTTGGGAATTGCTTTGACAAGGGTAGTAGGCGGCGCAGCTCCACAAGATCTCTTGCGCAAGGAAAATGATGACCACGCTGACAGGGCAGAGGGAGAAGGGAACAATTTGACGACAGGAAGGAGTTGTCTTCCTCTTGTTACAAATATTATTGTTCGACGAGTTACGTGTACAAGTGCCTAGGCATGGAAAATATCTGAGCAATAAAATGATACTGTAGTAGTGTCACAATATGTAACGTTGACACAATGTGTTCGTACAGATGCCTTTCTTACTTTCTCTAACATTCTTGTTGATAATAATACATTGTAGGGGCTTGGGACATCTTGGTCATCAGTACCTTTGGCTGGCTGAGTGGCTCAGCGGTAACGTTCTCACTTGCTGTGCCCAAGGTTGCAGGTTCGAATCCTGGTGCAGCCAGTTGGCATTTGAGGGTGCGCTAATGCGAGGGAGCCGTGTCATTAAATTTACTGGCACGTTAAAGATCCCCTTCGGGGCAAAATCCCGGCACCCCAGCGTCTCTAAAAGCCCGCAGTAGTTAAAAGGGACGTAAAACCAATAACGTTATTATTGTTATTATTATTATTATTATCATCATCATCATCAGTCCCGTGTAGTTGATTATGTGTGTAACTGTATTAGAGTCAGCGATGGGACAGGTGCCCTGAAACTTCACGTATGGTACTATCTCGGCATTTACCTGGAGGGATTGTGGAAAAAACCGGTGAAAGCACACTCAGGATAGATGCTGACAGCGTTGGAGTCCCTTCTAGGTAACTGTTTTAGAGTTATTTGAGGATAAACCCCAGAATAAAAAACATACTGTTCCGACATTAGTAATACTTTGTAGGGCATAATTCTTACCGCACAGATCAGCGACTGGTTTCACTCGATGCGAAATTGAATACTGTATAGAAAGATATGATTGGTTTGTAGTTAGCACGTTCTTGATATTTTAGAAAAGAGATGGACAAGATATGTTCGTGTTCAGGTTTATTGGGAATATCTATTCTAAAAACCATCCGATGCGGACGTCCAACTCTAGGTATCGTCTTCTAGACATAACAAACAAGACTACAACCCGTGTAATATTCTAATCAATTATCAATTTATAAGAGGCCAAATGCGCACGCACATGGACCTACATACATACATACATTTATTTTGGTGATTCGTATGGTTCTTTGATTCTTTTGACTCTAATTCCCTTTTTTTTTCGTGAGATCTGAAACGACTCCGTGTGGCCAATCACTATAACTTACTTCAATTTTCATGGAGGTAATAATAAAAGTTCATTTATGTAGGACATTTTATTACAATAAACAAATTATGAAAATGCATAACAAGAGCAAAATTATTATGTGCATAATAGAATTAAAGTTCCTAAGATATTCTCAACTGCCTATTGTTAGCACAGGCACTAGTACTGCGTACTATAAACAAACAAAAATATTATTCCTAATTATTTCCTGTTCTTGAAATCAATGCTTCAATTTTTTCCATATCAAAGATAGCGTTTCATGATTTACACACAGTCAGTATTTTACGTCACCTTAGGTTCTCTTATATCCATTGATCAGGTCATCCTGGGATCAATGATCTCAGGCAACAAGATTTTCTCGCAGCAGCATGTCAGTTACATAAGCATTTTTCGTCCCTCTTTATTGTTTCTATGTGAATGTGAATGTCCTTAGGCGTCCATACCTCAAAATAAGATATTTCCCGCTATGTTATTTCCAACTGGCCCTGGTTGTGTAAATAAAACCATGTGATTGTTAGAGAGTTATCAATGTGTTCTCTTCTGAAATACACTGTTCTTGACATTATCTGGCTTTCTTTTTCGCTTACTTTCTGCCAAACAAAATCCCTTTAGCCTTTTGCAGGCTTCCAGTAAGGTCATATTCCGTGCAGAATAAGGGCACTTGACTACAACTACAGCGTCGTCTCCTATTAATCCGCCTGGGGAGGCACCTAAAAACCCGTAAGTTTTATGTACGAAAATACCACATTCTTCGACTTTTCTACCGATTTCTCCTCTAAATTTCGTTTTGCAATTCACTCATTATCACAGTCATACTGCATTGCTTTTGAGTGAAATTCGCCGTACAGAATGTTTTTTGCTAATGGAGCCCATTTCGAAGTAGGTTTCCTCTTGCATACATACCCAAAATTGGATGCCGTAAGTCTGTCCTTTCTAGCTGTGTGCCACTTTTCATTTTCCCTTTGGCACCTTGTTTCCTTTTCCAGTTTTTGTATATGGCCTTCACTAAGCGTAAGTTGCTTGATCTTCTCATCACTAAACTCTCTCAACAATACCTCATCGAATTCCAACTGCATTGATCGGTTTCTACAAACACGTGAGACAGTACGTTTCATTTCATTAGACATTCTTTTCCCTTCTCGCGACGCAAATAAACTTCTGCTGAGTGCAGTGTCCTTCACTATTGTGGCAGTTTTTTTTCATAAACGGATTTCATTGTTTTATAGTACCAGGATGGCCCAAACTGAAAGACCAGTCCGGCAGCTTTGGTTCTATGATTGAATGAACCTCGTTTCCCTCGATTGATCTGCTTACCTCCCGTGAATTTTGCAACAAGGGACATATAATTTTCGGCGGCATTGCTGGTGGTGTTTGATACTAGCTGGGAACTTTTTGCAATTAGGGGCTGCAAGCTATAACGCATCAGTTTGGTTGCAGTTAGCGGTCTGTCTTCACCTTGCCCACTGGTAGTTCAAAAGTACTGTTTGCAGTCTTTATGGATCCCAATCCAATCCAGTATTTTCCATTTTCACATTCGCTACGCCTTTATTTTTCCACACAATGCATTTTTTTTCATTTGAAGTCGAACTTGCTTCTCTGAAAAAAGTTGACACTGAATAGTTCGTGATTTTGTACTCCTACACTTATGTAGACTATTAGAAGTAAAAAACAAACTACACCCGTGGCGCGACAGATCTTGAAGGGCTTAGGCCTACCAAGCAACCGCTGCGCTGTTCAGCCATGTAGCCTACAGATTTCGGGGTGACATTTAGTCATCCAACTTGTAGGCTACAGGTAAAATATAAGTGAAATCATAACTGCTCAGAGCGTTACAGATTCTCTAATGCAAGCGTAAAGAATTATATAATTTAAAATATAAACTAGGAAAAGAAACTTACGGGTGTGAAATCCTCGAAGTGGTTTTCCGTGGTTTCCCACTTCGTCTTCGGGCAAATGCTGGGATGGTACCTACTGTAAGGCCACGGCCGCCTCCTTCCCTCTTCCTTGCATATCCATCCCAATCTTCCTTTCCCATCCCATCCCTCATGAGGCCCCTGTTCGCTTTGCAGGTGAGACCGCCTGGGTGAAGTGCTGATCACATCTCCCCAGTTGTATCCAATCCGACCAAGGGTTCCCAGCTCTAGGACACTGCCTGGAAAGGCGGTAGTGGTGAGTTCCCTCGCTGAGTCCGTGGGAACCACCAACCTGGAGGGTAAAATTGACTAAAAGAAAAAATCTAGTCTACCAGAAATACTGTCCAAGAAATAAAGTGCCGAAAATAGAACACCTAACGGGCATTAAAAAATATAGGCAATACTGTTGCAGGTAAAATAAATTAAATAAAAAGTAATTAATGAGATCGATGAACTAAAAACAAGAAGTCGTAACTAGGAACTGGTAAAATATCAAAGGATCACTCAGAAATATCCAGACCTTGACAATAATTCAGAACTAACCAGCACAGTCAATAGCAATATTGGACAAGATGCTCGGGAATTCCATACAGTCTGGCAAGGTTGTCGCTCTCTCAAATAACTCTAGCTCCACTCCCCTCCCCCAACCCTCCACCAGCCCGCTCTCCATGACCTTGTTCTACTGCCGCACCTTGTTGCAAATACAGTAACACTTTTCTTCACAAACTTCCCAAAGTGATCCCGACGGTTCTATTCAACCGATTTAGGTTTTCGATGCGGCTTTGGAATCAGTGAGTAAAACTCAACTTTCGTATTACCCGTTTTCTTTCGAATTTTAATCATATATTCGAAAAACAAACGGCAACTTTTCTGTTTTTGAAATTAAAAAGTCAGCAATGAATTAATATCAATTCTGCTACTAGACAGAGTGCATATCAGTTTTCAGATCGCAGATCGGAGCTCCCCTTCGATACAAACATAAATAAATTCTGCTTCGCTTGTGCTGCCTTCTGTTGAAATATATTCTTACCAAAGTGTCGGGACATTTAGCCTTAATATTTTCTGATTGACTTCTTATGGTTCTCCGAGTTGATTCTGAGATTCATGTACCGGTAGCCCTGATAATGTCCACAGTGCGGTCATTGCATTCATATCGCTCTATAACTTCCAGCATTTCTTGAAGTGTTATTGATTTCCCTTACTTTTTGCCTTTGGAAGCATTTTCATTACACTCCTTTCTCCATAACGTTTTTAGAAACAATAAAATACAGCTTGTTTCTCTTTAATAATGACCACATGCCGCCAGTCAACACACAGCTACTCAGCACTCTCTTTGAGACTGACTACTTGCAGTCTTGCAATGCTGCACTCGATCGCGAAATCGTCCCACAGGGTGATTGTGAATCAGCAACATAACTTGTATATTAGCCTACTTTCGATTTTTGCAAAAAATTTAAGTAGACTTATGAGCTCTACACAGGGCTAAAAATAGTGTGTCTGTGTGTGAGTGTGTGTACTCTGAATGTCTGTCTCTCCCCCCACTCCCCCCCCCCGTATCAATTCGAACACGGTGAAACCGAATTGAACGAAATTTGGTACAGAGGTAGAACTAGCAAAGGGCACCTCAGTGTCATGTTTTATATCGCCGCCATCTTGAGGTAAACGTATTGGCGGTGCCCCAAATGTTCAAAGCTTAAATTAAATTATGACTAACCTAATCATCCGAGTTCTACCAAATTGTGCAAAAACATGTATTTATATGGCGAGCGTCTTTTGACTAAACTACAAGGTCATCAGCCCAATAGTTTGCAGATGGCGGCCATATATGTGTGTGCAAATCGATTCCCCCTATCTATTCAAACACGATAAAACCGAATTGAACGAAATTTGGTACAGAGGTAGCACTGGCAAAGGGCACCTCATATTCATGTTTAATATCCGTATAGCACGTTGTATTTCAACAAGCTACTACAAACAACATTCAATTATACTCCTTGAAAAGGACAAAGAGTTATAGCAATACCCATGCATTTAGGAGAAAGTAGGCTATATGTTCTTTACTGAATATCTTGTTTTTTATTTAATTTTATATAATTATGTAATATTTTTAAAATCGCGTTATAGCGAAAACGCGTAAAGTGAGAACGCGTGTAACGAGGGATGATTGCATACATAAATATTTGCCGAGATTCCGCCAGTTTCGTTCACTGAACAGAGCGCATGGGACGCAGAGAATACATTGTATTCGACCACGGCCTCCTCGAAAACCCCACTATCACTAGCTACGCAGTGAAATTTAAAATAGGAGGTCGTGGAAGTCAGCGCATGTGCGATGCTATCCTTACCTAATTGGTCAATCAGCTGTATCGTAATGAAAGTCTTGAGCTCTGATTGGTGGAGAACCTGTATCATAATGAAACCTTAACTACAATGAGCCTCTTTAAATTGCAGTTTTCTGGCATATAATATTTATATTTCGGCATGGTCGAACACAAATGATATTCATCAACCGAAACAATCTTATCGTTGATGAATATTGTATTCAAACTGTCATATCTGCCGCAATTACTGACGACGATTTGCAGTGATTCCATCACTATTTGCGCTATCAAGCGACGGTGTTGCTGTTTCTCTGGAACTAGCGTAAGAGTGATGGATACATAAACGACAATGTTATATCATCTGGTTTGTGTTGATGTGTGTGATCTTCTGTCGTTAACTCAGTTATTTTCATAATATTTGGGGCTAAAATATGAGTAATTAATATTGTTCAGTTCTGCAGTGTTCTATCAAAGGCAGCAAGTGGCATATCGTATCAATACATTACTTCCCCAAAGAGAAAGCTTTACAGATGTAATGGAGTCGTTTACTTCCCATCGCAATGTCGATTTCCAAGTTTTGCGGTTTGCATTTTACAAAAAGAATTATTTATATTAGTGAATTTCTTAGAATATCCAGTACCTTCTTCCCTTCACTACCAACTAGGCGATTTTTCAGGGTCGATTTGAAAACTGCTCTTCCCACGTAACAAAATTTACTTACAGGGGTCCCTTAATCGTACATGTGGTTGTCTTTCTAACATTTCCCATTGCTGCTTCAAATCTGAGCAGCTCAGGACTTCTAAATTTTCAGTCATGTGCCTATTAAAAAAAAAATAGCATCACCGTTAATTATCCTCAAGCCATGCTGATGGTAGAATTGGCAACACTGTAGAGAGACCGTAAGGTGTGTAAGCACGCTGAGCTCACGTGCTAACTTTTGTTGATAAATGCAGTTTATTTTAATAAGTCGGGATTTATAATTAGTTGTCAATTACCCTTTCAACACCAGTGAAATTCCTCGTGGTAAATCAGAACTGCTGAAAGTTGCAGAAGTGAGTATTTCTCGTATTAAGTTGTATGTAGTGTATAACCAATGCCTGGTAATGAATTTAACAAACACATTCTTCAGTAACACTTCATTAAAATATTTCAAGATGCCGAAGAAGGGTTGTGCGCCTTGCTGTGTGGCAAATTATGCCAGGACTGTGAAATTAAATGGTTATGTTACCACGTTTTCCTTCACTAAAGACAGGCTTGGATTTGTGCCATTCCAAGAAATGACTGGCATACAATATCAAGTGTTTCTGCACATAACTTTGATGAAAAGGACGTAATAGCTTTTGAAGATATGATACAACCTTATGACACAGTTACAAAACTGGCTCTGCGATTTTCCAAATTAAGAGAAGATGCATTGCTCTGGAAGTTTCCGAATATCCCTGTCTACCTCAGCATTAGTGCACCAATTGAGCTCAGAACTATTGTATGTATGTGCTTATGTTTTACACAGTGTAGGTAGGGTGTTAAAGTGTGATATTTGTATTTGTATGATGACAAAGGGAAAGGGAATAGAAGTTGGTGATGTGTATTTTGATCATTTACTGCGCGGAGGACTTTCAGTGCCTATTAATTTAGTTTTGGGCATATATCTTCAAGTGACCTCTATATTCCAGCATGTTATGAACTCTACTCAGTTGGCAAATGCATTTTTTTCAAATTAGTGACCGGTGGACCATTCTTGTTAACACTAAGCTTGGAGACCGACTATGATACGTGAATATGTGGACAATATGTGAACGATTTAATATCAAAGACAGTTTCTAAGTTTGTTATAATAGTTATAAATAATTTTTCTGAGTGCGTAAATGACGACAGTGAGCAAAGCAGCAATACAAGAAATTTCTGACACTGGGGTATAGAGGTAGCCTACTATAAAGCATTTTATTATTACCTTGGATTTACAGTACATAGCATGATAATATTTATCCTTTGTTTGTGATATTTATGTGTGGGTTTAGCGGATGTTATGTTCAGCTATATTTTCGTAAACATTTCACGTCAAAATCTGTGTGTTTACTCCGTGTCAGCAATTACCATTTGCTTGCTGTAGGACTACCAGATGGCAGGTGGGCGGCGATGCCAAGCGTAATGCCACGGCTTACAAATATAGTAGAAGACGATGTTTATAGTCAACTTTTACAGTCTTCAATTTATCGACTACACAGTATTATATTTTCCTTCCTTAACTAACCTGACCTAACCTAACCTCACCTACCCTGCCCTAACCTAATCTCACCTCTCCTGACCTTACCTAACCTAATCTAACCCTCCTGACCTAACCTAACCTAATCTGACTTACCAAACCTAACCTCATCTAACCTAACCTAGGGTCGACGGTTATCCCCTATATCGCCGGGACATCAAGAAACTGGAACGCTTTCATCAACAAAAACTTAAATCAATCATGAACATCAAATAGGATGACTATGTAACTAATATAGCAGTCCTTGAGAAAGCAATGATAAACAGTATTGAAGCCTCCATTGTTGATCATCGGCTTAGATGGGCAGGCCATATCCATCGTATGAGTGACAGCAGACTACCTCGGCAAATCCTGTATAGTGAACTCAACACTGGCGAGAGTCCATTTGGTGCTCCTTTAAAACGATATAAAGTCCAACTCAAGCAGACCATGAGAAGAGTAGAGATAAACCCAAATACTTGGCATACTCTTGCACTGGATCGCCCTCGCTGGCGTGCTACCATCTCAGCTGAAGTTGCACGGTTTGAACAGGAACGTCGAAGACAGGAAGGGGAAATTTGCCAGAGGAAGAAGATGCACCAAACACTACCACGTCCTCCACCCTCCATCGGATGCAACATAATGTGGTCGCATGTTCTAGGCAAGAATTGGCCTGATAAGCCATCAGCGCCATCTTCATCGCCTGGACTAAGGATTATGGAACTGCAGGCGAGAAGCGTAATCTCGGATACGAGTATCGGCCGACGACGGCGACAAATATTTTGACCGGTGGCCCAACTCAAACGCTTCCACGACTACTGCTCGGATCTAAGCTCTGTGAACTTGCGGGGTGAAGGGCCGAGGCAGGGAAGGGTCAGGCGAGAATTGCGAAGCCTGTCAACAGGCCGCCGTGTTTCGTGATATTCCCGTCAGTTCCAATGAAAATGAAAATCCACAGCCTGCTTCCAGTCTCCGACCGGGTCAGGAATGGAAT
Source organism: Meconema thalassinum (assembly GCA_946902985.2). NCBI lineage: Eukaryota > Metazoa > Arthropoda > Insecta > Orthoptera > Tettigoniidae > Meconema > Meconema thalassinum. The sequence continues at coordinate 841,311,676 of OX336390.1, forward strand.
GAATGAAGCCCCCATCTAGCGGCGAGGATATGGACTGTGCCGGCTGCCGAGGCCTGACGCACTCCTCTGGGGCAAGGATTAAATGGATGACAGGTGAAATGAAATGATAGTGGACAGGGAAAACCGGAGTACCCGGAGAAAAACCTGTCTGCCTCCGTTTTGTCCAGCACAGATCTCACATGGAGTGACCGGGATTTGAACCACGGACCCAGCGGTGAGAGGCCGGCGTGCTGCCGCCTAAGCCACGGAGGCTTTTTCAGTTCCAATACAGCTAACATATGATATTTGCTGTAACCAGTTTGGCGTTGCGAATGAGTGAGTGAGTCACCGACCAATGTATTTGGTTCTGTTACTAAGCACGGACCGGGAAACCTAATCACTCGTCACCATCACTTCTCATAGTGAGCGATCCACAATTCCTCTCAGGGTCACACAGCTTGGACACGAACAGTACGAGGAACAGTTCCATGGGACCAACTTGAACGTCCCTAAGCGACCATGGGCAAATCTCAACCGTCTTTTTTATGGCCATCACTGAGTGTGGGCCCATTTCCACTTCAATTAAAATTACACACAAGAGATTGGGGATAATTAGTTGGAAGACGTGTTTCGATCGTCATGCGACCATCGTCAGATAATATTCACTTACTGTAGGTAACGTGGCGGACCGTATAAATTGTGTAGCGTGTAACAACAACAATTTAACAACAGTTCCATTTCTAGATGTTAAAGTATTAGAAGTCAATAATATTGTACTTATGAATAAATATATTTACAATGATAAAATTACAGAAGTTCTTTACAACTCATTGTTGTTGATTCATTTAGGGGCTTTGCGACATCGTGGTCATGCAGCCCCATGTGGCCTTAAGTTAGCAACCATCCCAACATTCGCCTGGAGTAGAAGTGGGAAAACCACTTCCAGGATGGCTGAGGTGAGGATCGAACTCGTCTCTTCTCACTTTTGCCTCACGAGGCTAAGTGTACTCCATTCCAGCCATGAGACCAGAATTAAATGTCTTGTCAGAACTGGGAATCGAACGCGGGCCTCCGTGGTGACAGCCAAGAATGCCAACCGCTACGCAACGAGGCGGACCGTATAACTTGTCTAGCGTGTAACAACAACAATTTAAGAACAGTTCCATTTCTAGGTGTTGAAGTATTAGAAGCTAATAATATTTTGTAATTTAATTATAATTGTAAATATATTTTTAGCCTACTTTTCACATTTTGCAAAAATTAGGAAAAAGTAGACATATGAGATCGGGAAAATGTGTGTGTGTGTGTGTGTCTGTCTGTCTGGCTGTGTGTGTGTCCCCCACCTATCAACTCCTAAACGGCTGCAGCAATCGCTACAAAATTTGGTAGGAGTAAAGATCTATACCTGAATATCTCACGGCCATATTTGAAAATGATGTCAGCGCTACCAACTGCTGAAAAATCGCAATTGAAATTTGAGCTCCATGTTGGATATCTTGGAAGGTATGAATGGGAGCTATTTCAAAATTGGCACACGTATAGATAATAACATTGTAGTTTAATTTCCAGGAGGCTATACATGGCAGTGTTGCCAAAATGATTATAAGCCTGCTGATAGGTCCACATTTTAAATGCATATAACTTCTACACTATCAATTGGACTTCAACCAAATATCGTATGTTGTATGTGTACATAACCAGATATGACTGAACGTATTCTTAAGAGTCACCAGGGCTGCCAACTGTCAATAAATGCTCTCATTTAAAAAAATCCAAATACCCATATATCAGAAAGTATGCAAGCCGACAGCTTTAAACTATGCACTATAGTACCTGACATTCTATATTAATTTGGAGTAACTTATATACGTCAGTGCTACCAACATGATTCTAAGCCTGCTGAGAAGTCCAACTTTAAATGCATGTTACTTCTATACTATCATTTGGATTTCAACCAGATTTCGTGTGTGCTATATGTACCACAACAGATATGACTATGCCTATTCTTAAGAGTAACCAGGGCTACCAACTGTTAATAAATACTGTCTCTATTTTTGTTACCCTAATATCAATATATCAGAAAGTATGCAAGCCAATAGCTCTAAACCTTGCACACGTATAGTACTTGGCATTCTAGATTAATTTGGAGTAACTAATATAACTTACGTCAGTGCTGCCAACATGATTCTAAGCCTGCTGATAGGTCCAATTTTAAAATGCATGTAACTTCTATACTAACTAATAGATTTCATTAAAAATTGACACAACAATAGATCATATTATTTCAGATTATTTCTGACCAATACATGTACCGGTATGTCATTGTTGCCAACATGATTTTACGTGCGCTGTTATATCCAATGTGTAACTGCATGTAACGTCCATGCTATCCATTGGACTTCAACCAAATTTTGTATTCTGTACCTTAAGAGATGGAACTAAGAATATGTTCAGTCACCAGGGCTGCCAACTGTAGTTCTCTATTAGGCTACATTATGCCAGGTATAGGCTACAGTATTTCGAACTAATTAGAAATTTCTATATTACTAACTTAATTTCGTCATTATTCTAGATAGATCCATATAGATTAATTTTTGGCATGAATCTTAAATTTTAAGAAAAGTAGGCTCTTTAGTTCGTCACGGAACTTCTTGTTATATAAGTGTAAACATATCCCCCGTACGTTATCTAAGCCTAGGTAAACATGATCTGATGATCGCATGACGATCGAAACATATCATCTAATTATTAATCCCCCCCCCCCCTTCTAGTGTAAGTGATAACATTTAAGCAATATTTATTTCAGATTGGGGTGTTTAAATATACTGTAGTACTTCACGTCTAATATAATTGGGCGAAACGCATTTTATAATAATAGAATCACCGATCCGTTAGAAGTTCTCCCTCATTACGAGTGGCTTCGGTGGCGTAGTTGGTAGCATGCTGAGCTTCTACTGTATGCCCAAGGTCGCGGGTTCAAACCCGGCTGAAGTCGTCAGATTTTTTAAGAGCTTTAAACATCCCTCAGTATGCCTTCCTTCCGAGGGGAAGTAAAACCGGTGGGCCCATGTCATTGATTTATGCCATGTAAAAGAACCTTCCACTAATTACAATTGTGTGAAGCTAAATTTGTAGGTTAGAATTGTTTAACGCTCTATTGAGTACCATCGTTCGCCGCCAGGTGCCAGTTGCGTTGGCATCTAGTAGCCACGTTGAGAGCTAGGTGCCGTTGACGGTAGCATTTGGTAGCAAATGTAGGAACTACTTGAAATTGATCGTCTGCAGTCCTCACCTGAATTACAGATAACACACGCTAATACAGCCAGCACAATTAACACCGGTTATAACCGATAATTATCTGAGAGATTCTACACACACCCAAATTACACGGGGCTATAAGACTGCGTTGTCGCAGCCCCTAAACTGAGGATCCGAGCAACATCTCTCATTACGTAGGCCTGCAGTGGCGGATAGCCTCGTACTTTGATGTTTTGACATTAGGGCCCATTATGAAATGACAAGGTCGCCTGCTATTATTATAAACCGGAAGTCCTTCATGTCACAATAGATGCGGCGATAACATTCCACCTCAGTCGTAGTTTCCAGCACATAGAAGTATACTGTATCTACCTGCCACCCTCTGTGGTCTCCAGGTAGGGTACGTATTCAAACTCAAGCCTCAAAATTCCTGGGTTCGATACCAGGCTCTGTCAATAAATTAATTCTGGTCTGAGCGTTGGAACACTCTGCCTCGTGAGGCGATCAGACATCCGTAGCTTTCCACTTCTACTCCAGGCTTATTGCTCCTAACTTAAGGCCACGGCTATTTCCTTCCCATTCCTAGCTTCAATTGGAAGTCCACACTACAGTAGATACTACAATATCATATGTTCCTCGTTAATTTTTACACACAGCTCTAGTACACGGAGCTGATGACCACAACGTAAAGGCCTCTAAAAGCCCGTAAAGCACTAGTTAAAGGAGTTAACCCAATATAATAATAAAAATAATAATAGCTGACAAATAGAATTTTCACCTACTTCCTCAAAAAGAAAGCCAAGGGAGCTTGGTTCACTGAGGTGGACAAAGATTTACAAGAAGTGGGAATTACAGGCAACGATATTTGGGAACGTGCCACCCTTAAACAAAAACTAACAGCACACCGATGTTTCCAAGAAAAGCCAAAACTTCCAACTGGCAAGAAGTGGACAGCAGATAGGAAAGAACAGCATCGAGAACTAATGCGAAAGTACTGGGAGGATGTTAAAGCTCGATGCAACAAGAAACAGTTGAAATGGCGTGGTCCTTATATGGCCGAATCGAAAGAAGAAGAAGAAAAAGCTGATGGGGTTTAGAAAATATCTCTCATGCTGAAACAACTACTGAAAAATAAAAATGCAGAAATATTGACCAAACGAACAGCTGCAGTATTCGACATACTAAGACCAAAACAGTGCTATCTAACGTCGGTACACAATGCACAGCTGTTGGAGTTCCACTACTTCTTGACGACGGTCATTTCACGTGGAAGTAAATACGTGACAAGTAGATTGCGATGGGTTCGACGTACCTTTGAACTGCTTTGAGTTAGGCACGCCAGGATGTCAAAATTTTGTGGTTGTAGCCATTGTATAAGGTGCGTTCAAAAAGTAACGAGCCGGAGGCATAATTACAGAAACCAGTACCTGTATGTTAGAAGTATTGGCCCTGGCTGTTGAGGCACTTGTCCCACTGTGACACGAGGCGGTGAATGGCTGTCTCATAAAATTCCCTGGGCTGCGATGTGAACCATTTCCGCACATACAGCTGGACGTCGACGTCCGAGGTGAATCGTTGGCCCCGCAGAGCCCTTTTCAGGGGACCAAACATGGCGTAATCAGAGGGAGAGAGGCCTGGACTGTATCGAGGGTGGCCGAGAACCTCCCATTTGAATTTCTGCAGGAGTGCCGCGACTGTGTTGGCCGTATGAGGTCGTGCATTGTCGTGGAGCGACCCCGGCGGCTATGGCGTTCACTGTCACTCGGCGGTCCTGGGTAATGAGTGCATCACCCAGCTGGACGTTGTCATCGGTAATGCAGGGGGGTGCCCCAGACCAGGCATCATCGGCTAACGACACCCGTCCTTCCCTGAAGCGCTTGTGCCATGCCTTGACCCTTGCAAGGGACACGCAGTGTTCGCCGTACACTTGTGACATTCGGCGATGAATGTCCGTTCCCCCTACTCCTTCCGCTGTCAGAAACCGAACAACACCTCTTTGCTCTTCGGTTGACGCCTCCATGTCACTCTCTGCAATGTGACTGGCAGCGTAGGACGATTGATGCATGTTGCTGCTCGCTTTGTATCGTCACGTGACGTGCACCACGCGTGCCCTCTAGCAACGGGATGTGACCCTACACGCTCTGATCGGAACCACGCCTCGTTACACACGCCACGATTAGCCGATGTTGTCACCGGTTTGCGCATTCCAGCCTCCGGCTCGTTACTTTTTGAACGCACCTTATATGATGATGATGCTGATAGGCTCTCACTCGCTAACGAGTATGATGTCTTCTTTGGGACTACAAGACTATGGGTCCTCTGATGACTGTGTAGACCAATTCTGGAGCTGCAAACTCTTCCACAATATATATTTTACCCATAACTCGCTGAGGATTGTTCCCTTGAGCGGTCATTCGTTCTTTCCTTGCCTGTCGCTTATCCACTGCATGCCTTCAACGTTCGTGTTCGAAGTGTTGTGGATCTCCGTGAATAAGCCGACGCCATTCTTGTCGGTTAGAAGCTTTGGTCTCCCAGTTTTGGGTGTTCATCATACATTGCTCTATGTTAGATTGCAGGGCATCTTTGTAACTTTTGCGCTGTCCTCCATGCGTACGGTGTCCATTCATAAGTTGAGCGTACAAGATTTGCTTAGGGAGACGAGAGTCGGGCATACGGACAACATGACCAGTCCATCGAAGTTGATGTTTGATTATTGTGGCCTCGATGCTTGTAGCATTGGCTTCTTCGAGGATGCTGATGTTGGTACGCCGGTCATGCCATATTATTCTCAAGATTCTTCTCAAACAGCGTAGGTGATATTTCTCAAAGCAGATTATGTGTCTCCTGTAAGTGATCCAAGTTACACAGCCGTAAGTAAGGCTTGGTATTACGATAGATAGCCATTGTAGAGGCTGCTGTTGATACCCAAAAACCTTCCTTTCTCGAAGGTTCATTAGGTTCTTCAGGTGCGTACCACAAAATCAGTCATCCTTTGTCAGTGAATGAGTTAATTACGATGTCAAGGGTGGCGAACATATTTAAGGTCCGTAATACAACTGCGAGTATTATACATTAGGCTATATTATGTGTAATGAAGAGGTGAGATCAAGAAAGTTGTCTCATCTCACCGATACAAATGTAAGCAATTGGATTGGCTGCGTGGCTCAGGGGTAACGTTCTCGCCTGCTGCGACCAAGGTTGCAGGATCGAATCCTGGTGCAGTCAGCTGACATTTGAGGGTGCGCAAATGCGAGGGAGCCGTGTCTGTAGATTTACTGGCACGTTAAAGATCCCCTTCGGGAAAAATTCTGGCAACCCGGCGTCTCTAAAAGCCTGAATAGTTAAAAGGGAGGTAAAACCAATAACATTATTAATACTGTAAGCTAGGTCTCCGAAGCTTAGGCGGCAGCATGCCAGCCTTGCACCGCTGGGTCCGTGGTTCAAATCCCGGTCACTCCATGTGAGATTTGTGCTGGACAAAGCAGAGGCAGACAGGTTTTTCTCCGGGTACTCCGGTTTTCCCTGTCACAAATTTCATTCCAGCAACACTATCCACTATCGCTTCATTTCATCTGTCATTCATTTAATCATTGCCCCAGGGGAGTGCGACAGGCTTCGGCAGCTGGTACAATTCATATCCTCGCCGCTAGATGGGGGTTTCATTCATTCCATTCCCTGACCCGGTCGGTCGACTGGAAGTAGGCTGTGGATTTTCAATACTGTAAGCTATTGATCTTCCTGCTCCAACGGTGCTGGGTTCGTTTCCAATCCTGACAAGAAATTTGATTCTGGTATGAGGACTAAAACAGGATACACTCAGCCTAGAAAGAACTGGAAATAAATGGGCTCAGTTCGCATTTGAGGCATCCTAGTAGTTGGTTTCCGTTGTTTCTCACTCATGCAAATATCGAGACAGTGCTTAACTCAACACCTACTGTAATCCACCTCCTTCCTAGTTTAAGCCTCACTTACAAGTAGACAAATACTAGCACAGAAACCACAATACAACGGGTTTTGTAGCACATTCCCCACACACACACAAGTGCACGGGATTGATGATCACGATGTTCTTCTTCTTTCAGTAGATCTGTCCACAGACAGGTTTCAACTGGAGGTCCTCCATTTTTCTCTATCCTGAGCATCTTCTTGTAATTGCTTGTAATTTCTTCCCCTCTTCACATCTGTTAACATTCCAAACCTTCTTCTTCCTCTCCCTCTATTTCCTTGAACTTTTCCTTCCATGATTCTTTGTAGTAGACAATTCCTACGTAGTATGTGATCCATCCAAGACTTTTTCCTCTTCTGTATGATCCTCTTGAAACTCCTCTCCTCTCCTCTCCTCTCCTACCCTTGTTGGCACCTCCTCATTTCTCATTCTATCGGTCCATTTCACGTCCTCTATTCTTCTCCATAACCACATTTCAAAACTTTCTAAATAGTTTTGTTCTGACTGTCCATGTTTCCGAACCATAAGACACTACACTCCATACAAAACATCTTCCAAACCTCTTCCTAAGTTTGATCGGTATGCTTCTGGCTGTTAATAAACCTTTCACTCTCCCGAAAGCTCTCTTCCCCATGGAGATTCTGCGTCTCACTTCTTCCGTACAACTTCCGCTGGAGGTTATCAAGCTTCCTAAATATTGGATGTTACACGATGTTACACGAACCTAAATATAACAACAACAACAACAACAACAAACCCGTAAGCACAAGGTGAAAGATTGTATACTGGAAGATAAGATTGAACTGACGTGTGCAACTGTCACAACGAATAACATCATTCACAGGACTTACAGAGATGAAAGACCAAAGCTAATAAATTAGCACTTCAAAGGAAATCAAGTGGATGACAGACCCCCTAATTTATACGTTTATAGCCACTAGCGATTAGATTGAACTCAATAGTAATAACAAAACATCTGAAAAAAAAATCCTCTCGGCACGCCGAAAGCGGAGGTAGATTTCACCGGGTAAACTAGGGGATAGGCGAAAATAGGCAAAATATGGAGGTTTTCGTAGAAGGACCAGACCTATTTTTATACCTCTCATTATGAGAAAGTATTTTACAATAGGAGCAAGCAGTCTGACGTGGGGGTCACCGCAGAGGTCCAGGTTCGATTCCCGACTCTACCAAAGTAAAACTGAGAAGAGTTGGGTTTGAGTCTCACCTACCCCATTCTGGAAGTGGATTTCCCCCACTTCCACGTCAGCAAAATTCCGAGCCAAAACCACCTCTTTCCCACTCCTCACCTGAATTACAAATACACACATTAATACAGACAACGGTCCCGTAGTGTTGGGGCAGCGCGCCTACCTCTCACTCGGAGGCCCCGGGTTTGATTCCTCACTACGTCAGGGAGGGTTGGAACGGGGTGTACTCAGCTTCGTGAGGACAATTGGGGAGCTGTCTGATAGTGAGGCAGCGCCCCGGTCACGGAAACCAAGATTAATGGCCGAGGGGGCCCCATGCACTGACCACGCATCACCCCAATATCTGCAGGCCTAATGGCTGGGCAGCGGTCCCTTGATAGGCCTAGGCCCTTCGTGGGAGGTTACAAATACAGACACCTCATCAACACAGATTATCAAATTGATTTAACTTACACCCAAGTACACGGGACTAAGTGACCACAATGTCACATGCCACTCAAATTAACAACATAAAATGCTGAATGCTTGTCATGAAATGTAAGCTCAAACCCCAACTCCATATAACTTATTAAACTTTAGCGGAGATATCATGAGACATAACTATTGATTTGATGTTTGTTGTTTGTTTGTTTGGTAATTTAGCCACATGTACTTGGGTGTGTGTAGAATTTGTTTGATGGCCTGTGTTATTGTGGTGTCTATAGAAGTGTGTGTATTTGTAATGCAGGTTTGGGAAAGGGATGGCCATGGTCTTAAGTTAGGAACCATACCGATATTTGCCTGGAGTAGAAATGGATAATGGAAAACCAGGAATGGGAATCGAACCCAGGCCTCCACAGTGACAGCCAATAATGCTAGCCACTACACAACGAGGAGGACTATACAGTAGATTTGAAGCGAATGCAAGAATTGTCACATTCCTCTTATAAATCTGTGTAAAAGTGCACTTCATAGCTGAACAATCTTTCACCATCAGAAAGGCCAACTTTCTCTGAAGTAACTAATAACAACATCCTTGGTATCCGAAGGACAGAGAGAACGTCATAGGACTTACATAATATTTGTAATAATATGTACCTGAAGGCTGTTTATCGTGGCCTTCAGAATGTTAACTATCTGCTTAATTATTAGAATAAGCTTAATCATGTCGCACAGCCGATGGCCCTATTAATTCCTCCGCATTAGCTGTCCATATTTCATACATAGCAACAGCCCGCTAGGACATGTGACTTGATGGTGTCCATTTAATTATGGCAGGTTCCTTTGAATTTCAGTATCAAATTGATTTCTTTCAGGCAAACTTCTTTACACCCTATACTTCTAATAAAACTCATATGTTTCAAATACGCATGTCGCTAGGTCGTTACTCTCCGTTAGAATTGAACTTATCCACCTCGTGGTGAAGCGGCTATCATCTTGGCTGTCACCCCGGAGGTCCCAGTGCGTTTCCCGGCTCTGCAAAGAAATTATAAATCTTGTGTGAGGGCTGGAATGGGGTACACTCAGCCCCGTTGTAACGTTTTGTTACTAACCTTGCACGAAAATATACATATATAAGAAACTCCACAGTTGTGCGTCCAAATGTAACGTTTTCGCTCCACGTTGAGCGCACAAATGTAACGTTCCCTGTCCTTCTAAGTGACCAAAGGTTACGTTCCTGGCGGGGCTCCAATATTGCGTTCTCCCGGAGTACAGTAGAAGAATCGCAACAAGAACAAGCACCGCTTTACTCACACCACCAATAGCATACTTACCTCTTACCTGTTCATTAGCAATGATTATAATCAGCTCGTGTGGGCGCCAGGACACCTAACACTTACTTTAGATGTGCCAAAGTATTTAATTAAAATAGTGATAGAGCACTCGAAACGTCTTTCTCTCAAGCCGTGGTATAGCTGAGCCATTAACCAATTGTCTTATCGCTACTGGGAGAAGGTATGCATTATGTCTAAAGCTAGCTACTGGAAATGAAAGTCCTACCATTACTTAAGAACAAAATTTAATTGATCAAAATTTAAAGCAGCAAAAGACGTAAAAAGAGAAACAAATGAATTTTAAAAAAATCTGGAAGTTATATTAAATTGGCGAGAGTTACAAAATGGAATATGAATTAAATTTAAACAAAAGCTGGATTCTAATTTGCCATAAACAGAATTACAGAGACTTGATTGGATTTAGTAAAGGAACTCACGGCCGTCTTCTTCATAGTGGTAGTCTGGTTTTCCCTCTGATCTTGCTGGCGGATGTTGTTTGGTTCTGCCTCAATATTGTATAGATCCTTATCTTGATACGGGCAGGGAACCAATTTGTCCCGTCTCCCGACTGACATATGTGAATGGCTTTGCTCCAAAATTCACTTTTGTGAATATGATCAAGGACACGATCATATTCACGTCAGTAGTATTAATTTTAAAACTTCTTGAACTGATAAGTTGCGATCTCGCAGCGAAGATGTCTGATAGACGTGAAGATTCAGAAAATCTGAGAAGATTGGGGGGTTGAGAGTAGATGACCATTGGTTTTTATGGAAGATGAACTTCCCCACTCTGCAGTATTTCTCGACCAATCAATTAGGTATCCTGATGACGTAGCTCCCCACTCCAGATCCCTAAGTTCTGATCATACCTCTTCATTAGTTGGGTTAACCACGTGGGGTTGCTTCTGAAGTAATTTTAAATCAGCGTCCTGATGCGATGTTCTTCCGAGAATTCGTGACGTCAGCGCTAACTGACCAACTTGCTTTGTCTAGAAGCCTCGCGTCCCCGGAATGTTTGTACATATATCTCGAAAGTCAAGTCTATTTTTGGCGGACTACCCGTGGCGAAACTGACGACACGTTGAACGACATATTTCCCAATCAAGTCTTGTACAAAATATAACCTATAACGAATCTAACTAAAATCTCCATTTTATAACTTCCGCCAAACAATAATTAAACCCCTTCCATATATATAAAGAAATTATGGACTAAATCTAGAATCGATATGATAATTAAAATATACATAATAATAATAATAATAATAATAATAATAATAATAATAATAATAATATTTTGCTGCTTATAAAACATATAAATTAAGGGGAAGTATTCGGACTGTTACATCGCCCTTAGAATTTTTTTGTCCAATCTTAGATTTGGGCGAACAAATTATATACACATTTAACCTAACAATTAACAGCATCATACAAAATTATACCCTTCAACATTAAAATATACATATATACCCTTCAATATTTACAACAATGAATACTTTGTTGTTGCTTTAAAGCGTCAATGTTCATTTCTTTCTTCCTGATATGTATGATTTCATTCATACTAACACTCGTTTGTTAGGCTGATATTCTGAGAGACTTGTATCGTTTTAATTCAAATCGTTATTTTTCTTGTCTCCAGAATAATTATAATAAATATTGCCTTCACTAATTCATCACACGACACATCACACGCATGTGATAATCCTGCATACTTGATTCCTCGCAAGTACTCTGTAATGAATTTACAAAATTTTACCTACATCACATAAAACAAGAAAGCATAGTTTTATACATAGGCATAATATTTGAGTGCAAGTTACCCCATTAATTCCAAAATATAAGGTACTAGGTCACCCTTCGCTTATCTGATTCAGATAACTCACTCATTCCAGTATATGTGTCAACAGTCGGATATGCCTCTTGTAAACTTAGTTACCTATCTCTTTAAAACTACTAATTGTATACCAGGGCATTGACACATGTTGTTCCGTTACACACGAGTCCTTACCTGACTCATTCCACGTATTTTCTTAAAGAGTGTACATTATACGTACCATACAATGTTTTGTCTCCATCCGCTAAAACATATGCACAAGGTCCAATCCTCTTAGTGATCAAGAAAGGGCCCGTAAAGATAAGGAAGAATTTCTTCATTACTTTGTCCGTTTTGCTTGATTGCCTCGGAACAAGTAATAGGACTTTATCGCCCACATCGAATTCATCAAGCTTTTTCTTCTTTTGTTGGCTTTGTCTATATTCTGCTGATTTTCTCAAATTCCTACCAGCCAACTGGATAATAATATCCTTCCCTGTTTGATTTCCCTCACTTATTCCCAGTACATTTGCTAGTTCATTATGTGGTTTCCTGCCGTAATGAATTTCCCAAGGCGAAAATTTCGTACTTTCGCTCTGAACAGAATTCAACCAGAGTTCAACTTTCGGAAGCTGAGCAACCCAGGCCGAATGTCTATCATGAACCAAAGCACGAAAAAGACGAGATAATTCACGCATCGAACGTTCAACTAAATTCCCTTGCGGATAGCGAACAGATGAGTGAATGTGTGTGATACCGACTTCCTCAATTTTGGTTTTCCAATGTTTTGAGGTAAATTGCGGCCCGCTATCTGTCAAAATTCTGAGTGGGAGGCCAAACTCAGGGACATACTTCTCTAAAATCAGTCGGATACATGCTTTACCGGTAGCCTTCCTGAGAGCATATAGTTTGACGAATTTACTGAATGCGTCAACTATTACGAATATGTATTCGTATCCGTACTGACTTTTAACGACCGGCCCAAATAAGTCCGCACATAATAACTCACCGGGGTTACTTGTGATGACTGGCTGCATAGGTCCACTTAAATATCTTACTGGAACTTTTGACTTCTGACAGAGTTCACACCTAGCAAGGATTTTTCTAACCTCCTTTCCCATTTTCTCCCACACAAAGTAATGCTGAAGTTCATATAAAACTTTACTCGGACCAAAATGACCTAACTCCTTATGCGTAAACCACACCAACTCTTCTCTCATACCTTTAGGAACACATATTGACCACATGTCCCCCGTGCACTTACGTGTTACAAATCCATCCTGTAATTTGTACTCAAATCTCCCCACTGTCACACTCTCTGAGTCACCCTGTTCTAACATAAGAAGTGGCTCACACAAAACTTCATCCTCTCTCTGCTTCTCCTTAAGCTTCCTTAGGGACTCTAGCGATATTTTATTACTAGGATCGAGACATGCGCAGATCAAGATTCCCTGGTCAGCCGTGATCGTAGAACTCTCTGAACACAAATTTCTGTCCCTGGACAGCATATCAGCCAAGATATTGTCTTTCCCTCGAATGTGATGTATTACAAATTCATACTCCTGCAAAGCCAAGATCCATCTACTTATCCTATTAGAGCTTAACTTGCAAGTGTTGATAAATGCCAAAGCATGGTGATCAGTATAAATCGTAAACTTGCTTCCTAATACGTACATACGAAATTTACACAAACTATATACAATACCAAGGAGTTCCAATTCTGTAATAGTATATCGCTTTTCTGCTGCAGAAAGCCCTCGTGACGCCAATGACACAATTCTGAGATTGTCATCATCATCCTTTTGGCACAGAACTCCCGAAATTCCTATATGTGACGCATCGGTCAACAACACATACTCCCTGTCTCGAATTGGATACCTTAAAATAATGGCGTTCTCAAATCCCAATTTGAGTGCTTGAAATGCCTCGGCATGCGATCGAGTCCAAACCCACTTACTTCCATTCCTCAACAACTCCCTGAATGGTTCCACCAAGCACGCATACATCAATACGAACCTGCGGAAAAAATTACAGGCGCCAAGATAACTTCTTAACTCCTTAGCGTTCCTGGGTTCGATCGCATCCAAGATCTTCCCCACTCTCCCTTCTTCCGGTGTCACACCTTCCGTAGAAATTTTATGGCCAAGAAAAGTGATCTCCTGCCTACAGAATTTAGATTTAGTTAATTTAAGGGTAAAGCCTGCCTGATCTAACTTACTAAAAACACACTCTAAATGACCTAGATGTTCCTCAAGAGACCTGGAACTGATGACTAAGTCATCGATATAAATAGTGACAAAACTACTAGTATCATCGCCTAGTGCAATATTTAAACCTCGAATTAGAGCTGCTGAGCTACTTTTCAAACCGTAAGGGGTTCTGCAGAATTGATACAAATTGTATCGGTGGCAAAAAGCTGTTAAAGGTCTGTCTTCTTTACATAATGGAATCTGCCAAAAACTCGAACTTAAATCTACTGAAGTAAACCACTTCTTTCCTTCAAAACACTGAACTAATTCTTCAATGGACTGTGACCTCAACTGATCTTGTGAAATATGCATGTTCAAAATTCTTGCGTCTAGACACAATCTTATCTGGCCATCTGGTTTAGGTACGGTAATTAGGGAGTTAGCATAAGGGCTTATAGATGGTTCAATGATCTTATCTCTTAACATGTCGTCAATCTGCTGTTGTACTGCCTCTTGGTATTTAAATGGGATAGGGTATCTATTACCTACAAAGACTTTGCGATCAATTACATTTAATGAGTGTGTGTAGCAATTGGCCTCGCCAATCCGATTCTCAAAAACTCTACTATTCCTTACTAAAACATCCAATAATTGATCCCTCTGATCAATGCCTAAAGAACTTTCTTCCACAGCCTGACATAATGCATCCTCTAGATTGTCATTAGTCAGCAAACTGCCAATAAAATTAAAACCATCGTCACTACTTCCCACCTTATTGTCACCTGACAAAATCACTTTAATAACGCACACTCTTTGAGAATAAACACTCTTACCTGGCTCATTAAATGCAATAATCACAGCTTTCTTCCCCCATTTCATTCTAATACACCTCTCATCGTAACACACCTGAACCTGATTAGCAGACAACCAATCAGTACCCAATATCAAGGAAAACACAAGGTTTGGGATCACCAAACATACCTGCATACCTATTACATTATTAATACAAATTTCCACCAGAACCTGCTTAGAAATGACATGAGACTTTTTACCTACAGCTGTTATTACAAAAGTTGATTTGATAGGGATTTCTTGGAATATTACACCTTCGTCTCTCATCCTATTATAAAATGACAAGCTAATGCAACTCTTGACACACCCTGTATCTATAAGCGTATCTATACGCGCCCTCAACACATTTATGCTAATGATGGAATTTAAATTTTCAATATCACTAGGTTTTGTCACCTTTTCATCATAATCGCACAAGAGATCATCTCTTACATTTAGGTCATAACCACTAAATAGAGTATTGGCTGGGAATATCAACGACTGGAAATCTGACCTCGCATTACAGTCTCGATCTAGTTTAAAGCTCCGGCACCATTAGGTTCATTTACCGACTGCTGACTGGGCACTTGATTACTTGCCTGGATAACCTGTATGTCCTCCCTAGGACTGGCCTGATTCTGACCTCCGCTAACCCTCTGGTTCTCTCTGTTCTGGTAAGAGCCTCGGTTATTGCTCCCTTGGTTCTGATTACCTACGTTACCTCTCTGGTTCTCTCTGTTCTGGTAATTACCTCTGCCTTGATAGTTATTTTGATTATTATTACCGGAATAATTATTATTATTATTGCCTCTATTGTTCTGATTATAATTCTGATTATTATGATAATTCTGATTATTAGAATAGCTCTGATTATTTCCCCTATTGTTCTGATTATAATTTTGTCCTCTCTGTTCTTGCACACCTCTATTGACATACTGACTTGGCGGCTGTTCACCATTGCTTCCTAACACATCGAAACTACTTAACAATTTCTCCATTTCTGTTACTGTACCTATCTTCTGAATACAGGCGGCCTCTTTCACCCGATATGGAAAATGTCTCAGTAACAACCTTACCATGTCGCTTTCCTGAGCCATCCCGTCTAAATACTTACACGTGAGCACCTGATTCAGGAAATACTCCGTCATAGAACTGTTGTTCTTAGGATTGTATTTACCAAACACCATACCTTCTCGTTTCTGACCTTGAATTTCCTCATTCCAGTACTTGATACAGAATTTATTTTTAAAATCTCTAAAATCTTCAAATCCATTCTTATAGACTGCAAACCATCCTCGGGTCTCTCCAACAAAAGCCTGATCTAAAATATCTACTACATTACTCCATTCAATTACTTGGTCATCTAACCTATCTTTGTATCTACTTTCCACTACTTCCATAAATTCCATCGGGCAACCTTGCTTATTGCTAAATTTAGGTAAGTCTGCCTCCCTAATGTGACTACCACTCGAACATCCTACTCTACTAACATTTCCTTCCTGCCTCATCCGTGACTTTAATTTTAACTCTAGATCTGCTATCTGTCTACCTGCCTGTTGTTCAGCCTTTTCTACTCTTTCCTTCAACACCTTTTCTCTTTGATCTAATTCTCTCCTTAAAACACTCTGCTTTTCCTGTACTTCGTGAATACTCTCCACATTATTCCTACTACATTGTTCTACTTTATCTCCCAGCTCAGACTGTACTTTAGCGATATCACTTTCTAATTGATCTTTAATCTGTTTATTTTCAACTTGAACCAGTATTTTCATGCTCTCTCCCTGAGTAGTGAGACTATTTTCTAGCTTCTCCTGTACCTTATCTAGTTTACTATCCACCTCTGAAATGACTTTAACAAAGTTCTCCTCCATTTGAGTTTTAAATTCACTTCTAATTTCATCTTTTGTTTGATCTACACTCTCCTTGAGTTTCTCATATTTCTCACTCAACCTTTCATTAGCCTTAATCACATCATCTAATTTTTGATTATTATGCTTTAGACCCTGATCTATTTTCGCCATCTCCTGTTTTAATTCTTTATTTAACTTCTGACTATTATTTTCCATCTCCTGTTTTAATTCTTTATTTAATTTTTGATTATTACTTTCCATTTCATGTTTTAATTTTTGATTATTACTTTCCATTTCATGTTTTAATTCTTTATTTAGTTGCTCAAATTTATTATTATTTTCCTGTCTCATTTGAACTAATATACTCAAAATGCTATCCTGTGCTGACATCTCCGATGAACTACCCTCTACACTAGTCGCATTAGAATTTACCTCCGCTAAATTCCTAGCTTCGTCTATCTCCATCTCCAGATTCACGCTACTACCATTCTCTTCACCATCTTCCGTCACCTCTATACCACTTCGCAGCTTCATCTTATCTTTATCCGCCATACCGACACACACAAAAAAACTTATTATCACCCCCAAAAATACTTGCACTGAAATATATCCTTTTCCCTTCACGACAAACAATTGGTTTTCGGGCCTACGCTTGTGGCGCCAAATGTAACGTTTTGTTACTAACCTTGCACGAAAATATACATATATAAGAAACTCCACAGTTGTGCGTCCAAATGTAACGTTTTCGCTCCACGTTGAGCGCACAAATGTAACGTTCCCTGTCCTTCTAAGTGACCAAAGGTTACGTTCCTGGCGGGGCTCCAATATTGCGTTCTCCCGGAGTACAGTAGAAGAATCGCAACAAGAACAAGCACCGCTTTACTCACACCACCAATAGCATACTTACCAGAGAATTAATGAAGGAAGAACCATTACAGGATGGTATAGAGAAAGCTAGACTTAGATGGTATGGACATGTAAAACGAATGGAGGAGAAGAGGATACCCAGGAGGATACACGAGACGAAGTGGGAAGGAAAGAGACCGAGAAGGAGACCAAGAGACAGGTGGCTGAAGGGGGTGGAAGTAGAGAGGAGTAAGCGTGAAGAAGAGAGAAGAAGACTGGACAAAGGTGGTGGCTGAGAGATGGTAGGAAGACAGAAGACGTTGGAGAGGCTTGTGTTCCAAACAGACCCGGCCAGTGGCTGGAAACTGTGCAAGATGATGACGATGATGCAGGCTCAAACAATGAAAGTTCAAATCTTGATAGAGACTGTAGCCATCCTGAATGTAGTGTCCCCCTGCCTTTTTTCACACTTACTTATTTAATATCCTGGGGCACCTACCCCTACATTTTATCACGTTCCATTATTTCTTCTCCTATACGAAGGATAACCATTGGCATTATCTTTGCTCTCTTCCTGTAAGTATTTTCTATCTAAATTGCATTTTGTAAATATTGTCAATTCAAATAACAGTACAGTAAGTATGTAGTTAGTTGTAGTTGTAAGTAGGTAGTTAGTTTGTCTATTAGATATATGTCATTGTTCTATTAGACTGTGGTGTGTGAGTGTGTCTGGTAACAGTTGCATTGTTTATTAGTTATAGTTCATTGTTTCAGTAGACTGTGATGTGTGATTGCATGTGAGTGTGTCTGGTGACAGACTGTTTTAGTGGTAGTATTTGTTGTTGGTGGAACTTTAGTATTTTTTCGTTAGTAGAATTTTGGTATTTAATTGTTAGTACAGTAGAAGGTTAGTATTTTTGTTAGTAGAATTGCTCTTTACTTATTCTGAAAGGGAGTAGCAGCCTTTCAGATTAAATCAATTCTTTACTAGTCTTATAGACGGTTAAGATATTGATAATATAAGCCAAATAATGGCTACACTGCGTCCTGCTGCACGGCTGAAAGCAAGGGGAAACTACAGCCGTTTGCTATTCCCGAGGATATGCACCTCTCTATGCATAATTACATGTGATGATGGCCTCCTCCCTTGTAAAATTTCAATCCGGAGGTAAACTAGTCCCCCGTTCGGATCTCCGGGTGGGGACTACTCGAGAGGGGGTTAACATCACAGAAGTGACAAAGAGGAACTCTGACATTCTACGGATCGGAGCGTGGAATGTTAGAAGTCTGCTAGGAAATGGAAGGTTAGAAAACTTAGAAAGGGAAATGGATAGGTTGAGGTTGGATTTGGTTGGGATTAGTGAAATGCGCTGGCAGGAAGAACAGGACTTTTGGTCAGGAGACTATAGGGTCATTAGCACTAAATCAAACAATGGCCAAGCAGGGGTTGGCCTCATATTGAGTAGGAAACTTGGACAGCGGGTGGAATATTATGAGCAATATAGTGAACGGATTATTGTAGCAAAAATAAATACTAAACCTACCTGCACCACAGTGGTACAAGTCTATATGCCTACCAGTCAAGCTGATGATGAGGATGTTGAAAAGGTCTACGAAGAAATAGACGAAATTCTGAGGTATATCAAGGGTGATGAAAATGTTATAGTAATGGGAGATTGGAATGCTGTGGTAGGAAAAGGGAGAGAAGGGAAGATAGTAGGAGATTTCGGATTAGGTGAAAGGAATGATCGAGGAAGCAGGCTGGTAGAATTCTGCACTGAGCATGAGTTGGTCATAGCTAACACCTTATTCAATAACCACAATAGAAGAATATACACATGGATGAGACCAGGAGATACAGGGCGTTACCAAATCGACTTCATTATGGTCAAGCAGAGGTTTCGAAACCAGATTTTGGATTGTAAAACATATCCTGGTGCTGACATAAACTCTGACCACAATCTGGTTGTAATGAAATGCAGATTAAAGTTGAAGAAACTGAAGAAAAGTCAAAAGCCAAAAAGGTGGGCAATAGACAGACTGAAAGAGAAGGATGTAAACGAAAGATTCAAGAAGAGTATAAAGGAAGGACTAATGAAAAACCCTAAACAAGCTTCAATTGCAGACGAATGGGCACTTTTGAGGAATGAAATAACAAAATCCGCAGAAGAAAACATTGGTAGGAAAGAAAGAATAGGTAGAAAACCGTGGATCACTCAGGATATACTCGAATTGATGGATGAAAGGCGGAAGCACAAGAATGTAAGAGATGAAAAGGGGAAAGCAGAATACAGACGTCTGAGAAATGAGGTTAACAAGAAGTGCAAGGAAGCGAAAGAAGAATGGTTGAAAGAGAAATGTGCTGGTATAGAAAATTGTCTGAAATTAGGAAAAGTAGACACAGCTTATCGAAGGATTAAGAATATTTTTGGGGAAAAGAAGACTAAGTGCTGTAATATTAAGGACACAAATGGAAAGCCTCTAACAGATAGGGAAGAAAAGGTTGAGAGATGGAAAGCTTACATAGAGAGTTTGTATAAGGGAAAGGAGATTGAGAATCATGTAATGGAAAGGGAGGAGGAAATTGATGAGGATGCGAAAGGAGATTTAATATTGAGATCAGAATTTGATAGAGCTTTGGAAGACTTAAGCAGGAACAAAACACCAGGCATAGATGATATACCGATTGAGTTGCTACGCTGCATAGGAGAGGAAGGTCTGATCAGGTTATTTCACTTGGTGTGTAGGATTTATGAGACAGGTGAGGTACCCCCTGATTTCAAGAAGAATGAAATCATCCCTATACCAAAGAAAGTGGGAGCTGACAGATGTGAAGATTATCGTACAATCAGCTTGATTACTCATGCTTCAAAGATCCTGTCTAGAATAATTTACAAGAGGATTGAGAGCCAGATAGAAACGGAGTTGGGTGAAGACCAGTTTGGTTTCAGGAGAAATGTAGGAACAAGGGAAGCTGTACTAAGTCTTAGGCTGATTTTGGAAGGTAGAATAAGGAAAGATAAGAGAACGTTCATGGCTTTTGTAGACTTAGAAAAGGCCTTTGATAACGTTGATTGGACTAAATTGTTTGACATTTTGAAATCGATTGGAATAAAGTACAGGGATAGGAGGGTGATATACAATCTATACAGAAACCAGACAGCAGTCATTCGAGTTGAAGGACATGAGAGAGAAGCTGGTATTCAGAAAGGTGTAAGGCAAGGCTGCAACTTATCACCCATACTTTTCAATCTTTACATTGAACAAGCAATGAAGGAAATTAGAGAAAAATTTAAAGTGGGAGTGAAGATTCAAGGAGAAATAATTTCAACTCTGAGATTTGCTGATGACATCGTCATCTTGGCCAACAAGCCTGAGGATTTGAATGAGTTTTTGAATGGTATGGACTCCGTCTTACGGAAAGAATTCATGATGAAAATTAATAAATGTAAAACAAAAATACTGGAATGCAGCCGAAATAAATCACAAACCTCTATGGAGATCAAATTGGCAGGTGAAAAGCTGAAGGAAGTAGGAGATTTCTGTTACTTAGGAAGCAGAATAACCAGTGATGGACGAAGCAAAGAGGATATAAAAAGTAGGTTGGCTCAGGCAAGAAAAGCATTTCTACAAAAAAGGAATCTGCTGACATCGAATATAGATTTAGGTATTAGGAAGTCATTTTTGAAAGCCTTTGTCTGGAGCGTGGCGCTCTATGGAAGTGAAACTTGGACTATTGGTGCAGCAGAAAAGAGGAGAATTGAAGCATTTGAAATGTGGTGCTACAGGAGAATGATGAAGATCAGATGGGTAGATAGGGTTACAAACAAAGAGGTATTAAGACGAGTGGGAGAGGAGAGATGTTTCTGGCGACTGCTAATGAAGAGAAGAGATAGGTTGGTAGGACACATACTAAGACACCCAGGAATAGCAAGCTTAGTTATGGAAGGAAGGGTCGAGGACAAGAACTGTAGGGGTAGACCAAGGTTAGAATATGTTAAACAGATTGCCTCGGATGTAGGGTGTGGTAGCTATGTAGAGATGAAACGATTAGCTCAGGACAGGGAGGCATGGAGAGCTGCATCAAACCAGTCAAAAGACTGAAGACTCAAACAACAAACAACAACACCTGTTCATTAGCAATGATTATAATCAGCTCTTGTGGGCGCCAGGACACCTAACACTTACTTTAGATGTGCCAAAGTATTTAATTAAAATAGTGATAGAGCACTCGAAACGTCTTTCTCTCAAGCCGTGGTATAGCTGAGCCATTAACCAATTGTCTTATCGCTACTGGGAGAAGGTATGCATTATGTCTAAAGCTAGCTACTGGAAATGAAAGTCCTACCATTACTTAAGAACAAAATTTAATTGATCAAAATTTAAAGCAGCAAAAGACGTAAAAAGAGAAACAAATGAATTTTAAAAAAATCTGGAAGTTATATTAAATTGGCGAGAGTTACAAAATGGAATATGAATTAAATTTAAACAAAAGCTGGATTCTAATTTGCCATAAACAGAATTACAGAGACTTGATTGGATTTAGTAAAGGAACTCACGGCCGTCTTCTTCATAGTGGTAGTCTGGTTTTCCCTCTGATCTTGCTGGCGGATGTTGTTTGGTTCTGCCTCAATATTGTATAGATCCTTATCTTGATACGGGCAGGGAACCAATTTGTCCCGTCTCCCGACTGACATATGTGAATGGCTTTGCTCCAAAATTCACTTTTGTGAATATGATCAAGGACACGATCATATTCACGTCAGTAGTATTAATTTTAAAACTTCTTGAACTGATAAGTTGCGATCTCGCAGCGAAGATGTCTGATAGACGTGAAGATTCAGAAAATCTGAGAAGATTGGGGGGTTGAGAGTAGATGACCATTGGTTTTTATGGAAGATGAACTTCCCCACTCTGCAGTATTTCTCGACCAATCAATTAGGTATCCTGATGACGTAGCTCCCCACTCCAGATCCCTAAGTTCTGATCATGCCTCTTCATTAGTTGGGTTAACCACGTGGGGTTGCTTCTGAAGTAATTTTAAATCAGCGTCCTGATGCGATGTTCTTCCGAGAATTCGTGACGTCAGCGCTAACTGACCAACTTGCTTTGTCTAGAAGCCTCGCGTCCCCGGAATGTTTGTACATATATCTCGAAAGTCAAGTCTATTTTTGGCGGACTACCCGTGGCGAAACTGACGACACGTTGAACGACATATTTCCCAATCAAGTCTTGTACAAAATATAACCTATAACGAATCTAACTAAAATCTCCATTTTATAACTTCCGCCAAACAATAATTAAACCCCTTATATATAGGCTATATAAAGAAATTATGGAATAAATCTAGAATCGATATGATAATTAAAATATACATAATAATAATAATAATAATAATAATAATAATAATAATAATAATAATAAATTTTGCTGCTTATAAAACATATAAATTAAGGGGAAGTATTCGGACTGTTACACCGTGAGGCAAAACTGAGAATAGGTGGGTTCATTTCCCATCTTGGCCGACACGCCTGAGGATTTGAATGAGTTTTTGAATGGTATGGACTCCGTCTTACGGAAAGAATAGACTACATGATGAAAATTAATAAATATAAAACAAAAATACTGGAATGCAGCCGAAATAAATCAGAAACCTCTATGGACATCAAATTGGCAGGTGAAAAGCTGAAGGAAGTAGGAGACTTCTGTTATTTAGGAAGCAAAATAACCAGTGATGGACGAAGCAAAGAGGATATAAAAAGTAGGTTGGCTCACGCAAGGAAAGCATTTATACATCGAATATAGATTTAGGTATTAGGAAGTCATTTTTGAAAGCCTTTGTCTGGAGCGTGGCACTCTATGGACTAGGACTATTGGTGCAGCAGAAAAGAGGAGAATTGAAGCATTTGAACTGTGGTGTTACAGGAGTATGATGAAGATCAGATGGGTAGATAGGGTTACAAACGAAGAGGTATTGAGACGAGTGGGAGAGGAGAGATGTTTCTGGCGACTGCTAATGAAGAGAAGAGATAGGTTGGTAGGACACATACTAAGACACCCAGGAATAGCAAGCTTAGTTATGGAAGGAAGGGTTGAGGACAAGAACTGTAGGGGTAGACCAAGGTTAGAATATGTTAAACAGATTGCCTAGGATGTAGGGTGTGGTAGCTATTTAGTGATGAAATGATTAGCACAGGACAGGGAGGCATGGAGATCTGCATCAAACCAGTCAAAAGACTGAAGACTCAAACAACAACAATTCCCACCGTAGACATGCTGGAAGTAGTTTTCCGTGTTTTCCACATTTCTACTCCTAACTTAAAACCACGGCCGCCTCATTCCAAATCCTATCCCCAATTTACAAATGCACACGCAAGTACAGCCAGCGATCACAATAACACAGATTAGTTATCGCACAAATTCCACACATACCCAAATACACGGGGCTATGTGACCACGATGTCACAGCCACTAAAATAAGCAACAACAACAAGAATCGAACTTCGACATCTCGAAGTCACTGAGGAATTCAATAATGCTTCGAATCATAAACTGTCAAGGAAACCCCACCCACAGAATTAAAAGCACCTGGAATTCAACTCAGAGGTAGAACAAAAGTGGATAAAGCTGGAGGCCGTAGGTTCGAGTTCTCATACGTTCGACATCTCAATTCTCTACCTTCCTTCTATATGGCTTGTACAATTTTAACAACACAGGACATAATAGACGAAAACCTCCTAATCAAAACCACTGTTCTCCTTTCTTTCCGTTGTTCGTTTGACATAAAATGCGTCTATATCTAATATCCACCTCTACCTCTGTGTACGTTTTTAGCCATTCTTTTAAAATTATAAATCCTTGCCCCGCTTATAACTAATGTACAGTATAGTGAGAAATTAACCAGTATTTTGAAAAAAAAGTAGTTAAAAAGGCTATCCAGTATTCTTTTTAAATGTAGTTAAATCAAAAGAAAAAAAAATGTAAAAGAAATGCTACCATAGAATACTTTTGGGGAAAAGAAGACTAAGTGCTGTAATATTAAGGACACAAATGGAAAGCCTCTAACAGATAGGGAAGAAAAGGTTGAGAGATGGAAAGCTTACATAGAGAGTTTGTATAAGGGAAAGGAGATTGAGAATCATGTAATGGAAAGGGAGGAGGAAATTGATGAGGATGCGAAAGGAGATTTAATATTGAGATCAGAATTTGATAGAGCTTTGGAAGACTTAAGCAGGAACAAAGCACCAGGCATAGATGATATACCGATTGAGTTGCTACGCTGCATAGGAGATGAAGGTCTGATCAGGTTATTTCACTTGGTGTGTAGGATTTATGAGACAGGTGAGGTACCCCCTGATTTCAAGAAGAATGTAATCATCCCTATACCAAAGAAAGTGGGAGCTGACAGATGTGAAGATTACCGTACAATCAGCTTGATTACTCATGCTTCAAAGATCCTGTCTAGAATTATTTACAAGAGGATTGAGAGCCAGATAGAAACGGAGTTGGGTGAAGACCAGTTTGGTTTCAGGAGAAATGTAGGAACAAGGGAAGCTGTACTAAGTCTTAGGCTGATTTTGGAAGGTAGAATAAGGAAAGATAAGAGAACGTTCATGGCTTTTGTAGACTTAGAAAAAGCTTTTGATAACGTTGATTGGACTAAATTGTTTGACATTTTGAAATCGATTGGGATAAAGTACAGGGATAGGAGGGTGATATACAATCTATACAGAAACCAGACAGCAGTCATTCGAGTTGAAGGACATGAGAGAGAAGCTGGTATTCAGAAAGGTGTAAGGCAAGGCTGCAACTTATCACCCATACTTTTCAACCTTTACATTGAACAAGCAATGAAGGAAATTAGAGAAAAATTTAAAGTGGGAGTGAAGGTTCAAGGAGAAATAATTTCAACTCTGAGATTTGCTGATGACATCGTCATCTTGGCTGACAAGCCTGAGGATTTGAATGAGTTTTTGAATGGTATGGACTCTGTCTTACGGAAAGATTTCATGATGAAAATTAATAAATATAAAACAAAAATACTGGAATGCAGCCGAAATAAATCAGAAACCTCTATGGAGATCAAATTGGCAGGTGAAAAGCTGAAGGAAGTAGGAGACTTCTGTTACTTAGGAAGCAGAATAACCAGTGATGGACGAAGCAAAGAGGATATAAAAAGTAGGTTGGCTCAGGCAAGAAAAGCATTTCTACAAAAAAGGAATCTGCTGACATCGAATATAGATTTAGGTATTAGGAAGTCATTTTTGAAAGCCTTTGTCTGGAGTGTGGCGCTCTATGGAAGTGAAACTTGGACTATTGGTGCAGCAGAAAAGAGGAGAATTGAAGCATTTGAAATGTGGTGTTACAGGAGAATGATGAAGATCAGATGGGTAGATAGGGTTACAAACAAAGAGGTATTAAGACGAGTGGGAGAGGAGAGATGTTTCTGGCGACTGCTAATGAAGAGAAGAGATAGGTTGGTAGGACACATACTAAGACACCCAGGAATAGCAAGCTTAGTTATGGAAGGAAGGGTCGAGGACAAGAACTGTAGGGGTAGACCAAGGTTAGAATATGTTAAACAGATTGCCTCGGATGTAGGGTGTGGTAGCTATGTAGAGATGAAACGATTAGCTCAGGACAGGGAGGCATGGAGAGCTGCATCAAACCAGTCAAAAGACTGAAGACTCAAACAACAACAGAAACTTAAACACTACTAACTACAGCGAAACATTTAACTCTGAGGTGTTAATTTATGTGAGATCTAAACCCAATAAATGTCTTCTTTTTAACACTTTCAATTGCACCGTAGACCATACGATTTTCGTATCGTACAGTATTCGCTACAGGTAACCTTGAGTAGTTACAGTCGTCTTGTGGTCAAGTCCTCGCGTACAATAAAGAGACCCCAGTAGGCAAATTTCGTTTCTTTGCTAAGAGCTCCTATTTTTCTCTCGTTTTTCCTTTTCTTTCTTTTTACATAAGACGCAAATTTAACCCTAGCATTACCAACGGGGGAGTATTTCTTGCCCACCAGTTCCATTTATTACGGTTTATGCATGGTATTCCATTTCTACGCTTACTGTACACAAAGTTGCTGTCTATTTAGAATCCGGTTACCTAACCACACATTTATAAGTTATATGATAACCCATGACACTCTAGTCCATGAAGGGCGTAGGCCTACCAAGCGACCGCTGTCCAGCCATTTGGCCTGCAGATATTGGGGTGACGCGTATTCAGCTCATCGGGTCCCCTCGGCCGTTAATCTTGGTTTTCATGTCCGGGGCACTACCTCACTGTCAGACAGCTACTCAATTGTCCTCACGAGGCTGAGTGCACCCCGTTCCAGCCCTCACGTCAGTTTCTAAAATCCCTGACTGAGCCAGGAATCGAACCCGAGGCCTCCGGGTGAGAGGCAGGCGCGCTACCCCAACACCACGGGGCCGGCAACCGCACGTTTACTTTTTAAAAATTTTTAATTCCTGTATAAAATATTAACAATTTTCTTTTGGTTGGCACGGGAACTCCCCCGTAAGTAGTTCATGTGCCTCGTCATACTGCGCACTGTTGTCATTCTTATCTTTTTGTTTCGGTTTCCATCAACAGAGTGTGCACTATACTATTCTATTCCAACTTGTTTCGGAGCTCTTGGCCTGTTTACCGACTACATTGTTAGTGTATGAGCTGACAGCGGAAGAGGACTTTGCCACCTATGTACCAAGGAATGCCATTCCAAAGGGCAAAAGTACAACAAAGTTAACAAAACCACCATAATTTGTTCTGGTTGCAAGAGGTACATATGCGGAAAACACAGTGAAAAAAAAAAACAGTCGTATGTTCCACGTGTGCTGAAGATGGAGAAGAGAGTGAATAATTTACTTTCTGAACTTCATTTTCCATGATTAATTGATTTTGTTTGCAACTGTTGTTAATTAAGATCTATTTTTGCCATTTAAGGTTCAAAATACAAGATATGTTGATTGAACAATAATGCAAATCACGCAGAAGGAATTTAGTCTAGTGGACACAAAATACCCCCTCTCCCGTTGGTAACCGATGGTTTTATAAATAGCACGGCATTGCTAGGGCTTTGATAAGCCTTATTAGATGTCATTTACTGCAACATGACGACTCCAATCAACATCACGCGGAGAATTCTGCGCACCAATGTCGGTGGCAAGCATTAGAAAGAGAGAAAGAGAGTAGAACTCTCAACTAACCGGATTGGTATGAACAATTCTAATCAGCTTCAGTCAGCCTGCAAACATCTTGAAATGTAGAAATTGCGCAATGAATACTTCATTGAGCAAAGATTCCAACTGGCTGTTTTTCTCCCTCATTAATTCGTCTTACTTAACTCCCACCACAAATACTTGTGAAATAGCAAACAGCCATCACACAATGACGTCAAAAGGTATTGATGAAACGAGTATATTATTTCTGAGCAGTAAAAGCCAATAAAAAAAAATACAGTATCTGACAACACAATATGTCGAACGTAAATCATAAGGAAGTTTCTGCCAGACGTTTCAATGGTGCGCTGTGCAATTGAATGGGTCCCCATCAAAACGTTGCAAGCGCCACTAACCAAATTTTACAGCAACTGAAATAAGTCATTTCTCATATTTTTCATTATTCAATGAGTCGGGTCACCTTGGCCGTTAATGTTGGTGTGCTGCCTCACTGTCAGACAGCTACTCAATTTATCTCATGAGGCTGAGGTTGTGTCCCAATACTCAAGTTGTCTGCTATTGACTCCAGCTATGTGCTATGCACTACGGAGATTTGGGACATGTCTGCTTGATCACAGCCTCCTTCATAGACTTGTGTTCTGAAACGCACTGGACTTACATGCTGGTGCCAAACCAACACTCAAGATGGCGGTGATCTGCTACTCCTTGTAAGCTCTTTGCGCTTTGATCAGCTGTTTTAAATAAACAATACCTGAATGATAAGATCATGGATGCGCCAAGAAGATCACTTTTTTAGCCGAGCCCTAATTATGGTTTGTGTTTGGCTTTAGTCAAAGACAACCTACAATTTACATAACCTACAATTCCGATAAGCTACAATTTCTATTAGGGGCAGATGACCTCGTAATTCCGCCCCTTAAGACAACAATAACAAACTAACTACAATTTCTATCACTTCCTTGACGTAGTCGACAATCTAGCATGCACTTTCGTTCACTAGCTACTGCAGACTTGATTGCTATGTGCTAAGCTGTATTGGATCACGACTTCTGACGTCACATCCGGTAAAGTAGTCGACTATCTAGTTCACTACGGCTGAGATTGTACTATTGGGGCACAGCCTGAGTGCACCCCTTCTATACTTCATGTCAGTTTCCAAAATCTTTGACGTAATCGGGAATTGAACCCGGGGTCTCTGGGTGAGAGACACAAACGCTACCCCAACACCACAGGGCTGGCTATATACTGTATATCCATTGAACCTAATTAAGCCTAAGTGAGGAGAATCTGATGATGTTCGCTTGACTAACGAAACCAGTCATCCAATTCAGCACCCATTATTGTGTGAAGTGTTTTAAGAAGTGTATTAAGTTACTGTAATTTATTTTAGACACTAGAAAATTAATTGTCATTCCCTGCCCAATCTACTTTGGTCACACTCATGTTGACCGACTGAAAATAATAGATTGTTGTTGTTGTGGTTTGAGTCTTCAGTCTTTTGACTGGTTTGAAGCAGGCCTCCATGCTTCTCTGTCCTGAGCTAATCGTTTCATCTCCACATAGCTACCACACATCTGTTTAATACATTCTAACCTTGCTCTACCGCTACAGTTCTTATCATCGACCCTTCCTTCCATAACTAAGTTTGCTATTCTTGGGTGTCTTAGTATGTGTCCTACCAACCTATGTCTTCTCTTCATTAGCAGTCATCACAAACATCGGTCCTCTCCCAATCGTCTTAATACCTCTTTATTTGTAACCCTATCTACCCATCTGATCTTCATCATTCTCCTGTAACACCTCATTTCAAACGCTTCAATTCTCCCCTTTTCTGCTGCTCCAGCAGTCCAAGTTTCACTTCCATAGAGTGCCACACTCCAGACAAAGGCTTTCAAAAATGACTTCCTAATACCTAAAACTGTGCCGGCCACGTGGTGTTGGGGTAGCGCGCCTGCCTCTCACCCGGAGCCCCCGGGTTCGATCCCCGGCTCCGTCAGGGATTTTAAAACTAACGTGAGGGTTGGAACGTGGTGCTCTCAGCCTCGTGAGGACAATTGAGTAGCTGTCTGACATTGAGACAGCGCCCCGATCACGAAAACCAAGATTAACGGGCGAGGGGACCCGACGCGCTGATCACGCGTCACCCCAATATCTGCAGGCCGAATGGCTGGGCAGCGGTCGCTTGGTCGGCCTTAGCCCGTCATGGGCTGTATAGTGCCAGGGGTTGACTTTTTTGAATACCTAAAACTATATTTGATGTCAACAGATTCCTTTTCTGTAGAAATGCTTTCCTTGTCTCTGCTAACCTACTTTTTATTTCCTCACTGGTTATTTTGCTTCTTAAGTAACAGAAGTTTCCTACTTCCTTTACCTTTTCACTTGCCAATCCGACGTCCATAGGGATTTCTAATTTATTTCGGCTGAATTCCAATATTTTTGTTTTACATTTATTCATTTTCATCGTGAATTCTTTCCTCAAGACAGAAACTATACCATTTAAAAACAATAATAGATTTAAAGGAGTTAATGTGAACTTGTATTCTTTACATTGCAGCATTTGATTGCCCGGAATAAACTAACAACATTGGTCCTGGCCAATCCGTTTTCAGAGGCGTATAAATTGCACTCGATGGGTTCCCGCATACACAAACGTGCCTGCGAGATACTTTTAAAATGACGTAAGTTCATTCTTCTTCCTTCCTTCCTTTCTTTCTTTCTTTCTTTCTTTCTTTCTTTCTTTCTTTCTTTGTTTTTAGCCTAATTTTCACATTTTGCAAAAATGAGGAAAAAGTAGTCTTATGAGATCGATCCGGGAAAACGTGTGTCTGTCTGTCTATCTGGCTGTGTGTGTGTCACCCCCTATCAACTCCTAAACGGCTGCTGAAATCGAAACCAAATTTAGTATGAGTAAAGTTGTATACCGGAATATCTCAAGCCCATAATTGAAAATGATGCCAGTGTTGCCAACTGCTGAAAAAACGCACTAGAAATTTGAGCTCCATGTTGGATATCTTGGAAGGTATGCATGGGAGCTATTCCAAAATTGGCACACATGTAGATAATACTATTTCAGTTTAATTTCCAGGAGGCCATACATGACAGTGTTGCCAAAATAATTTTAAGCCTTCTGATAGGTCCAATTTTTAAATGCATATAACTTCTACACTATCAATAGGATTTCAACCAAATTCTGTATGTAATATGTGTACATAAACAAATATGACAGAGCGTATTCTTAAGAGACACCAGGGCTACCAACTGTTAATAATTGCTCTCTCTATTTTTTTATTTTTATCCAAATACCAATATATCAGAATGTATGCAAGCCGACAGCTTTAAACTATGCACACGTATAGTGCCTGACATTTTGGGTTAATTTGGAGTATCTTATATACGTCAGTTCTACCAAAATGATTCTAAGCCTGCTGATAGGACCAATTTTTAAATACATGTAACTTCTATACTATCAGTTGGATTTCAACCAAATTTCGTATGTGTTATGTGTAACATAACAGATATGACTATAAGTATTCTTAAGAACAATCAGGGCTGCCAACGGTTAATAAATGCTGTCTATTTTTTTACCCCAATATCAATATATCAGAAAGTATGCAAGCCAACTGCTCTATAATTTGTACACATATAGCACCTGACATAGGCCTACTAGATTAATTTGGAGTAATTAATATATATCAGAGCTGCCAACATGATTCTATGCCTGCTGATAGGTCCAATTTTAAAATACTTGTAACTTCTATACTAACAAATGGATTTCATCCAAAATTGGCACAACAAGATATAATATTTCAGATTATTTCTCACCAGCACACGCGTGACATTGTTGCCAACATGCTTTTACGCTTGCTGATAGATCCAATGTCTAACCATAACGAATAGAATATAAAGTGTGATCTCTTCTCCCTCAATAGCATGTAATGAATACGGATTGGGTTGGCACTCGCCGCTACGCAGCGCTACAGTCGATTTGAGATTGTTGATTTCCACATATCTTTATGTGTTTATGTGCGATATTTTAAGTATTTAATCGCTCGGAGTGTTTTGGTGGTGTTCTGTGCAAACGTTTATTGATATACAAGTGCTTACACTATTACTTCATAGTATTAATACCTGAAATGCTATTGTAGGAAGCATTAACTGAAATGGAATTTAATTTCTTGCCGTGTGTTGACGTTATCTTCGTGTGTTAATTTTATTGTTATATAATGTAAGTAAACAGCAGTTTAGCCCTTACATTTTCATGAGTGCTTAATGCGAGTAGTGAAGATGCCTTGCTCTATTGTACCAGGATGCAGATCTAGCTGTGGGGACTGTAAAGAATTCAGACGGTTTTGCAAACCTCCTAAAGATGAGGAACGTTTTATCAAGTGCAAAGGGGCCATACCAGGAAAGGATAGGGAACTTACTTAAAAGTCCTACATCTTTGATGCTCACTTTCTAGAAGATTTAATTGTTAAATTTGACAAATTTGTGATAGAAGGGAAGGAAGTAGTACTTATCCCAAGAACCAACTGGCGATTGAAAGACTATTCTGTTCCACATATATTTCCTAATTTGCCTAAGTATTTGTCTGGCATGGTGTAAATAAAAATTCTCTTTATGCCATTAAAGACTACTTCTGTGAAGAAAGGGATGAGAATACAAAGGCAATGAGTTAAAAAACATATACTTACCGTAATGCTGAAGGAGGCGTGATCAGTTTTAGGCAAAAGCCTACTATATGAAGGGGTCATAATTATGCCTTCTATGTCTGTTTAATGTTAAGTTCTTCTGAAATGATGGTAGTTTACTGATTTTGGTGTTTGTGGAGTGAAATTTATGGTTATTATTGAATTGAATAGTAATCTACGGTAAAGTTGAAAGTTGCGTTCGTAAGGCTTTTTTTTTCTGTGTTGCAAGTCTGTTAAGGGAATGTAAAATGTGTAACAATGTGAAGAAATCCTTTCTGATAGCGAGGTTAATTTTTCCGTTCTTTTTTTAAAATTTACCGATAGCTGGCAAAACTAATTGCATTTTGAACTTGCTCTCTGTCTTCGCTTATTGTCGAAACTGGACTATTACAGGAGACGACTTATTAAACTATAATTGGGCACAGTAAAGTAAGTGGAGATGTCGAACTTATTAGCGCCTATGAGGATATCTTGCGGTGTTTTAACATGTAAAACAGGTCGCAAGTTTTTAAAAGTCTCGTAAGCACCATTGCTAACTTACATCACAGATCGGAGCCAGCGCTGCGCTGCGGCGGACCAGGCGTACTAGGCCAGTGATCTCACTTCTAATTCTATTCGTTATGGTCTAACTGAATGTAACGTCCATTGGACTTCAACCAAATTTTGTATTCTGTACCTTAAGAGATGGAACTGCCAACTGTAGTGCTCTATTAGGCTACATTATACCAGGTATATTTCTAACTAATTAGATATTTCGATATTACCAACTTAATTTCGTCATTATTCTAGATAGGTTCATATACTGTAGATTAATATTAGGCATGAATCTTAATTTTAAGAAAAGTAGGCTCTTTATTTCGTCACGGAACTTCATGTTATGGTTGTAAAAGCTCAAAGGTTATAAAGTACATGCAATATTAATGTTAGAACTTCATGAACAAACAAGTTAATAGCCCAGCATTGCCATTGAAAGATCAATTTCCCGATGTCCGTAGGAGAGAAGGAGAGGAAATATGATTTCCTACTTTAAACATAGGTTCGAGTGACATTGTAAACTGTCTGGTCACTAGTCGACGTACTAGGCGGGAGGTCTAGCTTTAAGATGGTACTTACCACACATTACGTTCTTCATCATGATGTCAAGGGGTCTGAAACAAAAACAAACAAAAAAGGAAATTATTGTCATTGTTCAGTTTGCAGTAAATTAGTTCGTATGTTTCAGCACCGTGAGATTTTTACTTGTTGGGGGAATCTCAAACAAAAGGTAAACAGAGACAATCCGCGTACTCTGGAGGCTGTCGAGAACGAAATAACTGCACTGATACCAAATATCAGTGAGGATGAATTACAGCGAATGTACTAAAGCTTCCTACATTGGTGCAATGTCTGTTTAGAAAATGAAGGACAGCATTTCCAGCAACTACTCTGAAATTCATGGAAGTAATTATGATTACTAAATATGTTAAAGTGCAAATGAGTTAATCTAGTTGGGTGCTACGCTACTGCTAGCGCCAATGCCTTGCTAGATACGCTGTAATACACAGTGCCCCGGCCGCCAAACGGCCTCTTCGAGGCTCCGTGCTATAGAGTGGGCCCTCGCTGTAGAATGCGAGCAGAAATTTCAGAAATAATAAACCGACTATTTATTAATGTACAGTAATCTACACAGCTAATTTCTATTTCATGTTTAAGGTTCTAAGGAATATCTTTCAATTTAAAGAAAGTACACCGAGAGAAGCAAAGGCTGAGGGACTCGGGGATCGCTCTCCACGGCCTGAAAATTATAGACTCAAATAAAGAATGTATTTTTTTAATTCAAAATCATTTTAGTTTATATTTATTTGTCTACTTAGTAATTTTTCTCCCCTGTTCTAACAACTTTATCCATACGAGAATTGCATCTGGGAATTTTCGAAATTGGAGGTTCTGAGGCATATCTGAGCAGGGCCTATTTTCTCTTTTTTTAAATTGACTTTGGAATGTTAACCTAGTTAGTTCAATAATATTAGAATAGATCTAAGAAAAATTTCCTTCGACTATTTAGTTATTAATTTTGAATGGATTATAATTATGATCTCGATTTGCTTATACCTGATGAAATTTATTATTGTATAACATTCAGAAGTAAACTACTTTCAGTTGAGCATATTTGATTGAAAAACAGCTGAACAGTTTCTGAATAAACCAACGCTACCTTTTTCTGATTTTCCTTTATTAAAATTTGTATTAATTTTCAAGATTTTTTAACCTCAAAATATCATCATTGTTATCATCCAATTCATACAAAGTTCCTTATAACACGTTACAAGAATCGTTGGGCTTACCAAAAAACGAGAAAAGGCTTAGTATAATGATGCCTGATAATTAGGGACCGGATTCTTAGGTTTTACCTATTTTTTTCCTGAGTTGTAAATACAAAAATACACTAATACTCAAAAGAGCCATATTCATGAATTCTGTCCATAATTTTTAAAAGTAAACCTCAAGACAGTGTTCATTCCTAGCTCTAATTGACTGAGAGAAATCCCACCTGCCCAAAAATTCAAATATTTTCAGCACTTTTAAACGTATATCTTATTGTTTGGTCAAAAAAGTGGGGATACATCTCTTATTATTTCCAAGAATACTATATCCTTGGTTTTATTGAATTTGAATAATTAACATGTTTAAGCAGAGCAAATAATCCCTAAAAGTGTGAAGTTCACGGTGATAATTTGATGACGTATCATTGTGTTACGTGTGCGGGGTTGCTTCATTCCCTCTCGCGTGACTCACAGCCGCCTGAGGCTACCTCTGGTCTCTGTCGGCCGGCTACTTGCGCAGCGGGAACAAAGAAATGGTCTGGAATGTTCTCGGCGTACCTGGTGATGGAACTCTCGGGAGGAGCCGTGAACTCTCCTACTCTGGAAACGTCCACTGAGTCACCACCCTCCCTAAATAAAGTGGCCTCACCAGTGAGGGAGGGACTGTGTTTTTGAGATAGTGCGTGTTTTTACCTGTGCGAAAGTAGTGTGGCGACGTGACGTGCGAAGTTACGAAACCCAAGTGAGGATGATTCTCCAGACAGCGAGTCAGTGTGAATCATACGGAGGGACTGAGTTTTGAGGAGTGTGTACTTACCTAGTGCGACAGAGATATTGTGGTGAATTGCGAAACGCAGTGGGCTGTTCCCTAGCCAGTGGACAGCGAAGCAGTGTGTAGTGGTGAGCGACTGGCTATAGTAAATAACTGTAGTTGGTGTACAAGGCAGAGTTGCAGGTATTAATAGCGAGGGCAGTAGTGTGAAAGTAGGCTAAGTGTGGAAGCTATAGTGACTAGTAGTGTCTTATGAAGTGAGATTCAGTGCTTATTGTGTGGTGTATTTTCCTGGCCTGCAATAAAGCTAATATTTCGTTAAAGGAACAATTGTGTTGTGCTTTCACCCACCGTAATCTAGTTAACGAACTTGCCACTAGGGGCAACACTTAACAATTGTCTAAAATATTTACACTCTCATTACAATCAGATTTTCTACTAACAATTGGGCATTTTAAGCTCTCCGCCGTTTATGACAACTTTTCCTACACTTTAAACATCGTATTATATCATACGCTAAGGTGTAGGCTATGTTTCACAAAACTCAAGCTCCTAAACCAGAGGGAGTTAGAAGGTGTGGTTTGTACCAAAATCTTTCAAATAGTCTCAATAGAACAGGAAAAATATTGCATTTCTTGAAAAGTCAACGGAAATATATTTATTTGTGTATAAAGTGCTTTTAAACAAATAAACAAGACAATAGTCCCTGGCAGAACTACTGTGCCGCGTACAGCCGCGTAGCTCTAGAGCCAGGCGGGTAATTTGTAACACATGGGGCGCACACAAGAGTTCTCGCATGGTTCCGCTAGTAAAAACCTATTTTAAAAACTTAAAAAATACTATTTTATGTTATTGAAAACCTAAAATGACAATGTTTAAAACCCAAAAAATCCATTCACTACCGATAATATACTTCACAATTCAAATGCTTAAGAGTACTTAGTATTCTTAATCCCGCTTGACCCGCGAGTACCTCATACTCTGAAAGCATGCGCCGCGGTCTCAATGGGCTCCACAGCCCATCCTCACTAAAATACTGGGCGTCGTATAACGTGCAAATCCTGTTAAACTTGTTTCCAATACTGCGGGTCAGAGAACTTGCGAGGTCGTTAAGAGTGGATTTCGTGCAAACTACCATTCATCCTTCGTCTTCAAGATTTCTTCGTAGAACAAGCACTACGACGTTTCCAGGACAACAACGGCAGTGCTTGAATGCCAGTTTCAGAAAGTAGGGCTACGGTAGTTCAAGATTTATTTTTGCATGGAGATCGCGAACTGTTCTACAAATCATCCAACGGAGTCAGGGTTCCACCGCTGCTAAATGGCATTGCAAACAAAACGTTGAAATTGGAGCACAAAAAAAAAAAACTGCTCCACAGCTCAAAATATCTACACAAGGAAGAGTTATTTTTGTTGCTTCTTATTTAGGGGCTGCGGCATCGTGTCATATAGCCCCGTGTATTTGAGCGTACCTGTATTATTGTGAAAGTTGTACTAGTCAGTTTATTTTCTAAATATGGGATAGGGTTGGCAAAGAGGTAGCCGTGGCCTTAAGTGAGGAACCATCCCAGCATTTGCCTGGAGTAGAAGTGGGGAAACCACGGAAACCCACTTCGGCTTGGAATCGAACCCCAGAACTTTGGATTCTCTACTACTGATCTACCGAATATTTTTTGGCAATCTCCAGGTGTAGCGGCTAGCATTCTTGAGGCTGTCACCCCGGAGGTTTGGGTTCGATTCCCGGCTCTGCCATGAAATTTAATTCTGGTCTGAGGACTGGAATGGGGTACACTCAGTCTCGTGAGGCAAAACTGAGAAGAGGTGGGTTCGATTCACACCTCAGCCACCCTGGAAATGGATTTAAGGAGTTTCTCGCATCTACCCCAGGCAAATGGCGGGATTGTTACTAACTTAAGACCGCGGCCACTTCCTCCCTAATCCCCACCTGAAATAAAATGCACACACTACAACAGACATCACAATACCACATGTTATCAGATAAATTCTACACACCTAAGAACACGGGGCTAAATGACCACGATGTCCTAGTCCCTCTAATGAAACAACAACCCATTTCTCAGGAGCTTGCGCATAATCACAGTCATAAGTGAGACGGGACATCGGTGAAGAACCAATTTTTACTCCAGGGTGTGCCAACAGAAAAATGCAAAAATACGAGTAGTACACTTGTTAAAAGATAGAAACAGGCCACGTATAGTGGAGACTCAGCTAAATCTGCAATATTAACATCATACATCAAGGGAAAGAGTTTCCAAAAGTCAACATAAATATAAAATCACTCCATATTTGTGGCAAATTCAGTTACTAAAAATTTCATCTGGCTTGGGTTGTATAATAGTACATTATGCAACGAGCCTATAATGGCTATAATTAAGACACGAGTATTTTTTATAAAACGAGCGTATGCGAGTTTTATAATTTCCATACGAGTGTCTTAATTACCATTATAGGCGAGTTGCATACGACTGTTTATGTTCGACGATAATTATAACTTTATTATATGTTTTAACATAAATATTCATAAATATCTGTTGAGAGTCAGCTACTGGAATTTTGTGATCGCAGAGCGAGCGTTGGGTGTTATATCTTTGTCTTTCAAGAGCTTTGAACAACCGACGCATGCGCTCTGTGTGGTTGCAATGCCATATGCAACCATATGTTTACATCAGCCGTCCCTCAGTAATATTGTCACCGCAGTCATTTGAAGACAATGCGCTGTGTAGAAATTAGTGTTGGTGATTTTAAGGTACAGTGCTATTTCTTGTCTCATATTCGCCAGTTTATTTACGCGAACATATGGACGGTGGGTATTCCATGTCGGTAATTTATTATAGTTCGATGTTGTGTTTATGTCCGACATGTTGGATTTTGAGCGCATGCGCGAAATTATCGTTACCAAATTGGTCAATGAACGAGCTCTGATTGGCTGGAGAAACTGTATCATAATGGAAAACAGTGTTATAATGACCATCATTATGATACAGTTATCTGACACATAATAGTGAGGGTCGAACATAAATCAATTAATAACACTTTTGAAGAATATTGAATTTAGTAACTTTTTGTTGTTGTTGCTGATACTAGGACAACATCCGCGGTATATTGTCTAATAAGATGCTTCATTACTACCACTATCACATAAATGAATCACCGAAATACATGAGATTTTATAAATACTCAACAAACAAAATACAACGCAGGTAGCATTTATAGTTTCAAAATCCATAGTTAAGAGAAATGAAATTAAATAGTTGATTCAATACAACTGGTTAGGGCCGATAACCTAGATGTTCGGCCCCTTAAAACAACAATTATCATCATCATCATCATCATCAACAACTGGTGAGATGAACTCGTCTCTTGTGCTGTAGAAAAAGTATATATTTCACCGGCCGCGGTGGCCGAGGGTGCTAACGCGCTACATTGCGCCCGCTGGCATCGGGAGAAAATGGTTTTCATGGTTTCCCATTTTCACCACCAGGCAAATGCCGGGACGGTTCCTTTCAATAGGTCCACGGCCGATTTCCTTCCAATATCCCTTCCCTGACCCGTCCTGAAAAGAAAAGTACATGGCCATTGGCTGCATTAATTAAATTACAAAAGTATATTTCAAGTTAGCCAAGTCTCCCCTATTACTTATCTACAACATGTTCCTACCTGTGGAGGAAGGCGCAGCGCGGGCTGGATGGTCGCTCGTCGCTAAGCACACGCAAACCATAGACCCTCGGCATGATGGACTATCAGTGAGAGAAGCAAGACTGAAGTGAGCGATGTGTTGTCTAAATCTGTGTTTGTGTTTTAGGAATGGGGAAAAGAGAGATCGTATCGGTCATTATGTCAGACATCCGGCACTTGCCCGAAGTGATTCGATCGAGGAAAATACAAGGGAAATCAGTGCGTTTAAAATGTCATCGAGACAAACTGATACGCACTCATTTACGTCACGATTGTGTGTGGCCAGTCATTTGTTTACTCATTATCCACCCAAAGGCTTATGACGTTATGACATTACGTTACTCTCATTTGGGCTGATAAGTAATATCGGAATGGTCATGATGAGCTAATTGGGTTAAACCCAGGGAGTCAAGGCAGCTTACCCTAATGGGCTTGGGAAGAGAGTAGGGGTAGCTAACCTCTCCTCACAAGTTGGTTAAGCCATGTGACAGCTATGTACTGTACACCTGGACCCTCTGGAGTTTCCGTAGATAATAATCAGTGCCACCAATCACGTTATCCATGCGGTGTCGTGCCGGATGCGACCGTGCCAGATGCGACCCGTGCCGCAAGCGATCCACCAATTTGCCATCGTGCCACTAGCGACACAAGCACTGATGTATCGGTGGAATCTGGGAATTTCTAACACATCTGTCTCTGCTAAAATTCCGCTTACGTTAGGTTAGGCGCCGTAAAAATTGAAGACCTTATTTTCAAAGTGACATATATCCAAAATTGACGGTTCTTCAGTCTTTTCTTCCATAAGCAAGTTTATAGGTTCTCTCAACATATAGCAAAGGTTTTAAGTCGCAATACGTCGTAATCCCATTTTAACAGATATCTAAGAACTAAGTTTATTTGCAAAGTGATGTAACTCCAACGGGTATTTATTTACAATGTGTCTTATATCATGTTGACCAATCCGATGGCTCTCTGGACATCACGTGATAGCACGTGATAAATCAAGGCCATGGTTAACTTTGAAGAATATGTAGAACATCAGTTTGTGTTTTTTGTGTTTAAACCATTTAAATGTTCATAAATACCACTCAAAGCGTATATCAATATAAGATTAATTTCCAAAACGTCCCAACTCCAACTTAAGGGAGACGATTACCACAATTTCCATTTTAAGAGATTTTTAAAATACAGTGTCAGGATGTGCATAAAAGTAATGAATGAAATTACATTATGTTCATAATCATAACTGAATTTAATTATACGAAGAAACAAAAACGCGATTTCTGAAGTTTTGCATTTCATGGATTTACATCACTTTGGAAATATCTTCAATTCTTCTCTCGAACAATGATTTCTGAAGTTTTGCATTTCATGGATTTACATCACTTTGGAAATATCTTCAATTCTTCTCTCGAACAATGGGTCGCATGGGGCACTGTAAGCTAATAGCAGGGTCGCTACAGCCACGATTATTACTGGGTCGCATCCGGCACGGTCGCACCCGGCACGTAATCATCCATGTTCTGTACAGGCAAAGAGGTGGAGAATAAAATTGTGAGTTGTAGGAAACCATACATTTTGTAAGTGTGAGTTGTCACAACGAAGCCAAAAGTAGAGGTGTTCGGAAACGGAATGTTCTAAGAAGATAGTATATTGGCTTTCACGACAAGTGAATTAAAACTAAGCAATTTCTCTAGGTTTGTGCAGTGTCTTTAGTGTGGGATTTCGCATTGGACATCAAGCTAGCTCATCAGCGGACTCTTGGTGTCCGAGCCCGGGCTCCCACAAGTGTAGCGAACTGCCTCGGAAACCATATAGGAAGCATAGATGATTGTCACACTTTAAGGCCTTCTTACGCAAATGTTTGTTTGACCTCAGCCCAAAAGCATATCCATGTTAAAAGAACATTTTGCGTTTCTCTACTTTAGAAACAAGCCGCCATCTCTATTACTTTTCAAGATATTAATTTTAGTTCTATTATATAGCCTATCCAATCCGGACATTCTGTATAGCTTCCATGTGCCATTAACTGACAAAACATATATTCTGACGCACCTATGTATTCAATCTGTATTACTGTATTCACATATCATATACAGTACTTGGAGGAAATAAGAATTATACCGTATTTCTATATAGCCATGTGGGCACTGTTATTATGGTGTATTTAAAATAATGTGTCTTCTCTTCCTCCATTAACATCCCGTGTAATATATCCAGGGCAGTGAAAGGCTTTCGGGTAAGGAAATGTGCTATGATTTAAGGTTTCCTTTCAAAAGCTAGTTCTTCAGGTCATAGTTACCTCAAGAAGTAATCAGATCAGAAAGGGCACGTAAAGTAAGAAGTGTTACAAGAACGGCATTTACACGAGTGCACAACGAAATAAAAGTCGAGTTGGATTCTGCCGAACCTCCACGCGTGTTTGAAGCAGAAGCGAAGTTACCGTTATTAAAAATTAAGTACGATGAACTTCAGAATCTTGATGAACAGATATTCACGCTGATGTTAGAAGCAAATGCAACAGAAGATCAGCTAGACGCAGAAAACATGACGAGAGAAGATTATACTAGCAAGTATTTTAAGATGCAGTTTGTGTTGAATAAGAGAGTGAAAGAATGTGACAATGTTAGTGTTACAAGCAGTCAGACAGGAAGTAACCTTCAAAAAAGGAAATTTAAGCTTCCCCAGATTGAACTTAAGAAATTTAGCGGCAATATTAAGGAGTGGTTACCGTGGTGGGGACAGTTTTCTAAGATTGATCAAGATGAAAGCATTGAGTTACCGTAGGAGATAAGTTTCAGTATTTGATCCAGTCAACTGTGCCGTGTTCCCGTGATAGAGATTTAGTGGAGAGCTACCCCCCAACAGCGGTAAATTACCCTTAAGCCATAGAAGCCTTAAAATCACGATTTGGAAAAGAGGATATGTTGATAGAGGTATACATTCGAGAACTTCTCTCACTAGTGTTGAAGAACACTGTGCCAGGGTCTTCACGCTTACTATCAGCTTTATATGACAAACTAGAGTCCCATTTGAGGTCTTTAGAGTCTTTGGGTATAACTACTGAAAAATGCGAGGCTATGTTATTTCCATTAGTCGAGTCATGTATTCCTGAAGACTTGCTCAGGATCTGGCAACGACAGTCAACTGCTGGAGGAAGTCCAAAGGACCATCTAAAGGGATTGATGAATTTCATCAAACTGGAAGTAGAGGGAGAAGAAATAATCTGCATAGCCATGTCTGGAATCAAATTCGAAAAGGATAAAGAGAGGGAAAATTTAGGTTTTCAAGCAGATGAAATACCGACAGCAGCAGGCTTACTTGTCACTAAAGAAAAGAAAGTGAGTCTAACCTATAACTGTACATTTTGTAATGGTAATCATGCCAGCAGTGAGTGTTTTAGTGCTCAGGGACTAAGTCTTGACGAAAAGAGGAAAAAGTTATCAAATAAAAATTGTTGCTTTGTGTGTTTGAAGCCAGGACATTGTGCAAAGACTTGTATAATATCACTTAAATGTGTAATTTGTCACAGGAAACATTATCCCATCATGTGTCCAGAATTGCCTTCCAATAAGGATATCAAAGTGGATGAGAAATTATCAGACAAAAGTGAGCAGCAGGAACCAAAGCCTATTGAACCATTGCATGCAAGATCATTAGCTTCTCCTGAAGTGTACTTGCAGACAGTTATAGTTAAGTTAGTAGGAAAACATGTTGAAAGAAAAGTCAGAGCTATTATAGATACAGGGTCACAGAGGTCCTACGTTTTGAAAGAGGCTGCGGTTGAAATGGGTTATGAACCTATTAAAGAAGAGAAGGTTATTCACTCATTGTTTGGGGGTAGTAAAACGGAAGTTAGCCAACATAATACATACAGAATTTGTTTGGGCAGTATAGATGACAATTACCGGTGTACTATTGAAGTGTTGGATCAAAACATTATATGTGGAGATATTGGTCGAATCCAGAGAGGACCTTGGGTGCAAGAGCTAGAAGATGCAAACATTGAACTGACAGATGTAGGAGATGAGATAGTACCTATAGAAGTATTAATTGGTGCTGACGTAG
The DNA here is from genome assembly GCA_946902985.2 of Meconema thalassinum. Classification (NCBI taxonomy): domain Eukaryota; kingdom Metazoa; phylum Arthropoda; class Insecta; order Orthoptera; family Tettigoniidae; genus Meconema; species Meconema thalassinum. The sequence continues at coordinate 841,355,074 of OX336390.1, forward strand.
TAGGTAAACTCTTCACTGGAGCAAGCAAGAAATTGGACAGTGGGTTAGTAGCCATGCAAACTAAACTTGGATGGACTGTGATGGGCAAAGTGAATGGGGCTCAGACGAGAGGCAATGGTGGTATGGTCATGTCATCAATGTTTGTCAGGAACATTCCAGTGTCAGATTTATGGGACTTGGAACTCATTGGTATCAGAGATCCGGTGTTGCAGAAAACCAAGGAGGAGTTGCATCAAGCTGCTCTACAGCATTTCAAGGAGACTGTGTCAATTAACAGCGAAGGACGTTTTGAGGTACACATGCCTTGGAAGGAGGGTCATCCACCTTTACCAGATAATTATGATATAGCTTTGAAGAGGCTGGATTTGAGTTATAAGAAACTGAAAAGGGATGGTTTGGTAGAAGACTACCAACAAGTGATGAATGAATGGATCACTGAGGGAGTAATCCAACAGGTTCCAGAGGCAGAACTCACTCATTATGGACACTATCTTCCTCACCATCATGTAATAAAGTACCACTAAGATCAGGCCTGTATTTGATGCTTCTACGAAAATGGCAGGAAAACCTTCACTAAATGAGTGCATGGAAACAGGGATTAACCTGATTGAATATATGCCAAAGATCCTGTTGCAGTTCCGAGTGAGGTCCATTGGCGTTATTGCAGATATAAGAAGAGCATTTCTTCAGATAAGTCTACGTGAGTCGGACAGAGATTTCCTTCGTTTCCTTTGGTTTGACAGTGAAGGAAAGTTAGTTGTTTATCGTCATCGGAGAGTAGTATTTGGCGTGACATGCAGTCCCTTCCTCTTAGGAGCTGTGATTAACCACCATTTGCTGAGCAAACTTAACCAAGCAGAATATAGTACAGACACTGCTTCATGCAATACTTTAAATAAACTGATGACAAGTTTTTATGTAGATAACTGTGTCACTAGTGTTGACGACTTAGAAGAGCTTGGCAGTTTTATCAAAGAAGCATCTGATGTCATGAAAGAAAGAAAATTTGACTTAAGGGGGTGGGAGCATACGTTGCACAATTCTTATTCTGGAGGAACCCAGACTACTAATGTTTTGGAATTGTCTTGAGATAGGGAAATGGACTCTTTAGAGATATCTTCGGAGGGCCTGCAGTTCAACACATCAAAGCTTATAACAAAGAGAACAATACTTTCTATGTTGAACAGGGTATATGACCCCGTTGGATTTACTTGTCCGGTATCTGTAGGCCCTAAGCTTTTGTTACAGTCAACCTGGAAGAAGAAGGAAGGCTGGGACACAGAAGTTAGCAAAGATATCAAGAAAGAATTTCTTAAATGGGTCAATGAACTTCAATTCTTGACGAAGATTAAAGTTCCCAGGTGGATAGGCGTATACAGGGGAGCAAAGCTGAGTTTGCATACCTTCTGCGATGCGAGCCAGTCTGCATATGCTGCTGTAGTCTATATTCGATGTGTCACAGTTAACAGAGTAACTGTGCAATTGGTCCGAGCTAAGGCGAGAATATCTCCAATGAAGAAGATGACGATTCCCCGTCTGGAGTTATTAGCAGCTACTATCGGAGCACGATTACACAACTCAGTGGTGGAAGGTCTTGGAATCGAAATCCGTGAAGCATTTCTGTGGAGTGACTCAACAACCGTCCTTTCTTGGATTCGCCGTGAAGAGCAATGGTTGACATTTTTTGGAAATCGAGTGACAGAAATTAAGAATTTGACATCAGCTGATCAGTGGAGACATGTTCTTGGTGAAATTAATCCAGCTGACTTACCTTCTCGGGGATGCGGTGCAAAACATCTTTGGGAGTCCCAATGGTGGGAGGGTCCTGATTGGCTGAAAGGACCACCAGAATCATGGCCGGAAACTCCAAATGAAACCGATGAGACAGAGGTAATGAAGGAAAAAAGGATGTGTGTAAGATCCTCATTACTAGCTACAGGAAAGAATGCCCACGACTGGTTATATCGATACTTTTCCAGTTTCTCTAGGATTCTTCGCTTGGTAGGATGGGTGTTGCGTTTTGTGGGTAACTGTCGTCATCCTGATGCTCGGATATCAGGAGAACTCACAGTAGAGGAATTCAAATGTGCAGAAACTTATGTCATTAGAACTGTACAACAGGAAGCATTTGTTGGCATAAAGGATGAAAAGTTACTGTCGTTATGTCCACTGAGAGATGAAAATGGAATCCTGCGTATCAGAACAAAGTTGACCGAACGAGAAGATAGGAGAGATTTCAGGTATCCTATGATTTTGCCTGCTAAACATCCAGTGGTAGTTCGGCTTATTCAAGACCAGCATAATAGACACAACCATGTAGGTGTACAAGGACTGTTGTCATTACTGATACGTAACTACTTGATAACGGACCGATAATACGCTATGTTATATAGGGTGCCATCTGTGGGTTACCTTTTGAAGCGACTTCGCATCAATGTGAATGAAACGCACCCGCCGAGGAGTTTAAGCTATGCATTTATGGAACTCGACCAGTATTATTGTAATGTCGAGAGGATCGCAATAACAATAAGAAGAACGGATGGTCTGTCGACATGACTGGATTCTATAATGGTCCTTCTAAATGTTTCGTTTACCGTGCTAAATTATTCATAAAGCATAAGAAGATGTTGGTGAAGACACGTGGGAATGGCGGATTGTATTCTCTGGCTATAAGAGAAATGTATATGGCTATTATATCCGAAGGAAGTATCTTCTGTGAACTTATTGATCGTCTCCAGCAAAGCTAAGTGATACCTTATTTATCTTGGTGTTAGCAAGGCTCGGAGAAATGCATTTCTGAAGAAGAAATAAAGTCATGTCCTCCTCCCTTCTTTCAGTGTTAATGTGTCCCTGATTCTTCGACCTTCTGGTTAGATTGGAAATTGTCCTGTTTTGCTTTATGGGTTATTATTTATTGTCCTCCTTTTTTATATTACATAACGTAAAGATGAATCGTGTTGTTGTTTGGGTTGTAATTTTATTTAAGGTTATTTGTCGTTGTGGTTTTGTTTCGTTTTTCTTTGTGTTATATTTTACGTGTAGTTTTTCTTCTTGTTCGTCAAGAAACGTGATTGATATGCATGGGAGGTATTTCTTGCTAACTTCTACTCCTTGTAATAGTATGGGATGTTACAAGGCTCTTTAGGGGTTAGTAATATTTTGGGTTAATTTTGTTTTGAGCCTAGACGTAGGAGTGTGTGCTGTTCACACATTGGCTGACTTCGTCAGTCTTAATAGTGAGAACACACAAAATGTTTGTTGTTGTTTTGTGTTTTACGCTATGTCTGTCATCTGTGCTACCTTATGGATAACCCTCTGGGTTTTTTCTTTCGTCCTTAAGGTCTGGGCAGACATTGCTTCTTAAGCGTATTTTGTTTTGTCTACTGTTCGGTCGACCAGTGCTCCTTGGAATTTCTCTCTTTCTTTCGTTTCCCATAAGGAGTGGACGGACAGTAGAACCTGTATGTACCGAAAGGCTTCTCATATTATTATCACGTTTCTAGACATATATTTAAGGGTGGGTTAATGTTTGTTTAAGTGGGAGCTTGACTGAAAGTTGAGGGTAGTTCTTGGGGTTTGTTTTGTAACTTTCAGTTGAGAAGCAACACGTATTCTCTCTTACGTTTATTAATGAGGTTTATCAGGTTTTCTTACCGTTAGTGACGTGGATGTTTATGGCATGGACCCGGGCCTGTTATCTATGTTCATTTTACTGTTGGTAAGATGTCTGAATCTCATACTTCGTCCGGATAGAAGATTTATTCAGGTGGTTTATGAAGTCGGGTTATGTTTGATCGAGGGGTTGTTGTTATTTATTCAAGGGTTACGTTTGTATCTTTATTTTATTATCTTAGAGTTTCTTGTTTTGTTGGTAACGTTCTGTAGTGGTGGATGTTTTGACCGATTTTCCTTTACTGCAATTTTGGGGGGGGGGGGGGTGATTCCTTTGTTTTAATTTATTAAGGGGTTTATTTAGCTTGTACGACTTCTTATGCTAGTTAGAATATTTCTTCTGGTTACTTTTGTAATCAGCCTTTGGTGGGACGAAAGTATTATTTCGTAAATTATTAATTATAGCATTCCCTTTGATTTCATTTGTCATTTGATGCGATCTCCAATCTAACCAGTGTTAGGCTTCTCTGTTCGTTTTTATATCTTTATTGTGTTGTTAATATTTATATTATTGCTTCGTTTTGTTAACTTTGTATATTTTATTACAGCCCCATCACCAATCATTTACCATTTCATGCGCTTCTCACGTCCCTCGTTTACCTTGTTTTGTTATTAAATTTTGTTTACAACCTTTACTCGAGATGTGTGGTTTTTAGTAGTTGTATCTCCATCTGTTTCAAAATGTGAAAAAGGTACACAACTGGGTTATTACATCCACGGCCGGTCCTTTACCGCGCATGCGAGAAACCTGTTTGGTTTCTCTGTCTGACCTTGCGCATGACCAGTCTTCCTGATATTTTGACGTCTATTGCTGTTTTGTTTTTCTTTGATGTTCTGTTGTGTTTCTTAACTATGCACGACAGTCAGCTGGGATGTAGACAGAAAAAGATCGACGGAGCCATTGCTAAGTTCTGTCTTCTTATGAAGTTATTCGAGTAATTAAAATATTTTAATGGTGGGTTGGTTTGGCTATATGCTTTATATGTATGACAACGTGTGTGAGCTATGAAAATACGACGTGAAGTTCTTAAAGGGTTTGAAGGTACCGTAGTTCATACAGCTGATGAAAACTTCTAAAATAGGAAAAGTAGGCTATACCTTCGATGATAACGAGGCCTATATGATTGATAGTTGGTAACTGTCGTGAAATGTATGCTGGACTACATAAGTCTTTCTCCGTGGGAAGGCAAGTACTGGGAACGTGAACTATTTCCACATCTTCTAGTTTTGTTAAATATAATCTTGTTGTTAATGTTATTGTAAATGTAATGTTAAGAAATGTCAATAGAAGTTGTTCATTTAAGGAACGAAAGTGTATCATTTCTATGTCTAAGCTTAGCACTGTGGTCACGGAATACTATTCTGGGTATGTTTTTCTTTTGGGCCTGGTCATTCCAATTAAGGGGGTAACTCCTGCGTGTCAATTACTACGAGAACACTACTGGGTCCTTGGAGGACGGAGATCCATTAAGGCAGCAATATCTAAATGCACTCTTTGTCAAAGATTCACTGCTCGTAAACTAGAAGCAGTGGCTGCATCACTACCTATTCATCGAGTCAGAGATGCTGCTCCGTTTGAAGTGATAGGCGTTGACTTCGCTGGACCACTCTATTTAAGGAACCAGGAAAAGGTCTGGATTTGTCTGTTTACATGCGCTGTTTACCGTGCAGTACATCTAGAACTTGTTTCAGGATTGTCTACCGACAAGTTTATTCAGTCGCTTCGTCGTTTCATAGCCCGACGAGGCAGGCCGACTATAATTTGTAGTGACAATGGCAGAAACTTCGTTGGAACTGATCATGCATTCAGTAAAGTTGACTTTGATAAGATCGAGTGCTTCAGTACGACCCAAAGGATACAATGGAAATGTAATCCACCAAGTGCTGCCTGGTGGGGTGGATGGTGGGAAAGACTAATAAGAATCTTGAAAGAGACTCTTAGTAAAATTCTCGGTCGATCAAAGTTAGACTATGAAGAGATGTCCACCATCCGTTGTGATTGCGAGTCTTTAATGAATTCTCGCCCGTTGACTTATCTGTCTAGTGAGTCTGAAGACCTAATTACATTAACACCATCCATGTTCTTGCAAGAAATCAAGGAAATGGGAGTGCCTGACATGGATGCAATAGACTCTTCGAATATTTGTGCAAGAATATCTTACAGACAAAAACTCAGAGAGGCTATTAGAGAAAGATTTCGGCGAGAGTATTTGGGACAGTTGACTCTCAGGAGTACCAAATGGAGGGACAGGCCTGTTAAGGTGGGGGAAATTGTACTCATTGGAAGCGACAACATGAAACGCCTAGAGTGGCCTTTAGCCAGAGTGGAGGAGTTGATACCTGGACATGATGGGGAGGTTCGAGTAGTACGCTTGAAGACATCAGCTGGCATACTTATACGACCAGTCCAACGGCTCTATCCTTTGGAAGCTGTAGGAGGGGAAGGTATTGTTAAATGTGACTTGTTGGTAAAGGAGGGTGTTCAAGAGAAGACTGAGGCAGTGGAAGAATTGAAACAGACCATAGACTTACCTAAGGTGACAGCTAGGGGTCGATGAATAAAGACTCCACGAAGGCTAGATTTGTGAGATTATAATTATTGATCTGTGTGAAAGGGGTTAAGTTCACTCATCAGGATTTGTTAACTTAAGGTGGGAGTATGTTAGGATTGTAATTTGTAATGTAATTTCGTTAGGTTGGCAAACCATGTTCGAGTGTTTTTTTGTTCTAACAGTGTGTGCGGCAGTTGCCAAGATCCGTTGTTGATGCCTGTTCTGTAATAAAGATATGCGTAATTACTCATGATTTGAAGGCCTTAATTCCAACAGCACTTAACAGTGAGTCTCCGACAAATGTAGCTTCGACCAATATGTTCACAAATCAGATGCAATAGGGTACTGAGAAAACCAAATGTGACAAGACTAAACGTAGTCCTAGATGGCCCTAGCGAATAATATATAGATCTACATTACATATAATAATTAATTAATACAAAAGGCAGTAGTATTGACTACAACTAGGATAGCCTTAATTAAAACTCATAGGGAGGTTATGGCTGCTTGAGCTTTTAGTTTTCGCAGTAAAGAGGCGCAGGTGCGTTTCATAAAATGGGAGGTAGCGCGCAGATCGCTACTTCTATGGGAGTCCGGGCGGGGACACCAAGAGCCCGCTGATGAGCCAGCTTGATGTCCTAGGCGAAACCCCACACAAGACACGGTACAAACCTATGAGTTTTAATTCACTGGCCGTGAAAGCCAATGTACCATCTTTTTGGAAGCCTTCATAGGGAGGTTATGGCTGCTTGAGCTTTTAGCTCTCGCAGTAAAGAGGCGCAGCTGCGCTTCATAAAATTGGAGGTAGCGCGCAGTTTGCTACTTCTATGGGGGTCCGGGTGGGGACACCAAGAGCCCGCTGATGAGCCAGCTTGGTGTCCTAGGCGAAACCCCACACAAGACACGGCACAAACCTAGAAACATTGCTGAGTTTTAATTCACTGGCCGTGAAAGCCAATATACCATCTTTTTTAGTTCTTAAATAATTGGCATTTATCTAAATTAAGGTGATGATTATGCTTTGACTCAATGTACCCTTATCTGCATAATTGCTTTGTATTTTACCAGACAATGGTCTAAGAACAATGTTAACAATAACAAAGGCCTACAAAAAAAAAACGGTGCCGGGGTTTTTGTAACTGATTTTAGGTACACTTGGGTTGCTGAATCTAAATATGAAATCATTTTTTCTCTAACAGCTCTATTTGTTTAGATATCACTTTTCCTCTATCACCTCTATTTGTTTAGATCTGTGTCGTTTTTATGTGCAGTTCTAACTCCATTTTGTGCAATTCTCAATCATAATAAGCAAGGATTGGGTCAAGTATATTGTGTCGTATCGTCAGTCTGATATCCTTGCTTCTTGTGCCTATGGGATAGCAGAGGCAAAACACACCACTGGGCTAGAAAAGAGTGGCCTAAGAGAGAAAAAAATGTTCAACGAGAGAAAATCATCTTTCCTCCACTGCATATCAAGCTGGGCCTTATGAAGCAGTTTGTGAAGGCTCTTGATAAGAACGGATCATGCTTTGCATTTATAGGGAATAAAATGCCTCACTTGAGTATGGTAAAATTTAAAGCAGGGATATTTGATGGCCCACAAATAAGACAACTCATTAAGGATCCTGACTTCGTAAATTCAATGAATGAATCTGAGCTAAAAGCTTGGACTTCATTTGTGTCAGTTGTAAAGCATTTTGTAGGCAAACGCAAAGCTGAAAACTATGTTGAACTGATAAACGAGATACTTAATAGTTTCAAATCTCATGGGTGCAACATGAGTATTAATATGCACTATTTACACAGCCGCTTAGATTGTTTTCCTGAAAATTTAGCAGACAACAGTGAGGAACAAGGTGAACGATTTCACCAGGATATTAAAACTGTGAAGGACCGCTACCAAGGAAGATGGGACATGCACGTGATGGCAGATAACTGCTGGAGCTTGATAAAAAGGGACTGTTCCAAAATAAATTCAAGAATGTCATGGAAAAGAAGCTTCCGAAGTGTCCAGTGACTGGTTGGTTTTCATCTATGTTTGTATATAATAATATTTGTATAATATAATAATGAAAATACCGTGTTTAGTTTTCTATTACCATGTGATAGTGTAATGTATATTTGCCAAAAAAATCATATCTCATAAACAAGAGCTGCTAGGCAAAAGCTGATGGCATATTTGAATTCAGGGCATCAAATTCATATAAAATCATCTTAATAAGCCCAGGCACCAAAATTACTGTTGACCAGTGTAATAATAGTATTTTTAATTTAATTTTATCGCTTAACCTCTCAGCTCGGCTTCACCCGCAGACTCTGCAAGGGATCATTCCTCTACCGTCGCAAGGACGGTGTCTGGGAGTTGAACACATTTTGTCAGCAGATACAACTGGGGAAGGTGACAAACCGTTAACTTGGGTCTTATTAAGGAAGTGTCAGGAAAGGGATTTTGGAAGGAAGTCGCCGTGTACCTGTTGAAAAGAACCGTCTTTGCTTTTGCCTGGTGGTGAAAATGGGGAATCCCAAAAATCATTTTCAGGATGATCGAGTTGGGATTAGAATCCACGCTCTCCCGATTCCATCGAGTGACGAGATAGCGCGTTAGTGCTCTCGGGGCCACCGTGGCCGGTGAAGTAAGAAATAATAGGTTAAAATTGTTGAAAGGTCAGTATTGAAGCCTTGGAACGTAGATAAGTGATTTAAGATTGAAGAGAAAGTGTTACAAATATGTGACATGCAGAACGAATGTTCCGCAGAATCCTGGTGGAATTAATTGTTCAGAAGTAGGACAGTTAGTTGACGAACGCGAATCGAGAAGATATTAGTAGTGGAACATCAAGAGGTAAGTAGGCTACTGTCAGTGTATGAGGCCACCTCGTGGTGTAGCGGCTAGTACTCTTGACTGTCGCCCCGGAAGTCCGCGTTCGATTTTCGGCGCTGGCAAGAAGGATCCTATACTCTTGAGTAGTTGTTTCATTTGAGGAGCTTGAACATCATTGTCATTCAACTCCGAGTACGTGAGCCATCCCGGCTTTTGCCTGGAGTAGAAATGGGAAACTGGGTTCTGAATAGAAGAGAAGAAGACTGGCTGCGAATAAAATAACGTTCGTAAATATCTAATTCAGTAACTCTCTTCTGCTTAGAAGGTCAATTACCCCCCAAATACCCCTTTCTGAAGCAGTATCTATGTTCTGAATAATTCTACTCACGTAACCGTCAGCCATTCACTATAATTAAGTTTAACGAACAGGAATTCGCCTGCCCTGTGCCTTGATTTATGTATCGATTATCACCAAAACAAGTGCGGTGAACTCATAACTCCATGAAGCTTTGAGATGATCATCTAAATTGTCCGTGCGCATTAGTGAGTTCATTGTCTAAAATGGAATCGTGCTATTGCTGTAAGTTCATCAAGTTTAGGTAACTTATTGTAATTTTTAATCTATGGCTATACCTTGATTAATAAGGCCTCGGTGGCGTAGTTGGTAGCATGTTGAGCTTCTATGCCCAAGATGGCGTGTTCGAACCCGGCCGAAGTCGTCAGATTTTTAAGAGCGTTAAAAATCCCTCAGTATGTCTTCCTTTGGAGGGGTAGTAAAGCCGGCAGGCCCATGTCATAGATTTATGGCATGTAAAAGAACCGTCCACTAACTACAATTGTGTGAAGGTAAAATTTGTAGATTAGATTTGATTAACGCTCTATTAAGTTCCAAAGTTCGTCGTCAGGTGCTGGTTGCGATGGCATCCAGTAGCCAAGTTGAGAGCTAGGTGTCGTTGACGGTAGCATTTGGTAGTAAAGTAGGAACTTCTTGAAATTGATCGTCTGCAGTCCTTACCTGAATTACAGGTAACACACACTAATACAGCCATCACAATTAACACAATTAACATCTGTTATCAACCAGATTCTACGCACACCCAAAGTACACGGGGCTAAATGACCGCGTTGTCGCAGCCCCTAAACTGAGGAACGACCCCTTATTAATCCCGTTTCGACGGAGTCGGGAACGAGGTGAGATGAATGTCTATGTGGCTGGTGGCTTTTGCAACCAGACGCCCTTCCTGACGCCAAACTCAATAAAACAGTTTATGAAATTGGATACAAGATTACTTTCAACATAATAATAATAATGATAATAATGATCGTGTGACTTCAGCTATCGACCGGGTTCGATTCCCGGCTTTGCCAATTTTATTCTGGTCTGTGGGCTGTAACTGGGCCCACTCAGCTGGTGAGGCAAAACTGAGAAGAGGTGAGTTTGATTCCTACCTCAGTTATCCTGGTTTTCCTTGTTTCCCACTTCTACTCCAGACTGGTTTCTAACTTAAGGTCACCGCCACCTCCATCCAAATCCTCACCTAAATAACAAAATTCCCACTAATAACCCCGCGGCGTAGCCATGCGCGCTAAATCGGTCACATGACCATGATGGGGAGCTGTAACAGGTCCGGGGATCGAATCCCGGCAATCATAATGGCTATGTTTAATGGTGTGTTTTTCTCGGGGTTTTCCACACTCCGTTCATGCAAATGCCGGGATAGTACTTTAATTCAAGTACTGGGGCCCTACCCAAACATAGTGGTTGGTTCCTCAGTTTAGGGGCTGTGACAACGCGGTCATGTATCCCCGTGTACATTGGGTGTGTTTAGAATCTGTCAACCAGAGTTAATTGTGATGGCTGTATTAGTGTGTGTTATTGTAACGTGTTTTTCGAGGGGATTTTACGCCACTGGCATAAGTCAGTAGGAAGCCATTCTATATTTATTTACGCGGCAAATTGTTCAGCCAAGAGAAGTTTTCATGTAACTTATTATTATTATTAACTTATTATTATTATTAAGGTATTTCTTTGGAGCATTTTTTATAAAATTATAAGTAATCAGATAGGTTTTCTATGTTATAGAAAACACTATCAAGCAAATTATTACGAACAACATTATCGTAAGAAAATTGCAGACGATCAATTTGAAGCAGTTCATACGTTTGCTACCGTCAACGACACCTGGCTGTGATCTTGGCTAAAAGATGCCTGCACCTGTCAGCGAACGTTGGAACTTGGAGAATTAATCAAAAAATGGTGAAGTCAAATTTTAGCTTCACACAATTGAAGTTAGTGGAAGGTTCTTTTACATGCCATAAATGTATGGCACGGGCCCGCCGGCTTTACTTCCCCTCCGAAGGAAGGCATACTGAGGGATTTTTAACGCTCTTAAAAAATCTGACGTCTTCGGGCGCGAGCTTGGGCATAGAAGCTCAGTATGCTATCAACTACGCCACCGAAGTCCCTACCCAATCATCAACCTTAAGTATTAGGCTACAGTTATACACAGTCACCAGGGAAACACATGTCCTCAGACAAATTCAACAAACACCCAAGCACACAAGGGTGACGGCTGAATATGTCCCAAGCCCCTATTATAAATTAACAACAAGAACAACATCCCAATCAATATTCTCTGTGAATCATTTCAGTAATGCCTGAGTTCACCTCCTGATGTATTCTTGGCCTCGGAGGTCCGGGTTCGACTCCCTGCTCTGCTAATTAAATTCAATTATGTTGTGATGGCTGGAACGAGATACACCTAGCCTCGTGAGGCAAAGCTGAGAAGAAGTGGTTTTGATTCACACGTCAACCATCCTGGAAGTGGTTTCCCCACTTCTGATCCAGGCAAATGTCAGGTTGGTCCCTAACGTATGGCCTCGGTCAACTCTTTCCCATTCCTCACCTAAATTACACACACTACAATAACACATGCTAACAGATAAATTCTATACACACCCTAGTATACGGGGCTAAATGATCACGATGTTCAAGACCTTAAAATGAAACAACTTCAGTAGTACCTGAACTCTAATTTTTACCACGGACAAATTAATGTTTCTTCATTTTGTTATAAAAGAGAAAACCAACTAATTTGAAGAGAAAATAATACCTACAGTTGTTATGGCGTTTGAAGCCACTTTCAGTGTTGCCTTAGTAAACGAAAGTCTGATGTTTTTCAGTCGGTCAACACGAGTTTTTTTTCCAAAAGAGATGGGTTATTCCCTAATCCTGAAAAAGTACATGAGATTAATAAAATGTACTACTTATTTATTTATTTATTTATTTATTTAGGTATTTAATTATTTATTTATGAATTATTTATTAATCTCATGTAATTTTTAACAGCCCCGTGTATTTGTGTATGTATTGGATTTGTCTGATAATCTGAGTTTCTGTGATGACTATAATAGCGATAATAGCTGTAATTCATGAGGCCAAAGGTTGGGGTAAGCATCCCGGAACTTCAAAATATTTACATGAGGGATTGAAGGGGAAAAACCGCACTTAATATGCCCACTATCTGCGCTGGAATTCAAACCTCAGATTTGCGAACGTACAACTCCCTCAATGCAGTCGTGAAGAGTGACGTAATGTGTTCTACCAAGCTGCTTAATCACCTGTCAATTATTTGGTGCTGATATCGACATGAAGAAGATTGGTTCAACAGTGGTGTGTTGTTTATAAACGGTTACATGTACTCTCAGGAGTAACCCTGATCTGATTCGAGGAGCCTAGTACTGTATATCATTCGGGTTATTATGACATTCGCCTTGGATTCAACATTCCTTATACAGCGCTAACCTGTCCTGTTCAGAAGGTTGATTCCCAGCCTCTCCTTCCATTTGCTAACAGTATTAAGGTATTCAAACCTTACATGGAACACCATTTAAATAATTATATATATTAGAAAAAGCAAGTCCACGTATATGCCCCCGCTGCGAAAATTCACAAATACTGACGATCCTTGTTCGAGAGACATATACAGTAGTTCTTCACTGCAGACTTGCGATCACCTTCACACTTCTTTGAAAATCAGGGGTCAGCAATCCAGGAGTAGAGGTTACATTATAAGAACGGAATCTAATAAAGATTTACCACCATATACGTTTGTCACGATTAAATCCACGTATTGTTGGGGACAGTGGTTATAAGGAAATTATATACACAATTTGAAAATGAAAATCCACAGCCTGCTTCCAGTCCACCGACCGGGTCAGAGAATGGATTGAATGAAGCCCCCATCTAGTGGCGAGGATATGAACTGTGCCGGTTGCCGAAGCCTGTCACACTCCCCTGGGGCAATGATTAAATGAATGACAGATGAAATGAAAATCAAATATGATATTATTTTACAGGAACAATTATGAAGAAACGAGAAGGCATGAGTCCAGTGAAACTAAAACAAAACAATAAATTTCATTTAATAAAAAATAAAAAAATTGCTCATCAGTCAGTGGTTTCTGCGTTTTATATTTTAGACTTTATTTCTTGTTGAACAAGTAGTTCCTTGAAGAACTACTAGTATACAGCCTATTTTTATATATCTTACTTATGTTAATTGCCTCTATCTACATACAAAATTTCAGTTTGATTGCTGTAATAGATTCGTAGATATTGAGAACCGACTAAATATTTCGGATGGTCGCCATGTTGGATTTTATATATGTAGATCCTAGAGTTATGTACTGTTACATGAAGATTATTGTGTACGTGTAGCATCCAAACTTCAATCGCATGATTAGGACACAAGAATTAACAAGGAGGATTTAAAATTTCGCACAGCTGCCATCTTGTGGTTATGGAAACAATTGAAATAAATTAGATGCCAGTGGATAAACATTCGTATAAGGATTTACTGTACCAAGTTTCACTGCACTCGGATGGTTAAATTGCGAGAAACGTCCATGTGAATATTTATATTTCGCGTCGCCGCCATGTTGGATTTGTGATCACCAGGTTATTTAAAGTCCTATAGGTGAACTTAAGTTCATAGCCCCTATGAACCTTAAAAAATCAGTTTGATTACTTTAATAGATTCGTAGATATTCAGAGCCGTCTAAATATTTCGGATGGTCGCCATGTTGGATTGTTAAATGTATAGGCCATAGAGTCATGTACCATTAAAGGAAAATTATTGCGTAGGTTCATTATTCAAACTTTCACTTCGATCGCATGATTACGACACAAGAAATAAAAACTTAATTTTAAATTCGCAAAGCCGCCATCTTGAGGTTATGTAAACAATTGAACTAAATTAGATACCAGTGCATTACAATGTGTATAAAAATTTCCTGTACCAGATTTCATTGCGTTTGGAACATTAAATCGCGAGAAAGGTCTATTTTAAATTTTCAAATTCGCTTGGCCGCCATGTTCGTTTTGTAGTTAATCGGGTTTTGAAAGTTTTATAGATGAACTTCCAGTAGTGCCCTTTATCTCCGTACAAAATTTCAGGCTGATACCGCTAATAGTTTCAGAGATATAGAATGCCGGTGAAATATTTCGCACATCCACCATCTTGTGGTTATGTAAACAATTGAACCAAGTTAGATGTTGGTGCATTACAATATGTATAAACATATATTGTACCAAGTTTTATTGCGTTTGGTTGGTTAAATCGCGAGAAACGTCTATTTAAAAGTCGCGAATTCGCGTGGCCGCGATGTTGGTTTTGTAGTTACTAGTTTTTCAAAAGTCACATAGGTGAACTTCTAGTAGTTCCCTTAATCCCCGTAAAAAATCCAGGGTGATATCGGGAAAAGTTTCGGAGATATTGAATGCTGGTGAAATAATTCGCACAGTCGCCATGTTGGATTGGTCAGACGTAACAACATTTCAAGGGCACGGTCGGGGTCATCCGGAATAGTGCTATGAACTTACCGAGTTTCACTGAAATCGCTCCAGCCGTTTACATGTTATTAGGGACACACACACACACACACACACACACACCTCTCTCTCACACACACAAACACACACACTGTAGCAGTTTTGCTTAGGCTGGGATGACAAGTGAAACGGTATTTACTTTGCTCCACGTTGAGCGTACAAATGTAGCAGTTTTGCTAGCCCACACTGTTGGGTGATAAATGTAACTGTTTACCTTTGCCTAAGCTATGTTGTTTTAATGGGCGCCAAGACCTCAATGCAATGTTGACATCTAAATTTGTATTTAACAACGTCTAGCTCTGGCAGAACACCTTCAAGACTCTATTCACTCAGATCGTGGTATGATTTGATCATTAACCCAACAAACAATTGTATCAGGAGAAGGAATTGGTCTATATCTAATGCTACCTACTGAAAGCAAAGATTGCATTGTAAAAGAAATGAATTTATTATATAAAACAAGTATAGCAAAATTAATAATAATAATAAGTACAAAATTTAAATTGGAGCGTTGTGATTTGAATATTACCGATAGAAAATTACGTGAAAACGGAGTCTGATAAATTGATTTTACTCTTATTTCCAAGCTATGAAGTTACTGAAATATGAAATGTAAAACAAAGAAAAATGAGAGATTGCGTATTTCCGCGTCATTTGCGCTTACCACTGGAAATTGCCAAAGCATTTCCCTCGTTCTTGATGATGTTGTGAGCTTCCCACAGTCTCCTGGACGTCGTCATCTCCGTCAGAATTTGATGATATTCTGGTAGATTAGATAATTCTATGGTCCGTACCTCGGACCCAAACACTCGTACAACCAAGTTTTACAAAAGTTCGTCGCTAACTCCACTGAACATCGGAGCGACACGCACTTGCGACCGTGCTCTGCAAGTTCTACACAGATTGTCCTTAACTCCACCGAACATCGGAGCGACTCGCACGCGCATCCATACTCCTCAAGTATTTCACAGATAGTCCTCGTTTCACGGCGCGTCGAACGATATATCCACACGTTGGCTCCCCCACCATGGTACCGACATCTAGCTTACGTCGTCCTCACTGATTGGCAGAGCACGCCGCTAGTTCCCCTCCTCTGGTTTCTTTACACTCGGCGCGCGAGAGGGAGAAGTCGTTTTCCGTCCCAACAATTCGCCTTTTCTAGTCCTTGCGACCCAAGATTGCGTCATGCTTCTCGACAAGATTAAGCGTGTACTTGAAATCCCAGTGAGTCACGTCTCTCGATATACCCTAACTGACGAAAACTCCGTAAAATTCCGTAATCACATAATTTTCTATAATATTGTCGTTCGTAATAATTTGCTTGATAGCGTTTTCTAAGACATAGAAAACCTATCTGCATGCTAATAATTTTTATAAAATGCTCCGAAAATACCTTAATAATAATTATAATAAATTCATAATAATAATAATAAATTAACATGAAAAATTCTCTTGGCTGAACAATTTGCCGCGTAAATAAATATAGAATGGCTTCCTACTGACTTATGCCAGTTGCATAAAACCCCTCGAAAAACACGTTACATATTCGCCTCGGATCATCGGATGATTTACCGTGACGACGGTCCATTATCCGATTATCCCAGACACGTTAATAATCCCCATCCAAAATACATATTACATAAACGAAATCACCCTAAATTACAGATATATACACTCATATTTTTTCTTCACGCACTTTGCGTCAAAGTTTGTTGTCACTATGGATTGCACTTTGCAACCAGTCCAATGTTTTACATATGGAATAGTGTTCCACGGATATTTCCGCCTCTCAAATTTCTCTATGTTGGAGAAATAGACATAATTAATGTGTGAGCACTATGTATTTATGATGTCATATCACACGCATTGAAGGTGTTCTGATATATTTATATCACCATAGAACTCCCTAATTTCACTGGAGGTCCCCTCCTTATGGTGAAATTTAATCTCACTTATCACTGAGCACACGATCACACTACTGTGGCAGCGCCTCGTGACCATAATACTTAATCTCTCTTTAAAGTAGATTAAATTAATATTGACTTCTGAAAAAAAAAACAGTAAATGCGCATTACATATAACACCAAATATTTCTGTGCCGTAATCGCCCTGTCTTGTTAAGTTCCCGTTAACCATATTCTACTTAATACTAGTTCTCAACACAGACCATTTCTCCTCACTCAAATAATACCTTTGTACAAATTACCTTAAATTACACACTTACAAATCTTACATGGCGAGGCCGTAAACAGAAATCACGTGTGCTGATATGTATGAGTTTCATGAAGGACTGTCTCGCATTCTGATGGCCCATCTTTTATCTCGTGGACGCCTTAAGCTAACAAGCCATATACAAGCGCTCCCCCATCTCTTGGAGATAAATGGGAACCCATCAGCGCTGCCAAAATGGCCTTGGTGCATCGAGACAATTTAGTGCTCAACAGCATCCGACAATCCCGTCATATTTCCCTGTACCTTAAAAACTCTCATTTACTTACATACTACCCCCCTGTGTGACTTCTGATACGCCTGCCTGGAAGACCATCTCCTCCCACGCCCCAATTACCACACTTACTCATTTGATAGGCTGGCTCGCCAGCTAAACACACTCACTTTATGACACATATTTTCGTAGACTATGTATATTATACGTCCCGTATAATCTGTTTCCCTCACTATTCTCCAGCACATATGCTGTTTTCCCAATACGTTTGGAAACTATAAATGTTTCTGCGTCACCTGCTTCCAACCTTGCAAGTGGCTCCCTTTAAATGAACGTCATCACGTTGCTCTACTACCATATTTCTCAGTGTCTGTAACGATGCCCTGTTGCTACTGTCCACACATGCACATATTAAAATACCATCCTCTGCTTTAACCACAGGCTAATCCCTACATAAATTAGTGTCCCTCGATAGCATGTCTGCAAGAATGTTATCTTTACCTTTAATATATTTTACTGTGAATTCGTATTCCTGCAGAGCAAGAATCCACCTACTAACTCTGTTAGAACTGAGTTTACAAGTCCTCATATACAGTAATGCATGGTGATCTGTGTGGATCTCAAATTTCCCCCCTACTAAATACATTCTAAATTTCCCTAAACTGAAAACAATACCTAAAAGCTCTAACTCAGTAATCGTGTATCTTTTCTCCGCTGCTGTCAGTCCTCGCGAGGCTAAAGATACAATGCACAGATTACCCTCATCATCTTTCTGACATAATACTCCAGCAATGCCTATATGTGAAGCATCTGTCATAACCACATATTCCTTATCTTTTAACGGATATTTCAGCACTACAGCTTTCTCAAAACCTTCCTTCAGCGCTCTAAAAGCCTGATCATGCTTGGACTCCCATCTCCACCGAGTCCCACTTTTAAGCAATTCCCTGAATGGTTCTACCAACCCTGAGTATTTAAGAACGAACCTCCTGAAAAAGTTGCAAATTCCCAGGTAAGTTTTTAACTGTTTATCATTCTGTGGCACCTCTACGTTAAGTATCTTATTAACCCTACTTTCTTCTGGTGTTACACCTCTACTCGACACTCTATGACCTAAAAATGTCACTTCTGACTGACAGAATGACGACTTAGCTTCAAAGTGAACCCTGCCTGATCTAACTTCTGAAAAACTATATTTAAATGACGTAGATGCTCCTCAAAACTGCGTGAACTAATTACCATATCATCTATGTAAATGGTTACAAACTCTCCTGTGTCATCCCCTAATGCGATGTTTAAAGCCCTAATTAAAGCTGCTGAACTACTCTTTAACCCATAAGGTGTTCTACAAAATTGATAAAGGTTATATTTATGACTAAAAGCTGTAAATGGTCTATCTTCGTACATAAGTGGCACTTGCCAAAAACTGGAACTCAAATCTACACAAGTGAAATACTTCTTCCCC
The DNA here is from genome assembly GCA_946902985.2 of Meconema thalassinum. Classification (NCBI taxonomy): domain Eukaryota; kingdom Metazoa; phylum Arthropoda; class Insecta; order Orthoptera; family Tettigoniidae; genus Meconema; species Meconema thalassinum. The sequence continues at coordinate 841,373,920 of OX336390.1, forward strand.
TCAAATGTTTGCATTAATTCTTCTATTGACATAGATTTCAGCTGATCTGAACTAATTCTACTGTTAACCAAACGAGCGTCTAAACAAATACGAACAGTGCCGTCGGTCTTGGGTACCGTGATCAAAGAATTAACATATGGACTGTTCGAGTGCTCAATAATCCCATCTTCAAGCATCTGATTAATTTGTGCCTCAACTGCACTCTGATAAGCGAAAGGTACAGGATATCTATGTCCTGTGAATACTGACCTATCAATAACGTTCAATGAATGTGTATAGCAATTGGCCATACCAATGCGATCCTCAAAAACTCTCCTATTACACCATAACACATCATAGAGCCGAACACACTGTTCATCCTCTATATTTCCCTGAAATGCAGCCTCACGTAACGAGTCCTCTAGACTTCCGTTCGTAATCACACTGCCCACAAAACATGGAGAACCCCGCTCTACGGCTGGTGATATCTCATTTAAAGTACAAATCACACCTACAATACTACTCCTCTGAATATGGTCATTGAACGCTACTTCTACTTCAGAATCTCCCCATTTAAATTTCAAACTCCCTACATCATAACATAAGTTACCAGAAACTCTACTTAGCCACTCTGAACCCAAGATAACACTGAATACTAAATTTGGAATTACAAGACAAATCTGCTTCTCTACATGATTATTAATTTTAATGTCTACTAAAACTTGCTTAGAAATTACTTTAGACCTCTTCCCAACAGCTGTGATAACAAAAGTGCTTTTAATTGGCATCTCCTCAAAATTTACTCCAGTTCCTTTCATTTTATCATAAAATGCACTACTTATGCAACTCTTCATACAACCACTATCAATTAAAACATCTGTGTACGCCTCGGACACGTTAAATTTAACTATGGGGCTCTTACTAACCACTTCCTGAATAATACCTTCATCATTTAGTTCATGTAACAATTCATTTCTTACATTTAGGTCATAGGGTTCCTGTATAATTGTATGGACAGGGCATGCTACAGACTGAGATTCTGACCTTACTTCGCAGCCTGGTTCGCGTTTAAAGAACCGCTACAGCTGGCCGTCGTACTACTAACTACTGAATTGGTCTGGTTGTTCTGGGCTGTGTTGTCATTGTTTGGCTGTATATTACTACCACTAGGCTGTCCTCTTCCTTGACCCCTATTCTGGTTGTAATTATTGTCATTATCATTTCTCCCTTGATTTCCCCTGAAATCATTGTTTCTCCCTTGATTTCCTCTGTAATCATTGTTCCTCCCTTGATTTCCCCTGAAATCATTGTTCCTCCCTTGATACTGATTACCATAGCCATTTCCTCTGTTCTGATTTAGCTGATTACTATTATTTCTATTTTGAGCGTTGGCCCCTTCGCCACCGTTCCCTTGAACTTCTTGATGCCTGGCTTCATTAGGTCTATTATTATTATTACCCTGGTTCCGATTGAAATTGTCCTCATAACCCCCTCTCCCTAGTGCATCAAATGTGCTTAACAAATTTTCTACTTGTGATATAGTCTTTACATTCTGGATACAAGCAGCCTCCTTGATCCTATAGGGAAAGTGCCTAAGTAGCAACCTTACCACATCACTTTCCTCCTTCAAGCCATCCAGATATTTACACACTAATACCTGCCCTAAAAAGTATTCGGTCATGGTGGAGCTTCCTTTAGGGTTATATTTACCACACACTACTCCCTCACGATGCTGCGACTGAATAACCTCATTCCAGAACTTTTCACAGAATTTCATTTTAAAATCATTAATATCAGTAAACTTGTCTCTGTAGACAGCAAACCAATTCCTCGTTTCCCCCACAAACACTTGTTCTAAAATTTCAACTACCTGGCACCACTCAATACTACCATTTTCCAACCTCTCCCCGAATTTATTTTCTATAGTGTTCATGAACTCCATTGGGCACCCCTGTCGATTGCTGAACTTACCCAGTTCTACCTCCCTGTGTGTGCTATTCACAAAAACTGGCCTATTCTGACTATTTTCTTGCCTGATCCTAGCTTTTAATTTTGATTCTAATTCTGCGATTTTCTCCTCAGCCTTCCTCTCAATACTGTTTACTGTTAATTTTATGTTTCCTTCTGATTCTTCTACTTTATCATATAGCTTTGCTTGTTTCTCCTCAATCTTGCTAATGCTCTCTCTATTACTCCCTCTTAAATCATTTACTTCTGCAAATATTTGCGAGTGGACTTTCTCAATTCTACCCCCCAGCTGTTCCTTAACCTCTTTAGTTGCTACCTGAATTTTGTCAATTTCTCCCCCCAATTGCTTTTTGACCTGCTGTGTTTCCAGTTGCACTAGTTCTTTTAAATTTTCAGCCTGTGTACTGATTCTAATTTCCAACTCCTCCTGTACTTTTCCTAATTTTCTGTCTACATCTGCAATAATCTCTTTAGCCTTTTCTTCCATCACCCCCCTGATCTCACCTCTAATCAGTTCGAATTTGTCACTCATTTCCCTACTGTTTTGTTCTAATTTAGCATTTAAAGTTTCAGTACTCTCTCTATTTTCCTTACTGTTTTGTTCTAATCTGGCGTTTAAAGTTTCATTACTCTCTCTATTTTCCCTACTGTTTTGTTCTAATCTGGCGTTTAATGTTTCATTACTCTCTCTATTTTCCCTACTGTTTTGTTCCAGTTTAGCATTTAAAGCGTCTGTACTTTCTTTATTTTCCCTACTGTTTTGTTCTAATCTGGCGTTTAAGGCATCTGTACTTTCTTTATTTTCCCTACTGTTTTGTTCTAATTTTGCATTTAAGGCATCACTACTAACTTTGTTCTGATACATGAACTCGAGAAGTAAAGTTTTTAATTCTTGTTGGCCGCCTACACTCCCTGTTTCAGTATCGGGATTTACCTCCGCTACCCCGGTACTACCATCACTCGACATACTGCTCGTATCATCACTCTCCCGTTGATGACCTCTACGTAACCTCATCTGTCTTTCTTTCTCATCCCCCATAATGATATACACTGATACAGACAAATAACCCCCAAAATACAGGCACAGAAATATATACCCTTCTCCTTCCACAAATGTTATTAGGTTTTCAGCCCCAAGTTGTCGGCGCCAAATGTAGCAGTTTTGCTTAGGCTGGGATGACAAGTGAAACGGTATTTACTTTGCTCCACGTTGAGCGTACAAATGTAGCAGTTTTGCTAGCCCACACTGTTGGGTGATAAATGTAACTGTTTACCTTTGCCTAAGCTATGTTGTTTTAATGGGCGCCAAGACCTCAATGCAATGTTGACATCTAAATTTGTATTTAACAACGTCTAGCTCTGGCAGAACACCTTCAAGACTCTATTCACTCAGATCGTGGTATGATTTGATCATTAACCCAACAAACAATTGTATCAGGAGAAGGAATTGGTCTATATCTAATGCTACCTACTGAAAGCAAAGATTGCATTGTAAAAGAAATGAATTTATTATATAAAACAAGTATAGCAAAATTAATAATAATAATAAGTACAAAATTTAAATTGGAGCGTTGTGATTTGAATATTACCGATAGAAAATTACGTGAAAACGGAGTCTGATAAATTGATTTTACTCTTATTTCCAAGCTATGAAGTTACTGAAATATGAAATGTAAAACAAAGAAAAATGAGAGATTGCGTATTTCCGCGTCATTTGCGCTTACCACTGGAAATTGCCAAAGCATTTCCCTCGTTCTTGATGATGTTGTGAGCTTCCCACAGTCTCCTGGACGTCGTCATCTCCGTCAGAATTTGATGATATTCTGGTAGATTAGATAATTCTATGGTCCGTACCTCGGACCCAAACACTCGTACAACCAAGTTTTACAAAAGTTCGTCGCTAACTCCACTGAACATCGGAGCGACACGCACTTGCGACCGTGCTCTGCAAGTTCTACACAGATTGTCCTTAACTCCACCGAACATCGGAGCGACTCGCACGCGCATCCATACTCCTCAAGTATTTCACAGATAGTCCTCGTTTCACGGCGCGTCGAACGATATATCCACACGTTGGCTCCCCCACCATGGTACCGACATCTAGCTTACGTCGTCCTCACTGATTGGCAGAGCACGCCGCTAGTTCCCCTCCTCTGGTTTCTCTACACTCGGCGCGCGAGAGGGAGAAGTCGTTTTCCGTCCCAACAATTCGCCTTTTCTAGTCCTTGCGACCCAAGATTGCGTCATGCTTCTCGACAAGATTAAGCGTGTACTTGAAATCCCAGTGAGTCACGTCTCTCGATATACCCTAACTGACGAAAACTCCGTAAAATTCCGTAATCACATAATTTTCTATAATATTGTCGTTCGTAATAATTTGCTTGATAGCGTTTTCTAAGACATAGAAAACCTATCTGCATGCTAATAATTTTTATAAAATGCTCCGAAAATACCTTAATAATAATTATAATAAATTAATAATAATAATAATAAATTAACATGAAAAATTCTCTTGGCTGAACAATTTGCCGCGTAAATAAATATAGAATGGCTTCCTACTGACTTATGCCAGTTGCATAAAACCCCTCGAAAAACACGTTACAACACACACGCACACACACGAACAAAAGGTGATCTCATAAGCCTATTTTTTCAAAATTGAAAATAGGCTAAAAATAAGGACGCTGGGTAAACCGTTCAAGATCCCGGGGGAAGCCGGGGCAGGTTGCTAGTCTAGAAATAAAACTAATAAGTTACTGAACAAAACAAAATAGGAACTCAATCTGGTTCAGTGATGGTTGGTTGGTTGGTTCTTAAGTTTAGGGGCTGTGACAACGCGGTCATGTAGCCCCGTGTACTTTGGGTGTGTGTAGAATCTGTCTGATAACCGGTGTTAATTGTGATGACTGTATTAGTGTGTGTTATCTGTTTTTTAATTGAAGTACTGCAACTTAGAATTTTTCAAATAGTTCCTACTTTTGCCGCCAAGCGCCACCATCAACGACTACTAGGCCAAGTTCAGAACTTAACTCCTAGACGCCACCGCAGTCGGCTCTTGGCAACGAACATAGAAACCAAAGAGCGTTGTTTACATTCTTAACCTATCCAATTTAGCTTCACACAGCTGGTTCAGTGAGATTTATGGTTATCACTCTCATCAACTAGTTATTTAATGTTTAGTAAATAACTTGTTAATATTATTTATGTTCGACCCTCACTATTATGTGTTAGAAAACTGTATCATAATGATGGTCATTATAACACTCTTTTTCATTATGATACAGTTTCTCCAGCCAGTCAGAGCTCGTTCATTGACCAATTAGGTAACGATACCTCCACGCGTGCGCTCAAAATCCAACATGTCGGACATAAGCACAACATCGAACTATAATAAATTACCGACATGGAATACGCACCGTCCATATGTTCGCGTAAATAAACTGGCGAATATGAGACAACAAATAGCACTGTACCTTAATATAATTTCTACACAGCGCATTCATTGTCTTCAAACAACTCCAGTGACAATATTACTGAGGGGCGGCAGATGTAAACATATGGCCTGCATGTGGCATTGCAAGCACACAGAGCGCATGCGTCGGTCGTCCTGAGATCTTGAAAGACAGAGATATAACACCCAACGCTCGCTCTGCGATCACAAAATTCATGTGGCTGACTCTCAACAGATATTTATGAATATTTATGTTAAAACATATAATAAAGTTATAATTATCGTCGAACATAAACAGTCGTATGCAACTCGCCTATATTGGTAATTAAGACACTCGTATGGAAATTATAAAACTTGCATACGCTCGTTTTATAAAAATACTCGTGTCTTAATTATAGCCATTATAGGCTCGTTGCATAATGTACTATTATATTCGACTCTGACTATTATATGTCTGAAAACTGTATCATAATGATGGTCATTATAACACTATTTTTAGCCTATTTTCAGTTTTGAAAAAATAGGCTTATGATATCACCTTTTGTCCGTGCGTGTGTGCGTGTGTGTGTGTGTGTGATGTGTGTGTGTGTTTCCCCCTAATAAACTCTAAACGGCTGGAGCGATGTCAATGAAACTCGGTAAGTTCATAGCACTATTCCGCACGACCCCGATCGTGCCCTTCAAATTTTCTTACGTCTCACCAATGCAACATGGCGGCTGTGCGAAATATTTCACCAGCATTCAATATCTCCGAAACTATTCCCGATATCAGACAGGATTTTTTCACGGTGATAAAGGGAATTACTAGAAGTTCACTTATGTGACTTTTGAAAAACTGGTAACTACAAAACCAACATGGCGGCCACGCGAATTTTCGACTTTCAAATAGACGTTTCTCGCGATTTAACCAACCAAACGCAACGAAACTTGGTACAGTATATGTTCATACACATTGTAATAAACCGACGTCCAACTTCGTTCAATTGTTTACATAACCACAAGATGGCGGATGTGCGAAATATTTCACCGGCATTCTATATCTCTGAAACTATTAGCGGTATCACCCTGAAATTTTGTACAGAGATAAAGGACACTACTGGAAGTTCATCTATAAGACTTTCAAAACCCGTTTAACTACAAAACGAACATGGCGGCGAAGCGAATTTGAAAATTTTAAATAGACCTTTCTCGCGATTTAATGATCCAAACGCAATGAAACTTGGTACAGGAAATGTTTATACACATTGTAATGCACTGGTATCTAATTTAGTTCAATTGTTTACATATCCTCAAGAGGCGGCTGTGCGAATTTTAAAATTAAGTTTTTATTTCTTGTGTCGTAATCATGTGATCGAAGTGAAAGTTTGAATAATGAACCTACGCAATAATTTTCCTTTAATGGTACATGACTCTATGGCCTATACATTTAACAATCCAACATGGCGACCATCCGAAATATTTACACGGCTCTGAATATCTTCGAATCTGTTATAGCAATCAAACTGGATTTTTTTACGTTCATAGGGGCTATGAACTTAAGTACACCTATATGACCTTAAATAACCTGGTGATCACAAATCCAACATGGCGGCGACGCGAAGTATAAATATTCACATGGACGTTTCTCGCAATTAACCATCCGAGTGCAGTGGAACTTGGTACAGTAAATCCTTATACGAATGTTAATCCACTGGCATCTAATTTATTTCAATTGTTTCCATAACCACAAGATGGCAGCTGTGCGAAATTTTAAATCCTCCTTGTTACTTCGTGTGTCCTAATCATGCGATTGAAGTTTGAATGCTACACGTACACAATAATCTTAATGTAACAGTACATATACTCTAGGACCTACATATATAAAATCCAACATGGTGACCATCCGATATATTTAGTCGGTTCTCAATATCTACGAATCTATTACAGCAATCAAACTGAAATTTTGTATGTTGATAGTGGCAATTAACATAAGTAGGATATATGAAAATAGTCTGTATAGTTCTTCACGGAACTACTTGTTCATTATGAAACAGTTTCTCCCACCAATCACAGCTCAAGAAACTATTGTTTGACCATGCGCTCAAAATCCAACATTTCTATATAAATTACCGAAAGTGCACCGTCCATATGTTCGCGTAAATAAACTGGTGAATATGAGACAAGAAATAGCACTGTACCTTAATATCCCCAAATCCAATTTCTACACAGCGCGTTGTTTTCCAACGACTTCGGTGACATTTTTACTGAATACCGGTGCTCAATCTGCACATATGGTATTAAAGCACACAGAGTGCATGCGTCGGTCGGTCAGAGAGTTTGGAAATCGGAGATATCCTACCCAGCGCAGCAACCGATCACAAAATTCTAGTGACAATCTCAGCACATATTTATGAATATTTATGTTAAAACATATAATAAAGTTATAATTATCGTCGAACATAAACTGTCGTATGCAACTCGCCTATAATGGTAATTAAGACACTCTTATGGAAATTATAAAACTCGCATACGCTCGTTTTATAAACATAATTGTGTCTTAATTATAGCCATTATAGGCTCGTTGCATAATGTACTATTCCACGGGCATTTCTATGAAATGCTTTGCGATCGACCAGATCCACCTCCGCGATCGACTTATTGCACCACACGTGTACTTATAAAACATGAGTAATTGTTACGATAAGTTTCTTAAGTCTGCATAAGATGCCAGTGAATTGGTTCGTGCTTGGCAAAATACAGGGCGCCCGAGAATGTTCTCCGCAGTAGCTACCTACAGCAGCGAGTGTTTGCGTCATGGGTTAAGTTGGCGGCCCTGTGTCCTTGAAAGGGGGAATCCCGTGTGTGGGCTGTAGACTGTCGAATCGTCAGTGTGTACTGCGATAAGCGATCGAGCGAGCGTGTATGTCTTCAGTGTGTATTGCGATAAGCGAGCGTTCAGATAGATTTATTATTGGAAGAGTGCAACAGTATACAGGCGGTAATGTTTACTACTGAAGAGAGAGTGTTTTTGGTGGAATACGTTTTTCGCGAAGGCGATCGGTTTACAGAAAATGAAAAATTAAGATTTCAGGTGCGGTTTCCTAATTCAAAGTGTCCAAACCGTGATACCGTTCGGGATTTGATAAGTAAATTTCGTGTGACTGGCTCAGTTCACGATGTACCGGGAACAGGCAGGCCTACGCTTTAAACAGACGAAAAACTTGATGAAATCTCCGATATAATGCTGCGTAGTCCGAGTAAATCAACACATAAATTAGCTCAACAAACAGGAATCTCTAGGTCGACAGCACATAAAGCTGTAAGAGACAAGCTTCGTGGTTCATGAATTAAAACAAACTGATTACGGAAAAAGAGAGAGTGATGTACTGTGAATGGTTCCAGCATCTGTTATGAATGGCTGTGGTGAGTACAAAGTTTACGGTTTATTTGTTATGATGCAAGCGGCAGCCGTGCTACCAACGTAACTGCCTTAGATAGCTCTCGCAGATGTATGTAGGCGCTGCGGAGAACATTCCCGGACTCACTGCAGTACGCTGTGTGAAACTATTGACAGCTCTGCCTATAGTGTGTGCAGATGTATTGATCTAACGCCGGGTGAAATCCTCTTTGGCCATAGATCCTGTCATGGAAGTCGTAGTCTGCAGTCCTGGTGATCACATGCCGCATTGCAAAGTTTGCTCCTATCATTCGTTTGTATTGAACAATAATAAAAATAATAAAAATAATATGGACCATGGTGGCCGAGAGCGCTAACGCCTACCTCGTGCCTGGCTGACATCGGGAGAGCACGAGTTCAAATCCCATCTTGGCCGTCCTGAAAACGGTATTCGTGGTTTCCCATTTTCATCCCCAGGCAAATGCCGGGACGGTTTCTTACAACAGGTCCACTGCAGACTTCCTTCCAAAATCCCTTCTCTGACCCTTCCTTAATTAGACTCAAGTTAGCGGTATCTACTGTTAAAGTGTGTCCAGCTCCAAGACACTGACCTTGTGACTGCAGATGATTGATCCCTCGCAGAGTTCGTGTGTGAAGCCGAGCTGGAAGGAAAAGCGATTAAAATAAACTTTTCTTTTTTTAAATAAATAACATATAATAATATATTATTATTATTATTATTATTATTAACGTATCAGTGCGATGGCACTGGTACTTTCAACAGCTGAGTACTGTTCCTCAGTTTGGGTTAACAGCTCTCATGTTAAAAAGGTGGAAATAGTCCTGAATGAAACAATGCGTATTGTTAGTGGCAAAATAAAATCTACCCCTCTTTTCTGGCTGCCTGTGCTTAGTCACATAGAACCGCCTAGATTTAGAAGACTGAACAACTTGGTCAGAGAGTACAACAAGACATTGGCCAATCCTGAACTCCCCATTCATGAAGATGCTAAGATCGAATATAGCCGCCTCAAGTCAAGATCTCCACCAATTCAAACAGCACAGGAGCTGGTTAGGAAGGATTATGATCCAAAAGCTGATCGGCAACAAGAGTGGAACAGCATAGCTCCGATGCAATGGCAGGCATTGTTCAACTTTCAAAATCTGACAGCTGGCTTTGATTTACCGGGACGGTTTCTTACATGGGTAACTCTCAACAGAGTCCACACTAACCACGGTAGATGCGGATCAATGATGTCTTCCCCAGCCTGTGATTGTGGTGCAGTTAAACAGACTATGAACCATATTGTCACTGAATGTTTTAGTAGGGTATTCACTGGATCAACACAACCCAACCCCTGGCACTATACAGCCCACGCCGGGCTAAGGCCAACCAAGCGACCGCTGCCCAGCCTGCAGATATTGGGGTGACGCGTGATCAGCGCGTCGGGTCTCCTCGGCCGTTAATCGTGAATCGGTATTCGTGATCGGGGCGCTGTCTCACTGTCAGACAGCTACTCAATTGTCCTCACGAGGCTGAGTGCACCCCGTTCCAACCCTCACGTTAGTTTTAAAATCCCTGACGGAGCCGGGGATCGAACCCGGGGCCTCCGGATGAGAGGCAGGCGCGCTACCCCAACACCACGGGGCCGGCACTGGATCAACACAGGACTGTGTAATAGCTTCTACTGAACCCATAAGATGGCTAGAACATTTAGACATTAATCTTTGAACACCCTTTCCCTTGCATGATTGTTACAGTTGTAATGTGTTAGCAATTATATATATGTATATTGTTCATGTTTTGATTGATTTGTGTTTGTACCATACGATAATAATAATAATAATAATAATAATAATAATAATAATAATAATCAGTGCTGTGTTTACAATCTAGTGTAATAAAATGTTTTAACTACCCTTTTACGAACAACAGCAGCTCGTCCAAATAGGGTTGGGATTCAGGAGGCCGCTCTTCTCATTGTTACTCCACAAGCAAGGCATAGCACTACGACTCCTCGGCCAATTATATTTCACTTCAACGTTACTCAATGTTTCATAAAGTCTTTGAACAACCTGTCGCATTTGGACGAGCTGCTACTTACAAAGTATTCGCTCCAGGGTACGAAATTTATTATTATCCATCTCTCTATCCTTCATTCTACTCTCTCTCAAACACACAAGGTAAAGGAAAAAATGTTTCTAATGACTGAGAAGGCATTTTAGCTTCTTGCATCAGAGATGTACCGTTGCTATGAGGATCGTTATCTCTATTGGTAGAGCAGAGACGGAAAAAGTCGAAGGTCGCTGGTTAGAATACCTCATTCGTCAGCCATGTATTGTACTCTTTGTACAATTGTGTTGTCATACTCACTTCAGGGAAATGCCAGAATGGTAGACTAACTAATTTCAAGTCTTGGAACACTATCCCTATCTTAATAATAATCATTTATTGCAGCAAATAGCCATGCAGAGATACAAAACTAATACTAATAACTTAAATCTTACTCATCAAAGTGTCTATATACAAAGTGTCTGACAGGTTCTTTGCTATATATATAGTTATTCGCAGCAGAAGCGTGTTAGCGATACTTTCCTCTGGGCGCAGGAAATGGCGTGATATCTATCACAAGCACTACCACACAGAGAGCAGGTGCATTGGGGGCCTGGATCATGAAATCCTCTTGCTGTGCATATCTTAAAATGAAAACCGTGGACTGCAAAACGGGTGATCGTATGCCGCAGTTCAAAGTTGGCATGATAGAAATCATGACATATGGCCTGATTTCTATCCCTATCTCCGACCCTAATAATTCACTAAGTTACTCACACTACTTACAGTAAGTTGTTACAATAACACACGCTATGTGAAGTTTTGAAGCCACGTTTTAGTGTTGTCTCGAATTTACACTTTACAGTTGATCAACATGCTCCTTCCCAATTGGATTAGGCGGTGTAACTAGTGTATATATATAGGCTAACACACATTCCTGTAAACATTACATCTATTGAATTTTTCACTGATGAAGGGGGAAATTTAGGATAGCAAAAACATCTTTCAGAATATGTGTATAATTTTAAACTGCAGCCATAGTGATCTGATGATGACCGCGTGACGGTCGAAATGAGTAATCCTAAAAGTGCCCCTTCATCAGTGAATAATATTAATACAGTACATGGAATTATTTTCAGGAGATTGTGTTGTATATATACGCGTATATATAGTTACACCAGTTAATCTAATTGGGAAAAAGCAGGTTGATAAACTGAAAATAATAAATTGATAGATAAAACACACGCTACCATATAAATACTAAACATGTACACGGGCAAACATATTTCATTGGGCGTGATAGCGCAGCGGTCAAAATGCTTGCCTCCCACCAAATAGAATGGGGTTTTCGAGGTGAAATGTCTCGTCTAGTGGTTCGGATTCCACGTAAAGGGAAGGTGGTCCAATGCGTGATTAATGGTCACGTAAAACTACAATATTTAAAACTAACATAGATCGCGGCAGTTCGAGTACGAAAACCGCAACATACTCGTCTACCTCTTATTATTCCCGTTCTCAACGGAGTTCGGGAATGAGATGCGCTGAAAATCTACGACCTTCCTGACCTTCCGGACCTGAGAAGAAGGTAGTTGCGACCTTAATTTAGGAAATTCTGAACTTCTTCATGCAGATAAAATTAGGACCAATACATATTCCTAGTCAACAGATCGCTACCTCACGAATTGTGAGCCCTTGGGTAGGGGTCAACATGACCTGCTAATTGGCTCTGGCGAAGCTCAGTAGAAACCGTTACCCGATGTGCTAACTATCCGCTAATAGCTGCAAGATCATGTTAATGAACTCTGCGGCTTCGGGACGTGAGAAGGGATATTGGAAACTAACAGAGATCGTGGCAGTTCAAGTACGTTAACAGCAACATTAGTGAGAGCCATCAGAGTGCATTGTTTTTGTGTTGCTATGAATCTAGTTCTGCGCGATTGCGAATATTCGCAAAATTAGGCACTAGGCAGATACATCCCACATGATTGTGGATATAATGTATTTTCGGATATTTTCTCAATAGCCTAAATATAATTAATTGGAGTTCATAATAATCATAGTAATCATAGTAATAATAAATATAGATTTACGTATTAGAAAATAATTTCTGAAAGCCTTTGTCTGGAGCATGGCACTCTATGGAAGTGAAACTTGGATTGTTGGCGCAGCAGAAAACAAAATTGAGGTGTTACAGAGGAATGGTGAAAATCAGATGGATAGATCGAGTAGCAAATGAAGAGGTAAGACTAGTAGGAAGAAGAGATGATTCTGGTGACTGCTGATGAAGAGAAGAGATCTTTCTTTATTCGTATCAGGAGCACCGATCACAAATATATGTCACAAATGGTAAACCGTGAGAATCAAATACAAATAAAAATAATAATGATAATTAATAAAGACACAAAGTACTCGGCAAACTATTCTAAATCTAATATTAAGTGAGGACATCAACATACAAGTCAGTTGAACAACACACAAACATCTGACTGCCAGGTAGCCCGCAACCAAATTAAATGTTCTTTGTCCAGTAACGGGCGACGTCAATAGCATTCGGGTTGGCAAGTGTTAAAACATCCATTGTGCATGTTGCTGGACATAGTGGGCACTGGTAAAGATGTTAGATTGTCTGTAGTTCCCCACAATCACATAGGAGAGAGTCACTCGAAAAAAAAACATTCCTGGAGGTTCATCTTGGTTCTTCCAACTCCAGTCCGTAGTCTGTTGAGCTCCTTCCATGTTGCCCAGCCTTCCATATGGCCCGGAGGAAGGCTTTCTTTTGGGGGCACCCAGCCGGACAGATGACCAGTTCATTCCTTCCACATTCTTGCCCTAGCAGTGTCAGCATTGAATTTAAGGCTGACTGTTGTCGGAAGGAAGCATTTCCTAGATTTAAGGCGAGTTCGGGCGGGGGATATCCAAATAGTGGGTGTGTTTGTGATGTGGATGCCTTAAATCTTTCCTTGTTCTCTGCTACCTCCCTGCGTATCTCCCCAGGAGCATTACCAGCTAAGCAGTGGACTTTCTCAACTGGATTAGGCTTCAAACAACCAGTAATGATTCTGCAGCTTTCGTTGAGTGCAGTGTCAACTTGTTTAGTGTGTGCTTATTTATACCACACTGGACTGGCATATTTGCCCGCAGAGTAGCACAGAGCTAAAGCTGATGTTCTAAGGGTTTGTGGCTGGGTTCCCCAATTAGTACCCGTCAACTTGCGAAGCATGTTGTTTCTTGCGGATACCTTTTGCCTGATGTTTTTGCAGTGCTTCTTGTAGGTCAGTGTACGATCCAAGGTGATTCCTAGATATCTTGGAGTGAAACAATGATTCAGTAGCATTCCCTTCCAATACACTTTGAGTTTTAGGGATGCCTGAATGTGTTGCATGTGAAATGCACATATTTGAGTCTTTTCGGCATTGGGTTTCAGTTGGTTTTGGTCGTAATATGTTCCAAGCTCTTCCATTGCATGTGTCAGAGAGATTTCTACTTCATCAAAACTGTTAGATTGGGTGACAAGTGCAAGGTCATCAGCGTAAATAAAGCTTTTAGTGCCTTTTGGTAGTGATTGGTCATTTGTATAGATGTTAAATAGTATAGGAGCCAGCACACTACCTTGAGGCAAGCCATTCCTTTGATTCTTCCATCTGCTCCGTTGTCCTTGAAATTCAACAAAGAAGCGACGGTTTTCCTGGAGAGTAGCTATCATAGAGATAGGTTGGTATGACACATACGCAGACACCCAGGAATAGCAAACTTAGTAATGGAAGGAAGGGTCGAGGACAAGAACTGTAGGGGTAGACCAACGCTAGAATATGTTAAACAGATTGCCTCGGATCTAAGGTGTGGTAGCTATATAGAGATGAAGCGATTAGCTCAGAACAGGGAGCTTGGAAGGCTGCATCAAACCAGTCAAGAGACTGAAGACTCAAACAATAATAATAATAATATTCGTCACAGATCAGGACATCCAGAACAGAGCCACATTCAGACACAAGGTACACACATCTGATGTGTTCCAGGAGCCAGAAGCAGCGACCTGATGAACAGAAAGAAGCTACAAGCAAGATAATAAAGGAATACTGGCCCCAAAGAATAATGAAGTCATGAGGAGTTATTTACGAGGTCCTTAGTAGGCCGAAAATGATTCAATAATAATAATAATATTAATAATAACAAAAATATAGTATCCCTCCCTATATTACTCTGCTAAGGTCCCATTCCAGTTTTGTACCGAAAATAAGGTCGCATTAACACCAACCTGTGATATTCCCAGAAAACTAACTTCGCTCTGATTATACCTATGAAGGAACCTACTGGTTCAGCATAACCCAATGCGTAAGCGAAATGCACTCACTTACTCTTTAAATGCCTCACAATTAAATAAATACCTTAAAACATGTATATTTACAATGAAATAATGCAACACGGTAACCATGGTAACAGAATCTCACAGGTCCATCTATTTCTGTAAGACGCAATGCAATTCCAATTATTACATTACTGTGAAAGTTTCCAGACGGTTATAAGGTTATCACTGAACCAAATTAAGCTGTACAATTCATCAATACATACAGTATAATGCGCTTGAGGGGTCAAGGGGCACTCTAGAATTTTTTCACGCAATTTTCACGTATGAGTGTGGTACGAAAGGTATTTTTCACCCGACTATAAAGGGTCTCCGAAAACCACATATAAAGGCCCTTTTAAATTAACAGTGTCTGTGATATTCCCAGAAAACTAACTTCGCTCTGATTATACCTATGAAGGAATGACAAACCCCTAACCACTGCACCAGTAGCTGAATTGATAAAGTCTGATTATTCATACCAAGGATAAATCAGTCATAGCATTCATGATTGAGATTTTGCTAAGTGTACCCTTTACAACTAGAATATTTGCGGGCGAACCCGCGGCGGGTAATGCTAGTGTATTTAACATTACTTGTAAGTACTGTGTCTTGATAAAAACCAGGTTGTCAAAAATGTTACCTTGAATAAGTTATTTAACGTTATTAATGTACTGATGTGGAATTTTTGTGCATACAACTTTTAAATGCCAACCTCTGGAACACCAGGAGAATGCTTTTGCATTACACTACAAGAATTTTCAAACTTAATTCTAGGCAGCTCCCCCTGTTGGCTAAAGAACAAGGAGCGTATGACCTCGCTGTTCCGCGCCTTAAAACAACAATAACTAACCAACTAGCCAAAGAAACTGATCAAACTCAGAGTTCATAAAACAGATGGTAATGATCAAGATCTAGATCTACTACACCACAACTGACACACTTTAAATATTTCCTACTTTATTATATCGCTTATCAATGAGGATTCGCAGGCTATTTGCTGTTATAAACCGGCCACAGGCTAGTACTATAACCATTTTACTATCACTGACTCTCACAAGTGTATCTGGAAGTTATTTCGCTGTGAGCTACAGTATGATACGTATTCTGTTTCCTCCCAGCACTTCCGTCAACAACATGTACCGGTAACATTTTCCTTTCTGGATAATATAATAACCCTTATTGTGATAGTTCCAGGAGACCGATATTTGCTAAAAATGACATGGGCCCCGTATTTTAAATATTTGTTTTATTATTTCAGCCACGTAGTGCTTCCAGTGCTGTAACCAAGACAACGCGGGAATCATTCTCACTCCAGATTATATCGATAGCGGCTTCGGTGGCGTAGTTGGTAGCATGCTGAGCTTCTATGCCCAAGATCGCGGATTCAAACCCGGCCGAAGTTGTCCGATTTTAAGAGCGTTAAAACTCCCTCAGTAAGCCATACTTCGGATGGAAAGTAAAGCCGGCGGTCCCAAGTCATAGATTTATGGCATGAAAACGAACCTACTACAACCACTAAGTACACTTGTGGAAGCTAAAATTTGTAGGTTAGTTTGATAACGCTATATTAGTTCCAACGTTTGCCGCCAGGTGTTGACTGCGATGGCATTTAGTAGCCAAGTCCGCAGCTAGGTGTTGTGGGCGGTAGCATTTGGTAGCAAAAGTAGGAACTACTTGAAAAAAGTAATCGTCTGCAGTCCTTCTACCTGATAACACACACTAATACAGCCATCACAATTAACACCGGTTATCAGACAGATTCTACACACACCCAAAGTACACGGGGCTATATGACCACATTGTCGCAGCCCCTAAACTAAGGAAACAACCATCCTAGATATATCGAAGTGTTTAAGTTCCGTGAATAACTGAATTCATAATAAGTATACTGTACTGTACTTTGGTCAAGCTGAAGTCGGCTGACATCTGCTCGCATGTAATTTTGAAGTCGTTTGATTTTACGCTCTTGCTCGGAGCTAAATAAGATACGTAGTGATGAACGAAATGAAATGAGGTTTTAAAAAAATATACTATTTATTTATTTATTTAATTATTTATTTAATAATTATTAGATACAACCATGAAAGGTAATTTTACACTAATATTTTTAACAATTTCAATTGTTACATTAACAGGTAACAATTGGCAGTGATGACAGCAAGGGACAAATATCGGGAAAGACGCAGGGAATGATCGGGGTAGTGGGTGATTAGGAGGGTGAGGGGGTAGTAATTGAGGATGAAAGGGATTTTCTAATGTTATGTTTGAATGTTCTATAGGGAGAGAATATGTCAATATTTGGAAGGGAGTTGCTAAGGGTAGGTAGACGGTGGAAAATAGAGCGCTTCTGTACTTCAAGACGTGGGCGAGGTGTGTGGTGTAAATGGTTCTGACGTGTTGAACGGGTGGGAACATGGAGTGGGAAGTAGCTTAAGAGCATGTTACATTTTGTGTAACCATTCATAATTTTATGTAAGAAACAGAGGTCAGTAAATTGTAGACGGCTTCTCAGGTCGAGTACATTGAGCTGATTTAGAATATCGGATTTGGCAAAGTGCCTTAGTGAAGGATTGCGAGCTTTGACTATTGATATGAAGAAATTAAAGACACTGTTCAATTTAGAATTATTGGTTATGTGTAGGCTGTCAAAATTATACACTGCCCACCAAAGACAGCGTAACACTTCATGTATTGATATGAAGCTTAGTTAAATTCCACATTGTATAATTACCATATGTTCTCCAATATTTATTGAGTGGCCAGGGCTCTGTGAAAGTTACTGATGGGGAATCAACACTGAATAACAGCAGGAGGTTATTTTTTAACGCAATTGTAGTTTGCTGAAACAATGTTCCCGCGCATTTCTTACTCATTTCGCGCCAATATTAAAACATATTATTTCGTATTTAAAGTCGCCTTTGCACATTTGGTGCTGATTGATGATTATCAGAGGATTGCCTGAGAGGTTATAATCCATAAACAACTCCTCGACATGCCTTTAAGTCTCGGACTAGGCGAAAGCAGTAATGCATTGGTGAATGATGGCCGTAGCTTCCGCTATGGACTCGAGGCGTTGAATAAGTCTCCCACAAGCGTTTTACAGGCTCGGAAACGTTTTGAGAATCATCATACCATGTCTTTTGAAAACATATATATAGAGAGAAATATTCTTTCTCTTATTCTATAAAGAAGTTTGAAATTAATATAAAAATACTCTCAACTGTTACGCTTTCTTGGAGGGCAATGTATTAAAATTCCAAGTCGAAATTTAAAAATAAATCTTCAACATTTAAAGAAACCACGTATTAGTTGTTTAGCATCTAACACGTTATAATATATTTACCAACTACGAAAAAAGAAAACAATATTTCATTTTAAAAGTATAGGTAGGAGATATTTTTCAAATCAAAAACTTGTAACTCCCTTAAACTTGGCGTGGCATTTTGAACATAACCACTCATAATACCTTGGCATCAAAAGGGTAAAACCAGAAACTTCTTGCTTCTAACCCAGTCTCGTTGAAGGAAGTCACTTGCTGCAGTCTAGTGGTGGTCTAGGGACACATATTAAGGTCCTGTCCCAAATACATCTTAATCTTGCGATCATAAGCCACGGGACCTCCAGTTTTACGTCGAATCCGAACCACAGGACGAGACAGTTTAGTTCAAAAATCTCACACATAATTGACCGGGAATTAAGTCCGGCTTGCCTCGATGAGAAGCAAGCAGCTTGACCACTGCACCGTTGCGCCCCGCTTAAATAATGATCACTTGCACAAGTAATAGTTGCAGGTTACATGAATTGCCAAGTTAAATTAGAGGCCAGGGACCTTCCGAACTACTGTTTGCTCTCCAGAGCAAGGCTGAGCAGGAGATCACTGATCAGCTTACGAAGGTTCTCGCGTTCGCTGTTGCACTATGACCAAATCTCTTGCTTGCTGAATCAGACCAGGCAGCCTGCCCTTACTCTGCCTGTCTCGAAACAGCGATAGAGGTTGGAAGGAGAGACGAGACAGTAAGGACAATCGAGTCCGCATGCTTCTCGCTGTCGCAATTCCACATGTTGAGGTTTCACTCGAGTATTCACATTCTCCGGGCAGTGCGATTACCTCAGCAAGTGGAGCTAAATTATTATTGAGTCATTTTCGCCATTGTACTGTATGATTTTAAAGGAAGAAGTACAGATCCCAGGGACTAGCTACGCACTTGACCTTAAAGCTGGGTTTTCCTAGATCCGCATTTTGTGCGGAGCGCACTGCGCAATGCCCAGTCCGCAGTGCGGAGCCTACTCAACAACACGGAATCAGACGGCATCGTTTTCCTACACTCCTCCGCGGTGCGCAGTGCGCCCTGCGCAACTGGACGACTTTTTTGGGGGCTGTCAAGTGCGGACCACGCTACGCAACAGACGAGTATTTGGGCAGTTTTCTCTTCTGTATGGGGGGGCGTGGTGGCTCAGCGGTCTAGCTGTATGCCTCTCACCATGGCGGTCCGGGTTCGATTCCCGGTCAATGCATGTGAGATTTTCGAAGTGAAATGCCATGTCCTGTGGTTCGGATTCCACGTAAAAAGGAGGTCCCGTGGCTCATAATCTACAGATTAACGGTCACGTTAAACTACAAGCTTCCTTCCTTCCTTCTCTTCTGTATTGATATCGGTCTTCTAATCTGCTGCAGGACTCGCTTGCAAGATCATTTCCTACTAAACTAAGCAAGTATTCAAACTGACACCTAGTAACTCTGAAGTAAGATTTGAACTTCAGTTCGTCGTCGAGCAAATGTCTGTGGATTAAAAGTTTAAACACTCCTTCTTGCTCTCTAGATGAGTACATGGAACTGACAGATTTCCGCACTTTATAAAGACGACCAACAATGAAGTAAATTTCATCTTCGATCTCTTCTTCCTCTTCTAATAACATCAATAGCGCTATTTTTTTTCTTGTTCAGAGGACGAGAGCTCATGTTCACTCACTTCTCAAACAAATGAAAACTTGAAATAGACGCAGCGCATTGCTGAGCTAGGAAAACACTACCGCGCAGCGCATTGGGATGTGCGGAGAGAGGTGCGCAGTGCGCTGTGCGCTCCGCACAAAATGCGGAGCTAGGAAAACCCAGCTTAAGATCTCAGTGGTAGGAGAGGGTTGTGGAGCGGTGTGGGGATCGTGCTGAATACATTGCTGACGCGCGACTGTAGCATGTTCCCTCGGACATTACTAGACTAATAAGCCAGTAGAGATTAGATGGGCAAGCGCAGAACTTACTGCCTGTAAATGTACCGGTGATTTATTTCGGTGCAAAGTTAATTGTACACATATAATAGAAAATCTTATTTATATTCTTCTTCTTCTTCTTCTACTACTTCTCCTTCATCTTCTTCTTCTTCTTCTTCTTCACGAATGGGTCTCTTAGCACCACGCGGAATCAACTTCGTCTTCCTTTTAGCCCAGTATTCTTTCATACGCAACGAGTTGGTGTGTTTTCGTTGCTTGGACCATGTACAGTAAAAACTCGATTAACCGTCATCGTCGGGACCGTGGTCGTGACGGTTGAGCGGATAGACGGATAACAGAAACACTGTATTATTCCTCCAAAACATGACCTCAATCAATTATATTATAGACAGATATCACTCTCACAGTACGGTAATGTAATATATTTGTGAGCGAAAAGAAATTTAACACGATTGTAACAGCAAATAAAACTACTTATTACATGATAAAAACATCCGTACAGTAGCTACAAATGTGGCAAAATTATGTACAGTACAGTACAGGTAAAATAGTTCATGTAGCTTGAAAATAGTCAATCATTTTATTCTGCCTCTTTGATGCTCGAGCTTTTACCGCGGCAATATTTCGTATTTTTCGGAGCAGTAGTGCCTCTTCTTGACTTTCAAACCATTCTATACACTTGGACAGCATTGTTTCAGCCTCTGAGTGGCTAATAGTTTGCTTTTCGTCATGGTTTGAACACTATGGCGGGCAGGTACACTCACTTCCCACTAAAATAGAGTAAGTAAGCAAAGCGAACACGTCACTGCACCTTAAAGCACTTTATCTTCGACCCTCACTATTATGTGTCAGAAAACTGTATCATAATGATGGTCATTATAACACTTTTTCCATTATGATACAGTTTCTCCAGCCAATCAGAGCTCGTTCATTGACCAATTAGGTAACGATACCTTCGCGCATGCGCTCAAAATCCAACATGTCGGACATAAACACAACATCGAACTATAATAAATTACCGACATGGAATACGCACCGTCCATATGTTCGCGTAAATAAACTGGCGAATATGAGACAAGAAATAGCACTGTACCTTAGAATCACCAACACTAATTTCTACACAGCGCATTTTCTTGAAACGACTCCGGTGACAATATTACTGAGGGGCGGCAGATGTAAACATATGGCCTGCATATGGCATTGCAAGCACACAGAGCGCATGCGTCGGTCGGCCAGAGAGCTTGGAACATGGAGATATGCTACCTAGCGCACCACCCGATCACAAAATTCTAGTTACTGAACAGATATTTATGAATATTTATGTTAAAACATGTAATCAAGTTAAAATTATCGTCGAACATAAACAGTCGTATGCAACTCGCCTATAATGGTAATTAAGACACTCGTATGGAAATTACATACTCGTGTCTTAATTATAGCCATTATGGGCTCGTTGCATAATGTACTATTTTATTACAGTATTATTATGCTATTACAGCAATGACGGTTAACAGAAACTGACGGTTAAAAGAATGACGGTTAAACGAAGTTTTACTGTACTCTATGTTGTTTTGTCTTTCGCTCTGCTTCCTCGAAACTCCTTGTTTGTGTGATTTTTCCGATTGCTATTCGGTCTTGTAAATTTGGTGACCCCAATTCTTTAAGATCTTTGTCCGTTTGTTTGTACCGATTAGGTCTGGCCTTCTTATTCTATGTGTCAGCCTGTTGGAATCCATTCTTTCTATGTGCCCCATGGATTGGATTATTCGCATGCGCATTGAATCTGTGAGTTTGGGAATCTGTTTGTAGATTTCTACATTAGGTTTTGGATTCTTGGTCCTAGAATTTTCCTCATTATCTTACGTTTTTTAACTTCTAATTAGCATTTTAGAGTCTTTTGCTGGAGATTAAGTGTTTCGGATGCGTAAAGGGCTTCAGTTTGATCACTGTTGTATAGCGTCTGATTTTATAGTTCCAAGAGAGACATATTTTGTTGTGAATATTCTTTTTCAGTTGAAATGCAGTTTCCATTTTCTGAAGCCTTGACTGAATGGATTTCTTCTCACTGCAATTTTCAGTGATCCATTCCACTAGATTATTTAAATTCTGTAGTACGGGAGATTGTATTGTTGCCAATTTTCAGTTCATGTGGAGCCATCTTGATATCTGTCATAAATTTTGTTTTTTCATACCAAATTCTTAAGCCAACTTTAGCTGCTTGCAAGTTGTTTCTGTACATCTGGGATATCTTTGGCAATTAGTGCCATATCATCGGCAAAGGCATGACATTAGTTTTATAGCTTTGAGTTTTGGTCCTAGTCGGTGAGTTGGTGCACCTGTTTGTCTCCATTTATATTCTTCTTCTTGTTCCGTATAGGCCAACTACGGACCACGATATTCAAGTATTTTGCTTGGAGTGGGTCTTGATGTTTGCTCAGTAGTCACGCATCCTCTGGCTGTGTTGTTCCTTTCTCTCCTTTGTCCAGTGGGCACCTGTCTTCTTCCTTGGAGATTTTTCCTGGAACTTCATTTGCTTTAATTTACTCCTGAGAGACGTTCGATCTTTTATGTCTTTTACCGTAATTCCCAGTTCCAACAGATCTTTGTGCACTTTTGCCAGCCATGGTGACTTGGTCTTCCTTCTTGGCCAGTAAGTGAGACGCTGGTTGGATGCATCCTGGAGACGTGTCCATAAAATGCTAGACGACTCTTCCTGGCCACGTCTGTAATTCTTTCAGAGTAACTATAGAGCCCCTGGTTAGTATTGCTTTCTAACTATTCAAATGTTGTTGAATCATTTAGAGGCTTTGCGACATTGTGATCATGTAACTCCGTGTACTTGGGTGAGTATGTGGAACCTATCTGGATAACCTGTGTCATTGTGATGGCTATAAAAGTGGGAAACCACTTCTAAGACAGCTGAGGCGAAAAGCGAATCCATCTCTTCTCAGTTGTGTCTCACGAGACTGAGCGTATCCCGTTTGAACACTCAGACCAGGATTACATTCCTTGGTGGAGCCGTAATTTGAACGCAGCGCCTTGGGGATGGAAGTCTGAATAAATAGCCGGGGTCCACGGAAGGCACCTAATTCTTATCAGGAGCTCAGAGTTTCACAACATCTTCAGGTACATAGCAGGTACATGTGATGCCCCGCAAACATGAAAGTTGCTTCGTTACATGTCGATAACGATAGTGAGTTGAGCAAGATTCATTCATGGGGAAATGCATATTTCCTAAATATCAACGTTAATTTACACCCAGGCACCATTTCATAGTAAACAAGTTTATTTGCCGTGACCTCCTTTAGCATCCCTCCCCCTCCCCCCTCGTATTTGGCATGAAATCAGCTTCCTCCCACAATCTAAAATGTAGAGATTTGAAGTCATTCTTTTTCGGTGTTGCCTATACAAATTTTCTTTTGTAGCTTTTCAGTCGGTCAACACGATTGTGCCCAATAAATGGATGGGGTATAAGATATAAATATGTAAATGCACTCTTGAAAAAAAAATGTATTAGTTAATTATCAAGCGGCTTCGGTAGCGTAGTTGGTAGCATGCTGGGCTTCTATGGCCAAGATCACGGGTTCACACCCGGCCGAAGTCGTCGGATTTTTTAAGAGCGTTAAAATCCCTCGGTATGCCTTCCTTCGGAGGGGAAATAAAGCCGGCGGTCCCGTGTCATAGATTTATGGCATGAAAAAGAACCTTTCACAGACTTAACTTGTGTAAAGCAAAATTTGTTAGGTTAGATTTCGTCAGAACGCTCTATCCAAGTTCCAACGTTCACTACAAATACTAACTACACTTGTATAAGCTAAAATTTTTAGGTTAGTTTGATAACCCTATATTAGTTCCAACGTTCGCCGCCAGGTGCTGACTGCAATGGAATTCAGTAGCCACGACCACAGCTAGGTGTCGTGGACGGTAGCATTTGGTAGCAAAAGTAGGAACTACTTGAAAACATTAGGCTACTTGTCTGCAGTCTTTCTACCTGAATCACAGACAACACACACTGATACAGCCATCACAATTAACGCCAGTGTCTGTCTGTTAGGTAGTCAGCCCGAAGGCTGGTTGGATCCTCAAAAAGTACCGCCGTTACGTTATGTGAGTAGATACCCACAAAAACCCAAGGCAGCGCTATTTTGAGGTGTTCTCGGCAAGAAGAGGAGTGAGGTAGTTTGCCATTGCTTTCCTCACTGAGTCAGAACAGCGGTAAAACGCCAGTTATCAGACAAATTCTACACACACCCAAAGTACACGGGGCTAAATGACGGTGTTGTCTCAGCCCCTAAATGGGTCAATTTAAACGCGTAATCCTAAATATCCCCATTTAATTGTGATAGTTAACTAATACAGACATGTAATTTTTTTCCAGGAGTGTATTTACATATTAGCGGCTTCGGTGGCGTAGTCGGTAGCATGCTAAACTGCTGTACCCAAGATAGCGGGTTCGAACCCGGCGGAAGTCGTCAGATTTTTTAAGAGCGTTAAAAATCCTTCACTATGCCTTCCTTCGGAGGGGAAGTAAAGCCGGCGGTCCCATGTCATAGATTTATGGCATGTAAAAGATCCTTTCACAGACTAAACTTGTGTAAAGCAAAAATTTGTTAGGTTAGATTTCGTCAGAACGCTCTATCAAAGTTCCAACGTTCACCACTAGGTATCATTGATATCTTGTGGCGAAAGTTGGAACTACTTGAAATTGAACGGAACTTGTAGCTCACCCTTTACGGTGTCCGCTGGAAGCAGCTACAGACTCAGGCAAGCCGAACATGTCCTCGGACACTCCCGGCGCTAAAAGCCATACGATAAATAAATTTACAATTTCTATCTTGTACCCCGCCCATTCATTCATTGGGCACCATCGTGCTGACCGACTGCAAAGCTACAAAATACATAATCTAAAACCATAGCCATTGTATACGGCAATGGTGTTTACAGAAAGTGCGCCTCCTTGTGAAGCGGCTAGCATTCTTGGCTGTCACCGCGGATGTTGTTGTTGTTGTTGATACAATGAGGGCCCATCGTTGTCATGCAGCCCCGTGCACCTCTCAAGGACTTCCAACACATACAAACATAACTCCACCTTTTGGAGAGGACTAAGATATTTCATTATATTGGCAACTCCAGCTATCTGATATGACATCTAGCGGTAAAAATGAGAAACTTACCAAGTAGGGTACATTTGTCACGTGGTGACTGTTTGCATATGGTTTCTTGTATTGGTAAACAGATCGTGGTAAATTGTTCGTGTCTTTATACATAAGTAATAAGTTTTACTCGTTGATAGAGTGAAAAATGAGTAAAAGCAAAGTGTATTGCTCAGTTTACGGCTGTAAGTCGATGTATAAGAGGGCTGCGGACATACGTTTTCATCACTTTCCAAAAGATGCAAATAGCAATAGCCGAAATGTGATGATACCTAATAATACCTAATACCTAATAATAATACCTTTCCACCCCGGGAAGGATCTAACACTTGTCGAGGTAGACAGACAGAAGACCTGCGACGTAAAGCCAGCGAAGGTTATTCAGTTTAAAAACAGCTGTTACGATGGGCGTGCTGGTAAGATTGAAGTTACTTGAATAATTAATTATTGGCTGCTTGGTAGGGAGAAGGGATGAGTTTAACTTGTATTAAAACTCGGGGGGCGACAGGAATTGCTTGATTTGGATGGTTAAAAGGTGGGTTTGGTGTTGAATATTTGAATGGTAGCGGAATCACTCATTCTACAGTGACCACGGGGAGGCAAATTAGGCCTATATGACTCGTAGTGGAATAGCTCGAATATCGAAGAACTTAGCGATTACGAGGTGTAGGCTTGGCGGAAAGGCTGGCGGATCATCAGTTTGACATCAATTCACGATATAAGTCGGAGCTTGGAACAGTGGCGTCTGGTTTGCGTGGATGCTAGTCTCGGAATGATAAAAGTAGCACAGCTTCGGTGTGTTATTTATTTGTTTATGTACCGTATTTCTCTATTTGAATGTCCTCGGCGTTGACTCAGGATCGACATTTACATTATATTGCGCATAATAGTACCGAAATAATGTCCGAAGTGTAGCCCTGTGTAAATTTGAATCAGCTGATCTACATCACCCATAAAAAATGATGCTTGATAATATGCAAATGACACCAAAAATCCTGTGGAACACACAAATTAGATCACGTGTATCGCACAGTTATACATATATACAATTAAAAATAACACTGTCTTTACTTTAGAGACCATATTTACTGATTATAACCGAAAAATAAAAAGTGTTCCATATCAAACGCGTGTTATTGAGTATTTTAAACCCTACTTATTCAGACCGACCGCAGCGCCCCAAGTGTTAGTTTGAGTTGCCAATACAAAAAAAAAAAAACTAAAGACGGAGATAAAAAAAAAAGATAAAGTGTCGGTTGGTTCCTCAGTTTAGGGACTGCGACAACGCGGTCATGTATCCACGTGTACTTTGGGTGTGTGTAGAATCTGTCTGATAACCAGTGTTAATTGTGTTGGCTGTATTATAGTGTGTTATCTGTAATTCAGGTAAATGGACTGCAGACGATCACTTACAATTAGTTCCTACTTTCGTTACCAAATGCTACCGCCAACGTCACCTAGCCGATAACATGGCTATAGACCACCGCAACCACCACTGCACAGTGGGTCAAAATCGAAATCTAGGTGGACAAAATTATTTTCACGTTTTAATCATGAATTTAGAGTGAAAGCAACGTACATAATTTGTTTACTTCATAATAAAATCAGTTAAGACCTTTTTTAAGCTACGTCTACACATGCAAGAAATTGTCTATGACTAGGAGTTGGATAGAGCATTCAGTTATCTCTTCAGAACAATTTTCTACCCCCAATTTACTTTTAACAAAGTCACAAAGTTCCACTTTTGACATAATAGTCGAACCCAGTGCTTCAAACAGTTGTAAACGTGTGAGAACTGGTTGCGCGGCATCTTCTAAAACGTAAAATAACTAAGCAAGTTGCAAAAAGATGCAAAAAAATCTTATAACAAGCGTAAACTACAAGACTTCATCTACATTTTAACATTAAGTAATAAGTGACGCAAAATGACGCAACATATTAAAAATCTAAGTGAAAATATAATTTTAAAAATAATAGTTAAATATTGTATAATGCAAATATAGCTAAAATTACGTAACAATTACGCCCATAAATAACTGAAACGCGTTACAAAGATCATACCTTCAGCTGCATGTTCCATCTTAAAGCATCACACTAACCACTAAAACAACCAAACCGCAGCCACTTACATTCACCCTCCAATTCAGACTGCTCGAACAGTGGTGACAGATTTACACTAAAATGCGTTTATATCCCAGAATAGTGAGCGGCAATTATATGAGAATGCTGTAGAAGTAATACATTTTGTTTTTTTAATTATGAAAATAAATAATTTTGTCCTCCTAGATTTCGATTTTGACCCACTGTGCACTGGTGGCGAGCGTTGGAACTTAGAGAGCATTAATCAAATCTAACCTACAAATTTAGCTTCACACAATTGCAGTTAGTGGAAGGTTCTTTTGAAATCCACAGCCTGCTTCCAGTCTCCGACCGGGTCAGGAATGGAATGAATGAAGCCTCCCACCTAGCGGCGAGGATATGAACTGTGCCGGCTGCCGAGGCCTGACGCACTCCTCTGGGGCAATGATTAAATGAATGACAGATGAAATGAAATGATAGTGGAGAGTGTTGCTGGAATGAAAGTTTGACAGGGAAAACCGGAGTACCCGGAGAAAAACCTGTCTGCCTCCGTTTTGTCCAGCACAGATGTCACATGGAGTGACCGGGATTTGAACCACGGACCCAGTGGTGAGAGGCCGGCGTGCTGCCGCCTAAGCCACGGAGGCTTTTTGGAAGGTTCTTTTCATGCCATAAATATACGACATGGGCCTTCCGGCTTTACTTCCCCTCCGAAGGAAGGCATAGGTCTACTGAGTGATTTTTATCGCTCTTAAAAATATCCGATGACTTTGGCTGGGTTTGAACCCGAGATTTTGGGCATAGAAGCTCAGCATGCTACCAACTACGCCACAGAAGCCGCCCAAGGCAAAATGTCATTCTGATAGTGAGTAAAAATTTTAAAAAAAATGATAGGTTTTATAATGAGTTCTGACCAATAGAGATTATATTGATGTTGATAGAGTGATGAGCGACTGTAGGAGGTTCATCGACTCCAGAAAAAGATGAGCACAGTTGAAAAAGATGTCATTCATATCGCCTACGATGTTGCAACGGGAACAAAGAGGTGACAGAACAGTCCGTATGTAGGTGCTGGGGATATCGTCCAAAGTTGAATTTCAGTTGTTCAATAGTCATAATAAAGTTCCTAGTACATGTTGGTTGGTTGGCTCGTTAATTTTGGGGCTGCGACAACGTGGTCATGTAGCCCCGTGTACTTTGGGTGTGTGTAGAATCTGTCTGATGACCAGTGTTAATTGTGATGACTGTATTAGTGTGTGCTATCTGTTAGGTAGATTTCATTAGAAAGCTAACTATTGCAATGGGTCCCATGTTTCGACTTCCGGAAAATGTCGACATATCTTCGCGTTTCACATCCCCCAGACCCCAAAACCACCGTCAGTTCAAAAGTTTATATATAATTTATGTATGTATATATGTATATATGTATATATATATATATATATATATATATATATGCATATCAGTTTCTTGTGGACACGATAACTGCCGTAATTTTGCACCAATCACTTTGAATTTTTAACCGAATATGTATACCTATAAAATCTCGGTCGAGTTCGCTACTGGGCTAAATCGGTCGAAGGGGGTGAAAATGGGGGGCTTTTTTTTCGAAATAGTGAAATATTGATATAACTCTCTTAATATGTGAAATATCGAATCCGTTCAACGTTCATACTATGTGTCGGATAAAGCCCAAAAATTTATGTTTGAAGAGTTTTTTTATAGCACCAACCATTGACCAAAGGGGTGGGAAAAAGTGGGTTTTTCGGGAAACATTAATCATATCTCTCTTAATAGGCACAATATCAAAACCGTACAAAATCGGACAATATTCCCCTAATAATTACCTAAAACTTTTGTCTGAAAGAATTTTTGATATGACCCACCATTACGCCAAGGGACGAGAAAAATAATTTCGGAATTATAAGAAAATGCCAAGAGCTATCAGTGGTTGCCATGGCAACACTACTAAATTGACGAGGCATGAGCCATCAGACGTTGCCACGACAACGCACTTGCACGAGATCAGATTCAGTATTTCCATCTGACTAAGTGGTTGATTGGTTGGTTGGTTCTTAAGTTTAGGGGCTGCGACAACGCGGTCATGTAGCCCCGTGTACTTTGGGTGTGTGTAGAATCTGTCAGATAACCGGTGTTAATTGTGATGACTGTATTAGTGTGTGTTATCTGTTTGTTAATTTAAGTACTGCAACTAACAATTTTTCAGATAGTTCCTACTTTTGCCGCCAAGCGCCACTGTCAACGACTACGAGGCCAAGTTCAGAACTGAGCTACTAGACGCCGCCGCAGTCGGCTCTTGGCAACGAACATAGAAACCTAAGAGCGTTGTATACATTCTTAACCTATCCAATTTAGCTTCACACAGGTGCAATTAGTGGAAGGATCTTTAACATGCCATAAATCTATGACATGGGACCGCCGGCTTTACTTCCCCTCCGAAGGAAGGCATACTGAGGGATTTTTAACGCTCTTAAAAAATTCGACGGCTTCGACCGGGTTTGAACCCGTTATCTTGGGCATAGAAGCTCAGCATGCTACCGACTACGCCACCGAAGCCGCCTGACAAAGTGGGAAGCGGCTTCGGTGACGTAACTGGTAGCATGCTGAATTTCTATGCCCAATGTCGCGGTTTCAAAGCCGGCCGAAGTGGTCGGATTTTCTAAGAGCTCTAGAATCCCTCAGTATGCTTTCCTTTGGAGGGGAAGTTCCAACGTTCGTTGCGAGTTGCTGGTTGGGGTGGCATCTAGTAGCCAAGATCACAGCTAGGTGTCGTTGACGGTAGTACCTGGTAGCAACATTAGGAACTACTGCTTGAAATTGACCGTCTGCAGTCCTTACCTAAATTAAGCCTAATACAGTCATTACAATTCACACCGTGTATCAGACAGATTCTACACTCACCCAAAGTACACGGGGTTAGATGACCGCGTTGTCGCAGCCCATAAACTGAGGAACCAACCAGAGGTAGATTTCATTAGAAAGCTAACTATTGCAACTTCGACTTCCGGAATATTTCGACATATCTTCGCGTTTCACATCCCCCAGACCCCAAAACCACCGTCAGTTCAAAAGTTATATATGATTTATGTATGTATATCAGTTTCTTGTGGACACGATAACTGCCGTAATTTTGCACCAATCACTTTGAATTTTTTACCGAATATGTATACCTATAAAATCTCGGTCGAGTTCGTTACTGGGCTAAATCGGTCGAAGGGGGTGAAAACGGGGGGCTTTTTTCTAAAAAGTGAAATATTGATATAACTCTCTTAATATGTGAAATATCGAATCCGTTCAACGTTCATTCTATGTGTCGGATAAAGCCCAAACATTTATGTTTGGTTTCTTTATAGCACCAACCATTGACCAAAGGGGTGGGAAAAAGTGGGTTTTTCGGGAAACATTAATCATATCTCTCTTAATAGGCACAATATCAAAACCGTACAAAATGGACAATATTCCCCTAAGAATTACCTAAAACATTTGTCTGAAAGAATTTTTGATATAACCCACCATTATGCCAAGGGATGAGAAAAATAATTTCGGAATTATAAGAAAATGCCAAGACCTATCAGTGGTTGCCATGGCAACACTACTAAATTGATGAGGGATGAGCCATCAGACGTTGCCAAGTTAACGCACTTGCACGAGATCAGATTCAGATTTCCATCTAAGTGTGAAGCGGCTTCGGTGACGTAACTGGTAGCATGCTGACTGTCTATGCCCAAGGTCGCGAGTTCAAAGCCGGCCGAAGTCGTCGGATTTTCTAAGAGCGCTAAAAATCCCTCAGTATGCTTTCCTTTGGAGGGGAAGTTCCAACGTTCGTTGCGAGTTGCTGGTTGCGGTGGCATCTAGTAGCCAAGTTCACAGCTAGGTGTCGTTGACGGTAGTACCTGGTAGCAACATTAGGAACTACTGCTTGAAATTGACCGTCTGCAGTCCTTACCTGAATTACAGACTAATACAGCCATCCCTAAGTACACGGGGTTACATGGCCGCGTTGTCGCAGCCCCTAAACTGAGGAACCAACCAAAATCTCTGCGGGAGATATTATTTTGCGTGAAGAAGTAACAGACCGTTACATAGTTACACATCAGTGTCGAAACCTTGCATAAGGACAGTGTGACCACAAGTATAAAAATGGACCCCAAATGACAAGAAGGTTACCGTTCCCATAAGACAATAAAATGTTTAAAATAAGCATAAAATGACGAAAAACAAAGTTAATTAAGCTCCAATTATAAAATACCTTCTCGCAATAAATGAGGTCTGATCCTTCTACGAAAATCTGCATATTCTGCCTATTATAGCCTATCCCCAAGTTAGTCCGGTGAAATCTATCTCCGCCTTCCGGCGTGCCGAGAGGACTTTTTAAATTCAAGTAAGGACTGCAGACGATAATTTTAAGTAGTTTCTACTTTTGCTACCAAGTGCTACCGTCCACGACACCTAGTTTGCAGACTTGACTACTAGATAGCATCGCAGTCAGCACCTGGCGGCGAACGTTGGAACTAACAGAGCGTTATAATTCTAACCTACACATTCTTTGGCTCCACACAGTGGAATGTTCTTTTTCATGCCATAAATCTATGACATGCGACCGCGGGCTTTACTTCCCCTCCGAAGGAAGGCTTACCGAGCGATTTTTAACGTTCTTAAAAAATCCGACGATTTCGGCCGGGTTTGAACCCGTGACCTTGGGCATGCTACCAACTACGTCACCGAAGCCACCCTAGTACATGTTAACTTCTGATATCAATGCACAGAGGTTGAAATGGTGTCTGGAAATTAAGAACGCTAATTCCAGATAGACCCCGAGTCCAAAAGCATATCCATGTTTACGAAACAAACATTACTGATCACTGTGCGATTTAAGAGCAGTACCGTCGTGTTGCGTGAGTTAATCGCACCCGCACACATATCACGTTTCACGAACACCCTAATACACTTTGCTTATGACCAAGGTTTCAAAAACCAAATGAAATAACAGGGGCTGATGACCTCCTTGTTCGGCCCGTTTAAACAACAATAACTAACTAACAAACACATGAAATAACGTCAAACATTCATGTAATGTGGGACTTAAGAGCAGTACAGTGGTGTTGGGGTAGCGCGCCTGCCTCTCACTCGGAGGCCCCGGGTTCGATTCCCGGCTCCTTCAGGGATTTTAGAAACTGACTTGAGGGCTGGAACAGGGTGCACTCAGCCTCGTGAGGACAATTGAGTAGCTGTCTGACAGTGAGGCAGCGCCCCGGTCACGAAGACCGAGATTAACGGCCGAGGGGACCCGATGTGCTGACCACGTGTCACCCCAATATCTGCAGGCCAAATGGCTGGGCAGCGGTCGCTTGGTAGGCCTAAGCCCTTCATGGGCTGGTTATCTGCCGCCCCGGAGGTCCTGGGTTCGATTCCCGGCTCTGCCACGAAATTTGAAAAGTGGTATGAGGACTGGAACGGGGCCTACTCAGCCTCGGGTGGTCCAAATGAGTAGACGGGGTTCGATTCCCAACTCAGCCATTCTCGAAGTGGTTTTCCGTGGTTTCCCACTTTGTCGGCAAATAACGGGATGGTACCTACTGTAAGGCCACGGCCGCCTCCTTCCCTCTTCCTAGCCTATCCATCCCATCCCTCATAAGGCCCCTGTTCGCCTTGCAGGTGAGGCCGCCTGGGCGAAGTGCTGATCACACCTCCCCAGTTGTATCCATCCCGACCAGATGTTCCAAGCTCCAGGACACTGCCCATAGAGGCGGTAGTGGTGACTGGTGAGTTCCCTCGCTGAGTCCGTGGGAATCACCAATCTAGAGGGTAAATTGACTAAATAAAAATAAATAAAAAATATATATATCTGGAGTTGATCACCCGCAACACTAAAACAAACATATCACGTTCCACAATCATCCTAATACACGTGCTGATAACCAAGGTGCTCCGTTCCGCTAAATGATTTATCAACAAACATTATTATAGCGTGAGTTAATCGCCCACACCAGCTAAGAGTGAGATAATGAGGTCTGTCATATCACATTCCTAACGTCAGACATAATTATGGTGATAGGCTTATAATCGCATTCAGCACTACGAGACAAAGGCTCTCTCCGAACAAGGCAGCTCACTTTCACAACTATATTGATGCAAGCAAGGGAAGGAATGAACTGTTATTCCATTCTTTACTCGACTGAGCTTGGATCTTCTACTTACTTCAGGCTGCTTTTTTTAATCATACCTCATCTGTTCTTCAGTCTTCCGACCTCGGCAAAATCAGGGTGTCAGGTCAACGGTGTTATTCCATTTCCTCCCATTTGATAAACATTCTCTTTTCTAATCGTCTTCTCCTTCTTCTTCTGGAAATGTCCCGTTGCCGGTACAATCTGAAGTTCCTCAATCGTTTTTAGCCTACTTTCGATTTTTGCAAAAAATGAAAGTAGACTTATGAGATCACTACAGGGCGAAAAAAGTGTGTCTGTCTGTGTGTGTGTATGTGTGTGAGTCTGTGTGTGTGTGTAAGTGTGTGTACTCTGAATGTCTGTCCCCCCCTATCAATTCGAACACGGTGAGCGCAAATTGAACGAAATTTGGTACAAAGGTAGCACTAGCAAAGGACACCTCAGTGTCATGTTTTATATCGCCGCCATCTTGACGGAAACATAATGGCGGCCACTCAAATGTTCAAAGCTTAAATCAAATTACGACTAACCTAATCATCCGATCTCTACCAAATTTTGCAACAACATACCTATATGGGGGCAGCATCCTTTGACCGAACTAATAGGTCATCAGCCTAATAGTTTGCGGATGGCGGCCATCTTTGTGTGAAAATCGATTGCGCCTATTAATTCGAACACGGTGAAACCGAATGGAACGAAATTTGGTACAGAGGTAGTCATAGCAAAGGGCACGCCAGTGTCATGTTCTTTATCGCCGCCATCTTGACGGAAACGTAATGGCGGCCACACAAATGTTCAAAGCTTAAATCAAATTACGACTAACCTAATCATCCGATCTCTACCAAATTTTGCAACAACATACCTTTATGGAGGGAGCATCCTTTGACAAATCGAATAGGTCATTAGCCTAATAGTTTGCGGATGGCGGCCATCTTTGTGTCAAAATCGATTACCCCTATTAATTCGAACACGGTGAAACCGAATGGAATGAAATTTGGTACAGAGGTAGCACTAGCAAAGGCCACCCCAGTGTCATGTTTTATATCGCCACCATCTTGACGGAAACGTAATCGCGGCCACCCAAATATTAAAGGCTAAAATGTAATTACGACCAACCTAATAATCTAGTCTCTACCAAATTTTGCAACAACAAATCTTTATCTGGGAAGCATATTCTGACCAAACTGCTAGATCATCAGCCCAATAGTTTGCAGATGGTGGCCAAGTATGTGTGCAAATCGATTCCCCCTATCAATTCAAACACGGTGAAACCGAATTGAACGAAATTTGGTACAGAGGTAGCACTAGCAAAAGGCACCTCAGTGTCATGTTTTTTTTTATCGCCGCCATCTTGACGGAAACGGAATAACGGCCACCCAAATGTTAAAAATTTAAATCAAATTTCGACCATCCTAATAATTTGATCTCTACCGGATTTTGCAACAACATGCCTTTTTGTGGAAAGCATCTTATGACTGACTACAAGATCATCAGCCCAATAGTTTGCAAATAGCGGCCATGTATGTGTGCAAATCCATTCCCCAGATCAATTCAAACACGGTGAAACCGAATTGAATGAATTCTTTTACAGAGGTAGCACTAGCAAAGGGCACCTCATATTCATGTTTAATATCCCTATAGCACGTTGTATTTCAACAAGCTACTACAACCAACATTCAATTATACAACTTGAAAAGGACAAAGAGTTATAACAATACCCATGCATTTAGGAGAAAGTAGGCTATATGTTCTTTACTGAACATCTTGTTTCTTATTAGCATCCTCTTACAAGAATAATACATATCTTCCTCCTACCTTGATATACAGTATGTTGGCAGTACAAAATTCTTCTTCCTCTTCCTATGGTGTTGAATGCTTCTGTAAAGGAACTTCTAATAGCCGTGAAAAAAATCAATCAGGCTTCTTCCTTCCACATTTCCCCCCACGATAATATGCAGTTATTGAATTCAGAAAAATGAACCCCCATGATAATATGCAGATATTGAATTCAGAATAATGAAAAGTTTCCCACAAAGTAGAGTTGTTGTTGTTGATGATTCATTGAGAGACTTTGCGACATTGTGGTCATCAAGCTCCGTGAGCTTAGCTGTGTGTGGAATTTGTCTAATAACCTGTGTTATTGCGATGACTGTATTAGTGCGTGTATTTGTAATTCAGATAAGGATTGGGAAAGAGGCGGCCGAGGCCTTAATTTAGGAACCATCCCGGCATTTGCCTGGAGTAGATTTGGGAAACCACGGAAAACCACTCCTAAGATGATTGAGGCAGGAATCAAACCCAAATCTTCTCAGTTCTACCTCATGGGGCTGAGTGTACCTCGTTTCAGCCCTCAGACCAGAATTTACTTTCTTGGTAGAGCCGGAAGTCAAACCTGGTCCTTAGTAGAGGTGACAGTCAACAATGCTAGCCACTGCGCCACGAGATGAACGATTGAACGTTACTAAATGTGAATTGATGATGATTGTTATTTTAAGGAGCGGAACAGCGACGTCATCAGCCCTAGTAATATGAATTATTGTTTGTAAGCGTGGACACCGGGATGTGGCTCA
Source organism: Meconema thalassinum (assembly GCA_946902985.2). Classification (NCBI taxonomy): domain Eukaryota; kingdom Metazoa; phylum Arthropoda; class Insecta; order Orthoptera; family Tettigoniidae; genus Meconema; species Meconema thalassinum. The sequence continues at coordinate 841,410,308 of OX336390.1, forward strand.
TACACATTAAGAATCTAGGACTTTCCAGGTTAAATCGACATGTCTGGGATTCTAGGGGCGTGGTGGAGCAGTGGTCAAGCTGCTCTCCCGGCTTCGATTTCTGGTTAATGCATGTGAGATTTTGAAGTGAAATGTCACGTCCTGTAGTTCGGATTCCTCGTAAAAAGGAGGACCCGTGGCTCTTGATCGCTAGATTAATTGTCAGGTTAAACAACACTCTTCGTTCCTTTTCTTCTGGAGCCCTAGCTAAGCAAAACTAGAAGCCATACTGTCATAGATTATAGTTGGTGCTATGGTCTATTTGTCAAGTGTGGCAAAAATCACAAGGCGAGATGTATTGGTAAAATTATAACCAATGTAACCTTCCAAAAAGAAGATCTATTGGCTTTCACGGCCAGTGAATTAAAACTCAGCAATTCTTCTAGGTTTGTGCCGTGTCATGTGTGGGGTTTCGCCTAGCACACCGCTTGCCACGGTGGGTGTGTGGTTATAGTGTCGGACTAACAACGCCAAGCTTGCAGGTTCGCTCCTGGCCATGGTAAGTGATTTTTGAAAGGCGACAAAAATCACGATACTCATGTCATACGTTGTTGGCATGTTAAAGAACCCATTTGAATTCAGTAGGCCGTGTTCATAATAGCAAAATTTATCTCGGAATTTTCCGCCGACACAAAGTTCCTCATTTCTCTACTAGAAAGCGGTATAGCATCAAGGAGCTTAGATATCTAACCTCCTTGACATTCATAGCGCTCCAAGGAGCATTAAATTCGACACGCAAGCTGCCCTCTGGATGTCAATTAACAAAGCTTGCACCTGGCACCCGAGGCCATACGATATCATTATTATTACCTAGGACACCAAGCTGGCTCATCAGTGGACTCTTGGTATCCGTAACTGGTCCCCCACAGGGGTAGCGTACTGCGCGCTACCTTCCATTTTTATGAATCGCACCTGCACCTCTTTACTGCAAGAGCTAAAAGCTCAAGCAGTCTTCACCTCCGTATGAAGGCTTCCAAAAAGCTAGTATATTGGCTTTCACGGCCAGAGAATTAAAACTCAGCAATTTTTCTAGCTTTGTGCCGTGTCTTGTGTGGGGATTCACCTAGGACACCAAGCTGGCTCATCAGCGGGCTCTTGTTATCCGTGCCCGGAGCCCCACAGGCACAAACCTAGATACATTGCTGAGTTTTAATTCAATGGCCGTGAAAGCCAATATACCATCTTTTTGGAAGCCTTCAGGAGAGAAGAAGGCTGCTTGAGCTTTTAGCTCTCACAGTAAAGAGGCGCAGGTGCGCTTCATAAAAAGGGAGGTAGCGCGCAGTTCGCTACTCCTGTGGGGGTCCGGGCGGGGACACCAAGAGCCCACTGATGAGCCAGTTTGTGTCCTAGGTGAAACCCCACGCAAGACACGACACAAACCTAGAAAAGGTGCTGAGTTTCAATGTAGCCTTGTTTACAGTCACAGGAGGCTCTGTCTCGTATCCATGGCAACGCCCACTTGTCGGTAACATCGCGTAACGTCATTTGATTGAGAGAGAAGATAGCAAGTGTGCAAAGCACCTTAATTTGGTAGTGGGATGGACATTTCCTTGTGTTACGCGCTGTCGACACTGAAAATTGCAATAAAGAAAAGAGAAAGTGCGTGCGTCAAACGTAGCGTAACCTGAGATACGATCCATTCAACATAGTCGCTCCTAAAAACACGGAAACGTTTTATCATTTTCAAATGATATAGTCGACTTCGTCGTTACGTTACGACAACGTCACGAAATGTACCGAGAATGCACTGAGGTGTGTGACGTCATAGTACGATGTAGCAGCCGAGTACCAAGAACGCAGTGCGAGAACAGAGTTTCAAGAAAGCAGTGCGAGAACAATCAAGTAGGCAGTGAAGAAACAAAATAGAATCTTGAAACTCTGTTCTCGCACTGCCTTCTTGGTACTCGGCTGCTAGCATTTAAAATGATATAAAGTCCAGTCTTTCAGACTGTCTCTCTTTTCGTAATTTTGTTTGCCAGGTAGTCAGCTCAGAGGCTGGTTGGGTCCTCAAAAAGAACCGCCATAGGTTAGGTCGGTAGATACCCGCAAAAACTAAAGGCAGCTCTATAATGAGGCGTACTAGGCAAGATAATGAGCAAGGTAGTTTGACATTGCTTTCCTCACTGAGTCAGAAAAATAACACTAGCCCTATGAGTAGAACCTTTCACAGTGCACACAGACACTAGTTGTGCCTTGAAGGACAGTACTCAGACCGACCACCCATACCTCAGTAGCTTCCATATAAACAAAGCCATGGATGACACTGGGACGTTGGTGGTCAATAGACAAATGCAAATGTACTGCATTCATCAAGAGATGGTAAACTAAACAACTACGAGGTGCGTTCTTTACATAGTTATCGTTGTTGCGGGTTCGAAACCGGCCGATGTCGTCAAATTTTTTAAGAGCGTTAAAATCCTTCAGTATGCCTTCCTTCGGAGGGGAAGTACAGCTGGAGGTACTATGTCATAGATTTCTGGCATGTAAAATATCCTTCCACTACCTAACATTGGGGTGACGCGTCATCAGCGCATTGGGTCCCCTCGGTCGTTAATCTTGGTTTTCGTGATCAGGGTGCTGTCTCACTGTCAGACAGCTACTCAATTGTCTTCACAAGGCTGAGTGCACCCCGTTCCAGCCCTCACGTCAGTTTCTAAAATCCCTGACGGAGCCGGGAATCCAACCCGGGGCCTACGGGTGAGAGGCAAGCACGCTACCCAACTCAACGGGGCCGGCTGTATTGATTGTTATTATTTATTTATTTATTTATTTATTTATTTAATTTAGCGTATGGCTTTTAGTGCCGGGAGTGTCCGAAGACATGTTCGGCTCGCCAAAGGCTGTAGCTGCTTCAAGTGGACACCCATGGGGTGAGCTACAAGTTCCGTCAATTTCAAGTAGTTCCAACTTTCGCTACCAGATGTCACTGACATCTAGTGGTGAACGTTGGAACTTTGATAGAGCGTTTAAACGAAATCCAACCTAGAAATTTAGCTTCGCACAAGTTTAGTTAGTGCTAAGATCTTTTACATGCCATAAATCTATGATATGGGACCGCCTGCTTTACTTCCCCTCCGAAGGAAGGCATACTGAAGGATTTTAACGCTCCTAACAAATCCGACGACTTCGGCCGGGTTTGAATCCGCGATCTTGGGAACAACAGTTCAGCATGCTACCAACTACGCCACCAGAGTCGCTAACAAAAATAATAATAATTTAATAATAAATAAAAATCATGAAAATAAATGAGTTATTATTATTTTATAACAACGTTATGTCCAACTAAGGAGCGCGATTATACCTATCTAAAACTTTATTCGGCTTTTCCCAATTAATTGGGGTTGCCGGAGTCAACCAGGATCATTTTGGTTTTGGCCGGGAATTGAAGGCCAGATACCCTTCCTGGCGCCACGTGATTTTTGAGGTGAAAATTCCACCCCGCTGTCACCGGGATTCGAACCCCGGCTGTAAGACGAGCAGCTAAGCCACTGCGACATCACGCTCTCCTGATTATACCTATCTAATAGATAATAATGAATTTGCTTTCTTCTCTTCCCAAAATCTCTTCATTCTCCCACTATGATCTTTCTCCCTATCTTCTGCCCATGCAGGTGGTGGCTCTCATCTGGGGGTTTGCAGCAAAATGATGTTTGTTAACCAACGTTCCATAAAATTACATTGATTTCTTGTAGTTCATTTTTAATTTCGACTAGCAACCGGACCCGGCTTTGCCCGGGAACAGTTATGAATGCATTACGTGATAAGCGCTTTTTTTTTCAATTTCAATGAAAAACGACCAATGTCCGTTTTACGTCTCGGCATGATGGGTTAAAATCACTATCTGGACTATTAATTATATTATCATGGAGATGCATGTGCAACAAATTCTTGTCAAGAATGGCGAGGTGCATGAAACACAAATCCCCCTTCCTTCCAATCTGAACTTGACTGTGAAATTTGCGGAACGAAATGTTCACAGCTGAAATGAAGAAAACCCGAGTTGCACTAAGGGGAAACTCCAAACACAACCACCCTTCTCAGAAGTCTTAACTCAACACGACTCAACGGTTTGCTGCTGGCTGTATCTGGGGCAATAGGTTCGCCCGCTAGCTAGGCTTTAACAGGGTTGATAGACTCGCCCTTAGCTAGCTCGTAAACTGTCGCCTCAGTAGTTGAATGGACATGGTTGGAAGAAATTAAAACGTAACATACTTATGGTGGACGATGTAATGAAGATAGACATATGCTCTCGCGGACAATTTTGTAGAACTTTTCATGCTGAACAATTCTTACACTCATAGTATTTAGATATTTTTAATGGTTTGCCCAGCGTAAGCTTACAAAGCGCTCGGACGCCAGTTTTTTTCGACTTTTCCACTGAAATCATTACTGCTCGGCTTTCTTTGATCATAAATAAATTATTTTCTACAGAAATCATCCTTGAGATATCCTTTACGGAATGCTGAAAACCGCATCAAAATCCATCCACTGGTTCTCGAGTTTACCCGTAACATCCAAGAATCGGGGACATTGTTTTATACTAAGTAGATATTATCCAGTTAGTCTTAACTTTTAGTGTGGAGGCATGATTAAATATCCTTTAAGTAAGTCTTTCTTTGTCCATTTCTTTATAATAATAATGCTATTGGTTTTACGTCCCTTTGAGCTACTCTGGCTTTTAGAGACGCCGGTGTGCCGGAATTTTGCCCCGAAGGGGATCTTTAATGTGCCAGTAAATCTACTGACACGGCTCCCTCGCAGTTGCGCACCCTCAAATGCCACCTGACTGTGCCAGGATACGAACCTGCAACCTTGGGCCCAGCAAGCGAGAACGTTACCCCTGAGCCACGCAGCCAGGCTTCCATTTCTTTAAATATGTCCAAAAATTATTATTATTAGTCTATTACAGTATTATTATAGTAATTACGGATGGGCCTACTGGGGACCAGCTTGTTCAACAGTTGGGGTTTGAGTTTTGTCCCAGAATTGACAAATCTTTTTCCGCTGTATTTCTTTTCTTTCCTTCGACCAGGGGATGCCTTTCCTTAGAGGGTTGTCCTGAAAACAGCAGACTTCGTTAAGAATTATTGTTTGTTTTAGAACTCTGAGTTATGTTGTCTCTGGTATTCCCCATCTTCTAGTACTGGTCCTAAGATCTTTCTGAGAATTTTATTCTTCTCTCTCTGACTTCCAATTTACCCATCAAGCCTATTTTATTCAATGGCAGGCACTCCATAGCATACAGGGCTTCTGGTCGGATGACTGTAGTGTAGTGGCTTTCTACTATTATTATTATCTCTACTTAGTATAAAACTAAGTCCCCAATTCTTGGATTTCACGGGTAATCTCGAGAACCACTGGATGGATTTTGATGCGGTTTTCACCATTCTGTACAGAATATCTCGAGGAAGGTTTCTGTTGAAAATAATTTATTTATGATCAAAGGAAGCCAAGCAATAACGATTTCAATGAAAAAGTCGAAGAAAAAATCTGGCGTCCGTGCGCTTTTTAAGCTTACGCTGGGCAAACCGTTAAAAATATCAATATACTATGAGTGTAAGAACTGTGCAGCATGAAAAGTTCTACAAAAAAGTCCGCGAAAGCATATCTCTATCTTCAATACATCGCCCACTGTAAGTGTTTTTATGTTTTCATATCTTCCAACAATCTCCATTCAAGAAAGTTTACGAGCTAGCCAGGGGCGATCCCATCACCCCAGTTACAGCCTAGCTAGCGGGCGAGCCTATTACCCCAGATATAGCCAGCAGAAAACTGTCAAGTCGTGTTGAGTTAAGACTTCAAAGAAGAGCGGGTGTGTTTGGAGTTTCCTTGGAAGTGCAACTCAGCTTTTCTTCATTTCGCCTGTGAACCTTTCGTTCCACAAAGTATACAGTCAAGTTAAGATTGGACGGAAGGGGGATTTTTGTTTCATGCACCTCGTCATTCTTAAATTACGTCTGACAAGAATTCGTTACTCATGCATCTCCATGATAATATAAGCAATAGTCCAGTCAGTGATTTTAACCCATCATGCGGAGACGTAAAACGGATATAGGTCGTAGTTCATTGACATCGAAAAAAAAAAAAAAAAAAAAACGCTTATCACGTAATGCATTCATAACTGTTCCCGGGCGAAGCCGGGGTGGGTTGTTAGTTATTATTATAAACGGCTTATTTAGTGATACGGACATATTGTTATTAGATCCGACGACTGATGAATGAATGAATGAATGAATGAATGAATGAAAAAAATAATTCTTGAAATAATTAACGTGTTTTAATGGGCCGTGAATTGGCGACCTGATGGTTAGGCACATAATTGGTGTCTTAATTATTTGTACTAGCCTGAATGTTGAAAACATGTTCCATGAGCTGGATCGTGTTCCAGGAACTGCAGAGAAGGCTGGCTGAATAGTAGAGCACAGTGAGGTCAGGTGCTGTATAGGTATGTGAAGCAACAAAGACATCCTTCCTACTTACGGTATTGCGTCTGGGCTATCTGTGGCTCTGTTCAAGCAAGCCCACAGTGATTCTGAATAAGTGATATCGGCAAGTCGAGGGAACCGTTACTCGAACAAGTGCCTTGAGGTGGATCCTTCACGAGCCGAGCAGCCAAGCATGCAATTGTGTCTTCTAACAACCTGATTCACTTCTACAGCGAGCCGTGCGTTCATTATTGTTGATGCTGTCTCATTGGTCATCAGCCCCGCATATAATGTGGGACTTTGAGTGGTCATGTAGCCCCGTGTGCTTGGGTGTGTGTGGAATTTGTCTGATAATCTGTGTTACTGCAATGACTGTATTAGTGTGTGTATTTGTAATTCAGATTATGATTGGGAAGGAGGCAGCCATGGCCTTAATTTAGGAACCATCCCGGCATTCGCCTGGAGTAGAAATGCGAAACCACGGTAAACCACTTCCAGGATGGTTGAGATGGGATTCGAGCCCTCCTCTGCTCGGGTTTGCCTCACGAGGCTGAGTGTAACCCGCTCAAGCCCTCAAACGAGATTTAAATTTCTCGGCAGTGTCGGGAATCAAACCCGGGCCTCCGTGGTGACAGCTAAGAATACTAGCCACTACGCAACCAGGCGGTCAAGGGTATCTCAACAGGTAAAATGAGCTGTGCTGAGCAGAGAAACCGGATCATAGCGTAAGTTCATTGAAAAATATTTTGGTAACAACCCAAAAATTGAACTTGGATGGTTTAGTTATGTTAGTTATTGTTGCTTTAAGAGGCGGAATAGTGAGGTCATCTGCCCAAAAAAATCAACACTACCTGGATTTGAACCCCAGTCCTACGGGTGACAGTCTGGAACGCTACCCCATGGCTAGATTTGACTCTTTTGAATGGCTTAATGAATGGCTGAATGACAGATTTTGTAAAGCAATGTGAATAGCACTAACGCACTAACTCGTGCCTCGCTGGCATCAGGAGAGCATGGGTTAGAATCCCGCCTCAACCGTCCAGAAAATGGTTTTCGGGGTTTACTATTTTCACCACCAGGTAAATGCATAGACGGTTCCTTTCAATGGGTTCACGGGCGATTTCCTTCCTAAATCCCTAATCTGACCCAACATGTCTAGCAGGCGAATCGTTGGTCCTATGACTTTGGGATTGCACCATAAAAAAGCATAAAAAAAAACGAAGAAATAATGTCAGGGATGGTTCTGCATACGGCGAGTGGTTCTCAAACAATTCCATGTTACGACAATCACTCACGGGAAGGCTATTTTTCCATGTCCAGGACGGCATCATCGCATCAGCTGTCGCGTGTACATGTCTTAGAGGGGAAGGGAAGCATATTTGGAATTCTGTTGTTTCTAGTCTGTGGGAACTGGTTGGGCAAGTTACCTCCCCTCCGTGGAACTGATCTTCACTTATCAGTTTTCTGTGAGACCTACCCCGGTGAATACCGGCTGTTCTGTCAGTCCAGTGGCACTTCCTCGATCCGGTCTTGTACACAGTAGCAAGCAGTGTTGCCAAGAGTGACGTACTTTTGCTCCTATTTTCTCCTAAACCGCGCCCCTTTTACTATACGTTTTCCACGTCTTTCGGTGCTTTCTGACCTGAGGAATAGTATGTTCCCGGATAACGGATCTAACTCCACCCACCCTCTATAGCCTGCTACATATTTGTGTTTCTCTATATTTGACTCGAACGTATTTATTTTCTCTAAGGGTGAAGTTTGTTCAAATCTCTTTTCTGAAATCTTACTTATGTTCATTTCAATAAAAAGAAATACAGTAATCATTTTGGCATTTTTCTCAGTTTGATAAAACTCCATAACTCTATCAATTTCAATGTGTATTAGCATGGCGAGGAGTGTTACTTCATTTATATGCTGTGCAGGAAAACAATCTGGCCGGTAGTTGGGGAAGGAGGAAATAGGACATGTCTCCCCGAAATGAAATCCTGGTTATGTCACAACTACAAGGAATACGGAATCTTGCAGTCAGATAGAATCTTCAAGTACAGGATAGCGCTCAGCAAGTTCTAAAAAAAAAAAAAAAAAAAAAAAAAAAAAACTTAACTAGTTCAGACAGGAGATCATTGAAGCGTTGTAGAACTCGTCCTTTGTTCAACCGCCGGATCTCATTGTGCAGTAGATAAGTTTCCGTTCATCTGTCAGTGCTTTGAACAAGCACATCTCGCTTTGTTGACAATCCTCACAAGTTTTACAATGTCATTCATTTTCAGAAATTGTCCACATAATGCCTGAGGTGAATAATGCAGTAATAACTCACGAATGGAGGAAATCTTCAATCTTTGCGGCATAATGCTACGAGCCCCTTATTACTTTCAACCATAGTCTTCATGACAAGGTATAACCACAGTCTACCTACAGATCGCGAAGCTTGGCTCATATTTTTCTACCGTTATATATTTAATTTAACATGTGTTTTACAAGAGGAGATGTGCAGTTCAATGAACAGATCAAATATTAGAAGCAATATTTCATTGTTGCTAAGAGACCTATATGATCGCTTTTCAGTCGGTCAACACGAGTGTACGGTACCCAATTACATTGGGCGGGATGTGACAATTTATCCCATAGTGCCTGAAAAAAAAAAAAGAGCCTTACAGTAGTATCATATCATGTGTAACATCTGACATGTTATCCTACTATGAAATTGAGATGAAATATGGGCTTACGTGAAGTCAATTTTTTCTGCTGTACTCCTTCAGTTTTTAATTTTTTCTCACGTTTCTTATGTCGATAATTTCGCATATATTTTTCTCTGGATTTACCCATCTCTGCAAATCACAAAATCATGAAAAAAGGGGGCGTCACCCCGAGTCCTACAACACATCATGCAAGTCCCTAGCATTATTGGTTCGCGAAATATTAAAAAGCCGATGACCCTTTAGTTTTGGGCCCTTTGGTTAAATTAAGAGGGGGTAGAAAAACGAGGGGCGTCACCCCGACTCCTACGACACCTCATACAAGTCCCTAGCATTATTGGTTCGCGAGATGTTAAAAAGCCGATGACCTATTAGTTTTGGGTCCTTTGGTTAAATTAAGGGGGCTATAGGAAAACGGGGGTTGTCGCCCCAAGTCCTAGGACACCTCATACACGTCCCTAGCATTATTGGTTCGCGAGATATTATAAAGCCTATGACCTATTAGTTTTGGGTCCTTTGGTTAAATTAAGGGGGCTATAGGAAAAGAGGAGGCGTCACCTCACGCAAAATGGGTTGGCACCATCTCACAGCCATCTCTCCGCCACCGCGCGCGCTCATTGGTCAAATCAAATAGCGCGCGCTTCCCCGGTTTCCTGTTACACATTTCCGTCCCTTTTCCAAAATCACTCCCACAAACAATTGCCAGCAACCGAGAGGCAACACGTTGGCCGACAGTACGTCGTGGTGGCAATCTCCACCCCCGCGCGCGCTTATTGTTTCTTGTATGTTGGCCAACAGTACGTCGTGGTAACAATTTCCGCCACCGCGCGCGCTTATTGTTTCCTGTAACACATTTCCGTCCCTTTTCCAAAATCATTCCCACAAAAAATATCGAGCAACCGAGATGAAAGATGTTACACATCAAAAATACATGAATCGTTTATAGGCTACACTTAATAAAACACTTCTCACAATAATGGGGGGCTGTATGAGAAGCGTTTTATTAAGTGTATAAATAATTATTGTATTATGATCACACAATTACACAGGGAAATCAATTGTTACTTCTCACCCAATCTAATCGGGTGTATTCGTGATGACATACTGGGAAGTCATTCTATTAATGTAGACTGTTCAAAAACCAAGACGACACCTGAGTTTCCGAAGGACCCTGAAGGCTGAGATTTGAGCTATGGATTTTAGGCTAGTATTATAAAGCTTTTCAAGGGGCGCGTGATGGCGCAGTGGAGTGTGTTGAAGCTGTCTGGCAACCTGTATTGCTGTGATAATTGTAGTTGTGTGTGTAAATGTATCTGGAAAAGGGATGGGGTAGACGCTCCGGGACATGAAGTAAGGCACTATCCCGGCAATTTCCTTTAGGGAGTGTGGCAAACCCCAGGAAAAAAAACCACAAACACTCAGGATAACCGCTGTCAGCACAGGGATTCGAACCTACGATATCTGTACATACCGCAGCTGTCCTCGCGGCGACGATGCACGTTTGACGAGCGGCTACGCCGCGGGATGAATTGCTTGCAAAATTTTCCTCGAGTAACTATATACCCCCCCCCCCATTGGTCGATCCTGGCTACGCTACTGACGCGACTGCAGGAAAGCAAACATCAAGAATGATTCGCTAAAAACAATTTCAATGGGATATTGCAGAGAAATTGATTCCGCGAACCGTCCACCACGACTGTAGAGCTTGGTAGAACTGGTGAATGAAGGCAGGTTTGTACGAGATAAATAGATTCATAATAAGCCACAATATAAACCATATTGGATTTATAGGTATATTGATGGCCCGCATTGTCCTACAAATGTCATCATAAAACAAGAATAGTTTTTTTAAACCCCCTAATCAATACTTTATTCCACACCAAAAAACTTATATCAGTTTAGTGGATATGTTTCGGGCTGTACTCATCCCTTCTTCAGCACAAGATCAAAAACAACTTCAATCTAAAATGCTATTCATTACTTAAAATTAAAAACAATTGGAAAATGATATGACAATGATAACTTATAGTTGATTTCGGTACCATTGTTAGAGCCCTTAGCGGATAAGGTCTGCGTACACCGGCGCGGGATGCGGAAACGGGAATGTCGCGACCATTTGCGCACTTGGCGGGATATGCATCCACTCAGACAGCTGCGTCACAAACCCGCACAGATGGCGGGATTGCTGCGTTACTGCAGGAGTACGCAGCTTGCTGCGTTTTCCCGCGTCCCGCATCCATTTAGCAATGGCGACGGAACTGTTAATAGAGTGTGTCAGGAAATAGCCTGCCTTATATCAATGACATGAGTAATGAATATTAAGAAATATAAGGAACAAAGATAAGCACAGGGACGAAATAGGAAAGGAACTGCAAGTACCTGGTTAGCATCAATTTAAATAATATCACTCTTTATTTCTGTGTTCATTTGTCACGTATTGATTAACCTAAAGAAAACCGAACTGAACTACCCTAAAACTAAATATAAACTGCACTATCGCATCGTATCGCAGATAGCTTGGCAAATCTCTCTCACGATAGCTCCAACAGTTGTGAATCCAACACGAAAACTGTGGCCAATTGTCGAGAAAGAATCCCCAGTAGCCAAAAATCTAATAGCAATAGCAAGGCGAGATAGCTTCCCGATAATTGGTATATATTTTCCTTATGTTGCACTTCACATCAGACGAATTCATTTCGGAACTGTTTCCCGCGCTGGTCAGAATACAAAGACGATTTCGCAGCGACTGCGGGTATCGTGTCAATCCCGCTCCCGTTCCCGTTCCCGCATCCCGCGCCGGTGTGCGTAGACCTTAAACAAAACGTTACCGTATCCATCCCGCATCCGCACGAACACGACTGTTATCCACATCCGTGCGGTTTTTTTCCCGCATTCTCACGTTTGTTATCCGAATCTACTGGCATTACAATAGTATTTTAAATTAGATAAAGCATAAATTACTAAAGCAACATATTTTGACATCTGAGGAAAAATCGTTCCCTTAGGCTTTCTATGTCCTGTGCTATGTTTAAAATGAATGTTACACGGACAGAATTGCAATCCTTTCCTGTCTGGAGCGTAAATTATGTTTAATGACATAATTTGAATGAGATTAGCTTAAATCATCATCTTACATTTGTCATGAAAAAGACATAAAGAAAAAATATGATTTATCACAAATATGCGGGTCCTAATAATGATAATAAACAAGTTCGGATTGTATTCTAAAAACTATCCGCAAATTTTCTCCGAACATTATCCACAGCTTATCCGCTATCCGCACAGTTATGCAAACTATATCCGCATGGCGAAAAAATTTGCGGCTATCCGCATCCGCGCAGAGCTTTACCATTGTTCCATTACATTTCTCCCTACCCTGACCATTCTTCAGATCACTATTTCTTTCAGCCTTGGTCTAAAAAGGGTTATTATTAGACTGTCATCGGTACGAGATTTGGTGTTGTTATTGTTGTTTTAAGGAGCGGAAATACGAGGTCATCTGCCCCTCTTAACACAGATTAAAGAATACAAAATGGAGAGCGGTAATACTTACAAAAGGGAATTTAGAACGAAAATACTCACAAAAGGAATAGCTTGAAAAATACGCACAAAATGTAGGTTAGGTTCAAAATACATACAAAATGCAATGTAGAGTCGAAATACTTAATGTGCAAAATGCAACTGAGGTTCGAAATACTTACAAAATGTAATTTAGATTGAAAATACTTACAAAATGTAATTTAGATTCAAGATACCCTCAAAATGCAATTGAGAATCAAAATACTTGCCAAATGCCCACCATACAAAATGCAATTTAGATTGAAACTACTGTACTTGAAAAAGCGGTTTTGGTTGAAAATACTTACAAGTTGCAATTGAAATTCAAATTAGTCACAATCGGATTTCTGGACTCCCGACATTATTGAAAGACTTACTAAAAAGCAATTTAGATTGTCAATCCTTACAAAATGCAATTGAGGTTGAAAACTCTCGCAAAATGCAACTTTGATCGAAAAAACGTACAAAATGCAACGTAGATTGAAAATACCTACAAAATGGAGTGTAGATGCAAAAAGAAAATCTCTAAAGGGAATTTAGATACACGAGGAGCAACAAAAAACCAGTGAGAGAATCTTAAAGAGAAAAGGATATATAATGAAAAGGAAAAGAAGGCTGACCCCTCGAAAAATGAGGGTATCAGGAAAGATGAGACAAGGGCCAATTAAGGCGGGAAAGTGAAAGACTCAGTAGGCCTCGGATACCCTAATACCGTCGGGGTCGGAAAAGAACAAGAGTTGACCAAGGGAGGTCGACAGGAAAGAAGACGGAGAGGAGCATGGCACAAGTTAGTGGAAGCAATGCCGGACTCAGCTGGGGTCCCGTGGTCGCTAACCCAGGCCCCACTAGATGTGAGCCCCTGGGGGTACGAGATTTGTTGACACATAAATTTAACAAAGTTCCTTGTCACTTCTTCACGATAAAAAAAAAACAAGTAGTTCCGTGAAGAACTATACAGCCTATTTTCATATATCCTACTTATGTTAATTGCCTCTAGCAACATACACAATTTCAGTTTGATTGCTGTAATAGATTCGTAGATATTGTGAACCGACTAAAAATTTCGGATGGTCGCCATGTTGGATTTTATTTATGTAGGTCCTAGAGTTATGTACTGTTACATGCAGATTATTGTGTACGTGTAGTATTCAAACTACAATCGCATAGTTAGGACACAAGAAGTAACAAGGAGATTTTAAAATTTCGCACAGCTGCCATCTTGAGGTTATGGAAACAATTGAAATAAATTAGATGCCAGTGGATTAACATTCGTATAAGGATTTACTGTTCCAAGTTTCACTACACTCGGATGGTTAAATTGCGAGAAACGTCCATGTGAATTTTTATATTTCGCGTCGCCTCCATGTTGGATTTGTGAACACCAAGTTATTTAAAGTCCTATAGGTGAACTTAAGTTCATAGCCCCTATGAACATTAAGAAATTCAGTTTGATTGCTATAATAGATTCGTAGATATTCAGAGCCGACTAAATATTTTGGATGGTCGCCATGTTGAATTGTTAAATGTATAGGCCATAGAGTCATGTACCATTAAAGGAAAATTATTGCGTAGGTTCAATATTCAAACTTTCAATTCGATCGCATGACTACATCACAAGAAATAAAAACTTAATTTTAAAATTCGCACATCCGCCATCTTGAGGTTATGTAAACAATTGAACTAAATTAGATACCAGTGCATTACAATGTGTATAAATATTTCCTGTGCCAGATTTCAGTGCGTTTTGAACATTAAATCGCGAGAAAGGTCTATTTAAAATTTTCAACTTCGCTTGGCTGCCATGTTCGTTTTGTAGTTAACCGGTTTCTGAAAGTCTTATAGATGGACTTCCGTAGTGCCCTTTATCTCCGTAAAAGATTTCAGGGAGATACCGCTAATAGTTTCACAGATATGGAATGCCGGTGAAATATTTCGCACATCCGCCATCTTGTGGTTATGTAAACAATTGAACGAAGTTAGATGTCGGTGCATTACAATGTATATAAACATATACTGTACCAAGTTTTATTGCGTTTGGTTGGTTAAATCGCGAGAAACGTCTATTTAAAAGTCGCAACTTCGCTTGGCCGCCATGTTCGTTTTGTAGTTACCATATTTTCAAAGGTCACATAAGTGAACTTATAGTTGTTTCCTTTGTCACCATACAAAATGTCAGGGTAATATCGGTAATAGTTTCGGAGATATTGAATGCTGGTGAAATATTTCGCACAGCTGCCATGTTGGATTGGTGAGTTGTAACAAAATTTGAAGAGGACGGTCGGGGTCGCAGGGAATAGTGCTATGAACTTACCGAGTTTCATTGAAATCGCTCCGGCCGTTTAGATTTTATTAGGGGGACACACACACACTAATCACACACACACACGCACACACACACGGACAAAAGGTGATCTCATAAGCCTATTTTATCAAAATTGAAAATAGGCTGATAACGCAATAAGGTAACTGGAAATTAGCTTTCTAATGAAATATACCTTAAAGTTGCAAACCACTGCACCCACGCTATGGTATTCTCTGCGTCCCATGCGCTCTGTTCAGTGAACGAGACTGACGTAATCTCGACAAATATTTACGAAAATTTATGTTCGAACATAAAGTAGAGTTATAATTATCGTCGAACATAAACAGTCGTATGCAGCTCGCCTATAATGGTTATTAAGACACTCGTATGGAAATTATAAAACTCACTTCGCTCATTTTATAAGCATACTCGTCTCTTAATTATTCCCACTATAGGCTTGTTGCATAATGTATTATTATGTCTATACATATTACATATTAAGTTAGTACTGTTTATTTGATTAACGTTTTATAAAGCTAATAGACAATACATTTTTACCAAAGACTGAAAGTGAAACTTTGTTATTGTTGTTGATTTCAGGAGCGGAGCAGCGAGGTCATCTGCCAAAATAAAACTCTTGTGTTTTCTCAAAAATTCAAATTTTCTAAGTTATGCAGCTACCCTTTTCTCAGGAACCACGAGCGCCATCAATTTGAAAATTTTCACACTTATGGGCGTTTACGATCCAAATGTTGTGAAGTGAATTGAAAGCAATCAAAATAAAGGAAAGTAATAAAACTCAAATAATGTCTTCAAAAATATTGACGAAATCAAAAATTCATAAAATGTACCGTACACCAAAGGCTGTCAACAATAAGTTTCCTTTACAAACATTAACATTAAAACATGTTTATATGTTTTAGTTTTCATAAAATTACCTACAGTAACATCATAGACAAAGGTACCGTACATAACTAGGAGTAAATTCTTTTTTCCCTTTTGTACATGTCTATAATTATTCAACTATATTATAAATTTATTAGCAACCCGACCCTGCTTAACCCGGTACCTTTAAACGGTTTACCCAGCGTAAGCTTAAAAGGCGCACGGACGGCAGGTTCCTGACGCAATTGAAAAACCGAGTTGAACAGTGAAACTCCCAACACATACTCTTCTCTGAAGTCTTAACTCAACACGACTCGACAGTTTGATGCTGACAGGAGAATCTGGGGTGATAGACTCGCTTGCTAGCTCGTAAACTCGCTCCGAAGCTAGTAATTTAAATGTCTACTGAATGAAGATTGTTGGAAGAAATGAAAACGTAAAATCACTTATAGTGGGCGAATTATTAAAGATAGAGATATGCTGTCGTGGACTTTTTTGTAGAACATTTCATGCTGAACAATTCTTACTCTCATAGTATACATATAACGGTTTACCCAGCGTAAGCTTAAAAGGCGCAAGGACGGCAGGTTTTTCTTCGACTTGATTCACTGAAATCGTTTGGTCATAAATGATTTTTTTTTAGGGAAACCTTTCTCGAGATATCCTTTGCAGAATGCTGAAAACCGCATCAAAATCCATCCAGTGGTTCTCGAGATTACCCGTTACTTCCAACAATCGGGAACTTTGATTTATACTATGTAGAGATGTAATACATTGTTAACACACGGCCATGAATGTTATTAAAATCCTCTGAAAATTTGACGTTTTTAGTTGCCATGCTTACAGAATAATGAAGGTTTAAATAAGTACGGTAGTTGCATTATTGGTTAATCTACACTACACGGTTCCCTTAAGGTCTCGGCTGCCTCCTTCCCAATTCTCACAATGCCACAAGTTATCAGGCAGATTCCAACACAAGCCCAAGTTTACGGGGCTACACGACTACGATTTATTTAACGTGTACCTTTTTGGCTTGAGTAAGATTACACTGAACCTAAACATTAACGGAACGCATTTTGTGTTTGGCGGCAAAAGTAGGAACTACTTGAAAAAAAATTCAATGTCTGCAGTCTTTACTTGAATTAAAAACAGAAGCACACACTAATACAGCCACCACGATTAACTTAACACTGGTTAAATATATTAAAAGGAAGAGAGACTCCGCCTGTTCAATACTTTTTATAATTAAAACACAATGGGTTACATTATACCCATATGGTACATGTTTCGGGGTTTATATTAACCCCTTCATCAGCCATACATCGAGAAAAACACTTGTCATTATCATTAAAAGTATCCTAAAATATGAATCTAACGTGAAATGAATAAATGAAATGGATGAAAGCGACAGCGAAAACAAACGAGGAATGATGTGGTGCTACAGACATATCCCCAAAACGGGGGAACATAGAACTAGTACAAACACATAAGATAAAAATAACACATTAAAATTTGATCACTGGAAGTTCATGTTGGTAAATGTGATTTAACATGTTCACATTGGGTCCTTATGGCCCTGACAATATTAGATATGGTCCGATGTTTTTTATATAAAAAAAAACTCCATTAAGTTTCAAATGGTCTTTCGACAACTGCTGGTATCATTGCGGGTCTAGATGTTTGTAATCTCCTGCTGGAGGTGCGACAGCTGATTATTGAGTAAATCAAATACTTCACCAAAGATCCGAAAGAATAATCAGCTGTCGCATCTCCAGCAGGAGATTACAAACATCTAGACCCGCAATGATACCAGCAGTTGTCAACAGACCATTTGAAACTTAATGGAGTTTTTTTATATAAAAAAACATCGGACCATATCTAATATTTTCAGGGCCATACGGACCCAATGTGAACATGTTAAATCACATTTACCAACATGAACTTCCAGTGATGAAATTTTTATGTGTTATTTTTAATGTGTTTGTACTAGTTCTATGTTCCCCCGTTTTTTGGATATGTCTGTTGCACCACATCATTACTCATTTGTTTTCGCTGTCGCTTTCATCCATTTCATTTATTCCTTTCACGTTAGATTCATATTTTTTAAGGATATTTTTAATGATAATGACAAGTGTTTTTCTCGATGTATGGCTGATGAAGGGGTTAATATAAATCCCGAAACATGTACCATATGGGTATAATGTAATCCATTGTGTTTTAATTATAAAAAGTACTGATCAGGCGGAGTCTCTCTTCCTTTTAATATATTTAACTAACAATCAATACGGAACCATGCCTGAAACAAATAGTATTAACACTGGTTATCTGACAGATTCTACACACACCCAAAGTACACGGGGCTACATGACCGCGTTGTCGCAGCCCCTAAACTAAGGAACCAACCAACCAACGAACCAACCAACGCATTTTGTAAATGTACATGTTTGCTTGTGATCCGCTGACCGCGTGTTGAACAACCTTGCACTGGAGAAATAATCTGCACAATCTTGTGAACAGTAATTGAGTCTGTGAGCCATTTATTTCAATTATAGAGGTAATGGCTCACTAATTTCCATAATACATCACATTGCTTTGTAAATAATGGAGAATATTAAGCAATATTGAAACATGAGTTAGCACGAAGTTAATTTCAGTGTCATCACAATTCGAACCAAGGACATTTGCTCACGTGCGTGGATGCAACATTAGCAACTCATTGTTGTGAACAATAATGTTTTCCCATCACCAGTGAGATGCATTAAGGGGAGGAACAGCGAGGTTATCTGCCCCAATGAGAAGATGAAAAGTGTACCTGTGACTGCGAAGCTGAGGACACGGAAGATCTTGCGCACTCACTAACACACACACACAATCCACGGACCGCCTAGCAGAGAACGACTGACAGCTCAGGGCCCATGCTCGGGCTACTGGCCGCTCAGGAGGGTGGAGGGGTGGGGGGACTCCAACTGGGTGAAGAGGAAGGGAGAATCCTTTCACGTCTCACTCGATCCAAAATCTCAGGTTTGACCTCTCGCTCATAGGCGCCGGCGTTTCATAACACTGTTGAAGTATAAACCTGCCTGTAAGATAGCTTGCTGCTAAACCAAAGTCACTACAAGGTATGTGGCTATAGCGAAAACCTCCCGAGGTAGTGCTAAAGAGACATACTAAGCCGGTAGGTATTTGACGTTGAGTGGCATCTTGGTCATATAGAGCAGACAGTAGAAGAAATGGTGAAGAAAACTGTGTAGCCTTCTTGACGGGTGTATCGACGTACAATGTTTTAGCAAATGCATGTTTCCAGGAAGAAGTCGACCGGCGTCACGAGGGAAGAGTGTTGTCGTACATTCAGAATTTGTTTTATATGTAATTCCTTGGAATGTTTCTTTTCAGGACACATTTTTAGCCTTTTGTCCGTGTGTCTCTGTGTGTGTGTGATGGTGTGTGTGTGTGTGATGGTGTGTGTGTGTGTGTCCCCCTAATAAATTCTAAACAGCTAGAGCGATTTCAATGAAACTCGGTAAAATCATAGCACCATTCTGGCCGAACCCGACCGAGCCCTTCAAATTTTATTGTGTCTCACCAATCCAACATGGCGGCTGTGCGAATTATTTCACCAGCATTCAGTATCTCCGAAACTAATACCGATATCACCCTGAAATTTTGTACGGTGATAAAGGAAACTACTAGAAGTTGACCTATGAGACTTTCAAAAAACCTGGTGACTACAAAACCAACATGGCGGCCAAGCGAAGTTGAGATTTTAAATAGACTTTTTTCGCGATTTAACCATCCAACCGTAATGAAACATGGTACAACAAATGTTTATACGCATTGTAATGCACTGGTGTCTAATTTAGTTCAATTGTTTACATAACCTCAAAATGGCGGCTGTGCGAAATATTTCAATGGCATTCAATATCTCCGAAACTATTTATGGTATCACCCTGAAATTTTGTACGGTGATAAC